>OY754331.1:30077746-30712961 GCA_963573305.1 Pyrrhosoma nymphula | reverse complement strand
TATTGCAAGCCTTGGTAACAATGAAAATGAAAACATTGCTTGACAATGAAAGTGAAAAAAGCTCTAAAAATGCATATATTATTCGCTTAAAGTTCATATGGTTCCAATTATTCACTTTATCGATCAGTAGAGGAAAAATGACTAAAACATTAAATATTTTGATGCATTGGCTTCATTTTGATACAAAAATCCAACTCCTAACTTAATTATTTTATATTTTAATGAACAAACGAACATTATTCTACACAGAAATTAAAGCCTACTTCAAGTTTCGCAGACTTCGTTTTGGTAGACGGGTTGCTTCACTTTGTAGGATATTATATAGGATACCAGTTTTACCATGGTGATTGAAGACGTGTGAATGCGGGTAGACCTTACCTAAGTTTTTTACTATGGTAAAAAACTAGTAATTTGTAGTAATTAGAATTTGCCTAACAAGGAAGTTGAACTGATTTAACCTTGCTCTCTTCTCATGGTACCTACCGCTCGCTGCTTCTTTCTGATGCTAATAGCCGGCGTCTGCGGCTTCATGGAATCGGCAATGAATCGTCTCCAGTAAACTATTTTTTTCCTTTTCAACTATTTTTTTAAGGGCGAGGAATTTTCTCTCGCAGTAAGTCCGCTCGAGGTAACCCAGTTTTCTCGGGCTCTCCTCTTAAAACAAGAGAAGTAAGACTGGAGAAGTCGCCTGAATAAGCTAAGGTTTGGTAGTTTATGAAGTCATTCTATCTGTCATATTTTTTTTCTCCCCTCGTTCCATTCAAGGATCGCGCGGTACCTTATGACAACGTACCACCAATCTCTACATCTCCCGCCTTTAAATCCCCTCTTTTCTTTCCAATCCTTAAGACCAGCTCACAAAGAACTCAAGAACGTATCTGAAGTACGTATTGTGATACGGTTTGAATTAGGTATTGTGAGCGAGATAAGAGAGAGTTAGCCAGGGTGGCCACTCAACCGTCAAACCGTATTTTTATAAGTATTTGAGTAACATAAAAAACACGCATCTTTACATACCTGACGCCATTTGTGCCTCAGCACTTCCTTATTTGAAAATATATCTCTTTGGAGTCCATAGTTGTACAATATCTCGCTAAGTCACCATCTTTTTGTTGGGAAATATATAAAAAATAGTGTGGTAAGGGGCTGATATTTAACATCATTTAACAAATGAAATATGATTCTTTGCAATGACACCTAATTCAAGTAATTTTATGTGAAGTAATATCTCACCTAAACTACCTAAATTTGGCGTAACTCGACAAATAGAAATTTCGTGATCTGACCAAAGGGGAGCTATCTATGGTGGATAGACTTGAGCCAAAAGCTATGAGAGCCACGTGTATTAAATTGCATGCGTAGATTCATATACCTATCCCATCATATTCTAGCACAATAAAATACGTCGATAGCACAATAAAATTACCTAGTTGAATTCACGATGATATTAAGCTATGTTTTAATACTTTTCTCCAATCTGCCCCATCCTTCCTTCATACATCTCCCGCTTCTACTTCGCTCATGCACTGCTTTATACACGCCCACCTGTTCTTATGACTTCTAATTATCCTCTCTTAAGATTCATGGTGATTAAAACACGTACATTTCTACACTTTTATTTCGTTCCACTACTTGACGTTTCGACGTTCTAGGTCATTTTCATGTAGTTTAACATAAAATTGTACTACTTGAATATGACGTAGAACTTCGAAACCTGTTGTAGTGGAAAGAAATAAAAGTGTGGATAAGTAGTGTTTCAATCACCATGAATATGATCAACGTCCACAAAGTTAACTCACCGACCATCAACTCCTCTAAAAAGAGTCTTCAACACAATTTAGCTATGCCTTCGGTGGTCTATCCCTTCCTCGCACACCATTCTCTTCTCTAGCATAAATTTATTTCATTATTCTACTCTCCCCCATTCTCCTGACGTGGTCAAATGAACGAATCACGCTCATTTATTACATGTCCATTACCGGAGCAACCACTTCACATTCTCTCCACACCTTCTCATTCTTAACCATACCCCTTCTGCTTTTACCGCAAACATTTATCAGGTATCCCATTGTCATTGCATCTTCACGTAGGACATAAAAGAAGAAAACTAAATTTCAATGTTCTACTGAAAGAAAAGGAGGAATGTGAGGGCGGCCACTTATCCTTTACGATTTGGAAAACCAGGAAAACTCCTTTGCTTTGCCATCTCCATGTAAAACCCGCGAATTTTCCTTGATTTTAGTATAATTTGTGGCTTTTCTCCTTTGATTTTCTAGGTTTTTATTATGGGACCAAATATTACTCTAGTGGCTTTGCAGAATTCCGATATTGATCGCCTAAGAGGTTTTTAGGGCATCCAATTAATTAACGTCATTTATGAAATTGCTACATCGACTGATATTTTATTACTTTCACTCAGAGCCCATGTATACCTTATTGTTACGAGTATATTATTTATGCTTGTTTATGTTTGTTTAGTGAAGCATCTCGACTTTTTGTGGGAATAACTTCTTCACTGAGTTTCCAAATAGAGGCTGCCCTGTTTGCCTTAGCAACATGCACGGTTGTCATGGGTGGCATATAAATTGCGTACCATTTTCTGAAATATAGAATTACACACTTCTTCTTTTCTTTCGTGTAATTACCCCAAATCGTAATACATTGTATTGGGGGAGAGCACCATGCTAAGGATGTTTCTGTTAGGTGGTTAAATAAGAAAATAGCTCAGATATACTAACAGTCAACCCCGAAATTCGTTCCAAGCTCCTTGAAATTCGTAATTTTTCTTCTGGAAAACCTGAAATACTACTTGATTTTGAAATAAGGAATCCAGTGGCCAACTTAATTAATCCTCTATGAAAACACATTTTGTCTTGTAAAGTGATAATACTGATAAACTGAAAGAGAAGAGGAACGGTGTATTAATAACAGCCATTTAGTTACATAGGTGTAAACTGTACCGTTTATTTCACACTATTTGCCTTTTTGATAAGGAATTGTTTACTTATCACCTGCATAATGTACCAGTTAGAGCGTTGAGTTGGGGGAAAAGGGAGCTTATTAATCTCATCAAACCCAGGTAAATAATACCAAAGGAAAAATTGGGTGTGATCATGGTTCCTTCTTTCGCATTATCGTTAACGTTATCCATAACGCAACTCGCTGTAGAAGCTCATAGTTACTGTCTCAAGAACGTACTCCACCAATTAAAACTAGTGATTTAAAGCACCTGATAAATTTGAAGAATGACAATCACTTCTTCGCTCTCAAGAGCGCAATTGAAAAATAACAATAACGCGAGCAAACGCGTTATGGAGAACCATCATCGCGCCCCTTAACATTCTCGTCGGTTAGAGTGAAGACACGGGCGAATGCAGTCTAAGCTTAAGTTAGCACTATATTCTTAAGTTATGCCCTTATGCTGAACGTGGACCGATCTTTTAATACTATTTCACCCACCTCCCTCCCCCGACATAATCATAACTTTCACACGCTTGACCCCTCTCTTTATACCCCTCTACAGCTCCTTCTCCCTCCCGAAAAGGCCCTAAAACTAACCCTCCTTCTCCACCTTTAATTCCCCCCCTCTCACCCAACCCCTCCAACCTTCTTCCCCCTCCCTCGCCGCACCCTTTCTGTCTGACCTGGCATGCGCTCGGAGGTCACGCCTGCACAGCGGGTCGATGACCGACTTCCCGCTTGCTCTCCTCCCACCCCCCCTCGATGTCTCACCCCCACATTCCCCCTCTCGTACCCTCCCACCCCTACCCCCCTGTGCTCCTTTTGGGGTCAAATTCTGCCGACGAGAAGGGGTCATAACGTATCCCTCATGGCACCCGAGGGAAAAAGTGTGTGGCGGAGTTGGTGGGGTTGAGGTGGGGGGAGGAGGGGGGGGGGGCTGGGGAAGGTCGTGAGACCTGGTGTGCATGTCTTTTACGCTGTCCACTCCCTGCCCACCCTGAAAGAAAAAACCTTTTTTCCCTTTTCCCTTGCTTCATATCCCCTTTCATACCAATCAAATAATGGGATGATCTTGGTGTTGCAGCTGGAATACTGGGTTCTCACCCCGATGGCCCGGGTTCGAATCACTGCTGTGATAAATGGTTTTCAGTAAAAAATCCCGAGCACCACTTAAATTGCTGTGTAGAGAAAACTTCAAGGTCCTGTTTTATGATCACTGGTTAAATATTTTGTCGGTAGGGAAACCGATGATCATAAGTTCTCCAATCGATAACGCTCACGTCAACTAACTGGCTGTTTGATGTAAAAAAACCTGGTACTTAACCAGCGTACTTGATGTAAGGATGCTTCTCGGGTCCTCCACCGGGTCAGACTCTCCATACGAGCGTATTTTTCGATGCCCGACTCATGCATCGTCTTAAGTGCTGTTGAGTGATGACCAGCGTTCCCTGCTAACATCAAAATCTGCCAATATGTAGAGTCTGACCCGAAGATGAACCCGAGAAGAGTTCCTACATGACAGTCTGATGTGATTTAGAACTCTCAGTTAACACCAAGTTAACACAAAGGCTACGTCATCTAGATTTTAACGTAAACCAGACATTATAAAAGTAGTACAAAAGTATTTCAGATCAGCGTGCTTCGACAGCATAAAGGTCATTTCGCACTTACTGTCTGCCACTTGCAGACAGGGGCATAGCACTTGGACAAATAGGAGCATCAACCCTCTGAATTAGAGCCGAGGCCAATGATGCTCAACTTTGGTGACTGATCAGGGGCCTTATTCAGGAAGGACTCCAGTCGGTTGAACCTCGGAAAATCCGTGGAAGTGACGTCACGGCCCATGCCAAATCTCAACTTTTAAATAGCCCAATTTAAAAATTTCGAGGCTGTGACGTCAAAATTTCGACATCGCTGAGACTCAGAAATTCCCAGGCCGTACCGAACATGGTACCAGGAACCGGTGTTTCCATCATGGCTGGCCGTTTCCGACGTTATTAAACTAGACCAAAGTGTGGTACTCCGTCCATCGGATGGGACCCTTTGGTTCCTTTCGTAATGAGTTGCCAATTGTCGATGCCGCGTTTCTCTCCACCCATCCTCCACTACCTATACGTAGCCTGTTTCACACGAGACTTGATCAAGCGCAAGTTGGAGGACACTATAGAAGTGATAGCTTTTAAGTATCGTGTGATACAGAACCAGCATAGTCTCTTACAATCATAGCCGCTATCATACTAGCTGAGCTACGTATGATTTTTGAATAAAAAAGTTTGCGAGTAGGCTAATGTCTCACTGTTTTTTTGTAATTGCCACTGGTGTTAAGGGGAGAAGGCATTGTTGTACCCATCTGCTCGATAGTGTATCTCCTCAATTTCTTTTTTCGTTTCCGTCAGTTCTGGAGATGCAATGCGGGATCTAAATTATGTCCTCGGTGTCATCCTTTGAACTCGCATTATCTGCAATTTTTAAGTAACCTTTGCCTAACGGCTAGCATCGGAGTCTATAGTGGCTTTATAGTGTCTTAGTTATTTCATCGAACGTGTTTCTCTCATCGTTCACTTTGAGCCGTTTTTAACGAAGCTTGAGACCTTTAAGCTTAACGTTTTTTTTTTCGTAAGAGCAGCAGTGATAGAGGAAGTAAGGTGACATTGTGATCACAGCTGCCTACGTAATGAAGGCATTCTATCATAAAGGGAGGGTGCCAACTGCTTGCAACAAAAGCCTAGAAGTCCTGGAATTAAGGAAGCACTTTATCAAAACATATATTTAGAGCATGCTCTTTTATCGTTGGGAAAATTGGACTCGCCTAGCTAAAAAGATTGCAAACAATGAAAGCGTGGTATTATCGAAGAATGAGGAAGATAAAATGGACGAGGAAAATCGCCAATGAAGAAGAACGACGTCGAGTTAGGGAGAAAAGAAGTATAATGAAAGAAAATGTGAGAAAATGAAGAGATAGACTTATTGAGTACATTGTGCAACAAAAAAAAGCTTAAAAACAGTAATAAATGGAGAAATGAATGGGAAACAATATAG
The DNA here is from genome assembly GCA_963573305.1 of Pyrrhosoma nymphula. NCBI lineage: Eukaryota > Metazoa > Arthropoda > Insecta > Odonata > Coenagrionidae > Pyrrhosoma > Pyrrhosoma nymphula. Next base: position 30,706,961 of record OY754331.1, on the reverse strand, counting down.
AGGAAGACCTCGAATTGAATTTAAAAAACAAATGATGCAGGCACGAAATATTTTACGAGATATACATGCATAGCTATTATTAATTCATTACCAGTCTACATCTACCTTATATTTGTGTGAAAAACACTTAATTATCTTATTTAAGATATACATGGCAGCTATTTACATGCATAATTTGATAACGAGGTAGGATGGAGAGGGTTAGGAATGAGTGAGTCATGAATAATATGGGTTTGATGCACCAGTAATGGACATATGGGTCATTCCAAGTGAGATCACCTAACACCGTGTGCCCTCATGACACGGATTTTTTTTTCAAGTTTTTATTCGCATTGGTATGCATGAGCTATGTTTAAATTAAGTTCATCAGATTGTTGTGAGCAAAAATGGCGTCAGTAAACTTTTTTGAAAAAAAAAAAAAATGACTACTTGCAAAATTTTGAGTGATCGATAATATAATATGAATCACATTTTTCTTATTTTTGAACCAATGTTGTTAATGTTGCTATCAAATTGAAGGCAAGGCTTTGTTCTTGAAAATTATTCCTTTTATATACAAGTTGGAGTACAAAAAGTTTTCACTTTTTCTGTTGTTCAAGTTTATTGTTTATAATTTATAAAGTGCAACTTTTTAAGTCTTACTTTTAGTATTTTTTTTCAATGCATACTATTATAAGCTTACTCTGAAAAAAGATTGTGTGTTTTTTGTTGTTTTTTTACAAAAAATAATTATTTAAAATTATTGAAAATATACACTAGGCTCTGTTTATATGGTCTAAAACAACTGTTTTTTGGAGAATTATAAAAACAACACTGCAGTAAGTTATCAATAGCTGAGAAAACAAAAACGGTAAAGTTTTATTTGGTTATTAAGTGTATAGGGTTGGCACCATGAAGGTGGATTTGAGGTATGAGGCTTTCCTAAGAAAAATTAAGGGGCAAATGGGAGTTTTGGCCAACAAATCTCTCAATAGTTCGTTTTTTCGGATAAAACTTTATAAGGGAAGAGAAGGTTGTTCTTATGCTTTCAGTAAATGACACATTACGATTTAAACTTTTTCTGGTATATGAAAAATTTCATCTTCAGGTATGATAATTAAATTTAGGTGTTACATTGAGCCCCTTCTGATATTTTTAAACATGAAGTTTCAGCTAAAAATAAATATGAACTCAACTATGATATTTTCCCTGAATAAATCTCTGATAAAATTAATGAAAATGATAATACAAATTAACTTGGAAACTTTTGGAGTGTTTCGCGGGTTGCATACCCGAGAATCACACATTAGTTCTAACAAGGTTTAGTAAGCAAAATATCTATTTAAATCGTAATGTGTAATTTATTCTTAAGAGGAAAAATATTAGAGAAGAAGATTCCTTAGAATATGAGAAATTATATGAAGAAAGGCATGTAATGTAATAAAGCAGAATAGGTACGTTAGAATACGGCATTACGGAGGAAATTTTTAAAAGAGAGCTAGCTTTCTAGGCATAAAAGCAATAACCAAGTTCTTTGACTTTGCCCACCTTGGGAAATATTTGGTGCCATGATAAAAACCTAGAACATCAAAGGATGAAAGTGAACAAATTATACTATGATCAAGAAGATTTCGTGGATTTTACAAGGAGGTGACAATGGAAAGGAGATTTTCAGGTTTTCAACATTTTAAAGGATAAGTGGTAACCCTGATATTCCTCCTTTTCTTACAGCTGAACATTGAAATTTTATTTTCTACTTTTATGTTATACGTAAGGATGCAGTGGGAATGGGGTACTTGAGAAGTGTTTGCGGGAAAAGGAGGATGGATAGGGTTAGGAATAAATGGGTGATGAAAGAATGGCCTAGGAATGGCCTGAATAAAAGTAATATTAAGAGTTTAGAATAAGATAGCATAAATGAATCAATGCATGAGTGCAAGAGAAGCGAAAGAAGTATGTATGGACAGGACCTTATGGAGAATATTATTAAAAGAGAGCTGATTTCTAGGCCTAACGGCAATAACTAAGTTCTTTGACTTTGCCTACTCAGGCGTGAATAACGTGATGGGTATGTATGCGTGTGTTCATTTGGTAACACGTTATGATTTTACGAATGTCTCGTGTTATGACGCCGCTTGCTACACGCTCTTGTGGCAGCTCGCTGGGTACCACGTGGTTGTATTGTTCATCTAATATGTTATATCCCTCCCCATTTGAAAGACCCTTGCCTTATTTTCATGCCTTGACCGCCTTAAACCTATCCCCGGTAAACATTTTCCCCCTATCTTTGCTGGTATCACCGCATTCCCACACCTCCGCACTGTTCAGTCTCCATTGACCCCCTCCCCCTTCCCCCCCTATTGACCAGCGCCCTCAATTCCTCCCATCGCCGTCCATCCCCTCCCCAGGGTTTTTTCTGGAGATGTCCCTTGCCCCCGTATGTGGATGGGCGTTATTCTGGAATGGCCCGGTTTTTTATCCCCCTGGGATATTCCAGCCTGTAAACCGGGCTCTTGCTTTTTTCCGGTCCCTTGCTTTCATTCAAACAACGTTATCTTCTTGGAATGAGGACATGAAGTGAAGAACCACGGTGGTCCGAGTATTTGATCTATAATTGCGGTGGTGGCGTTTTTAGGTTTTGATGATAGCTACCGATTTCGGTATTCATATCGAATGCTGTCTACAGATTTTTTGCAATCTACATTAGTATATTAATATACTAAATTGAATAAAGATGAATTATATTTCAACAGAAAAACTACTTTTTTTTACACAATATTTAAAACATATATATTATTGCGAAAGAAAAACTTTCAATAATTTTTTTTTTTTAATGTTTATTGGAATTACATTCAGCTTTGAAAACAGTTTGCATATCCCATATAAATGCTTCGGAAACATGTAGTCAAATTTAATTGCTTCCCCATAATGCATGACATAGTGGAAGTTCGTAAGCATCTTTCATATTTTTTTGTCGTTTCGTTGGTTTGAATAATTTCGTAGAATTCCTTCGCAAGGATGCCAATCGGTATTGGCTGATTCAGTGATATTTTTGTTTGTATCTGTGAACAATGCAGCAGTAAACACACATTTATGTATACAGCGCTACAAAAAATCGCGTATCTCTACCAATAGCGTGAAAATACGTTCTATTTAAGAGCGATGAATGTCCGGTAGGTCGCATACGACGTGAATACCCCCATTTCTATGTAATTTTCATCGCACAGATAAGGATAATATCTAGTGAGCCTTTTTTAATGAATGGAGTTTCTCAATGACCTTGACGTGTTTTCTGTGTGTATCCTTAAGGCAAATTTACACTGACAATTTAATTGCACTAGTTTCTTGCTGCGAGGGAATTTTTACGTAAATTACGGGTGCAAACGGCTCGCTTGAAAACTTTTAAAAGTTTCAGCAATTCTCTCGCAGAAGCGTATTGTTGCCAATGTAAACAGCAGCCAACCCTTAACTGCACTAAATTGTGGAAATATTTTCGTCAGAGTAAATGTCCCCGCTAGCTCTAACTGAAGATACTTGAGAAACTAATTCGCCAGTGTAAACCTATCCTTATAGTCGAGGAAAATATACCATTTCATTTTGGGCTGCGTTAGTATGTGAACATTCTGTTTACGTGTAAATAAGGCTGAAATGCCTTATTTGGAAGGATTTGGTACTTTCTCGAAACTATGATGAAAGTGAATTTTTCATTTGTTTTTAACAAAGTAAGGTTGTTCGGTTCACTACGTTTCGATGGCTCCCTCCGCCATCGTCTTCAGGGTGCGCGCAGCGCATCGGCTTCAGGGTGCGCGCAGCAGGGCAGTCTCTCTTCAGCGCAGGGTGCGCGCACCCTGAAGACGATTGGCGTTTGGTCATCAAAAAGTCGATATTATAAAACTCGCCCATGTGCAAAACCCGTGAATTTGCTGCATAAATTTGATTTTCGTTGTATTGCGTTACTCCTGCGTTTCTTTTTCGATTTTCTATTAATCGTTGCTCTTTAATATGTAAGGGAAACATGGAATTGAAATCAAAATCTATGTACCTAATAGCCTTCGTCTATCCATGAATTATTTACTTTTTATATCCTTTCTTCGGAGATAGACCCTTAATTTATTTTACGTTACGCTTTCGTTACTTTCCTTGGTTTTCCAAACAGCTTTACTATTTGGTGGTGGGTTATCTTAATTTTACTTGTAATTGTAAGGTTTTTCCTTGTAATTTCAAGATCAGGCTGAGTGGATTTCGCGCTAGAGAAATGCTGTGATAATTAAACTCTGCATTAACGAGTTCATGCCCTGCTTAAGGTGGTTTCTCCTTTAAGAAGATATGAATTTAATTTTATTCGTATTCTGGATACTTATAGATAAGTATTTTCTATCTTATGTGAAAAAAAATGCTACCTTTCCACGCAATGTTATTCTCCAATTGATCTCGAAATTACATGGTGCACATTGGGAGAATGGGAAAAACAAGGATAAAAATAGTATTTTAACATGTAAAATAAATGCCGTTTTCACGGAAAACTGTTATTTAGAAGCGAAAACTCCCGGTATATTAAAAAAAAATCAATGAATATTACCTCTTACAGTCGAGGTGGAATCTCCTTGAGAATGATTAGTTGGAAATTTCCTGAGGTCACTTCGGCCATCCTATTTCGCCTATAATTTTCGTCGGCCATGCTTGGTGTACATGCATGAGGTGCCAAAGTACTTTGATTCAGTCGTCAGATTCAGCTCAATGGGCATCTTAAGAGAAAGAAGAGGACTTGTGCTAGCTAGGACATGTTTTTCCCTGTTGCTAACGATCGTACTCTTAAAGGAAGAGAGCGCTTGGTGTAAGAGGGAAAAATGGAAATGCGACCCATTTCAAAGTAAGAGAGGGCCTTAATTTTTCTCGATTGCCCCCTCTGGCGCCAGACAATTGCCCTCGGTCGCCTCCAAACCGAGTCGTTGCTCTTCGCTATAAAGTCCTGATTACGCCCAGGGATTTCTCAAAAAGATAGTCGCAGCACAAATATGAATTGTGCGATTTTTTTTTCCATTGCAATTCACAGCCTTCTATCATTCATGTTTTGCTATCCTTTGCATTCTATTAGTACATAATGGAGTTTTTAGATGTCATAGTAAATTGAAGAGCCGAAACGATCATCCTCAACTTATCTGAAATCTCTTGATAGAGTAACTCATTTCTTTGCTAAAGTTGTTGAATAATTATTGCTATTTCCACCTGTTTGTTACTAAACGGCACGTTCATTATTGGTAAATCTAGTTCATATTTGTAAAATCTAGAATTCATAATGCTAAATCCTTAATTTATTAATGCAAAAACCGACACCTCTACTCATAATCCAATTGCTTGCATGGACTTCTCCGAAAGAAAGCCACTATCAGCGTATTTTGACGCATCTTTGTTGTGCGTCGTTATTATTGCCGTGAAACACGCTGCCAAAAATGTACCTTCCTCTAAGGGAAAGTGTAACTATGCCGGCAGCGTTGCCTGCTGTGTGCTCATTTTTCCTTTGTTTCTTTTTCAACCCCAATCGTGCGAGCTTTCCCCTGCTTGACGCCACGCTCCGCGCGGTGATCGCCACCATGTTTCGTTGCCACTACACGCCAAGCTGTGCCAAACGAGGCTTCATGCCTGCCCTTACCGATTCCGCCAATCCAGATCCAGTCTCGCCCCCCACTCTTTCTTCCTCTGCCTACACGATGTGTGGCCCCATTCATTATTCCCCTTCTACACGTGCAACGGTGATCGGCTGGATACCTAAAAGGCCGTAACTGGGATGCAAATCGCTTTCAGACCGTTGGTTAAAATTTAGACTTAATCTTTTATGCAAATTCCAAGCCGATTCATTTTTTGGACGACTTCAATAACAATTTACAAATTCCGACATTCTCCGGTAGATTAGATCATGAGACTAAAATTCGGGAAACTACAGAACGGACAGCTTTAAAATGTATTTTTTTCCACGAACGATAAGAGACTATAATAGCTGCCACTGAAACATTTAACTAGGTTTGTCAATCGGTGGTGTAGCTAATTATTTGATTAGCTCCCTGATGGCTGTTTCTAAATCTTCTATGTAGTATTAACAGAACCTCTTGCATTTTTCCTGTACAACTATTTTATTTCAGTGCATTTATGATTTGTAAAACACGTTAATACAGATAGTTTCTCTAACATTGGTGGCATATTTATAGTGTGGTACATGTTGCTGAAATGTCACCTCCTGACAAGAATTTGCAGGTCCTAGCTCATGTATTAATAGTCGCATTTTCTATTACCTTACTAGTTCATGCTGGTGTAGTGCATGCTGGTGATAATTCACCCTTTACCGCACGCCTTTGAGATGACTTTCAGGGTATTATGGGTAATATGTAGATGTAGATCTACATGCTACTACTTCAGGCCTCACTTTGTGGAAGTAATTATTTTCCATAGTAAAGAATAGTTTTTTAGTAAAGAATAGTAATTTTACTTCTCCACAGAATTTAATTTTACCCTTGTACAACGCGTTTCACCGACTTGCGATACCATCAGGTACAAAATATAGAAACGTCCAGTGCAGGTACGTACATGTACACAGCCCAGAGCGGAATGGGTCATATTTGGATGGGAGGTGGGATTAGGTAAGGGAGGAGATGGGTACACCGAGGCTCATGACGTTGTAGGGGGAAGTTGGAGGGATATTGGCGAATCCCATGGCCACTGATGGCGGTTCCTTTTGCTTTTGTTGTGATCGTGTGTGAGACTGGTCGTGAGGGATATATTGAAACCACTGCTGACCCATAGCCTTGCCTCAAATAATTGAGGTTAATGAGGTAATCAATTGTATAAGGGGGACAGGGGCCTTTAATTGAGGGTATATAAGTGCTCAATGCAAATAATTTGATTACGTGTGATGTCAGTGAAAGGTCGACTATCGGTCGGCTCAATGTGATCTGGTTAGTGCTCCAAACGAGTAATTTAAATGGAAAACAGCACAAAATAAAAGTTTCGGAATTATTTGGAGTGGATAGCGAACATAACACTATATCAGATGCAAGGGTAAGATAATGGCCAATAAAATACTTATCAGTAGATGAAAAAAGTTCATTATGTAATGTAACTAATAATGCATATTAAATAAGTGCATGGGTTGATCGCCGATCAAGTGATTAGGTAACATGTTTGAGTTGAAGATTTCCGTTTTTTTTAAGAAGTATTTACTGGTTCTTATATAACCATGGAATTACATGATATCTTAAGAGTTCTTTAATATAATTAAGATCTTGGAGCTAACAATCCAAGGCAAAAGAGGAAGAGAAAGACCTAAGAAAAGCTGGAAAAAGGGAGTGTATAAAGAAATTAGAGCGAGAGGATTGGAAGAAGATCTATGGAAGGACAAGGAGACTAGGAGGCTAGAAATCGGAAGACGTCAGATGACGTTATGGACCGAACCTACATACATAATATAATTAAAGTTGTTAGAATATTTTCTCCAAGAAAAATGTTTTTTTGCTCCACTAGACCCAGAGGCTCCGAAACTGTTTTTGACTAGCCTAGCCATATACGCTATCTATTTACAAAATTCGTAGCGCTTATATTAGAAAATATTTATCGCTTATATTCTTACTACTATTTCAAACTTAAATCCGCCATTATTATTTTTTCCCGTACACGTACCACAGGTTGAGTACCACTGATCTTGAAAAGAGGCCGGCAATTTTGATCATTTCTTAATTACATACAGATATACCAATCTAGCCGTTCCCTTTTGGGGTAGGCACAGTCAAAATAGCTCGATTCTCGGTGTTAGGCATGTACATTTGGCTCTGTTTAAATAATTTCTTCCATACTGCCGTATCTTTGCATACGTACCTCTTCTGCTTCTGTTGCACTCGAGTATCGCGTCACACCACTCTCCTGTTCTCAGTACTCCTAATGTTCCTTCTCTAAGAAGTCTCTTCCACAACATTCACCCATGGCTTTGGCGGTCTACCCTTTCCTCTAAAACAACTCACTCCTCTCCTCTATCATATATCAGCAACGTTGTTCGTCTTGCATGTTACTTACACGTTCGTCTTTCGACGTGAATAAATCAACGAAGCACGTACTTTTCAAGCATGTCCATTGCCAGAGCTTCCATTCCACGTTCTTTCATTATCCACTTATTCCTAACAACCCTATCCCTCCGGCTTTTTTCCACAAAGACTTCTTAGAATTCATACATTCTTTTGCATTTCTTTCTTAATTGAAAGAATACCACAATGTTGTGAATTAAATCCTTTACACATTTTGAAAATGAAATTTTGTGTTTGTATTCGTTCCCAATTTTTATTTGACTTCCGAGCCACTTGTCCGAGAGCCACATGTGTCTCAAGATCTGCAAACCCCTGGCCTATACTGTTCACTCTATTATGTTCTCCTATCTATTTTTATCGATTGATGATTTATTTATCCGACAAACTAACCCGTGAGGAATTTTACAGCATGCGATAGGCTTATCCGTGGGGATTTTAAAAATATCTAAAAATCAGTGAGGATTATAAATTTTTGCTCGGACACTTCCGCGTGTGAGAGTGTCTGTGATAATTTTTTGTTAACTTCCGTCAAGCTAATTTTCGCCGTTTTATCTGTTTTTAAAAACATTTTTTTTACGTTTGATAGTCTTTAACTCTATTCATCGATAACATTCTCCTCAATCTTGAGTTTCATGCTTAAACGGACTCAGATCAAACTATTTCAAAGGCTGCGTGAGATGAATGCTTAAAGGCACTCTCTTTTTTGTCAATCAATTTGAGGCCAGTATTTTTTCAGATTTTATCATCTGCTTAAGTTATCCTTGTTCCTCACTTTATCGTTACTTCAGATCCAAGAAATGAATCATTAATATTGCGTCTTTACTTTCGTATTCTGTATCGGTGACTTGAGTTCTTGCCGGTTCTTGAGTTCTTGTTGCTTAGAAAAGGTTTAATCTTTTACATTGTCTCATGCAGTGCTTACTTTGAAGTTAAAAAAATATGCAATCAAAATACATGGACAAAAGAAATTATAGTAGAACTTACGCTTCGAAGTACTCCTACATTGCATAGATAAGCTAGGCAGGAACAAGATAAAAATCCTCAAAATGTTATTAATAATAATTGAAAGTAATTTTCAATTGATCAACATGCCTGTACGGTACATGAGTTTTTTTCAAAATGAAGCAATCCTGTGATATGTAGAATGGCTTCTATATTGACGCCGTCTCAGAGGAATTTAAAAATTTTCTCTGGAACGGCAGTAAAGCTACATAATAATAAAATTAGGGATGAATAAAAACAACAGAACTAATGAGCCCTCTCGTATAGCTGTCAAGTTTCACTCCGGTTCGGCACATTAGTTCGTTTGCGCGACCTCATTGACAGGGACCGTTCGTCGAAAATTTGTGCACCAGGCGGAAGGCAAAAAATGGCGCCCTAAAAATGTCTCTCTTCATTCTACTGATATGTTTTACAATAAAGCCTTAATATTAGTAAAGTTTTATTTTGATTGATAATTTAAAAAGATAGTTAGCTTTAAAACATAAGCTGGTATATGACCGTTATATGGTAATTAAATATCCCACCCAGACCCAAACTATATAGCTTCAAATTATCAGATTTTAAGATTATGCAATAAGGTTAATAATTTTCAAACGATTATTTAAAGTGATTAATCATTTATTGTCTATTCAGAAGTAATATTCAAAATTGGAATAAAATTACATAACAAATATTCAGACTTTCATAAATTTTAAGTAATGTAACACAGCTGTATTCGCTTTATTTAATACTTGACTAGCAGACCTACTGCCTGCTTTGCAGGCAGTCTCTGTCTGGTGTGCTCTTGAAGTGAACTCGGTGTTTTTTTCTTTTTTTTTGTACTACTCAAGTGGAAGCAGTGGGAAATGTGGCTAAATGAGTGTATATGTTTCCTAAAAATGAAAAAAACATTCAGAATAATTTTTCTTCCCCAAAACAGCAATTGCATTGTTTTAAGCCTTCCCATCCCATGCAAACTTGAGAGAGAAATAAGGTCACGCAAACTTGAGGAGCGATCGCCGGCGGGGCCCGGCATGCGTTGCAATGCCTCTTTTTCTTTTTAAGTAGGCACACATATACAAAGCATACACATTTACTTGTTCAACAAAAATGAAAGAAAATTATATTTTGTGTAATAAAATAGAGTTGAAAATTTTATTCGAGTGCTTTCGGATATACAATATGTTTGGTCCTACCGCCCTCTGCAAAAACAAATTACTTTTTCGGCTGTCCCACTCATTAGCATGCAACTTATAATTGACCGTGTGAAAAGCATTGATTTTCCAGATTTAATCCACACACTTGAAGCGATTTATCCTGTGCATTGTTGATTGTCATTGAGAATGCAAGGCGAACAGGGAACTGTAGTCGTTTGAAATCAAATGGTATATCGGTGGGAATGATGGGAATACGTGGAATAAGCACATCTTCTCCTTTTGAATTGCCATTCAGATTTGTCGCTTCGGTGACGTTTGGAATCAGTGGTTTGACAGTGAGCCTGGTTCCATTGCACATTCGTGGTGCATTAATGTTGCACAAAAGAATTATTGGTGCGCCGAGTTTGAGTGACAATTTGTGCGGTGGTACACCAGAAAGAATTTTAAAGCTCAATTGGATAGTTAAAAATCTCGTCCGCATTCATAACGCTATCAATCGATTTGTAGGTGACAGACTCGCCCGAAATTCGTTCGTGGATGGCGTAGTTGATTGAATTGACGTCGGTGTTTTTTGCTACCAAAATAGCACATTCGCAAAGTCATCGGTGATTTTTGTAATTGGTGACAACTTGTGGTAAAACTTTCTGAAATATTTGTTCGATCGATAGAACAATAACATAGTTCAATGGAATTGAAATATTTTTTGTGTCGGCATCAACTGGTACTTTTCCATTATCGATGTCCAACAGCTGTTTTGAAAATATGGTTCACACATTGCGCTGATTTACGCGCATATTGGTCGTTAACGTGAGTTTCTGTACGTCTCCAAAGATGCGACGCTTTGAGGCAAGCGTTGTGTTCGTCCGCTGGTGGTGAATTTGGCATTACTGATCTCTCCCACTCGTGAGTATGCAACATATTATTGACCACGCGAAAAGCATGGATTTTCCAGATTTGATCCACGCACTTGAAGCAATCGACCCTTGTTGATGTCATTGAGAAGGCAAGGCGAACGGGGAACTGTAGTAATTTGACTACAACTATCAAATTAGTCACTGAACCTGGCCTTAAAAGGCTGCAGGAGTGAATATCCATTCATAAAATTGCTATTAAATGGGTATTCAAGCACGGTTGCCAATGAAAAATCTATTGTTGAATAGGAAGAAAAATTGATGAATTTCGAGATAAAAACGCACTACCTGGACAAAAACGGAGCGTATAAGAAACTTAAATGAAATAATTGAATACTACATTCTTTTGTGCGTTCTATGATGCAAATCTCCATCCAACATCTTGAGTGCAAGTATTTTAAATAAGCAAATGAAGAAAAACCTGCTCCGAATACAATGCTTTTCTTATGGGTATCAATGTTAACAATATTGGGGTAAAAACAACCCCAAACTTTGCCACCTACCAAATCATACCGACAGAGAATCCACATTTAATGCACCAAACCTCATTTCTCTTGCTCAAAACTTGAGAGAGATATAAAAAAATGGATGCAGAATGACTGACTGACACGCTACAAAATTAATATATATAGATGCTTGACATTTACACTAAAATTTAACTTTTATAGCCTTATTGTTGCGAATGTGGTGACTAGTTCATTCAATGGTAAAGTATCCACTAATTCTTGCTCAATTGAGATTGTCGCGAGATCTGCCAATCTCTCTTGAGTCAAATTATTTCTAATATACGTTTTGATTAGCTTTAATTTTGAAAAGCTTCGTTCACCAGAAGCTACATTTACAAGAAGCGTGCATAAGATTCTAACAGCTCTAACAAAATTTTGATAATTATTTTGTAAACCGTTTTCATGTAAATACTCCATTACTTTAAGCGGCGTAGAATCTTCTGATATCAATTCTGAAATGATTTTTAATTCAGTGCACAATTCAAAGGCGTCAATATCTTTTAAATTATCTGGTCCTGTCAACATTTATTCTAGCTTAAACATGAATTCATTATAATTTGAGATTCACTATCATTTAAACGTGTCATATTGTACAAAAGCCCAAAGGCTTTGCCAATTTTATTGAGTTGCGTAAATCTTTCAGTCGTAGAGTTAATAGCGTATCAAGAATTTTGAAATAAAAATCAATTTTGAATTTCTTTTCTGGATCAAAAACCACCTCATCTCTTCCTTCGTAATCAAATTTTCTACCTTTTTGTCTAATCCTTTCAGTCTCAAAGACAGGTTCTACATCCAATATTCTGGCTAATTCATTAGCATCAATCAATATCAAATATATTATTACAGAAAGTCTTTTTCTGTCATTCCGTATATGCTCCGATAATACTGCACATACAGTGATAAATGAGGTATCATTTTAAACGTTTAATCACCGGCTTATAACGAAAAATACAATCTCAATATCACATTTCACTCTTTACCCATTAATTTGACTTAAAAGTTTAGATTTTTCCATGCCGATTACTCGCTCGAGGTATATCGACTCCACGCATCATCATCATATATATTATTACAGAAAGGTCTTTTTCTGTCATTCCGTATATGCTCCGTTAATACTGCACCTACAGTGATAAATGAGGTATCATTTTAAACGTTGAATCACCGGCTTCTGACGAAAAATACAATCACAATCTCAAATTTCACTATTTACCCATTAATTTTACTTAAAAGTTTCGATAAACTCTCTTGCCTGTATTGTATTCATATGTTTTGTATATTTTTGCAAGAAAACAAGTTTAAAGAAAGTACTTTATGATACACCTTATTCTCTATTTAAAACCCAATTACACCGTTTCCTTAACATACTTATTCCCTGATAGCGTGAAAGTGCGAAATTTTCGCTCGGGTTACCTAGTTCGTTCGTATTCAACATCACTTCTCCATTTTCTAACATTTTTTTTATTTTTATCTACTGTTTTATAGAATCTTCAATATTTAAATTAACAATTTGTAAATCTTGCTAGTTATATTTATTTCAAAGAGTATTTTGTGCCATACTACAAGAGAAACCAAGAATCTGTATTTACAAATATTAGAAGCAATGTCTAAAGCTTCTGCACGGATATGGTTTCCGGAAGTTCCAGTGAATGAAAAGTTCTCTGATGTTTCTGTTAATGCATCGTCTATCTCTCCTATTTGGTATTTGAAAGGCATAATAGCATCGATACGGCTTGACCACCTGGTTTCACACAATGGTTTTACCGTCAAGCTGGTAGCATGTTTCTTTAGAATATTCCAACTTCGAGTGGACGCCGAAAAGAATACAAAAACATTTTGGATTTGATCGAAAAAAATTGTTGCGTCAGAGCAACAAGTTGCAGCATCATTAACAACGGAATTGTATGAATGAGCGCCACAAGGTACAAAATAGGCCCTTGGATTAATTTCTAATATTCTCTTTTGTAAGCATGCATTTTTTCTAGCCATATTGCTACCACTATCATATCCTTGCCCTCGTAAATTAGCAATGGGAAATCCCAAATTTTCGAAAACATGCAAAACAACTTCGCATATTTTAGCACCTGTGGTTTTTTCGAGAGAAATGAACCCAAGAAAATGTTCTTTTAGAGAAGTAAGCGATCTCTTCGTATCCTAACAAATCTAAATTCCTTATTTCGGTCGCGTCAGAATAGATCTGAACAAACCTGATGATCATTGTCATTTGCTCTACGTGAGAGGTATCTGGAGTGCAGTCAAGAATTATTGAATAATACTTTGCCTTTTCCGCATTTTATAAAATTTTTTGCTTGGGTCCATTCGCCAGTATGTGAACTAATTCATTTTGAATATTCTTACCTAAGTAATGAACGTGCAATTCGTCATTTTTTACTCTGCGAATATGATCTTGCATTATTGGGTCGAATAAAGATTTTAAATTCACAGCAAATGTAAGAAAATTTCCATTTCCAATAGTATGCAGCTTTTCATTGGTACCTTGAAATGCAAGATTTTAAAAACCAAGAACTTTGACCACTGTCTTTCTAATATGATGGTGCGAATGACCCTTGCCGTCGAAGCACCCTAAAACAAAATACTACCTACTACCTTTCTAATATGCCACGACAATATTTCTCTTCTTGTTTGATTTCCTGCAATAATTTGGAATCCAATAATTGTTCCTTCTTTAATATTTTCTCGAACTCTTTCCATTTATTATAGTTTGACTTATGCTCTAAGCTTTTTTGATGGCCAGATAAAATTTGCGAGATATTATGCCAATCATTTGTTCCCTTCGATGAAAGAGCTATATTTCTAGATTTTATGGTAAATAATAAGCAACAAAAACAATAAACTCTATCGGTAAATATAGAATATTGTAGCCAATCACGATTTATACGTTCTCCATTTATCAGTGTTTGGTAATAATGAATCTCGGAGAATTTTCTGTTATAGCATCAGCTGGAAACTTGTAATTTCGTACTTGATCTGGGCCATGTACTATTAAAACCGATTTAAGCCTATCATTACTCCATTCTACGTCAATCCAAGTAGTTGGATCTGAAAAATTGATACTTGAACCAACTTTTCTGCTAGATTTAACATTTTCTTCATTGCTACCAATAGAGGAGTCTTTAAAAACAACTGGTTCCGAATGTACTTCTACTTGAAGATCATAGAATTCACTACGATCAGAATTTTCTTCTTCTTCAGGATCACACAAGCGTTCATTACCTTCGCTTGGTTCAATATTAGTCGAAACAGTTTGAGGATCAGATTTTAAAAATTTTGTTAAGGAAGCTTTTAATCTTTGATCTTTTTTACTTCTCTCAGCTTTTCATTTTCGATTTGCTGCTCCGGACAACTTTGTTGATATTATCTGCACAAATAAAATAAAAAACAGACTATAAATACAGTTTTTTAATATTGAATGATACAAATTTAATTTAATAATAACAAAATGTATTATAAAATATAATTGTACATATATACTTGCTAGCTGATTGCTGTGTTAGTTTACATATGGAATTCGCTACAACAACACCATTCAAATACTTCTAAATAAACTTTTGATTGTATTTTGCGATAAGTTATAGATAAAAAACACTTATTCACTCTATCAATGGTCACACGATCAATATAATCACATAAAAAGAGGTGGTTATAGACGTTTCATAGGGCACCATATTAATTTAATTAACTGCATGTCGATTGGTTACGTATCGCATGTCGATTAAGCAAAGTATCATTTCGGTAAAAAGAACGTTATATGTAAGTACTAAGATTTCAAATTAGATTTAATATAAAAATCTGATAATTAAGTTAGTATTTTTAATTTAGTATTTTTTTTAGCATTTAGTAATTTAGTATTTTTTAATAGCATTTAGTATTTTTTCCTGCTATTTTTCGGATTATAAATATAAACATAAACATGAGATAACTCAACAAAAAAATTCAACAATGTAAAAGTTAAGTAAAACTTTTTATTCCTGTAGTTTATAAAATATTTTTGGGTAACTCAATTAGGTATGCACATACTTGATTTTTTTTCAATTAAATTTTTTTTTTCACTTTTGCATTTGACTTCAACTCGGGGCCCTCTTCGTCACGGCGCCCTAGGCAGTCGCCTACTTCTCCTATATGGTAGAGCGGTCCCTGCAGTCATTGAGCTTCATTGCACTTTGATAATATTTTTCACTTTATCAGCCAGTGTACTTAGCCTTGAATTATTAATTGTATTTTAGGGCTAAAGTGATTGCTTCATCTGTTGGATTTAAGTACAAATTTGTGTCTAAATGTAAGGCTAACTAATTTTCGAAGCAACAAGAATAATAATCGAACATTCGATCGAGTTCCTAACGAGATTCTGAGAATGCATGGGTTAATTCGATTAATTAGTGCGTTAGCGAAATTGTATTTCCAAT
The DNA here is from genome assembly GCA_963573305.1 of Pyrrhosoma nymphula. Lineage (NCBI taxonomy): Eukaryota > Metazoa > Arthropoda > Insecta > Odonata > Coenagrionidae > Pyrrhosoma > Pyrrhosoma nymphula. Next base: position 30,690,940 of record OY754331.1, on the reverse strand, counting down.
CACTATGGTACCTATTAGCAATATGCCTCGTGTCTCGTTCATACATCTATAAATCTAATTATCGAATTATATTGTCAATTACATTGCTGATGAAATATATAATGCGCGAGATAACGAATTAGTATCCAAAGCAAAGTATTTTCTGGAAGTTGAAAATGATGACCTTATATTTCGAAATAAACATAAATCTATTTGAAGTAGTCTTTTGAAGAATAGATAAACCCTCGCAAGTTGCTATGAAGAGCTTTTTTGTTGCGTTTACAGCGATACGTCTACTATTTTTAGGGATGTATAATATTCCAGTTATGATAATTCGCATGTTTAATAAATTTTTGGGCGCTTATAGGTATTCTTTAAGTAACCAGCACTGATAAATTACATATGTTGGTGCATAAATCGTCTTCAATCGTGATGTGTGGCATGGATGAAGGGAATCTGGGCCATGTATTTTGTTTTCTCCTCAAACATAGTTGCCATGCTGGTTTCAATATGGCGGCTACGGAACGAAAGTTAGACTCTTCATCGCTTTTCTATCATAAATATCAGAATTAAATGGCCGATACGGTAACCTGAAGAAATTCATGTTATCCGTTGATTATTTAATCACCATATAGCCGTTTTTGAGTTAGCCTTGTGGAGCGAAATCTCGAGGAATAAAATGTTGGAGTGAGGGACGTCACCATTCCGCAATAAGAGCAATGTAATTTGAGACTGAAAATTACGATTTTCAAATCCTGTTATCAGCGCTAAATGGCCAATAACCCCAATTATTTTTTTTAACAGATCGACTAAGGCATAGTTTCTCTGCAATATATATGAAAATATCAGGGCAGGTTAGCGAAGGTCCTTGTAGTAGAGGTTTACCTTATTAAGCAATTTTTCGGGGATGTCTCACAGCAGATTTCACTGAAAGAAGAGTATCACTATTGTCTTTAGTCACCATTACAAACTTAGATAATATTTCTTTGCCACAGAAGGTCCTAAAATTAACAGCGGTAGTACTGTTATTGCTATTTTACATGCCTTTGCATTAAATTGAATACTTGACGTTGAAATGTAGTAATTTCAATATATGGTCACGGGCTCACACGAGAAACACATTTTTCCTGGTTGCATCTGCACCATTGAGTTGGAATAAATTTCACTGATTTTACATCACCGCACCTTAAACCATTAGCATGCAAGTCAGGAGCCTTTTGGATGAAAAATAAAATTATTATCTGATAACCTCAATGATCATGCCGTTCTGTGGAATGAGATGCCGGGTATAGAAAAAGTTTCTTGGAAACTACAAAACTTGATCTTTTAATTTTGGATATCCATCCCAATTCACCTTCTTGCATACAGTCAGATGCACTAAGTTAGCAATTTTACCATATTTTCCATGGATAACTCACTTTAAATCAGCATGCATTAACTTTTTGGAAACGCATTCTTTAGATATATTTTTTATTAATTTAAATGAAAAATATTCCCGATTTCCAGCGAAAAATCATAGGAAAGTCGAGTCAAATCAATACCTCCAATTAAATAATATATGTTTCAAAGAGTTACTTACCTTAAATGTTCAAAATAAGGTTGTTCCTATTCTGGATTTATATGCACTAGTGCTTCCACTTTTCCGTACTTTCCAAAGGCAAGGAAGGAAAGAACAGGAGAAAGCATATTTCGGTTGTCAGGTTACAGCCCAATGACACCACGCCCGCACCATCTACTTACCTCAATGGTTACCACCAAGGAAGGCCTGATACCATAATCAGTTTTGTTTGAAAGAGGGTTTTTTATTTTAATAAATCCCTGTGGTCGATCAGAATAATTTCCTCATCGACCATGGTTAGTTTACTCACTAACGAAATAATAATCGAAGTGGGTATTGAACTGTAACAGATTTCGACGAGATGACCCGAGCAAGCCATGATTAAATATATTCTCCGTCCTCGGGAATGCGAATGATAACTGAATTTGAATTAAAGAACCCTCTTGCAGGTCGTCCCTTTTCCTTTTCAACCCTTCATCATTTGCAAAACCAACCCATCCCTATTGTGTGTGTGCTCTTTCGGCCAACCCCTTAATCCACCAATCCCCTTTTCCCCAGGTTTGGGCTAAGCATCCAGTGTTTATGCAAGCAGGAGAATTTAATCTCGTCAATTTTTCCTTTTGCTTTCTTTAATACCCTTATTCTCATTCTCCTAAAAAACATGGGCCGAGAGAGAGAGAAAGATGCTTCGGGCATCGTCACCAAAGTGTGAAGAGGACCAAATCCCTTCGTGATTTGACCAGGTTTTGATATTTAGATTTCGGTCGTATGGTATTCGTTTACACTTAAAAAAAAACGAAGCGGCTACTGGAGACAAAAGGGATGAGAGTACTCCCGAGTATAATTTCAGGATAGACCTTACCAGTCCACCAACCTCTAGGGTGATTACCAAGACTCAGAAAGAAGGTCGAGGGCAGCTGTTTCAGTTGATTTACACTGGGAAGTTTATTGCACAGGTTAATTGTGAAAAGCGAATTTTGACGCAAATTCCACGTTTAATCGGCACTGCAAGTCCACTTTCAGAATTTAAAATGTTGCAGCAAGTTGATTGCGCATTGTTACCAATGTAAACAGCAACCAATCAGTCTCTGCACTAACTCCACTAGCTCGTGAAAAAGTTTTCGTCAGAGTGATATTCCCCGCAAGCTCTTGCAGAATAAACTTGAGGAAGTAACTTGCCAGTGTTAATCCACCCTAAGAAGAAGTTTTTGTCGGGTTGTGGTATTTATTATCACTTGTACGTGATATAAACTTTACTCTTTCATGGGTTTTATTTATCTCGTTCTTTTTCCTTCTATGGCTGACAGTGTACGTCTGGGGGGTTATTTTGTAATCTCACCTTTATAATGACTCTTTGCGGGAAGGCGGGAGATCCGTTTCGCTCTCTTAATGATCAGCTCACGATCGGCCAAGGTCCGATGGTGGCTCCATTTCACGTTCCTAACGACAGCTGAGATGGAACTAATGAAGTGAGGAGCAAAATGAAACGGATCAAGAGTCGAAAGAGCGGATGAATCAAACATATAGACCGGCAGTTCACCACTTGAGAGCCGAAGATGGTCACACCTGGGTGGCGGAGTTTAAGTACGAAAAATGGCGTAATTTTCCAAATTTTATGACGTATTCTCACTTAAACGAGAATACAAAATAACCCCCTTGGTGAGTAGAAACAACAATGGCAAAACAAACTATGAGGGATTGCTACTTCCAGCAGAAGTACCAGGGTTTCTCTCACATACAATGTGGGAACGCATGGGAACGATATTTACTGTAATGGACAGAATTGAGAAAAAAACTGCCATGGCTCGGTCATTTGTTAAGAATACCAGAAAATCGAATGCCCAAAAGAATATTTCGGTGAACTTCACCTGAAAGAAACAAAGGTGGTCGATCCAGAAGGTCAAGGATGGAATTCGCAGGGAAAACTATGGAAAATAGAGAGTAGGAGGAAAAAACAGCCCAGCTTGGTCACTTGTTCAGATTGCTTGAAAATAGATGACACAAACGAATTTTTCATTAGACTCCACATGGAAGAAACAAACGTGCTCGATCTAGAAGGTCGTGGATGGAAGCTTGAAAGTTATGGAAAACAGACAGCTAGAGGAAGAAACGGCCTGAAAAAGAGAGGCTTGGAGAAGCAGATTGGGCAGGCGTCATCCAGCTGTATGGTGATATGTTACTTACGTGCACTATGAGGTATAGAGAATACGTACTATAAGTCCTGCCTGGCCAATCCCTTCCTCACTAAGATATAGAAGAGCTTGTCAGATCTAAAACATTATTGACTGGATGGGTAAAAGAATTGACTGGAACCATGTAAGTAGCAGATGAATCAATAGAAATGTAAAGATTTCTCGAGACAACTTACCGATTGGAAAGTGAAGTGTAGAGAGACCCAGAAGATGATGGAAGGGAATCATAGGCACTAGAAGAGAAGAACATGCCACTGCCGTAATATAGAAGGAAGGCCACTTGTTAGAAGAAATGGTAAATTAATTCTGCGAAAATGTTTCGGGAATTCGGTGCTCACAATTTGAGCATACACAATTGACGAGACTTTAACGAAACAAAAGATAGTCTAATCAATAATAAAACCTGAAATTTCGGATGTCTTTATGCCAAAGAGTCGAATAGGCATATTTTCCCGAAATTCGTTTCAATCGTTAATTTTCAAGAATGTTTACTAACTAATACATTGAGATGCTTACAAAAATATTTATTCTAGCCAAAACAAAAAAGTCATGCTGTGTAAGGTTAATAGTTTAACTGCCGATTCATATGACTCGATGCAGTAAAGTCAAGTGATTATTTCATTTGCCTAAGGAGAAGTAATACAAATATTTTGTGTAAGGATTATCATAAAAAGTACTGGCACATTTTAGACTTCATGGATAGCCAAAAATATTTCCGTCAAAAGATAACATTGTATGATTTGATTTGAGCAAAGATCACATTCAGCATGGATAAAGGACGCGTTACGGAATATACAACTAAAGTAAACAAATTAAAACAATCGTGGACATATACATTCAATACACGTAAGCTAAAAAAATGCTACTACAGCTTTTACAACCCTAAAATGTTTTTCAACGCAAAGACGTTAATAATACCGAGGGAGAAAAATACAACTTTTACAAATACCACTGAAATTTATTGAAACTCGACCCGGATTTCGACGTGGGTTCACATCATCATCAGCCAAAAATATAAGAGAAGCGCAAGCCTTATATACATGACATAGCCAAGTGAGGATGGTGGTGGGGGGGCAGGGGAATGGGGGAGGGTTAAGGAAACCGGGAGGAGGGTAGGGGAGGGGGTGATTGCGGGTGACGGACTAAGAGGACAAAGGGGTTCAAAGTTAAAGCTTTGAGAATGGGGGAAGAGGCCGGGAACATACATTCATTAACAAGGAATTTATCACAGTCAAGTTGTTTTTTTTAAATCTCCAGCTCTTCTAAAGCATTCAGCTTTCGCTTGTCTTCGGTAAAATGTAGAGGTATCATAGTAAAATCACTTTTATGTCCATGGGTTGAAAGATGTTTGGCGAAGTTGCTTCCGTCAAAATTAATTTTTTTTAATCCCTTTTATGTTCCGTTTGTCTAATTTTAAAATTTCTACACGTCTGTCCCACATACCGTCCGCCGCAATCACTGCATTCCATTAAGTAAACACCACTTTTCTTCTGAGGGTCAATGGGGTCCTTACAGTTCACTAAAAGGTTCTTCATACTAAATGGAGTTTTGAATGCCACTTTAAAACGGTCACTCGGTATCAATTTCACCACTCGAGAGGAAATCTCCCCGAAATAAGAGATCGAGCACCACTTTTTAACCGGGGGTTCTATTTTGTTATACAAACTGGCTACGGTTAATTTTATCCTTTTGTTGTGTACAAGTTGGTCTATTAGTGTGCGTGGATAGCCGTTATTGACTGCAATCTGCTTGATGGTACGAAGTTCTTTTTCATAATCAGAGTCATTCAGTGGTATTATGGAAAGGCGGTTGATGAGGGCGTGGAAAGTAGAAAGTTTTTGGGGGTAAGGATGTCTGGAATCTGCGGGTATGACTTGGTCGGTGTATGTGGATTTACGGAAGATTGAAAAATTATGCCTCCCTTCTTCTAGGGTGATCGTCAAATCTAAGGAATTGATTGATTTGTTACGTTCCATCTCACGAGTAAAAGAAATAGCTGGATGCAAGGTATTAATAAAATTAAAAAGATTGTCCTGTTTTCTGTCGGTTCCGTTCCATAAAATTAAAATGTCGTCCATAAATATATTATATATATTATTTATCTTTATTTTGATTATATCTTATATTTTTGCCTAATGATGATGTGAACCCACGTCGAAACCCGGGTCGAGTTCCAATAAATTTCTGTGGTATTTGTAAAAGTTGTCTTTTTCTCCCTCTTATGATGGAATACCACTAAGTAAACCTTGAAAAAGTAATTGTTTAATAATACCGCTTTAAGATGTCACGTAGAAATTTGTACTACGTTGTTGATTCTTGAATTCTATGGTAATATCTTAATCGCTAACCATTGGGAATAATTTTTTAAATATCCATTGCATTTATATTCGGTCCCTGGAAACTAAATTCCATCAATGCAGAAAATCTGCGCTGGAAGAAACGCCAGGGTTAGAAGTGTTCGTCCCAGGTATTGCACATTTCCTGCGAAAGATATGCGATTAGCCCCTAATCATGAGGGGGATAATCGCATAAGTAAACTTAATTCCAATCTATAAAAGCGGATGAAAATTAATTCACCATACCAACGGTAGAGTGATTTAATTGGACAACTAAATTAGGCAAAGGGCCCATATTAAATGAAAGGAAAACTTTGTTCTATTCGACCAATTTATTCTCCGGTACAATTTGTATCCACATTGTATCCACCCGCTAAACATTCACTACATTTTATCCTTGAATTTTTTCCACCCCCTTCCACTACCTTCTTTCTCCCCTACCCCAACGCCTACCCTGGATGGTATATAAAGATCATATGTTGCTTTACACTTTGTACCTGAAGATGACGCCGCTGCGTCGAAACTAGTTGTACCGGAGAATAAATTGGTGGAATAGAACAAAGTTTTCCTTTCATTTAATATATAATGAACTTCCACAAAGTTGAGCCTGAGACGATGGAGATGACAAAGGGCCCATTTTTTTAAAATTGTTATTAACGGTTTCAAAATGATCAAACGTTTGTCTAGGGATTTCGTCAACCTGGAAAATATGGTAACAACAGCAAGGGTTTTCATTTTGGCTGTCGTGTAGTTATAAAATTCTAGGGATGAATGTAAAATTAATGGAAAACATATCTTGCTTGGATTACGTCTTTGATTTTCGCTTATGCATTGAGTCTTGTGATTTCAAAAAGGCAGTCGCATAATTACTTTATTTGCGTATCATTGAAATCCGATATATTTTAGGAATTTGGAAATCGTATTCCTGAAGCAAGTGAAAAACGCTTTTACCATAAAATTTAAGCTTAAATTTCATTCAACAGTTAGTTTAAAATCATGCGCGGTAATGAATAAGTAAAATACCTTTGATATCCAGCAACTATTATGTGAAATCAAAATCTTGCACCGGTGTAATGTAATAAAATTAATCAAGACAAATTTGGCTGTATAGTTTTATGGTAGATCTACAACTTAAGTAAAAAATGGAATGGCTTTATGCAGAGAATGGCGAACATTTTTATAATTTTAACGTAGATCAAGGAACTCTTATTAAACCAATCGCAAAGAGTCTGAAGGAATCGAAATTTCAGGATTGATGCGCTGCACAACAGTTTGAAAAACGTTCACTATTCCTAGAGTATCATTTTATTTCATTGTATTTTATTATTTCATGTAAGAAATAGTTGTTTTTGCCTTTTTTCTTCAATTAAAAGGTTTTACTTCAGAAAAAGGAAATTTACTTTGTCAAAGAACCCTGCGGAAACCGGCGGCTTCAGCTAAGTCATACTCTGTTGTAGACATACAGAGTAGGTACTCATACATACATACATACATACAGAGTAGGTACTCATTGTCAGATGTTAAATAATAATAAAATATTAATTATTATTAATATGATAAAATGTTCACTTAAAAATTTCCCTGTTGAATTTTATTATTCATGTTCTTGCGTCATCGAAAGTTAAATGGCAGTTTCCCTGGAAAATTCTAGAACTGTTGGTGAAATGGCTTTGGACTCTCGAGAATTGTATGAATGTACAGGGTTTAGTGCCTTAGCGGAATTCATTAGACCCAAGTTTTATATGAGCATTTTCTATTGGTTTGAGTTTCTCACGCTTTAAGTGAAGCATAATATCATCTTTCAAGATATCTCTTTCCTCAAATAGCATGTAAAGATACATATATAGAGCGGGTAGAATAGCTGGTACCGTGTTTTCTTAAAAAAAATGGGGCTCTTGGTACAAATATGGATGACGTAGAGAATTTAACACTTTCAACGCGGCGGCATTTTTTTCGAGTTTTGCCGGTGACTGAAATTTAAATGGCCTTTAAAAAGGCAAAGCGAGCTTGGACGACAATTGTCGTCCGCAGTCACCGCATAGCACCCGGCGGACGACAATTGTCGTCAGTCAGCGTTCAACGTGTTAAACTAGGCACAATAAAGTTTGCTTTGAAGCTGTATGTGGTGTAATAAGGCTCATTTTTACCCAAGTTTACTTTAAATGTGGCTCTTCCGGAAAAGTATAAGTAGATGATGATTTCTTGATTTGATTTGTATGTGCTCAACACTGGTACTAGATTTTGTACTGAAATAATTTCTCGCTTTGTACTGTATTGTGATGTTAAAGGCTTGAAGATGACATTTTATGTCGAAACCATGGTCGTTAAAAATAAAGAATGGAATGTTCAAAGCAAGAAATTATTTCATGTGTCGCGCTTCCACAAAGTTAAGCCTGAAACTGTCACTTATATTGTTTTAAATGAACTTTTTCATTTCGACATTAGTAATGAAATGTCCCAACGCTTTCGTTGCATACAAGGTAATTTCGATTGCGTAGAAACCAAAGTATTTGTATTCCGAGTGGATCCGGTTCACCCCAATATGGCGTTGTGCGTGGTGGTCCTTTCGACTGGTCCCGGCCCGTGATATCGGCTGGAGCCTCCCTCTCCTTCCTCTTATCCATATTTCGCCAACAATCCCGCACCAAAATGGGCAACCCCTCTATACCCATTTCCTCCGGCTCATATGAGCGCTCAGTATCGTCGGGGCGCGTTTTGCATGCTGCTGCTCTTCCGCCCCGGTGGAATGAATATGAAAAGGAAAAAAAATTACATGGGAACACGTACGTGTGCGGAGGTTATGAACAAAAAAAAGAAAAGAACCGGGCACGCACCCTTTCATGATATTTGCGTGCGTGTATCCTTCTCTTCTGCGAGCGCTCCTTTGCTGGACGCACCTCTCCGTCGACAGAGCAGGGGGCACCCAGCATTTCGGAGATGAATGAAATATTACTATAGGCAGGGATGATGGTAAGGGATCCTATCTCGTATATGTGAGGAGGTTCTGATGGGAAAGATGGCGAAGTGCATCTGCATGCTACAGCTGCTTGGGCGTGTGGCAAGAGGATGTTTTTCATCATTGTTGATGGCAGGTGACTAGCCATGAACAATGAAGAGAATGGAGAAGAGAAATTTCTTGAGACAATAGTTGAAAAGTTAAAAATATGTTAGCCTAGTGTATAGATCTGTTAGAAGATTAGCACAGAGGATATTAACACGCGTCAATTTTTTTTTTGCTGGAATTTGGAGTCGCAGAAAAAGAACCAAGATCACTTCAAATGATGTTTTGCACGTATGCTGTAGTGAGTAATATAAAGAGCGATTTTATGATTTGGCTGGAATATATTAATTGCTCAGTCTTCAGTGAGACATAAAAAAGAAAAATAACTTAGATATAGCTCTAATGTTTAACATCCTCCTTATAGGTAGTAATCTGATGAATTCTTTTGCTGAGTAAAATGAAGTTTTTCATTAATGCGATGAGTACAAATTATTAAATCCACACTTTGCTGATTTGAGATAGCAAATAAATTCCGCCGAGATATGTACATTTACATCACATACTGCCCTGGAAGCCACCTTTAGGGCCTGTGGAAGGGGGTGTTAGGAGACCATACACGAAGAGGGTAGAGAATTGGGGAAAGAATTTGCTCGAGGAAAATGTCAGCATTTCAAATATATGTTAACACTCTTAGTGTCTATATCTGTGAATAGATAAACTCAGTAAACATAACCACGCGAATAATTTTCTGGCATTTTGAGTCACTGAAAAAAAAACAAAAATAGCTTCAAATGATATTTTGTAAGCCCCCTGTAATTAGTAATATTTCACGTTTGGTTTAGCTTATATGTCGAGTAAAGGAATTGCTTGGAATTCCGTTAGAGAGGAGAAAAGTGTAAGTTAATATAAAACTTATATGAAACATTCTACTTCTAGCGGAATCAGCTACCTGATATCTTCTGCAAAAGTATTCTGCAAAAATTTTCTATTAATATGATGAGTACAAATAATGAAACAAAGGCTTGCTGATTTGAAAGCGCAAATACAGACTGACGAAGTATTTACATCCACGTGCTGGCCTGCGAGCCACCGCAAAGACTTGTGGCATGGGATGTTGGGGGATCAGCCATGAAGGAGGAAAGAGTAGAGAAAGGGAATTTCTTGTGGGAAAGGACAAAAAGTTGACGCGTGTAAACGGAGTGTCATTGTGCCTGTGTGTGACTTATTCAGTAAGGATTCGACACGGTCGAACCTAGGAAAATCCGTTGATTTGACGTCACAGCCCCCAACAAGACTCAACTATTGAATGACCCTATTTGAAATTTTAGAGGCTGTGACGTCAAAATGTTGTCACTTTCGATACTCGGAAATTCCTACAACATACAGAATTGCCCCCTAGATCTCTTTTTGTTGTAGTCCCTAATCGTGCGAGGGCTGAAGGAATGTTTGTATGTACCTATCGGTTCGGGAGTGTATTTACCCGCGTCTGTTAGCTCTATGGAGATCTATTGTGGGGTCAAAATAAATACAATCCGTGTCCCACTGATTCTCGCCTGATCTGAAATTTGCAAGTAATCTAAGCCTAGCATGAAGCCTCCGAGTCTCCAGCGGCTCTCAACTTAGTCTTTTCCATCAGCTGTAGTTTTTCTTTTTAATGTATCAAACAACTATGGTGTTTCACGTCTTCTTGATGTTGATTTAATTTCTCTCATTACATTGGTGCAAGATTTTGGTTTGAAATATTAATATCTGGATGGTCAAGTCATTAACCGTAGAAGTTTTTTTCTACAAAACTTGTAGCTTAATTCTTTGTATCACTTCCATTACTGTCTTTTTAGTGAGTTCCACTGCATGAACACATATACTTAAGAGAAATCGGCCTCGGTGGCGGCGGGGTAACGTCCTCGCCCACCATCCCAATGGTCGCGGGTTCGAGTCCCGCATGGGGAGGATTTTTCTCCTCCCAGGCCATGGTTGTGTGTGTTGTCCTTTGTTACTGTTACGACTCCTGATATAAAATGGTCCACGAGGCCGTATTCAGGTTGATAAAATAAAAAAAAAATAAAAAATGTGGTCCTAGAAATGTTTTCCGACTTTCTTAGTGAATGATTAAAATGCGCACTCAATTGACCCACGATTACCACTCCTTCCACCTCAAGGAGTCAAAGTTGGGTTCCGCGTTCACGCACAAGCTTTAATAAATTCACGAATAAACTCGTGCGAGAGGTCGGACGAAAGAGCCCGCCCCTTAAAGTCCGCTCTCGTGGTGATTCCTCTCGTCTCGTCCCGGTGGTGAAGGGAAGCGTCGAAGTGAATTGCGGGTTGGAGCCGAGGAAACTTTGGCGGTCAAGCGAAGGAGCTTGGAGGGAGGAGAAGGGAGGCTGGAGAAGGAGGCGTTGTGGGGGAAGGAGTAAGGATGAGGCATCGAGGTCGGGCTCTTTCTTATTTTATTTTAAGGATTGAGGGAGGGGAGATTGTAGGGGGAGGTGGGTCGGATGCTGGAAGGGACGAGGGTCGGCCGGGTGGGAGGGTTTTTTTTGGGGGGCGGAGGGAAGGAGGCAGGGCTGGCGACGTGGAGATGCAATCGGATGCGACCAGGAAGAAGATCAAGATTTAGGGAACAGGAGGCAGGCGGCGGGGGCGTTGTTAGTCGGGGGAGGAACGGCGAGGAAAGGGAGGCGGGGGACGGAGGCAATGACCGGAGGACTGCTAGCGAAACCTCTTAAAGCTAGTTTGAGCAAAATTTTTCCCTAGTCATAATGCCCTTGTTGACATTTAATTGTTAAATTTAAGCAGCAGTGAGAAGCATGAAGTAAATGTTTTAACATTAATGTCGGAAAAACTTAGCTTCAAATTACTGAAATTATCAGTGATTAACGAAATAAGAATTCATAAGATTTTTATTTTACTCATTCTTTCATGCCATATGCTGAAAACGCCTTCACTACCGTAGACTTTTTGGGATTTTGTACAAATTACTGCGGTTAGTAATTAAACTATTTTTTAAATTGGTTGAGGAAGCATGCACCTAAATTTCGAACGAGATCTATACGTTATAAATTCCTTCGTTGAGTTGGTATTGACCACTTTAATAATTTATTGGTTAATTTATGGAGGTTTAAACCTAAAGGTTTTGAATCGAACCAACAGAAGAGGCTATTCAACGAAATGGTCCACATCATAAAAACTCCTTCAGTTTGTAACCATAGAGCAGATATACAAACTTAATGCAAAATCTATCATAATTTGATCTCTTATAGCTAAAGTTTTTTTCTTCTATGTGTTATGTACTGTTCTCCAAAATTTCAATACGAATATGTTTTGTATATTCGTTAAATAAGTAATATACATTCGAAATTTGAGGTTACGATATCCGGAATTGTTAATTTTATGATTTATACTATTCATTTTTAAATATTTTTATTTTTACTTATTATATTTTTTAAGCAAAATTTTACCATGGGTTTCCATTTTGTTTTTGTTTTTGGTGTTGGTTTTGTTACTAAGAGGAAGAGTTTTTTTTGTTACCATTGTCACAGCAAGAAAGTTGATCTCACCTTTGAGGTACTAAATTTATGAGTGTAAACTTTTTTATCTTTTTAGTATTATAAATGTTATTAACTTTATTCCTTGCACTGTACTTTACCCCTGAAGATGCTTTAATTAAAAGGCGAAACGTCGCACAGTGGGCTGAAATCGAAAAAAGCTGGCCAAAATTCAAATTGTGATTTTTTCAAGCCAGGAAGCTGAAACTTTGCATAAATATTCTCAAAAAACCTGTGCATGCGATGATGCAAAGCATTTTCCTTAGTACTCTACAATTAAAAATTTGCATGAGGTCAAAGTTGCACAAATTTCGCAAAAATGGTCTACACTCAATTTTCTCACGAAATCTTCATAATCAAGCCCATGCTAAGCCTTTATGAGTAAAGAATTAGAATAAGTGATGCAGTTAGAGGAAATAGTTATTCATATTTGTTTTAATGTAGTCTACTTACTTTTTTGTCATTATTTACTAAAGTTATTACACAAAAAGGCGGACCCTTATTTTTGGTCTTTTTTTAAATATATGTTATAATAAATTAATGTTGTTTTGTGTGTCATCAGTGAAATTAATATATTTAAACAGCACAAACGGAAAGGTGGAGTTTAGCATTTGTTTTGACTCACACAGAAGCGATGGAGCCTCATAACTAGCTGATGTTAATTCATTGACACCCATCGCGAGGAACGGTAGATTGCAGGAGGTGAGAGGAAGGTCATCGAAGGCGTTCGTGTAATTTGTAAATCGAACCTATTTCCGCAAATTGATGCTATCACGTAAATAATAAATTCTGAGGATATTAAGAATCGGTTTAATTAAGGAAGTAGGGAGTGGCTACATGAACGCTAAAACACGTCACTGAAAGATAAATATTCGGATAAAAATCGGATGAGACGGAGGGGGCTGACAGATATTTGAAATTTCGCAATAGCCCTGGCGTTTTTTTCCACTCCTTTGGTACGCCTTTAGAACACCGTCGTACAGCGTTTCGGAGCGTCTCGCAAACTCCCTCGTAACACCTGTGAAGGCGCGTTGATGGTGAAGTTGTGAAGGCTAAAGGTGTTTTAGGAAGCGCCATACAAGGCGTTGTAAGGCGCTCTAAGAGTGCTGAAAAGCACCGTCCACAGCGTTGCGCAACGCTCCTGAAGGCGCCTCGCTGACCTTGAACGGATGCTTACAGCGCTGTCGCAACACCTTGGAGCGCCTTGCACGGTTCCCTGCTCTCTCAAATTAAAAAAATTATAATTTACAATTATTTATTATGAATGTACTATATCGCGATATCATATTATAATTTATTAAGATATCCTACCTAGTTTCGACCTAACTACATTGTACGGCTCTACGCACATATTCTCACACACGAGATCGAAATCTCAGCGTCTAGAAAATATTATGTATGCGTCCACTTATGATACTACGAGAACTAATTAATAAATGGCTATTCCGTGATAGTTTGAGGAAATACCATCACATCGCAATAACAGTTATTTGGAATCAATTGATTGAAACCTATACTGCTACATAGTATGAATATAAATGCAATATTACTGAGAATAAACATGCTTTTTCCAATTCCAACATTTTTTGGACCAAAGACTTACTACATTTAAGCGCTCTGATAGCGGTATTTTGCTAGGTGCAAGTCAGATTTGTGAACTCAGTCCGAAGAAGGGACAGTTCCTTGAGATAAATGGCCTTAAACAATTAAGGTGTCTTTTTTTATCACCACATGCTATTCAAGGGTATAAGAGTAACAACTTCTCAGTTTTCTACAGGCAAGAGAAATGATGATTCAATTGTGTACTCTGATTTTGGTAAAACAGTGCTGGTATTAGCTATTTGTTTGTCTGCAGCCTTTAGCTTGCGATTGCTGGTTGAAAATATTGTGCTCTCAGATAATTCCCTTCTTTCAACTGAAGATGTTATCATTCAACACATTCAAAGAGCAGAAAATATCGAGGGCTTAGAAATTATGCAGCCTGGAGTCATACGCGGGCAGTGTATTTTGATGAGCACAACTACAGGCATGTTTATGAGGAAAATACCTCAACGATGCAATGGTGACTATAAAGTTATAGCTTGTATTATTTATGGTGAAAGTCTTCCGATTACATGAATAAAAACAGTACCAAAACGCATGTCTCATCTGGTTGCAAGGAAAATTCTTGGATCGACAAATTAGTTGAATTTAGACAAAGTTTTTCTTATAATTCCACCGCATGTGTAAAACAAGAAATTTAGGAGCTTTAACGCCTATCTCTGCGCTGAAGCGCTTTGAAGTGCCCCTCTTAGAGAGCGTGTAGCAACGCCTTCGAACATTGTGACAACGCCCCCTAAGAAAACCCAAAAATACTTCGATGGAGCTTTGAATCGTTCTCTTCGTGAGGGCGATCTGAAGCGCCTTTGAATGAAGCACAACACCTAAGGAGTAGTCCAAAGGCGCTGCAATAGCGCTCCGGAACGCCTCTACTCACAGTGCACCACAACACCTTGTTTGGGAAGCGAAGCGTCTTGAGAACGCTTATGTCAAGGCGCTTCGAGGGTGGTTCGGAGCGCCTCCGCCTGAAAGTGCGAATCAACACCTTGCGATCACCTTGGAAATGTCTGACCAAGGGTGTTTACAAGGTGCTTCGGGTATGCTAGGGAGGGCTGTCCGCTGGATAGCGTAACAGAGTACCTAGCCAGCGCCGTGAGAACGCCTTATGAGCACCTTCAAACGCCTTTTAAACACTTTGAAAAGCGTTGAGAAAATCGCCAGGGAGAAAGTTGGAAAAGGATCAAATTATAGAATGAGAGTAAAGAGTTACTTTGTATCATTTGGTAATCATTCTAAACCTTCGTTTCTAAAATACCTAATTTGCTCGAATCTAGTACGGTGTTCTTTTTCTGCGATAAAATCACAGTCGCGCTATATTCGAGTGTTCATCGGTTGTTTACGCTGTAAAAGCATGATTTTTCATTGCCCATCTCCGCAAGCATTTCTGCAATCCTATGTAATATCGTTGCTTTGTAAATGAAACAGTTTTTCATGATGCGATACTGCGTGCGAATACATTGGAAAAGCGTATTGAGGAGAAAATTGTAAAAATAGATCAATTTTAAAAGAGAAAATATAATGATATTTTCTTTTTTAAAACCACAATTAGTTTTATTTTGGAATGTGTTGGTCAATATAAGAGTTAAAGAGAAAGACCAAGAGTGGAATATATTAGAGAAATAATGAACGACGTCAAAGTGAAGAATTACGTAGGAATGAAGGGGTTGGCTGATAAGATATTTGAGTGGAGCACTGCAACAAACCATTCTATGGATTGATGACATAATGATGGTTAATGTTTGTTAAAAGTGAAATTTTATGTGCCCGTAATTGCTCACCTCCCATAATACCAGTGTATAAATATTAGAACTTTGAACAACCGTGTTTCTGTTAATCTGGCTTGAAAAAATGACTGAAATTGTATCTAAGATGAATTACGAGCTCTGCATTCATTGTTTATGATTGACGAAAAGCAAGGGGCACGCGGTATTTATTGCGGAAATAATTCGAAAAAGGAAGATAAATTTACACCACATCGACGATACTGAGGCAAAAAAATTATATCTTTCATGTGCCTACCCATTACTTCAAGGTGTGAATCACGTGATTATTTTATTTGCTGGCTTATCGAACGCTCCTTTAAGGATTTTAATGGACTTTAAAAGTAAAATACCTTCGCTTTACATGATTTACCATGCATTATGATACATATTTACCCTCCTGCCTACAAAATGCAAGATTTTTTGATGATTTTATGGATGCTGATATTGAATTTCAAAATTTAAGCCGAAACGCTAGTACAACTATCTACCTTAAAAAATATTGCTTCTCTTATTGTTCAGAAATCTTGAATAAGATAATTACCCCTCCCAATTAGCCGCCTTTCCTTTACCCCTTGAAATTACTCCCTATTTCAGGAGGGGGGGTGGCAGTGCGTCTGAGTGGAGGTTGGGGGCGGGGGAGGAGGTCTGCGGGCAAGGGAGGGGGTTCTATATGGGGGGGGGGTTTCCAAGGGACGTATTTTCGGAGGGAAGAAGGGGTGAGGCTAAGAGTGTTAGGCGAGTGTGAGGTGGGGAGAAAGGGGGTGGGAAGGAGAAGGCAGGGGTTTTAAGGGGTGGTGGTGGCGGTGAATGGTGGGAGCTTGTGAAAGCGTCGCTGGAATCCGCGAGAGAGTTCTCCGGGCCGGGAGCAAGCCTCGATCGATCAGGGACAGATGTGGGGGTGGGAAGGGCAGGGAGTGTGGGTAAGGAGGAGGGTCGGATCGTGTGTGTGGCAGGGGTTGCGAGAAGGAGAGATAGAGAGGGAGGGTGGGAGGGTTGAGAGGGGGGAATGGAGATTCGGTGGGAGGGGGGTTAATATAGGGGAAGTCGAGTAAGGGTATAAGGGGTGAAGGGCATAGGAGAAGAGTGCGTGTCGGAGAGGAGGTTAGGGAAAGGACCTGGGTGTGGAAAAAGGGACATGGTTAGGGTTCTTACTGGAGTGAAGAGAGGGAGGAAACGAGATGGAATTAGGGGGGGAAGGGGGGAGGGATCAAAGGATGGAATAGAGTAGAAATATAACCAAACTTGAGGAGTTTAGTCCGCGGGAGCGTGATGCAAAATTAAACCCCAGCTACTTTGAATATGACGAAATACCGCTTTCATATTTCATTTCGGGGGGTTTGTGCCCCCCCCCCTTCCTCCCTTAACCCCCACCCCCCCAAGGGGTCCCTTCATTTTCTCCGAACCGCAAATTGATAAGGATTTATGGGTCTGTGAATAATGACTGACAGAACATGTACCAGCACTATCCCTCGTTGTTTTTTTTATAATTTGAGGTAGCCTACCGTTTAACGTAGATTTGAATGGATAAGCAATTATATATTGCCATCCGCTTATCTTTGTAATGGCAAGAAGGCAAGCACTTTCTCTGTGCTATTTGTTTCTTCAGTCTGTATTTTTCCTTTCTCTTTTCGCGTGGGAAAATTACCTAATAAGGATTTATGGGTCCTTGAATGTAGATGGACAGCACATGTATCAATTTTATAATTTAACTGATATTTTATAATTATCAGTATCGTTTTCCTTCCGATAAAGATAGGCTTGGACGGGTACATCAATACTCTTATCTGCTTCTCTAATGGAACGTTGCAGAAACAATACATAAGTAATTGACAGTCTATTATGTTATGAGATCTATTAGTCAAGGCATTGGTTCAATTATTGTCTCATAACTCATTGGACCCGACAGATGGCGTTGACTTACGACCTCCACAGGTAACCAAAATGGTGGATTTGTAATGAACCATTTGAAGGAGTAATTACTTGATAGAGGAGTAATCGCGTCACGATTGATGAGTTTATTTCCTCATGCGTACTACTTATGATGTACATGAGGAACATATTGCATGGATATTAGCCGTGATAAGAGAATGAACAAAATTATTTATCTAAGTAATAGCTATTTATCTCGAAGAAATAACTATAAGTTACTAAAAGTTACGTTCCTGCAACTTGAATTCAGTAATGAATTCAATTACGATCTATATCACATAACTATAGCTAAAAGATTCCATAGCTAAATGTTTGTGGAGCTGGCCATTAAAGAAGACCGATACTTTTGCGCTCTCCATATTTTCATCTCAGTGTAGGCACTTCCTAGATCCCTTAAGTGGGCAAATTGGTAAGGGTTCATAGGTCTGTAAATTTTTACTTACAGAACTTGCACCCCATACATGCTCATTCACTGACGTTTTTTTGTGGTCGACGACCAATTTATATTGGCTTGAATGAATACGTAAGTGCTGCCATTTGCTTGTCTTAAAGAAGGCATAAGGCTTCTTATACCCTTCTTACTTTAATCTCTTTAAAAACATACCTATCTATGCACTAGGTTCTAGATGTGTACCATAAGTACATCCCTAGTACCTCCCTTTTGTGGTTTATTTTTGTTTTCCCCAGCAAGCGATATCAACCGGATAGAGTTTTGCGTTGGAATGATGCTTTTCAGGATGCGGTTTTCGAAAAAATGGAAAACTCGTCTGCCTGCCTCACAAAATTGCGCTATAAAAATAAACCATCTGGTATATCGACATCTTGGTATGAAAAATTAAACCACTCATTCCTTCACCTTGCTTCTTATAGGAAAGCTTGTACTCTAATACATATGAACTACAAAATCCTACCTTTACACACTTTTTTCCCCGAAAATTGAACCTTAAATTGCATAGTGTTCAATGTGCGAACGAGTAGATCATGGAGGAAAATAGTATATCGTATATTGAACATAAAATCCCGTTTTCGCGACAAACTTTGTATTAGAAGCGATTTCCCCTCGAATATTTGATGGCGATGAAATTAGAAACACCAATCTATCTTAGTTTTTGGTTAGTCATTAGTAAAGAATTTCAGGAACTGAATTCTAAATGCTGTAGTTCAATTGAATTGGCGCAGCAGTCGACTGAAATTACGGTGAAAATTTGTAAACTAAATATTATATCGTCATTTTTTCTCCATGCTATGTATCCTCATCTTGTTTTAGAATAGCAAAGGCTCTTAATCACTAAAACAAATATTTTCTTTAAACAATACAGATGGAAAGATGGTATTCAGTATTTGTTTAAAATAAATGTTTGGCAAGTTCACGTGGTGGAATTTGGACGTGATGATCTAAGAATAAACTTTGTTTTATTTCTCACGATCAAATAAATCGTTCAAAATGATACACGAATAAATCGTACAAAACTCAACCCGTTTAGATCATCTCAGGTAATTATCTAGTGATGAAAAACATTTTTTTGAAAGTTAATTCATCTCTTGACATTGACCTGGAGATATCGACCCAAAACAGATTGAGTTTTATTATAAATCTTATGGAATATGACAAAGTTTTTTTCTTGTGTCATCAGTTTTTGTTTTTGACTCAAAAAAGTCCCCGTGGAACCCCCTCAACGTTCCGTGTGTGTCTACACATATCATCAGGGATGCAAACCATGCATAGAGATGAGTGAACAAACCAAGCTGATTTACTTCAGGAGCCTTCCATTTTGTATGCTGAATTAGGCGCAAATAGGAACACATCAGAGCACGTCAGCGCACACGAACAACGACGAATGGAACGATGTCCAGCAAGCGAAACGTTCGGTAACCTGACTGAAGGTATAATGTTTTAGGCTTACAATAGTTACGGCCGAATTTTTTTTATGTGCAGTTATCGAATTCGTTCCAAAAGTGTGTTTAAGGAAGTTCCCACCACGACCGTGTGAGTCAAAACTAATACTCAAATACAACGTTTTGTTTAATTGGTTGAAAAAATCCTGCTTTCGCTCATGATATGCGTAAGCTATTGTAAACAAAAATTAAGGGCAAAATATATGGATTATTCCAAGAATATACTTTAATTAACCCTTTTTATAGCCATTTTCGGCGAAAGCAGCGTCATTTCAATGTAATTTCATCATTTTGTCCTTAAAATATCGATGTAATTAGCTAAAAACTCAAAATTTAATGCGGTAAGATGCATATATTACATTTATTATCAATTTCCCTTGAGTTTTCTGTTCCTTTTAACAGTTATCCGTGAATATGGCATTTATATTAGATATACAAATACAATTTTTCTCCGTTTTTCCTACTTTCGCAATTAACACCATGTAATTTCAGGTTCTATTTGCGAGAAAAAAGCGTGATAAGGTAGAATTGTGTGGTTTATATCAGTTAGAAGAAATGTTTTTCTATTAGTATCCTGAATATGAATAAAATGAAATTCATGTACTTTTAAGGTGTGATCACCTTAAAGACGTAAGCTCTTCACAACAACGCTATTAATAAACTATACATGACCAATGTTTGATGCCTTTACTGAAAATCAGCATTAAAAAAAAACAAAAAATGTGGATGCGATTATCGATGTTCTTGAAGGTTTTTGCACACAAGAACTCTGCTCTAGATCTGTTTTGAAATTCACCGCCAAATGCACAGAGTTGAGATGAATGGGAAACAAGGGAGCTGTTGCTTTTCGAAGTCAGCAGTGAACAAGAGCAAATGGAAAGTGCCAGTCATACCGTTCGATGATATCTCTATACTCCTGTAGATTTATGCGTGAAACATTGGTCAATTCCGTAACTTATTTCTTAAAAATGAAGCTCGATGCATAGTTGACTGAATGAAGGGGATCATTTAATATATCTAATCCTCGTTACTTTTGGGACGGACACAAGCGCATGTGCAATGCAGACCTAAATTTAAGGACATGAGCCCAGCCTCTATACTTGAATAAGTTTTCTATACTTGAATGCGTATAGCTACCACCTTTTCTCCGTAAATACCTAACTTTCTGACGCGTGAGAAGGACTCAAGCGTTTCGTGGTGACGCAAAGAGGACTAACAAAGACAGGCTTTGCGATTGCGCGCGAGGAGAGCCGGCTATCTTTTTTTTTTATTCTTTAAACATATAAATTCGCTTGCGGTTATCAAATTTTGTTCGAGCAGCGAGGAAATTAGATTCTGATAATGATCCACGCGGAAATGGTTTCGAAAGGGGGAAGAGAGAGAAAAAAAGGGAGAAGAAGGTAAATGGATGGGATGAGGGAAAGGAGGAGGAATGGGGGGGGAGAGGGGGAGTAAGAGGGGGTGAGAAAGGGGGGGGGAGGGGGTGGGGGAGGGGGCAGGAGTTTGGGGACGAGATGGAAAAGTCAGTCAAAGTGAGGGACTGGGGAGTATATGGCATTTGGGTGGGGTTTGAGCATAGAGAGCCCTCGTGTTTTAAATAGTGTGCCCGAAACTCGAGTCAAAACATGTATAAAACATGCTAAGGCATATGTTTAAGGTGGTTGGAGCAATTTTTTATTATATATACAGATCTGCGTGAAACTTTGAGTACGTTTCCTCATCAGTGATCAGTGAAAAAAGTGGCATCACACCGATTTGGTTTCTTGGCGATTCAGTGTTATTTTAACACGTAGTCTTATGGCGCATGACTTAAATTTCATAATAATTCGATTTCATATGAACAGATTTTCTTATAAACGTGATGTGATACATTTGTTAGTATTATAATTGTTGATAACAAGCATCAAAGTGTCACGCCAAATCCAGTATTCGAAAAAAATACTTCCTTATAATTTAGTCTAAGTTCCGAATACCGCGGTGAAAACTCTTAGTCATAACACGTTTTAATTGAAGAAAAAAATGCATAATATAATTCCTGTATCATTTCCTTTACTGCCTGAATGGCGAGTTTTAACGCGTAACCAGATGCGCTTAATTAAAAGTGGCCCAAAATCATTTTTTGGCTTACTTGAAAGATTGTTAAAAATTGTGCTCTCAGTGACCCACGATTACCGCTCCAGCCACCTTAAACATGTTTTTCTTTCAAGCGCTATAAAAAAAAACATGATGGAGAATAAGTTTGCCTATGAATACTTTTTATGATTTGTTTTCACCTCTGTAACGTAGATCTAAAGGAAAATTTATGAAAAATAATTTTGTAACATTTTCTTCAATTTTAAGTATATTACTAAATCTAAATACAAAAAATCTAAATCTAATGAGAAACATTCACCTGAATGAGAAAGTTTTTAGTTTCAGCTTTTGGAAAAACCTTTGCTGAATTAACCCTCATCCATAATGCAACGTTGGGCAGGCAATTGTCCACTTAAAGATACGAAATATGATAATTCAGGGAAAAGGCAAAGGGAAAATAAAAAAACTATATTTGGATAACTATTGCTGCCAGTTTTATACTTTCAAAACAATTTGTCAAAATCCAAGCTCCTTGGTCAATATCCATGACTAGCCCAACTATAGAAATTTTTTACGTTTTTCACTGGTCTTTTCTTCAGGTGATATAATAAAACATCTTTGAGAACATGCTAACTAACGATCGTGATTCCGAAGTTCCGCCAGGTAAAACATTTGACCGATGAGGTGTATAAAATTTCTTAAACCAGGCGTAAAATCCCTGGGTTTTCAAACGTCGTTACTCACGCGGTGTTGCTGATATATCTTTATAATATTTTAAATGCAAAGGAAAACAATTTTGTAACAACAAAAACAACAAAGCAAACAAAATATTTTGTAATAGCGATTACCGGCGCTTGAAAATATTAGAAAGAATGATTAAATCGAATTTATAAAGCGGAAAAAGGAGAAAAGGACGAGTCCAATGAAACCCCATCAATGTGGAAGACAATGGACGCTGGAGATTTGTCTGCGCCCACTGGAGAATGATTGATTAATTACGTTTTATTACTCCAAAAAATAAACCGGGGAATAAATAAGTAAAATAAAACAGAATAGGAAGCTTAAATTAAGCCCGAAGGAAAAATCTCTAGTGAGGTGACCATGAAGTAAATTTACCCATGCATTGGGGCATAAAAAAATACACGAACATATTGATTGCATACATGTTTTGCAAAATATGTTTTCTATTATATCCATAAAAGTTTAAAGCCATTTTTTTACACTTTTAAAGAAGGAAGTCAGGCTGAATCCTTTTTTACAGCCAGTGGGTGGGATATTAAACACTTTTGGTTCAGCATGCAAGACCAGCTTAAACAGTGTCAGTTGGGCTTGGATAAAGTTACCAATTTCCTTCGTTTGTCTGCCTAAGCAAGGCTTGTTTTAGAACATGTTCGATCGGTTGACTAAAACCACCGAAGTATCCAGACCCTTGGGTGAACGTGTAGAATAAGTTAGGGGTCGTAGGATGCTGAAAGAGGTGGGTTTTGATTTCGCAGAGGAGCAGTGGGAGTGACAGGCGGAAGAGGGGATAGGGAATGGGATTTTTGAGGGTGGGGGGAGGTGGGAGAGGTTAGGTGGTCGAGGGGGGGAGGAGGTTAATGGAAACAGCGGGGTGAGGGAGGAAGTGGAAATTTTCGGTGGGTGTTTTCGTGGGGGGGGAGAGGTTGGAGGTGGTTGGTTGGGAGGGAAACTGAGGGGTAGGGTGTGAGATGGGATGGATGTGTGATGGGAGAAAGATGGGTGAAGGGGCGAGGGGTTGGCAGACAGCGGGGAGGGTAGATAGAAAGGATGGGAAAAATTGGAAGGAGCCACCTCTCTTTTTTTCTCTCTCTTCCGCTGAGGAAATGGAAGGGAAAGATTGAGAGAAATACGTTTTGAGGTCGGGCGAGAAAATAACGAATGAGCAGCGAAACATTGCGCCACAAGAATGGGGCTCCCGTAGTCCATGGCTTGGAAAGTTGGATGCATTTTGTCTTCCTATACTCTCTTTTGTTTTCATCTTTCCTATCTCAAAACAGTAGGCTGGGAAGAAAACGTGAAACCTCTTTTCTCAGCGAAATTTGCTGCTTATAGGTAGGCTTACAGGTTTTTCACTCAATGGAGTACAATTCGAGAATCATCAACAAAGTAGCCTCCCTTATGTCTTGAGAATAATGCTCTCGCCATGAGAATAAGAGTTGTAGTCCATGATCTGGAAAGTTGGATACATTTTGTCTCTCTATCCTCTCTTTTTTCATTCTCTTTCCTATCGCTAAACAGTAGGCTGAGTAGAAAAAGTTAAACTGCTGTTTCTTTCTGCACAAAATGTCACTTAAAGGTGAATATTTTGGCTCAACGGACTAGGACCCGAAATCGAGAAATATTTTAAAAGTATCCTCTCTTGTGTCTAGAGAGTATATCACTCACCTTGCGAATGGGCACTTTATATCATGGTTTGGAAAGTTGGATACGTTTTATCTTTCTATCCTCTCTTTTATAATTCTCTTTCTTATCTCTAAACAGCGGAATAAGTGGGAAATGTAAACCTTACTGATTTTTCAGCAAAAATGTCACTTAAAAGTGATCATTTTGAACAAAAATCGAGGACTATATGTAAAAATAGCCTCTCTTTTGTCTTGGAAATATTTCTCTTGCCATGAGAATAAGCTTCGTAGTTGATGATCATCTACATCTACATACTACCCCGCATGCCGCCTCAATAGGCGTTGTGTTAGGACACCAGCCGTTTACATATAAAAAGGAAACGCTCTAATGAAATTACGCCTAGCATTTATTATAGTCCCTTATTGTTCGGGGGAAAAACGAATTCCCATACCTATCCGTTCGGCAAAATATCTCTCTTAATTTATCGTTTCTGTCGGACCTGGAAATATAGTGGGGTTCTAATATGATGTTCTCCGTGTCGCTCTGAAAGATATCTATTCTTAATTGCTCAAGTAATCTAAGCCTAGCGCGCAGCCTCCGAGTCTCTAGCGGCTCCCAGCCTAATTCGTTTAACATCTGTGTAACGCTGTCTATACGCCCGTAGCTGTTTTTGACGAAATGATTTGGAAGAGTTGAATATATTTTATCTATTTCTATATTGGCCTCATTCTTTCTTCTTCTGTCAGTAAGCAGTACGCTGAATAGGAAAACTATCACCCTTTTTTCAGCAAAACTGTCACTAATAGTTGCATATTTTGATTCAACGAACTCGGAAACGAAATCGAGAACTGTCTGTAAAATTGACTCCCTTTTTTATTGAGAATCATTCTCTCGCCAGCCTTGATAATACGAATAGTACTTTATTGTTTGGAAATTTGGATATATTTTATCTTTCTTTCAATCCAATTTCAATTTCCTCTCCTATCTTTAAATAGTAGGCTGAATAGAAAAATTAAAACCTGTTTTTTTTTTTTTTCGGAAAAAGCTGTTGCTAAAAGGTGAATATTTTCACTTGATGAACTCAATTAGGGAACTATCTGCAAAATATCTACTCTCGTATGCTCTGAGTTGTGCTCTCACTACATTAAATAGGCCTTCTGGTAGACTAAATTGACCCGACAAGACCTCATCACTCGTCCATGGTTTTTCGAAAGTTGAAAACCTTTTGCCTTTCCTTCCTGTGTTTCATCAATCTGTTTCCCATCTGTAAGCAGTAATTGAATAAAAAATTGTTAAACCTACTTTTTCAGAGCAAAACATTGCTAATAAGTGAATGTTATCACTCATTGGACTTGGGGCTCAACTCTCGAAACTCCATCTTCACTATCGCATGCAAAAAAATACAATATCAATGCATGGTTTCACGAAAGTCTCGCATCCTACGCGCCCACTTGATATTTGGAATGCAATAATTATCGTGGAAATAGGTGCAAACTTTATATAAGTGAACATATTAGAAATATTTATTTTTTTGAATGCTATAATTATAAACTCTTCCCTTGGATTACAACCTTGTGGTGGTGGAAGGGCTTGCGTGCTCCGATGACCCCTAGAGCTGCACTGGCGGGAGCATTGCTCCTGGTAGGGTCACCCATGCCAGATTGGTCGAAGGTTAGGAGACAGACGAATGGAGGTCCGTGCAGTGTCTGTACCTCAGTGAGGCGACTGCAAAGGCGTCTGACCCCAGTGGGGCGGCCTCTGAAGTGATGGTGTCACGTAAAAATCACTATTGAGTAAGGCCACGGAATACCATCTCAATTAAAACAAAAACCTTGAAATTATGGGCAGTTATTAAATGATAATGAGTCTTGGCGACTACGGAACTCGGCCCAGAGGGCAGGGCGTCGTGCCCGGCAGCGGTGGGAGCAAGGCCCCTGCGGTCGTCATCACACAAAATCCTTGCTCAGA
Source organism: Pyrrhosoma nymphula (assembly GCA_963573305.1). Taxonomy (NCBI): domain Eukaryota; kingdom Metazoa; phylum Arthropoda; class Insecta; order Odonata; family Coenagrionidae; genus Pyrrhosoma; species Pyrrhosoma nymphula. Next base: position 30,664,737 of record OY754331.1, on the reverse strand, counting down.
CGTAGAAGCAGCAGAGGAAAAGAAGATGAACGAAACAATCGGAATAGGCACGTGGAATGTTAGGACTATGATGAGTGCGGGGACTCTAAGAGCATATAAAACAAGAAATGGAGAGGGTGGGTGTAGACATCATGGGTCTGGGTGAAGTAAGATGGAAGGATGACGGGGACTCCTGGAGCGATGGCTATAGAGTAATTTATAGTGGAGGGAATGAAAGTCAGCGCAGGGTTGCATTCGTAATGAATAGGAAAAAAGGTAGAAATGTAGTGTATGCAGAACAGGTGAGTGATAGGATTATAGTCGTGGAACTAAAGGCAGAACCAACGAATTTAGTTATAATCCAGGTTTATATTCCAACCTCTAATCATAAAGAGGAGGACGTAGATGGGGTATACGATCAGCTAGAGGAAATTATTGGTAGTATACTTGGGAGTAAGCACTAGGTAGTAATGGGGGATTGGACCGCAGTGGTGGGTGAAGGAAGAGATGGGCGGGAGGTGGGCGATGACGGGCAAAGAAGGAGAAACGACTGCGGCGAGAATGCTGTGGAGTTTTGCCGTAGAAATAAACTAGTAATTACAAATACATGGTTCAGACATCATCCTCGACGTAGGTACACTTGGAAGAAACCTGGAGACACAGCTAGGTTGCAATTGGATTATATAATGGTTCGTCACAGATACAGGAATAGTGTGAAAAACTCGCATACTTATCCAGGTGCTGATAGAGACACAGGCCACAACTCATTAGTCATGAAATGTCGGGTAAAACTGAAAATGATAAGAATGGGAAGGAGGGTACGAAAGTGGAATACGGAGGCATTAACTGGGGCAATGAAGAAGAAGTATCGAGAGAATGTGGATGAGATAATGGGTGAGGATCATGGAGTTAGATCAGTGGAAGATGAATGGGGAAGTTTGAAAAATGGAGTTGTAGAAGCTGCGAAAGCAATGGTAGGCGTAGTCAATGCAACTAAAATTAGAAAACCGTGGATCACGAAGGGGAAATACCAAAAAGAGGGAAGAGCAGATGCATTATATAGCAATGTAAAGGAACTGACGGGTGGTAGGTAATAAGGGAATGGGAATTATAACGATAACAGATAAGGCGGAAAAGTTGATCGTAGAACCGACAGAGATCCAGGAGAGATGGAAGGAGTATGTTAAAGAGCTGTATGGTAAAGAAATAAGGCCGAATATGTTAGATATCGAAAGGGAAAGACGATATCGACAGAAATGGCATCGGACCAGGTATCCTAGATAGCGAAATCGAAAGAGCTCTACGAGACATGAAAAGGAATAAGGCAGTGGGAATAGATGACATACCTGCAGAGTTTTTAAAGAGCATGGGGAAGAACGGAAGAGGAAAACTTTTTGCGCTTATTCGTAGGATTTATGAGGATGGAGTGTGGGCGGAAAACTTCGCGAAGACTGTACTAATTCCTATACCAAAGAAGAGTAAGGCAAAAACGTGCGAAGACTACAGGACAATAAGCTTAATATCCCACGCGGCCAAAGTAGTTCTGAGAATAATAAACAGAAGGCTAGAGAAGAAGGCAAATGAATACCTGGGTGACGACCAGTTCGGATTTAGGAGAGGGACGGGAACGCGAGACGCTTTAGCGGTGATGAGGACGCTTGTAGAAAGAAACCTAGAGTATGGGCAGGATGTTTTTGCATGCTTCGAAGATTTCAAGAAAGCGTTTGATCGGGTGGAATGGATGAAATTAATGGGAGTGTTGAAGAAATTACGGGTCCATTGGAGGGACAGGCGTCTGATTCGGAATTTGTATATGAACCAGACGGCGCAGGTTAGGGTAGCCAATGGAGAATCGGGATGGGCCACGATAGGACGGGTAGAGCGGCAGGGGTACCCACTATCGCCGCTGCTTTTTAACGTGTATTTAGAAGAAATGGTAATGGAGGCATGGGGGGAGGAGTAGGTAGGAAAGGTAGGAGGGGAGCTGATAAAATCAGTGAGATTTGCAGATGATAAAGCATTGGTTAGTCAGTCTGCAAAAGGGTTACAGTCAATGGTGAATGCGTTAGAGGTGCAGTGCGAAAAGTATGGGATGAAAATCAACCACAAGAAAACGAAAGTAATGAGATTTTGTTGAAGTTAGAAGGCGAGGCTGAATATAAGGGTGAGAGGTAGGGATGGGCGATTACGATACCGATTAATCGAATAATCGATTATTTTTGTCAATTAATCGAAATTTTAGAATCGATTAATGCAACAGCCGATATCGATGATATCGATTATTTATACCCGATTAATTTGACCGATTACCGATTATTACGCAATCTTGTGAACTGTGATGGATAGAGCAGTTCACATTCGTCTTCAGTTCGAAAATTTGACATTGGCTGAACTCTGCGCGATGACGCCGTACAGGTATTAAAATAGAATGCGCACGACGTAACCACGTAACTCTACGCGGCACCACATTTTGCCGGCCACTCACGTGTCATGTGTCAGATGTTGCTTCGCCAGGCATATCCTTGTCTTATGTTCTCTTGTTATTTTGATAGTAAAATTGGTTACAATGTGGATTTATTTCTTTTTATCGGTTAGAATGTGTTTATTGGTATCCTCTCCATGCTATCAAAAATGCATTTACAAAGGTCGCGACAAGGAAATATTTTTTCCACAGTGTTGGCGGCTTCCCGCAAAACGTTACTTTATACTGCGTACTGAGTTTTACGATCTGCACAAATGGTGGAAAACCGCCCAATCTTGTCATACTGGACATGGCGAGCACAGCCCTACCCTTCTCCCCGGCCCGCGGACTTAGTGGGAAGTGAACTGTATCACCATGCCGTTTTCTAGTCCGGTGTGGAAGCATTTCATGAGGCTGAGCAATAAAGAGGCAAAATGCAAGAAAAGCTTTATAAAGATTGCCATCTGTGGCAATACAACTATTTTCTGGAGCCACCTCCAGAGGCATGGCATCTTCAGCAGCGGCAAGCGAAACAAGCAGCGGCAGCAATAACAGACCTTGAGAGAGTGAGCCATCAGGCAGGAGTAGCAACATCAGTTCTGTCAGAGAGACACTTTTCCGAGATGCGTGCAATACAATCTGATCTGAGAAGCCGCCTTACCAGTACCACTTATCAAAATTGCAAGTTTTAGCTTCAGCTCCCGTAAACATTGGCAATTGTCCAAAATTTAAATGGAATTAAGAAATTTTTCACAACTCTGTCCCCTGACACGCCTCCTGGAAGTTAACCTAGATTTTAGAATTTGTACTTATGATAGCATTAACCTTATAAAATGTAAATGAAACTATTTTACTTTATTTATGGAGGGACCATAACCTTGCAAGGTATGTTTTGGATGTTGTCATAATCGAATCGATTAATCGATGTCTCGATTAGTAAAAGCAATTAATCGGGCGCGATTAATCGGCTGGTTGCGATTAATCGATTTACAAAGTATCGAATATTTTCTAATAATCGCCCATCCCTACGTTAGAGGTGCAGTGCGAAAAGTATGGGATGAAAATCAACCACAAGAAAACGAAAGTAATGAGATTTTGTTGAAGTTAGAAGGCGAGGCTGAATATAAGGGTGAGAGGGCAGAAGATAGAGCAGGTCGAGATGTTTATGCAATTGGGTAGTATTTTGGAGGAGAATGGGCTTAGTGGTAAGGACATCAGTTGCAGAATTTCGCTAGCTAATGAAGCATTTTCGAAGATTTCCAAGAACCTACCAATCAGCTGGTAGAATACTTGAATGAACAATAATTATAAATTTCTTAAATAATTGAAAATTCGTTAACGCTTTCCATGAGAATGGGCTCCCTATTCCATGATTTGGAAAGTTGGATGGACTTTATATATCTCTCTCTGATCTGTAATAAGCTTGATAAGAAAATTAAGCCTACTATTTTTTCTGTACACATATCGCTAAAAGGTAGAGTTTTTTTCACTTAAAGGGCTTGAGACCCAATTTGAAAACAGTTTCTGAAACAGTCTCCCTCATGTCTTAAGAGCATTGCTATCTTCTTGAGGAAAAGCTTCGTCGTCCATGGCTAGAAATGTTTGATAAAGTTTTTCTTTATTCAATTTGTGTCTTGCTCTTTCCTCGTATTTATATGAGTTGAATGAAACAATAAAAGGATTTCTTTTCCGTAGTAAAGCAAATTGGCATAAATGAATCGGTATTTAAATCGAGGGAAACGGAAGACATTTCGAGAACTATCAGCAAAATTGCCTCCTTTGTGTCTTGAGGACATTTATATCTTTTGTTGTCTGGAAGAAAGCATCCTTCTGGTGCCTCCAAGTCTGAGATTCCGTATCGAATAATTGCTTTTTATGTTTTGAAGTGCAACAGTGATCATAAAATGAAATTTACGCTCTATTTTTTTGGATCCAGTGCTCATGCCGCCATCTCATTCTTTTTATTTGTTTTTTACTGGATTAAAATCGGCCGTGAGTGTTGAATATATTCTGGTCTATTTTTATTCTATTTAAATGGAATAGCATAGAGGTAGTTTCAATTTAGTTTTAACATGTATACACATACATACAAGAACTGTCTCTTAATGGGTGTTTGTAGTGTGCCTTAGAGAGATTGAAATAAAGTGTGTCTTCGTTGAGATTGAATTTAGTTTCAATTGTTTAGGTATTAAATGGAAGTCCCTTACTAAGCAACTTGATGGCGTAAGATATCCTGTTGAATCGTTTGGGAAAACTCCAACATCTCTCTTTTGTGGTGGAAGTTTTTTTTCATGAGCTTGAGCACCTCGCTTACACTGAGGATTCATCCGAGTCGTCTACAACGGTTCCGCTCCCAGTCACGATCTCACCCGGAGCACGTGGACTCAGCTGTCTTCCTCAATATTTTCTGATGTCCAATCAACAGCGTATCGTGTATTTTTTTCGATAGCTTTTCTATTGAGTTAAAAGCCGTCCACTCCTTAGGCTGTCCACTCTTGTTTCCGTCTCCGAAAAACGCCTTTTTCCTTTGAGACGAATTTAATAGTAAGGTGGTATAGTGGCTAGTGGAACATGGTGGGAGTTGCGCACAAGATCCTTCTCAATGGAAGAGTCCATTTCCTACGAACTGGCTCCTCCTCACGGGGGAGTAACGTGGTGTACGCGTTTGACTACATAGCATGGTTCCCCAAAGGTCGCAGACCTCCATTGCCAACTTAAAAATGCACAATATGTTAGTCACATAAGCATTCTATGTCTCTATGCATAGCCTCAAGTGTGGCACAGACCTGAACACCCCAATGTCGATCGTCATCTGTTTGGAAATAGTAGTGTTTAAATTTTCAATGTCCTTACGAGGCTAAGGGAAAATATTCGAATAGAAGGTTTTAATGGCATGTAAGACTTGGTGGTCCTGTAAGTTTTCCTTAAATAAGATAGTGAATAGTAACTGATTGCTGCAGACATTCTTTAACCCCTGGAATGGGCTGTCTTAGCAGTATAAGAACACGAAAACTGAGAATCCCTTTTCAAGGTGAAAATATTTTTTTTGAAACTTATCTTGATTACTTCTCTGGTCTGGACTGGTTTTAGTTTACTCTCTCTTACTCTGGACATGCCTCTAAAATAAATAGCACGTTGCGTATCATATAAGCAGCAGTTGGTTGTGTTGTGAAGGGAATCGCTAAAACAGGGTATATTACTTATTGACAATTAGGTAATATTCACACTGTTTTCAACCAAAAACTTCTATTCTTCGCTTGGTGGATTGTGTGAGAGTGGATAAATTTCGAGTTAAATTAATGCAACATAAACAATAAAACATACAAACATTTGACGGATATTATTTGAAAAATAGAATTTCTAAATATTTAACACTTATCGGAATTTTATGGACATAGCACAATAACATTGTTAAATTTGATATTATCAACTTAAACTAACAGAATTAAAACAATTTGCTGGTAAACAGCAATCGGGTTCGCGATTAGTTTATCCTTTTCCTTAAGTTTACGTATAATTTCATCCATTTGTTCCTTCCCACGAAAGTTGTGTCAATTGTGAGTCATGAGTACGTCGCCCTCATTTTATTTGTGTGACAAAGAAAGTGAGGTTAGATCGCGGGAGAAATCTAAACGGACAGTCGTGGAAGGGGAAGGTGACGTGAGACGAGCTTAGACGTCAAGGGAGGAAAGTTTATGTCGGTGATAGTGGTGTCGCAGAAAGCGAATAAAATGTAATGGAACCTGCCAGAAAATATATATCCTCTCGATTCTTAGGTTAAACTTGATGAGAAAAAAATTAGGGGACATGGCATTGATAGGATGCCAAAGAATATTGATGCCTTTTCAAATTTTCCAAATTCTGAGGAGCACCTTTCTCTTTTCTCAGAGGAAAAATACCCTTGCAGTAATACTTTTGACTCTCCTTCAACTGTTCTCAATCTCGAGGCCGAAAGTGAAGTAAGTTCTAGGAAGAAAGTGATAGACAAAGTATCAGGGGAAATTTGGAGCTTGTCGTGGTTAATATGTCCTTAGACATGTTCTTTATGACTGAAACTGGTCTTAACGACCTCGTTTTGTGAATGTATTTATGTAATTCTGACACCGTTGTGCATGTGATTGTGTTCGGACAAAGAAAAAAAATGAACTTAAATCAATGAGCATATAAAGGGTTCTCATACGCATACTATACACGCCGTGCATAATAAGCCGATGACGACGCATATTTAAAATCAATCACATTTATGTATAACTAGACTTATTACCCGGCTTCGTACAGGTTCATTTCATTACGTATTATATTATTTGTGTACTACAGTCTAAACTGTTGTTGTTCTATCTATTGGCGCCGATTGCTGACAGGTATAAAAAACGTTTCAATGATGTGAACTCTTCCCATGGACAACCGAGGTAACGGATGAAAGAAGCCGTGCATGCTCAGAATGGGTCGAAAATCCCTTCTCGGTGTTTCGGAATGAATTTTCAATTTTGATGCTAAATTACTCTTGAGCTTATTTGCGCTATTGCAATGGGTCGAAAAGCATTTTGTTGGAAAATATAATAGGCTCTCAGAATATTAACTTCCACTTAGGGTGATTCACTCAGCGAAAAGGGGGTTGGGGGGTAATTTTCTTTTCAAAATGAAAGGTAAATGACAATTCTCTCTTGTTTTGAGCTGTTGCTGTGCAAAATTTCATCACTATTGGAATAATACTGTTGATATGCATAGACGACAAACAAAGAGACAAACATTCTTCTATATAAATACGTATAGGTTAACAAAAGTGACCAGATGAGAGAGATACGTTGCCGAACTAATAGCTACAAAAATACTTTATTCCCACGCACCTTTAACGACTAGATCCAAAACAGCGAGACAGTAAGACACTTCGTTTACTCGCAATGCATGGTCGTGCTTTCCCTTCCTCCTTCTTTCCCTCCCCTTTTCTTGGTTTGCTTTCCCAGCACCCCCTGCTCCACGCCCGTGCGGTGGCTCGCAGTTTAGCATATAGAAGTAGATAATTATTTTTTTAATTTTCTCAAACGCAATGAAATATTTTCATACGTACGCTTTTTATGTTTTTTTTTCGCTTTTAGAAAGTTTTTAAGGTGGCTGGAGCGGTGATCGTCGGTCATTGGGTGCGCATTATAATTATCTTTTACGTAAGTCGAAAAACCACATTAAATTTTAGTTCATATGCATATGCGTTGGAACTCAGTACACATGCAGTAATGGAAATGATACAGTAACCATATTTTACATTTTTTTGCCTTTATGCAAGCATGCTATGACAAGAGTTTTCGGCGGAGTATTCGAGAATTAGACTAAATTATATTGTAATATGTTGTTTTCGAATAAATTCGACAGTCTTTGGCGTTATATGGTGGAACAGCATTTAAGTACTTAAATAAAACTGCAGTAATTGTACTATCCACTTAAATTTTAATGTAAATATTACACTACACGTGTTTCGACGTTTCTTAGGGCGTCATCATCAGGTATACTTGATGTATGTAGACCTGATGATGACGCCCTAAGAAACGTCGAAACACGTGTAGTGTAATATTTACATTAAAATTTAAGTGGACAGTAGAATTACTGCAGTTTTATTTAAGTGTTTTTTTATAATATTGGTTCGGTGTGACACCTTAATATTTGTTAGCAGTAATAATGATAATATGAAATGTATTCTTTCGCGTTTATAAGAACATATGACATATGTGATCGAACTAATACGAAATGTGTTATGAGGCTACATGTTGAAATGGCATTGAATTGCCAAGAAACCAAATCGGTAAAATGCAATTTTTTCGCTTTTATCTATGGATATTACCTATAAAAACACGTGTGTAAAATGTTTCTCGAAAATCTATACTTAAGAAATCACTCCTAAGACATTAAAAAAGTATTTCTCATCGAAAATCGAGCTGTAATATTAATAGCAGATGCACAAAATAAAACCTCGAGTTTTACCGGCTGGGATATATCCATTGTTAAGCCATTAAAATTTTGGCAGTAGTCATTTTTATGATGAGAAAACCACCTTTGTTAATTCCACAAACTTTCTTACGCTCAGCGTAAGAAAGTTTGTGGAATTAACAAAGATGGTTTTCTCATCATGGATATCCATAATTTCCACGAGGTCAGGCCTGAGATCATCAGTTTTATTCGTAGTAATTTTTATTTATTATCAGGAATATTCTTTAAAATGCAAGAGCGATAAAGTAATGGTTATTAAAAAACGAAATTACCCAGGTTTGTTGGTTGAGCCACTACTCAGTTGGCATAGGTTGAGTGTTGGAATCTATGCAATGTTACGTTCTTGCTTTCCTGAGGAGTTAATTATTGCGGTGGTTTGCTACTGTAGACGGACAATAATCTGAAGGGGGTGGACACTTGCGGAAAATACTACTGGTAATTTGCCGGGATACAAAAGGATTTGACGAAGAAACTGTGTGAGTGGTGGAGGCGAGGAAATTTAGCGAGCAAACTGCATGATCCTGACAGGCAAAAACGGCGCTGCTTGCATGGCAGCCCGCTGAGGAAGGCGTAGGACATGCTTCTCGGTCATCAAGATAACAAAAAATCTATGAAACACACATCCTTGAGAAATGACTGCATTCAAAGTTGAATGATCACTACATGAGACATTTGTTAGTTGGTTTTCAAATCGCTCCCCTTTACCGAGTACCTTTCCTATGAAAAACGTCTATTTTTAGTAAAGTTTGCGACTATTTTTCCATTTTGTTTTGTATCATCTATGTAAAAAAAAGTCCCGTAGTTTCCAGCATTTAGTACTCTGTGATTACATTTTGTGTTAAGGGAAAATAGATATCTGTGAGGGAGGTCGGATTTCTATTGCCATGATTGTATTATGTGTACATAGGTCTTTTTAACGTGACATCAACACGTAAAATACCTTTCGTCTGGCTTCTATCCTTCAATTAATCTGACATCCCTTATTAATGCTCCCATCAATTCAGCCCTAAGGATCATCGGAACGGGCAAGCCCTTCCTCTACGTCAAGGTTGTAGTCAAAAGGAAAGAGATCTTAGGGATAAGCGTATTTAAACTCCTTATTTTGCTACCGCAATATTGTAAACTCCTTGGAAATAATGTTTGCAGCCCAAAATAATGCTGTTATTTTCGTTAAATCTGAGCTCCCTTTAGATTTATTTAAACGATGGGTGTTTCCCATCTCATAGTTTTGCTTCTCACCGTCCTCGTCCCTAGGGTTATTCATTTGTTACCATATATTTACCGAATAAATTCCTCAAATGTAGCTGGGAAATATAAACTTTAAATTAGGTTTGTTGGTAGGTTGTGTAATGTGTAGCTAGGTAGCTGATTTGCTCCCTAATGCTTATTTCTTAATCTGCAAGGTAGTACTAACAACTAATTTCGCATGCTTCCTGTATGACTCTTGTATCTCTGTACATTTATGTAGCTGCAAAATACATTATTACAAATTATTTCTGTAACATTGGTAGTATGCCTATAGTATAGTACATGTTGGTTGGAATTTCCCCTCCTGACAAGTATTTGCAGGTTTTTGCTAATGCACCATTAGTTGTAGTTTCATTAACTTTATTAGGGAATGGTGTAATGCATGATGGTGATAACTCACCCCCTGCTACTCACTTTTGAGGTAGCTTGCAGGATATGCTGTTTATATAAGAAAGTAAAAAAGGAACGGATTGGTGTACATGTATGTCCTGGGAATTTCTACCAAAAGGGATGCAATGTTCTGCGTTTCGTCTGTGCATTAATTAAAGTCTCGTGCATCTCGTCTTTAAATTTCTTTGTCTTCATTTTGTTCTCTCTATCCTTCAAATCCTGTCCGAAATACTACGGACCTTTTGGCAGGCCATCACCCACGTGTTCACATTTCCGTTGCCTCTTTCGTCTTTGACTTTGCTCATAATCCTTAATTTAATTTATCTCTCTCTTCCTTTTTTCTACGTCTTCACGTCCATAAAACCCCCACGTAGTCCATTCGCACTTCTCTCCCTCTATCCCTTTATCCCTCTCTCTTCCTCCTTCCTTTCTTCCTCCCCCTGTTTTCCCATTCAACTTTTCATGTTCTACCCCTTTCGCACAAATCATCGTAGCACTCAGCTGCCTACACAGGACCCCAATATTTCGCCTTCCCTTACCCTTCTCCTTTCACTGCCAACTTTCGCGTATTACTTGCCCATCCCTCTCCTCCTCTATCTCTCTCTCTCTCTCTCTTGAGCGGCTTGTAGTATATAAATATTGCTACCCTTCCTCTGCGATTCGCAATTTTACCCGGTATGCGGTAAAGGACATGAATGCAACCTTTTCTGCTATGGTAGGGAGAGAGGAACTCCAAGGCGCATGAGCAATGATCAATGAGATGTGAGTAGGCGTAGCGTAGCTTCGGAAAATATCAGTTGCCTTCAAGCCTTGCCCGTAATCACATCGTGCTCCTATGCGCTGTGTTGCCAAAAGTCACTACCTCGCCCTCTCTTTCTCTCTCTATCTGGGTTGTACATTTGGCAATTTCTACGTTAAGTCCCCTCCACCGTACCACCCTTCCCCAACCTACTAAAACGCTCGGACCGTCTCTAATGCACACGAATCTCAGTCGTAAAGATGCTTGAGTTCTAGTGCTACGAATCCACTGCAATTTGCGAAAATCACGTAGCCTCCCTTCACCGAAATATTTACAGAAGTGGATTTTATATTGAAGATGTTTCGCTTCGCAAGTTTTTATCCACTACTATGAGGTAAAAGGACATGAATACGGCTTGTGAAAATATGGCTTTAATATTGTTTATCATACTAATCACTTTGAATGGTGCGAAATGCATAGTGAATAAATCATTCGTCTGGGCTGGGATTGGAACCCAGACCCCTCGATATATTGCCAAGTGCTATAACCAGTTAGGCCACCGTCCTATTCCATTCTGAATTCCATGTAGATGCACGAACATGGATACTTCATGACATCATAAAATTCACGGTACCGGTGAGGTCACCTCACTCCTTAGCGTTGCTGGAGTGGTAATCGTGGGTCATTGAGTGCGCATTTTAATAATTTTTATTCAAGTAAGTCGAAAAAAATGAAAGGAGTACATTTAATTTGATTACATGCGGTGACACTTACTATGCATGCAGTAAGGTAAATGATGCAAGAATAATACTTTACATTTTTGTGTTAATTAAAACATGATATGACTTCAATTTTCGGCGCGGTATTCGAAGTTTAGGCAAAACTTATATTGAATAATGTGATTTTCGTAAATTGGACTCGGCGTGGCCCCTGGATATTTTTTAGCAATCATTACCTATAATAATTAGAAGCATATTTCGCGTTTAGAAGGAAATATGTTCATATGTGATCAAATTATTATGAATAACATCGCATTTTCTCCTCAAGTAGTCGAAGTAGTCTCTGGCTGGGGAATGGCCGAAGCGCATGCGTGAAGAATAACCAATCAGTGGTCGCGTTACGTCAATAATTTACAGAGTTCTCTAATTTACATAAATCCATAAAATATCAGCATGCGCAGTCCGACTCCGAGAGTTTACACGAATTTTTCATGAATTAATTTACGAAAAAACTTCCGTAGGAGACCGGCCTACGACTCTGAGTTTGTTCGACCTTTTAGTGGGAATTCGACGGAACAACTTACTTTGAATCAAAGAAATCAGTGGCTTTACCTTGACATTTGTTCGCGACTGACTGATTTGTTAGGTCTCGGAGAACTTTTGATTTTTCACAACGATGATTGATCTTTGGTTTTTACAACATACCCGTATAGTTGTAGCGGAACATGGTGGCAGTTGCGCAAAAGGCCCATTATAAGAAAGGAGTCCATTTCCAACGAACTGGCTCCACGTGGGGTTGTAATGTTGTCTCTGCGTTAGACTACCTAGGGTTCTCAAGATCGTAAACCTTCCTCACCACACTCAAAATACTCAATCGGTCATTCACCTCAACTTTCTAGCTCTCAGTGGCCCTTAACCCGTCAGCGCCCACGGGTGCCATATGGCACCGCTTTGCGCAGCAGAGCTCAAACTGCTACCAAGTATCTAATATGCATTTCCCAGCTATTCTAATGATGCGTTTACATAGCAGGAGGCTTTCTCTCTTCTATAATCAGTGTGCATTGTGTTTTCCACCGTTACCGATCCTCCTATTTGTTGCACAGCAAGAGGCATCTCCCTAGCACACAATTTATGGTGACTCGGTCAAGTTTAGTGTTTTTTATAACTTATAATTATTGTTGTAAGAATTGGATAGCGATGTTTTCGCGGAGTATAAAGTAGAACTAAGTATTTTGCTACGATATAGCTACTTGCGATCAGTACATTTTGAGATATGTAAACACCAATCTTAGCGGTGCCATATGGCACCGCTGGGCGTTCCCAGCATCAAATCACTATCTTGGCATTACTTACGTACAAAAGCTGTTTTCAGCTCAAAATGTTATTTGCAAGTAATTTCCCTCGACTGTAAGAACGAATTGGGAGATTTAAGAAAACTAAAGTTTATATCGTGAACCAAAGCTATTGCACCAAGTGATAGCACTCTATATAGAGTGGTGGCTTCCCATCGCGAAGGCTGTGGGTTCATTTCGGGATTAGGAATTTTGAGGTTTCTTCTTTGTAAAATTATTCCAACATCGCCTTCGTGTTATTCCTTTTTCATAGTCAGGACCTTTTCCGAACTGCATTTGTTCCCTGATTTATTTCTATCTAGTTTCATTCATTCGTAACATGGTATATTATATGCAGATGTGAAAATATTCTCAAAATATACTAAAATAAATATACTCACATGCTCAAAAAGACACAATCATGCATAATTTTACCCACTGTTAAATTTTCAAATTGATGATGTCACATAACCTGCAGGTGCCCATATAAATCGAGACATATAGTTAAAATCATGTTTCTTAGGAATTTGACCCTTCAAGAAATTTTAGATCTGCTAGAGGAGGAACAAATAGACGATGTCCACCAAATTTTCTCGAGGCACCAGATAGTACTGTTTTGACTGATGAAGATTCAGGCGATGAAGAGGGTGGCTTGGTGGATAACTTATCTTGCCGTTAGCTTAAAGCAAGAGCAGGAGTGTGTTTTTCATGAGCAGAAGAAATTGAACATGAGGATTCCATGAGGGGTGACGATAATATTTCAGCAGCTCAGTCAGAGACTTGTGAACCTGCCGCCGGACTCTCGCTCGTTTTGAAAATGACACTAACAGAAAATCTTACAAAAACGAAGGGGGAACTGGATAGTGATGTATCGAATCACAACGTGTAGAAATAGAATGAAAATCCTACATTTAAATGGCAGAACAACACGGATATAAATGTGACAGATACTTTATTCCCAAATGCAGACTATTTTCACCTTCTAAATCTAACTGCTATTGAAGTTTTTGAACTTTTTAAATGAAAAGATTGTAAATTTCCTAGCTTCTGAGAGTAATAGGTATGCTATATTCCGCAGTTGCCCTTCGCCTAACATTTACCCCAAAGAGTATTTTTGAGAATTCTAATTCTATCAGGATATAATGATGTCCCCGATAAGTGCCATTATTGGGGAGAAGCGTGAGACGTCTAGAATGGTCTTGTGTGCAATTCAATGCGAAGGAACCGTTTCCTTGAAATAGAACGCTTTCTACATTGCGCAGATAACAATTCTCCTGACCATACGGACAAATATTGGAAGTTGAGACCCCTAATGAACCTAGTTCAGGAACAAACGAGAAAGCAATTTAGACCTGAGCAAAATTTTGATTATAACGAAAGTATGGTCGCTTATTATGGCTCAGATGGTTGTAAGCAACTATCAGAGGCAAGCCTATTAGATTCAACTACAAGGCTTGTTGTTTGAACAGAGAAGCTGGATATTTGGTTGATTTTGAGGCATAGCAAGGGAAGAGACATCAATGAAACGAAGACTACGAAAAGCGGTATGGGAATGCAGCGGCACCGATGCTATCAATCTTCGAGAAGATGCACGGCATCTGCCGTACAACCTCGTTTTCGACAACCTTTTCACAGGTAATACTTTTGAGGTTAATTTTAGATTATATTACAATATGAATACCATGAATTCAAGGAAGTGTGAATTGTGATTTTTTTGTTCAAGGAATGAATCTCCTGGTTGAGCTGCAGAGTAGAGGATGCAGTGGCACAGGTACTATCCGCAACAACTGATTGGCAAAAGTATGCCTCCTCGTGCCGAAATCTGCTTTTGAAAAGGAGCCACGAGGAAGTTATTAGTATTCACTGACAAGGATTCATCAATTACGCTTGTCCAATGGGTGGATAATGGTGTTGTCGTGGGTGCATTCACACGCTATGGTGTGAAACCTGTTTCCAATATTACTCGGTATTCAAGTACCGCCAAAAAGAAAATTGCCGCGCCACGCCCAAAGCTCTTTGAGGTTTACAACTAGAATATGGGTGGTACTGACCTCATGGATCGCGGAATGAATTGCTATCGGGTTGGGGTGCAGGTTTTATCCAACCTTGTTTGGGTCATAAACACGTGTCGTGGAAGGCACTGCAAACATTGAAGTTAAATGTTCCCTCTCAAGTTAAATTTAGTTATGTTGGCAGCGTTGCCTACAATGTGCTGTCCTCTCCTTAGCCGACCCCTTCCACACGAGCCTTCCCCTACTTGACACCTCACACCTCTCACAGGGGAACTGTCACCAAGTTTCCCTAATTTTATACCTGGATGCATCGGGATTTAGGCGTTTTACCTTTTGCATTGTCATGCTATGTTAAGATCCAGTGAACTTTGGTCTTCCCTCTTGAATTCCCCTCCCCAATTTAATCTCACCCTCGTCTAAGCCCCAAAATCCTCGCACCATGGACCCTTTTGCCGTGGAACCCCCTCGCCCCCAATTCGCCCTCATCACCGGTTTAGGTTAAAAGGGTTGACGTTATAGTGTGTGCCAGGGGCACATGAAGGGAGGACTGGGGCTAGCGTATTCGCATACATGAGGTAGGGTAGATCGGTCATATAGGTTAAAGATTAAACCAAATTGTTAATAAAAGAAAAGGATTTATAATCCTTTGCATGCATTTTAGTCATCAAGGTGACAATCGACAGGGAGAATTCAAATCTCGTAAACCTGCTTACGAGTTTTTTAATTGTCCAACGATTAAAAAAACAGGTCCCAAAAATACAAGTACTCTTCGTTGGCTCCCAAAACTCCTCCATGATATTTTCAACTACTTGTATGACTGTATCTTGTATCAAAATAATGCTTCTGGAAATATAATTGAAATTTCTTTTTTGAATTGATCCGACAATTGAAGCAGGTCTCGCGTTTTGAAGGTCCGAACATGCGACTAATCAAGTCGTCGACGACAAGATAAAGTGTAAATTTTTTAATGCCTCCCTAATATATTGTCCCAGTTTTTTCTTGCCATTCCTTGCTGTCTTTCATGGTGGCTTTCTTTTTTCTTAAGTTATCTTTCACCTTCCAAGGGAAATTATATATAGACATGTAGATTACTGCTTTGCGTGCCAATGTAAGCATTAATCACAATTACATTTTCATCGCGGTCAATGCTTTTGAGATGAGCTTTATTTGCATTGGACGGTATGAAAATTGATCTCGCCAAGTTCTGTCGTTTTAAATAATAACGGGTCAATTTTCAGATTGAAGACTTCATGCAGGTTGTAATTGTATTTGCATTGAGTGATTGATGGAAATATTCAAGGATTGGGACCGGGAAATCATTGCTAATCTGCATTTCATAGAGTCAAAAAGCTTTTGTCGATTGTCGTGTCTCTATGGTGATATACACGCTGGGGATATGCCTTAATGATTACGTTATTATTTTTTAGAAACCTTTCTTATCAGTTTTTCTAAATTCCTTCGCCATTTATTTTATTATGACTTATTTGATATTTTAATGATTATCGCTTTGACGATAAATTTAAGAAATGTAAAATTCAGTGCTAATCAACTATCGTGTAAAGAATTCTTAATTCTATAAGTTAATAATGTTAAGGTGTCTGGACAAATGGACTGAAACTGGATCGGTGAAAATAAATACTTGCCTATGTGGCTGTCTACAAAATTATGGAACTTCCTTATTACCACGGCTCCCACAGCATTTTTCCAGCTAATAGCTTTGTTTTTGCATGTGCTGAGCTGTTTGTTTGACCTTTTAAGGTGGTTGGAGCGGTAATCGTGGATCATTGAGTGAACATTTAAATAATTTTTCAAGTACGTCGAAAAAAAATAATAGGAGCACATTTTTATTTTAGTTCACCTGTTTATGTGGTGGATCTCACCATACATGCAGTAATAGAAATGTTGCGAGAATTATATTTTATATTGATGTCTTAATATAAGCATTTTATTACTTGAGCTAATGACAGTTCTCGGCGTGGTTTTTGGAATTTTAGGCTAAAATCATGCTCAAATATGTTTTAATGGAATATTTGACTTGACCTTATGTTGGTTGACTCGACCTTGATATTGGTTTGCAACCATTATAAGAATGTCAAATGTAGGTATTATTTTGCATTTAAAAGAAAATCTGCACATATGTAATCGAATTATTACGAAATATATGTCATGTGCCATAAGGTTAAAACAGCATTAAATTGCCAAGAATCCACGCGGTAAAATACAATTTTTTAACACTTTTATCTATAGATATCACTAATTAGAACAAGCATGCAATGTTTCACGCATATATGTGCAGAGACAAAAATTGCATCTGACAAGTGTTATTCTGTAACTACTGAAGCCGTTTTCAGAACGTGTTCTTTTCTTTCGCTCGCAACTTTTCGCGATGCACCGACATATACATTCATACACTTATATTTAGTTTTGTTTCGCGGCCATTTTCGCGTATTCAAATTTAAGGTTATATGACTCGTTCTTAGAATAGTTATATGGCATCTTCATCACTCCTTGGTTAATCAAAATTTGTTATATTTAGATAATGCGATAGAAATGCAACGATAACAAGTAGCTTAACGAAGTTATAATTACAGTACACCCTTCACAAGAACAGTCGTTGACAAATGACTGATTATTGGCAGTAGAAAATGTATATTTGGTCTTGCGTTTTCTATCCTCCCTTGGACTACACGAATCATACATTTTCTTGGAGTCTATTGGCTATGACCTCTTATCGTGAGTGCAATGCCGGGGTATCATCGACTATCTTGACCTACCACGTATCTAGATTCGAGACTGTTTTGGTGCGTTGAATATTTGAAAAATGCAATTAGGAAAAAGCAACAACTTTTAGCTATACCGAAAAGGAATAAGCTATCATAGGCATAGCCAGGATTTATGTTAACGGGGCTGGACTCCCACCTATAATGATCCTGTCTGGCTCTGTCTAGTAGATTTGGAATGAAAAGTCTCAGCAAAAGTTGTTTGAATTACTTTCTTCTGATCCCATTGGTCTTGCGTTTTCTATCCTCGCTTGAACTACACGAATCATACATTTGCTTGAAGTCTATTGGCAATGACCTCTTATCGTGAGTGCAATGCCGGGGTATCATCGACTATCTTGACCTACCACGTATTAAGATTCGAGACTGTTTTGGAGCGTTGAATAGTTGAAAAATGCAATGAGGAAAAAGCAACAACTTTTAGCTATACCGAAAAGGAATAAGCTATCATAGGCATAGCCAGGATTTATGTTAACGGGGCTGGACTCCCACCTATAATGATCCTGTCTGGCTCTGTCTAGTAGATTTGGAATGAAAAGTCTCAGCAAAAGTTGTTTGAATTACTTTCTTCTTATCCCAAATGTTAAGAAAAATCCGCTAAAATCCTCAGTTGCTTGAAAACAAGGATGTTAAATGAAATTTTAAATCATGGAGTACCTTTCATGCGGTGACGAATATTACTTGGTTTGGGGGGGGGGGGGGGAGCTCCATGTAGGCTATACGTATTCTACTCATCCACTGCGTGATGCAAGCGAGCAATATTAAATATTACGTAATCGGCGAGCATTGATTCACAAAGTAATCATGTGTCCCATACAATATTTCTGTAGGCAATAATTTCAGTCTGATATTTAAAAACTTGGAAAGCATTTGATTCTAGAATTTCTGCCTCTAGAAAAAAGAGGACAGATTTCAATCGCTACGTATCGTTTCATTTTATCCTGCTCTGAAAAAGCTCTTGTGCGAGGCATCCCAAATTTGTCAGATAACAAAAGTTGACCGAGAACCAGCTATATTCTATACCTTAACGAAAGCGCTTGGGTATCCCATCTGTTTTAAATAAATATTCATTAGGTTGCCTTCCACATCACAATATTAGTCTTTGGGATATTAAAAAAAGGCCCCGTGACATGTTGGATCAGACAGCCAACTACTTTCACAGCCAAAGAGCTTTTTTTAAAGTGATATTGCGGTTGGCGGAAGAGCCTTTAAAAATTTTGTAATATTTTGCATAGTAAACATTTAACATTTTTAAAACTAAATTCTACCAAATGAATGGCATAACTGGACAGAAAAATGAGAAAAAATAACGTGAGAATGGAGAGACTTCACGTACATCAATACCCTTCTCGAGATTCCCTTTTGGGATAGTCAAAGTCAAAGAACTTAATTATTGATTTTAGGCCTGAGAAACAGGCTCAATTTTAATAATTTCCTTCTTAATGCCTTATCCTGGTCTCATTCGCTTCTCTTAAACTCATGCATTGCTTCGATATGCTTTAATCTTCTTGAAACTCCTAATATTTGCTCATCTTTAGAGTCTCTTCCACCACATTTACCCATGGCATTTGCGGAGTACCTCTTCCTCTCACACCATTCACTATGCTATCATATATTTGATTCGTCATTCTACTCTCATCCATTCTCCCAACATGGTCAAACCAACGAAGCACAATCCTTTCGTATATGTCGGTCACTGGAGCATCCTAACCCCTTTATTTCATTACCTACTTATTCCTTACCTTATCCCTTCTGCCGCCGCTTTTTGCCGCGATCACTTCTGAGGTACCCCATTTCCACTGCATTTAGCCCATTATTATGCTTATCCTGGCATGTAATAACGTTGGAAGGAGAAAGCCTTTGTACAATGTGGATAGACTTTGGTCATGGTTAATAGTAATAATCGAAGTAACCTATTCTTCAAATTTTCCACACGTTAATAGTTTTACTTCAAATGTAAAAACTGAGGAAAGAAGAAAGCTTTGCAGTTCCCTCGGAAAAATACTTAATGTGGATGGCTTCTATGTTTTACATCATTACCCATCATGGAAAACCCCTCTCCAATTTTCCCCTTCTTTCTCACTTACCTGCATCCTTACCCTTCCAACGTTGAATCCTTACCCCTTTTATTTTTCTAACAACTCTCACTTAAAGTATATAAATGCCTGGATGTTACCTACTTCAAAAGTTGCCTTCATACTGACGTAAAACGTCGTAACCGATCGTATTAAATACTTTTAAGGTTTAAAACTGCAAAGAGTTCTTTAGTCATGCATGAGTTCCACCGCATTAGTTCATGAAAAGAGTTCATTTCCTGCAAGCTAACTCCGCGTGATGGAGTGTCTGCGTTTGACTACCAAGGTTTTCTAGGTCGAAAACCTTCTCTTCTAACTTCAAAGTTATCTAAAACTTTCAGCAAGTTTCTAGTTCTCTATGACTCTTAATACAAATGCTCAGACGGGCTTCTCCGATGGGTTGTGAACAATATATCCGCATTTTGATCCATCTTTGTTTGGACAGTAAACGTTTGTTGTGAAATGCGCTGCTGACACTATCACTGCATTTTCAAGTTAATTGCAGTTATGTTGGCATCGCTGACTACTATGTACTGTCATTTCCATTCCGTTCCTTAGCCAACCCCTCCCTCACAACCCTTCTCCTTGACTCACGCTTCGTGCAGGCGACAGTCACCAAGTTTCGCTGTCACTATATTAGAGGTCATTTTCCGTTCAATCCTTTCCTTGTTTGCTCGGCGGGATAGGGGGAGGCCACTTTGATTTTGGCCGAGGCAACCAATCACTATGCTCATCCTCCCGGATTGCACTCACAGCAGACACAAGATCGCGGCGGGTAATACAAAGGCCGAGGATTGGGAGGAAGAGAGAGAAGTGGAAGCAGCGACTACAGTGTCACCCTCTTCACCCTCCCCCACCGAAATCCTCTTACCCCTTCCCCATCCCCACTCCGACCCGGCTGTGTTAAGGGGTCCCCTGGCGGACGGTTTTGGCGTCGTCCTCGTGACAATTACCGTGACGATGATTAATTCGTAGCTCAACCGCGTCGGTGGCAGCGGCATCACATGGGTTATTCTCGCCCTCCTTAAAAAAACCGCGTCCGGGAGGAGGGGTTCCTCTCCACAACCCGGAATGACCGTATCCCAACGCCTCGTCTCCCACTCTCCCCATCCCTGTCGACGCTACGTGTCATTCTCGTCCTTGTCCCGGCCAATTACTGCTGTCCTCCCCCTTCCCAACCTGCCTTCAATCCTCTCTCCCGTCATACCCTCGCACGTATACTGGTTTTTGTTGCATTTTCTTCCGAATATTCAATTGTCTCTCTAGTTTCTATCCTTCCCCTATCTCGCCCCTCCTTCCATCTCCGTCATGATTGCCTATTTGACCTATCCTTTTGCTTGGCAATTCGTCGATGCCATATTACACTACATTATTTTCTATCAATTCCCATCGACCTAAATAAGGTCTATCGTGTTTCCCTTTCGTTTTGATCCACCTCTTTCTAATATTCAATCACCTCCCCAGCTGCAGTTTACCGTTCAAATTGACGGTCCCATTTTACACACAACAATTATAATATATTGTATGCGTCTCTTTCTTCTTGGCTCGCTTCTTTCGAATATCCAATCACCTCTCTATTCCCTGCCCTTCCCCTATCTCACCAATTTTTCTATCTCCAAGACTAGTCGCCCATTTGATCGCCCTTTTAATTGGTCAATTCGACGCTGCCATTTTACACTCTACATTATTTTCCATCCATTCACGTCAACCTTAATAAGGTCTATCCTCCATGTCCCTTTCGTTTTGATCCACTTCCTACGAATATTCAATTACCTCTCCAGCCTGTATCCTTCGTCACCCTGCCGTTCTTTCTATCTCCGTGACGACAGGTCCATTTCACCGCCTCTTTCAGTGGTCTGTTTGATGGTTCCATTTTACACTCAAAATATGTATCTATCCATTCTCCTCGCGCTGAAGATAGTGTTATCGTCTGTGCCTATTTCGCTTTATCCTACTTCAGGACATGCAATCGCCTCTCTAGTCCCAAGCATTCCCCTGTCCCGCTGCTCTCCTTTAATTTGCGAAGCGGTCCTTTTGTCGGACCTATTGGGCTTGCCAAATTGAGGGACCTGTTTCACTCTAAAATATTTACCATCACCTTAGATAAAGTGTATCCTCATTGTTTTTTTTTCCATTTTAAACCCGAGCTTGTTCTCGCTGCAAACTCAATCGTCCATTTCTCGTACGTATCCTATGGTGTATTATTTTTCTTGTTTCCTTCCACGCTGGATGTCAACAACGGTTGCCACAGCTACTAAATCTCTCCGACCGATGCTAATTATGACGCCAGCATTTTTTGTCTTCTCTTCGCTTCAGGTTAAGACTTGGCAAAAGGATAGAGCAGTGGCAATTTATCTCACTATTAACACTTAGAATGACTATCAAAAAGGCATAAGCTCAAACGTTTGGTTTGATAAGGCGTTTTGGTTATGTTGGTTTGGTGTACTTGCCAATTTAATGTACATGTACTTGAGAATAACTCGCAGAGTAATATTTTCACTGGCAGCAAGGTTTATGCAGCAAATTGTGTTTTTCGTCCAATTTTATATTCGTCAGTTTACTGTATTACCTGACTATCATTCTGCAAGCTTACTGATCTATATGTGCCCTGAATTTCCATTTTCATCCCTTATTTGCTCCTAAACAGGACACGTTGAACTTTGTATGTTAAATATTTAGTTAGTCGCAAGTAGCTTTTTTATTCTTTACCCCTCTCAAAAATCACTTCGTAGTAAAATAACAAGCCTTACTCTATCGGGTGTATTTCTCTCCCTCAACATAATTTCAGTTTTGCTTTCATCCTTTCAAGAGTTTTGCATACACAAAGTGCTAGTGCCTGTTGCCTTTTCTGGCTAATATTTAATTCTCTCTCCCACTTACCATCCTACCTCAATTCTACTCACTGCTATCTCCCTGACAAGCGGCCAATTTGACCCATCCATTTGACCGGTCCCATTAGACTGGTCAATTTTACTGGACCATTTCACTCTCCCAACTCATTTTCCTATCCGTTCCCCTCTTGCCGTTTACATGAAGCCTATCTCCGTCTCTTTCATTTTGAGTCGCGCGTGTTTACGCTGAACATTCAATCGTCCCTTCCAGCGAATGGCCATTTACCTATCGTCCCTCCAGTCCTATTTGATTTTGCTGTACGAATTCTCAGTGTTTGCCTCACTTGTCGGTTGAAACTTACCTACTCAATTTTTTTTTCGTTTTCGTAATGCTGGAAATTTCATCTTACCCCCACTCGCATACCATTGAAAATATCGCAAGTTATTCCTGTTTAATGTAAAAAATCGGGTGAAGAATTTAGTAATCCTTTTCAGTGGAAGAAGGGACGTCATAAATTATCCATTTTCCATCTTTATAGAAAAGTAACAACGTGTAGTAACTCTCTTCCCACCGTCTGAGGAAACAATATTATCTTATAATTGTAATTTTTGTTTATCTGTGAATATTTATCTCAAGAATGAAGTCACTAAACGTATTATTGTACTGTTAATTACATGAAATATCACCGTTACATTAGGTCGATAATATGGCTCTGGACAAAATTGTGAAAACGTTTTCGTCGGAATAAAATCCCCCGTATGGTACTGCAGAAGAAAGCTCGGAAGTAATTTGCTAGTGTAAAACCACCCTTTTTAAAGATATTTATGTGTGTAAAGTCACCTTTCCGACTGAAGTTGGTACGGATCGCTTTTTAACGTTTTATTTAACGTCGAATTTAAGCTATTGTGGTCCTAGCTCTTGGCAGAAGTACCTTGCGAAAGTAATTTGCCAGTGTAAACCCACCTTTATGGGAAGATACATTTGTCAAATTCTTTCTGTTCAGTTTAGCACATGGGCATAATTGTGGATCAGAGAGTAACATATCTGATTTATTTCAAAGTGCTTAATTGGAGAATGATTTCCATTTTTGGACCTTTTGCTTCCATTGTAAATTCTTTGTGGTGTTCAGTTTGCTTGTTTGTTCACTCTAGCGTGAATCTGTGCATTACTCTGCACCTAAAAAGATGGAAATATGTAATTCTAGGATATTTTAAATTTCGTTGAATCACTTGTTAAATTCCAGGATTCAGTGACGCTACGACAAATAAAATGAGGATGGTGTTAGAAGTGCGAGTGGTTCTTTTACTACTACAGTTTACTAATAGTTATCTCTGCGTAGCGTAACGTCAACAAGGGATAGCTCGTGTACTAGGGGTCGGCTAAAGAACGGGGGGAAAGAGAGGACAGCACATTGTAGGCAGGACTGCCAACATAACTGCACTAAATATGAGAGGGCGGGAAAGTGTCTGCAGCTTTTGTCACAAAAATGTGTACGATGCAACGGAAGCTGGATCAAAATACGCCGATATTTTTTGCAACCATCTGAGAAGACCATCTAAATAATTAAATTTAGAGCCATGACGGCCTAATACTTTCTTTGAAAAATAATATTTCAGATTTTCCTTTGGAGTTTTTTTAAATCGCAACAACAAATTTCAATCGAAACAATTTTGCAATAGGTATTTATACATAATTCCTTCGTGCATTTTGTATGAACTCCTCAGCACATTGTGTGGAAATTCATAGTTACATTCTGTATAATCTCCTATGGAATTTCCGTATGAAATCCTCAAACTCGTACGATTTGACCAAAGGTTTGTTACTTGATTAATAATGATTAATTTACCGTTGTCTAATGGTAGATTGGTTGGTAGAATTCGATAGAATTAGGCTCAACTTTGTGAAATCTTATCATTACAAAATACTAAAACTTTGAAAAATTTCAGTGTGTTTTAATAACGACCGGTTTCGTCCAACTATGAACATCTGGCCTGATGATATCCATTGTTGGATGATACCGGTCGTTATTGATATATTCCTAGAAATTATAAGTATTGATGTATTGATGTAAGGACATTAGAAAATTGACCACATTTACTCCTTTCCTTTAACTTTTCCATTCCAAGGAATGCTGGGAACATTTCCGTGGATTCATTAAGACTTTCCATGTTCTACCGGAACTAAATCCACTGAAAATGAGCTAGTACTGATGTTCCGTACAATTCTTAAAAAAAGAAACTGATTCAACGAAAAGCACGACTTTTTCTGTACAATTCTTCAAGCGCTACAGAAATGTTCGTACTGATTTTAAAAAAATCGTATAATTGATAGGGTTAGGAGTGAATGGGCAGTGAAAAAGTGTAGATTGGATACCCCAGTAATGGACTTACATGGGCCAGGGCCTAGCAACGTTAAAACACCGGTTCCCGTCAGATCACCGAAGTTCAGCAATGTTGGGCTCGGACGGTGGTTGTCCCCTACTACAAGTGGAAGGCAGGTTAAATGTGGGGCCAAAATGAAGTGCCATGAAGACTGCAGAAGGCCCTCGCCCTCCCAATCAATCAATCAATGGACTTTTATGATAGGAGTGTGCTTCGTTGGTTTGGAAATGATAGTGGATGAGAGTCGAATAACGAAACAAATATATGGTAGTGGACTAAATGGTGTGAGAGGAAGATGTAGCCCGCGGAAGTCATGTGAAAATGTAATAGAAGAGACTTCAATGAGGAGGAATATTAGGAGTCTTGTGAATACGGGAGCGTGTATCAAGCGTAATGTAATAAAAGCGAAAGAGATATGTAAGATTAGGGCATAATGGAGGAAATTATTGCAAGAGAGCCTAGGCCTATCAGCAATAAATAAGTTCTTTGGCTGTGCCTGCCTCGGAAGGGAATGGCGTGATGGGTATATTTGTGTGTATGGGCATGTCAACACTATGTATATAAATACGAAACTGTTTGAGGTTATCTTCAAAAGAAAAGCAGCTTGTCATCTTTACAAATTTCAACCCTTTCATATCTACATTGCCATTACGTATTTTTCCCGCTAATTCGACGGAATCACCTTCCTTCTGCCTCCCTTTCCCAAATGATCGGTAGAATTTACAAAATTTCTCATTCCAATTTCCGGGTTCCGCGGGTGAATGAGTCATCTTCGTAGCCGTCGGGACGCATTCCAATTGCAAATCCTGTCTCTCTATCTCAAGCTCCCTGACACCCTGCTAAAAGGGGAAACATTATTCATATCTCCATAGCTCTGTCTTTCTCTCTCTCTCTCTCGTGTTCGCTTTTGTAGCCCCACCCCCTTCACCCAACTGACGCGTTTCAAAGAGGAAGAGGAAGCAGAGAGGTATACGAAGTGATAGAGAGAGAAAGAGGAAGGGAACGAGGAAGAGAGGAATCAGGAGACTTAAGGCGGATGGAGCGGAAATCGTGGGTCATTGAGCTCACATTTTAATACCTTTTTAATCAAGCAAAATATTTCTTGTACCGCATCTCATTTAAGTTCATTTGATTATTCGTTGGAACGCATAATACAGGCAGTAAAGGAAATGATACAAGAATCATGTTCATAATTTTTCTTTAATTAAAGCATGTTATGACGAGAGTTTTCGGCGCAGTATTTGAAATTTAGACAAAATTATATTGACATTTTTTTAAAAATATTAGACTGCGTTATACCTTAATATTTGTTGGCAGTAAAAATAATATCTATTATTTGCATTATTTAGCATTTGGAAAGAAATCCGTAAGTACATATATAGGTAGTCGAATTATTACTAAATATATATCATGTTCAATGAGACTACGTTTTAAAATAATATTGAGTTGCCAAAAAAACAAATCGGTATGATGCAATTTTTTCACTTTTAACCTTAGAGATCACTGTTGAGAACGCGTATGCAAAGTTTCACGCAAATATGTTGATAAACAAAAATCGCTCCAACCACCGTAAACATAAGAAGGAGGAAATTTGATTGAGTGACAGCGCCTGCATTAAGTGATTAAAATAAAAATCTTGACGGCGTAGTGTATCGAGTGACTTGGGCGCCAACAATCGGTGATGGTGCCTTTCTTCCTTTAAAAATCTCCCATGCTTCAATTTTACCCCTGCGTCGCTTTGCTTCCCTCTTTTAGGCTCCTCTGGTCCTCGAAACAAACTGCAAGGGGTGGGCTTGAAATCCTATCCCTCGCTGATCGTTTCCGTCTTCAGAACTTCAAACGTGATGACATTAATGAAGGAATAACATTTCTTCGCTTCGGTCCGGACATCAAGCAAATATTAGCTCGAGCCAAGATATAGTTGATGGGCCCAGTGTGAAAGTGGGCTGAGTTCATTTTTTCGTTTCTTATCTACCATTTATTTAAGATGGCCAGAATCGTTAGAATTATTTTTTAGTAAAAGAGAAAGCGACGTCCAAAACTCAAATATTTACATCTTAATGGCAGCTGAACTTCTCGAGAGCACCGAGTATAGCTTTTTTACGGGAGGAAGTAATTAGCATTAAACATGTTTTCCTCAAAATTCCCTTAGATGGACCTGGTCCACTTAAAGCACAGAGCTCTATCCAACTCATGATGAAAGAACAATTGTCGTGTTAGAATAAAATAGGGTCACCATTGAGGAATTAGTACGTGAAAATATTCGATTGGAGCATTGCGCTATGTGACTCAGAGATATGGACCACTGGAAGGTTTGAACACGAGAGAATAGAAGATTTTGAAACTTGGTGCTGGAGGCGAATGCTTAACATCAAATGGACGTATTAGATGAGATACGATGCCGATCAGATAGTATAATCATTTAGTTTGCCGATCAAATGGAGTATAGAAAAATAGGAGAGGAGAAATGCATATGGCACACTATCAGAATGACAAGGTCCTGATAGATAGGCCAGCATTAGATAAACAACGTATTAGTAAGGATCATAATAGTTGGGAATTGTCCGACGAGGAAGACCGAGGGACAAATGGATGGGCCAGATAAAATGGAATGTGAAACATGAACCGTGAAAGCATAAAATAGTCAGCAGGGGACAGGGTAGATTGGAGGGCTGTATTAAAAAGGTCATAGAATAGAATGACAATCGGTGATCATTTTTTTTTGTGGAAGTGCCGTCCGAAGTTTCAACTTCAGATAAAAAAAATCACTTTTTGAATTTTGTTCCAGCTTTTTTTTTCGATTTCAGTCCACCGTGGGTCGTTCGAAAGAGTGAAAGTTTCATGGGCAGGCTGAAAAACTATATCCTAGGACAGCCTTTGCCTTGAGTAAAATAATTAATTGCAGCCTTAACTATGGCTATATTCGTTTTATTTTCGACTCAATCAAACCCACTCACCCTAGTTATTTAAATGATGAAAAATTAAATAGGGATACTATAGATTTTTGACTTTTTATCATTACAACGTTATTTAATAGAAACAAAGTCCATTATCTCGCTTTAATCCCAGCGATAAACAATTAGCAAACAAAGAGAAGTTAATTTTACGTAAAAAAGGTTCTTATAAGTTTCATCCCCAGCCTGATAGAAAGCCTTCATTTGCTAAATACAACGTCATATTATGTAAACAATAGCTATTATCTCGCTTAATAATTAGTCCAGCGATAAGCAATTAGCACCATTTGAAAGGGGAGTTAATTTTACAATTAAAGGTCCTCGTAGTTTTCATCCCCAGGTCGATAGAAAGGCTTCATTTTGCCAAAAACTACGACATATTATATTTCACTGCAAGCGTCCTTGAAGGTCACAGCATTAAGCTTCCGCATATTTCCCATCAAGCATCTGCCGTTCACCCTGCATCACGTGGTAAGCTTCAAGGTTACATGCCCCACTCATAGACGCCACATAAGTGCAATCGCTTTTTTCATACACATATATAGATCGTAGACTTTAGCAGCACACTGGGCAAGGGCCTAGCCACGTTGAAACACCGGTTCCCGTCAGAACACCGAAATTAAGCAATGTTGGGCCCGGACGGTGGTTGGATGGGTGGCCCTCCTCCATACCTCGACCAGGCATGGATGGAAAGATGATACTCCCTCCAGACCTATACCGGGAGGCCGGAGGGAGACGCAGACCGGGTCGGTTGGAGGGAGGACATCCTCTATACCTGGTACTGGGGTGAGGCAGGGGGATGCCAATCCTCCATACCTCTACCGAGGTGCTCTTGCCCCCTGTCTGCAAGTGGCAGACAGGCATGGGGTTGGCACAATGGACCGAGAAAGGTCTAAGTGCCGGGGCTCCTGACGAAGGCCCCCCAATAACAATCTATCTATCTATCTATCTATCTTAGCAGCACACTTCTCCAATCGCAGACATAAAGATGACATCTAAAATCGCTAGTTTGCTGAAGCTCCCCACGAAGCACGGCTGGGAAACGTATACTTACGTGTCGAAAGGCAGGAACATGGTGACATATATCAGATATACGTACCCAGAGTCTGCCTGCCGAATGCCGGCACTAATTTCGTGTTGAATGTAAACTTCCGCACGTCCTACTAACGTGTATCTAGACGTCAGAAACGAGAGTTAAAAGTTGTCGGACATAATGTGATATTTTCCGACATCAAAGATGGGAACGGGACGGTGTAGAGGTTTAACATGACACTAGTTGAGGATATTACCGATCTAGAGAAACGAAATAAGGCTGAGGAGCATCACCCATTTGCTAATCTATAACCCCTCCCCCAAGCGCACATACCTTAGCAATCGTTTAATAATAATATCAGACGAACACATCAAAGAGGATAGGGTTTTTGTTCCGAAGCATCACCCATTTTCTTGCCAATAACCCCTCCCCCAAGCGTACATACCTTAGGAAACGTTTAATAATAATCCCCATTCCTTGCCGTCTGTGTCCCAGATTGGATTATAATTATTCTCTAAAAGTCGTTCTGTGAAGCTTGCTGGATAATCATTCGGAAGTGAGAAACTGTCTTTACACACTTACGACCATGGTTTGGATACTTATCAGTTCCCTTAATCTTGAGAAGGTGATGAGGAATGAGGAAAGCGAAGAACTGTCGTGGGAAAGGTAAATTCGCTTATGAAAGTCTATGATTTACCGTGAAGTCTTTTTGAGGAATGATTTGGCATCAATTGAATGATGCAATCATATTTCATATCCTCAAACGTAATAATAATCTTACGACAAATGTGACCGTTTTTATTTTAAAACACGAGATTTCATGACAACCGTCGTCAATAGCTTACGTTAAATGATGACACCATTGGCACCAATCATTTGGCACCTTCGTAATCGTATTGTGGGAATACCATATTACGAAGGTAAAGAACTAGGCGAATCATAATTACTTATTTACTATACATCTCCTGCAAGAATTATCAACACATGACGAAATACTAACTCAGGATGAGGCAACCGCAGTTATTATAGTTGTATATATAAAATCAGAAGTGAATTACACCGGTGAAACGAAGGAGGTTATGCTATTACCAAATTCCTTTGACAGCTATTGATATTTGAACTCTGAAAATATAATAACCGAAGTCAGCCATCACCCCCAATTCCGAGGACATTGCGGTATACGT
This sequence comes from Pyrrhosoma nymphula, assembly GCA_963573305.1. Lineage (NCBI taxonomy): Eukaryota > Metazoa > Arthropoda > Insecta > Odonata > Coenagrionidae > Pyrrhosoma > Pyrrhosoma nymphula. Next base: position 30,634,640 of record OY754331.1, on the reverse strand, counting down.
ACGATTTAAGGCAACTTTTGCCAGCTACTACAGCATAAATGCAACACTTGGCAGGATGTTCCGTCCATTCCTAACAATTTAGAATGAAAACTCAAAATACAAAAGCCACCTAAAGTGGCGGATTCACTAACATTTCTTCGACGATTAAAAACGCAGTGTCTCATCTCGTTGCTGAGTTATTTCTTTTCTTAAGCACACAAAATATTACCAAGTTTTCATTTTCATGCACCAAGAAAGCAAATCGTCGTCAAGACATGTCTAATCTACTCATACATATTTTATTTTGACAATGTCGATAGTAAACGCTATTCACAAGGCTGTTGAATATGTTATGAAATCAATGTCATGAGAAGAATTGCTGTTACTACTTAAGAAACAAAAAATAATTACGTTACGGTGGCAGAGACAATCTTGTTTTTAGTTTGAAAACTGATATCTATCTTAAACATTGGTGGAAGTATGACCAAATAAAATTTTAGCATTGAACTGTTATCAACGTCCATTCATTCCACAAGACCCTCACTTTCTATTTTATTTAGCCGTGCATAATTTCAGTCAAAAAAAGGCAGTGATGTTCATGTGCCAAAAACCATAAAATATATTCACAGCTCGACGCACAGTTGAGACTGATAGACCTGTTTGCGCTATGGTATTGTTCTACTCTGAACAAATTTCTTTCTCAAAGCCAATTTTATATTAATTAATTCTCATTGCTGATGCACAGATCATAATGCTCTAATCGCATATCTTACTTGAATGCATTCACTTTAATAAACTACGAGTTTTAATAATATTGATTCCCTGGTTCACAGAATCCCAAACGCTCTAATCATGCCGAGTGAACATACTTACATCCAGTGGTACACACCATCCCAGGCTCAATAACGCATCCCCCCCAATATTAAATGTTTTGTTTTATTTCCTCTCCCCCCCTCTCCAATGTTCTGAACTCCCAATTTTCTTACCGAAAAATTATTTTTATGACGAACTTTGAATCATCACCCCATTTGTTGGCACTACAGCCTGCGTCTGTTGCGATGGAAATAGAGATTATTGATTATCAATTACGTGCACTCCCACTATACCTTGTGTAATCATTCTCGATATCCGTGACTTTTCGTAGAATCAATAGCTTTTAGGCGGAAATCGCGTGTACCTCCATCGTATCGTTTACCGTTTAATACCGCATGCACGGATAAAGGTACCTCAGCCTAACATAGACGGGACTGTGTTAATAATCTTTCAGGTCCAATCCAAGAGTATAAATGGGTTAAATTTTGATCCAGCGTTGGATTTCCAAGCGTGGATTTTCTTTCCTGCAAAATCATTTCCCCCTATTTTTCACGTGGAATTTGTCTCGCGTCATTAATATCGCGGAACACACGATCGAGGATAACGAAATTGAGGGAAAGGTCGATAAACTGTGAATAAATTTGCACTGATTCCCATCCCTACCCTTTCATAACGGATAACTTCTCCTCGGAGCCCAAGTTATTCCTCACACCGTTCATCAAAAGCCATCATCTCCCGTTTAATATCAGCTCTCCCTTCCCCTGCCCCGCATCCCTATGGGGGCATTCTGCCATGCTCTCTTTTCATACCCCCCGTCGTATAAAGAATGAAATATTTCCCGTACCCTGATTAACCCCGAAGCATAAAGACACTACTCAATTAATCAAACATTTTCCAGAAACCTCCTGCAGAAACCTCCCCCACTGCTCTCTATCTCTTCTCCTTCTACGTCTTCCCTTCCCCCTCCTATTCATCTGTTCTCACCCTCCTTCCCTGCCTCTCCCTCCCCTATGCCGTCTCTTCCTTCTTCCTCCGTCTTTCTCATCCATAGATTTAGCAATTTTGCTCATCCTTTCCCCTACACCCATCTCTTCCTCATCCCATATCTCCCTCACCATGTGACCACCCGCCTTCTTGGTGCCCGCATTGCGCAAGGAAAAAGGACGATTCTGAGAAAAATCTTACTGATATAGGTACATATGTCAAAGAGCACCTCTCAAGTAAAACCTCTATCTATCGGCCAGCAGTGGTCCATAAGAGTATGCCTATGAGTGAGAGGCGTCTTTAAATTGGTTTCAAAAGCACTTTGAGACATCCATTCTGTCTCATTGTATGCGTACATACAAAAATCTGAAAGGAATGAACGATTAGTACCCAAAATATTTTTTTTCGAGAAACTATTATCAAAAACAGATGTAGCCATTAAAAGTTGTCACCATACTTTAACTCTATCGTAAGATAAAATACAAGAATTAAAGGGTTATGAAGATTTAAAAAATCATCAAAATATGCCCATTTTGGAAAAACTTATTTACTTAATTAAGGTGTCCGTGTCCTAAAGTCGTAATTTCTGTTCGTGCGAGGGTTCGGCCAAGCTAAGTTGCATGCAACTCAGCCCGGGGTTTGAATGCTTTCCGATAGTGAGAGGTATGTCAGAGGTGTCCTTTATACAGAAGTCAATCTAAACATTTGCTTATGTGAATTTTTTTTACTTTGGGAGGAGGTTGGTTTTCGGAAATATCTTTATTGTCAAAATGCCAGCGTAGGGCTCCACACAATTTATAGGAAAAAATAACTAAAAAAAGGTAACCACACTAACTTGCCAAAAAAAAACTCAAGGCCATAAAGAAACAATTGCACGAATGAGAATTGTTGACGATGAGGTAATAAACCATCTATTATTTCCCAAGTCATATTTTTACGAAGAAAAAAATGATATATTGATAATCATTGAGGTCGAGAAAGTACAACGTCTGGATATATTTCTTTGTTTTTTGTTACCTCATATTGGAGGATTTGAAGAACCGATCAGCTTGAAATTATGCACGTTGGTAGATGTAGTCACTGTAAAGAATATTGGCTATGCATAAGAGGTCCTAGGGCCCTAAAAAGAGCCCTCAGGTTGTAGAATTCTGCAAACCAAGGATTCCGCCCATTGCCGGAAGATAAATACATTTAACCATTTAAGCCATCAGCAAGCTTTGTAGCTCAGAAGGAAGAGTGCTTTCTTTGTCACCTCATAACGGATAAACAGATAAACCAATCAAATTGAAATTGTGTTCCTGAATACATGATAATTCAGGAAAGACACTGGTAATAAATATGAATGGTCCAAGGGATTCAAGGGCCACAAAGTGGGCCCTCAGGTGGTTGTAAGCTGTTTAATAAGGATTACGCATATTGTTGGTGGTCTAAGCATAAAGCCATTAAATCCGTGAGAAAGCCTTAGAGCTCATGCGTAAATCCCGTATCACTGTATATTTGATATAGCACTGGACCTATTATAATAGCCGGTACTTTATATTGAGGACGGAATCCATGATACTTCGATCCTTTCACAGAAGGTTTCAAACGATCACAGAAATTTTACTGGCGAAGTAGTGGTATTTTCATTCGTATAGAAGTACGTTTACTATAATTTGAAGTTAACTAAAAAATAGCAGCAGGTTGTCAAAATAACTTCCAAGACATTGTAATCTATTGTAAATAAAAAGTATAACTTAGTTTTTCCACCTAGATTTATTAAAACAAGACGACATAGTTTTCGACGAAGCTCGTCATCATCAGGTACATTAGACGGTACAGGATGACAGGCTTAGTCGAAACCTTGGTCGTCTTGTTTTAATAAATCTATGTGGAAAACTAAGTTATACTTTTCATTTACAATGTTAAGCTAATTCCACGACGCACAGTGGTTCCAAATACTGAAAACGTGGTCATAAGGGGAAAAAAGTTCCTAGCTAGGGATATTTATGTTTACAGTTTTTTACCCTTATTATAGTAGAGTTATAATACGCAGGTATAAGGATCATATCTTTTGTATTCATGTTAATAGTTCTGTCCGAAAGTGAGCTACTTTCGGCGTTATTCTAAGCCGGCAGCGAGAATGAAAAATAGCGCGTTACTAATATTGCTATAAAATATTTCGTATGCGAAAGATTTTATCTGTTTAAAACGAATTCTTATTGTGAAGGTAGGTGTAAATTTAAAACGTAAGAAAATATTAGCTTTTATAATAGTAAATAATAAATATTTGTTAATAAACAAATTTTAAAAATATAATTTGAAATAATGCAAATTCTGTAAAACCATGTGTAAAAAGTACATAATTCTGCGATCAGCTTTCCATAGTCGTATAGTATATAGTATTAAGTTACAAAATCACTTTAAATTAGCTGCAACTGCATTGCTGACACGTATTTTAACACAGAAGTGTTTAATGGCGCTGTCAGTATATGTAACGTTAAGTTTAAATATATTAGTTTTATTTGTATACTATATAAAACGATGTATATATATTTAACATATTAGGTATTTGTGTACTGAGATTATTCATTATCATATGAAAAAAGTAATTAAAGTAATTAATTTAATAATAATAAACAACATAAAATAAATTGAATGACTGATGTAAATATTTATCAGTTTGAATTTATAAGGTAGCATAATAATAGAAATAATTTTATTAATAATAGAAAAAGCAATAAAGAAAATAAAACAAATTAAGATCTCGAAACTCTCAACTGAAAAGAAAAATATTCAGTTGGAGTTTCGTCATCAACTGGGACTTATTGTCGATCAACCGAAGCCTGGGTTTGGAAGTTCAAATGACGGAAACGCTGCTCGACGATTTGTTGAAGACGCTTCTGTTTCTTCGTTGATAACGAGAGTAGATCAAAGATTAATTGAACGATTTCACATTTTGTTGCAGGCAATTTCAAGCGGTTATGAAATTAACGTTGTCAATTTCAAAGCACACTCTTTGGAAACCGCGAGAATATTCGTTCAATTATATCCTTGGTTCCACATGTCAACTTCCGTACATACATTTTTGATTCACGGTGTAGAAATAGAAGAATCTGCGTTATTACCAATTGGAAAAATGTCCGAAGAGGCACAAGAATCATTCAATAAATACATTCGCAAATGCAGAGCTGATTATGCGAAAAAAAGGAGTCGAATAAAAACGATGCAAGATACGTTTTTTACGTCTCATGATAACATCAGACCCATTTATTTCTAGTTTAAGGAAGCTACCTACTAAATAAATTAAGACCTTATCGCCGGAAGCAGTTGAACTTTTGATTCAGCCATCTACAGCTAAATCAAAAAAATTATGAATGTGGCATTAGTTTAACTGATGAGTCATCGAATTATGAATTTGATGATTCTTTCGAACACGTATTTAAAAATTTTGTATGCAAGTGCACACTTCTTATATTTTTTTGCATTTGAATTAAATTTTTTAAATAGAAAGCATTATCTTTTTCACATTTAGTTTTTTCTTATAATTTTTGTCCAAAACGCCTTCAATTACCAAATAAGAAGAAATACGCCTTTTGTTTAATGTTTTCAATTTTTCCCAACATATTGGATCCGCCATTTTGTATTTCCAGAGCATAATGTCGGATTCGTAATCAGCGACACCGAAAACTCCTAAAACTACCAAATTTAAGAATAAATATGCGTTTTTTTCTTCATATTTTCCATTTTTCCGCCATATTGGATCCGCCATTTTGTTTTTCAGACAAATAATGTCGGTTTCGTAATCAGCCGCCTCAAAAACTCCTTTATTCATCAAATTTCAGAAGAAATATTCGTTTTATTTCATATTTTCAATTTTTGCCGCCATATTGGATCCGCCATTTTGTTTTTCGACAAAATAATATCAGATTCGTTGTCAGCGACCCAAAAATACTTAAGTGCAGAAGTAATACAGAAATTTGTGAACAATAAACAATTTTTAGGTTTCATGACCACGTTTTCGGCATTTGGAACCACTGTGCGACGTCACGCCCGAGACCACGGAGTGTTTTAATCTATTGTTGATTTCACGGCCAGAAGCTTAGCCTCCGAGATATACAGGCCTGAGCATCCGAATATCGATCGCCATCTGCTTGTAGCTAGTAAACCTTAAATTTTCTTATGGAGCTAAAGGAAAAATCGAATAGAAGTTTATTAAGATTTGGTTAGTATCGTAAATTTTCTTTAGATAAGATAATAAATTGTCACTGATGGCTGCAAAAATTCTTAAACCACTGAAATGCGCTGTCATAACAGTATGAAGACACAAAATCTGAGGACGCCTATTTCAAGGAAAAATATATTTTTTAGCGACTTATCTGGATCACATGCATCACAAATAAATAGCACCTTGCGTATCATGAAAATTGCAGTCGGTTGTGCTGCGAAGGGATCAATTTAAACTGGCATACAACTTATGCAAAATGGGTAGTAATTGACTCGTACTGTTTTCAGCCAAGAACTTCTACCTCCTCTCAAAATCGTAGTTCAGAAGCCAGATAAGGTTTTTTGATTTAATTTATTACTATCGATCAAATTACTTTTTTATGCATCCAAATTGTCGTCAGAACATGTTTGCCGTTCTAGAATATAATGAAATTGAAGTTACTAATTTATAAAACCTTTTCCTAGTAACTGTCTAAAATGCTTCGCTAAAAAGAGCTAATGCATTTTAGCGTCGGACTGTGTCTACTCGTCAAAACAGTACTTATTTTCCATTTTTTATTAGATAATGCTTCCTTTTGTTACAGAACAGCTCTTCCAGCTTCCAGTCTCTTCCATTCTCCCAATCCAACCTCTTTTGTCAACAACTCCGTAATAACCAAAACATTTCATCAATCAATAAAACATTTCCACACTACAATAAATTAAAACATTCAAACAAAATCAAAGCAAACATTAAAGTAACTTTCAAACGTTACGGAATATATTACCGTGCACGGCATATACATATTCTCAATAAAAATGAAGTGGCACTTAAAATGCGGCATATGGTTTAAAATAATTGTAAACTTTTTTGGAACCTCGTAATAAGATCACAACAAGTGCATTTCCCTCGATTTACGTAGAACTAGTGAATATAAGTGGGGGAAGTGTTACGGCCTTTATATGTATCTAAGAGAGGGTACACCAGAAAATACTGTTAGCCTCAAATTGGCATAGAGGATACTGATTTCATCAAGTTAATATCGCAAACTAGTACCACATCAAATATGTTATCAAGTAGCTAAGTGGGTATGATCGCGATCATACTTGCTAGCCAGGATGCTGGTTTAGTGTCATTCGAGACTGTAAAGCTACCAAAGTAGCTAGTGTGTGCGGGATCAAGTATTTCCTGAAACGGCCTTAAGGGTACTTACTTAAAAACTGCATTTTCTTTGTAACGTCATAACGTCTGCAATGATAAACCGATCCTTTCGAAATTTTGCCCCTGGATACAACATAGCTCGGGGAAGGACAGAGGCTATATATATGAAAGGGCCCTAAGGTGGTTTTGCAAGGTTGTTGGACTAGGATTTTTCCCACCGCCTGAAATTTTCAAACTGAAAATTTGGAAAACTTCTGATGAATAAATACTGTCCAAAAGTTCCAACTTTTATGGTCTTGAAATTGAAAATTTTTCGGGGAGTAACCTCGTCAACACCTTTTCATCTAAAATATCTCATCAATCCCCTTTTAAATCGTCTCTCTTTCAACAAACATATAAAGTTATAACATAAAAACAAAATCCAAGTCAAATAAAAACACGATGTCAGTTGCCAAATAAAAGTAAGAGTTATTATAACAAGTGTAAATTAAAGGTATACATTTTTTACAGCTACCGTACGTAGCGCCAAACATATCTGTGCTAAGGAATAGTGCGAAATAGTAGCAATAAACCCAATGAAAGCGGATTCATCCCCGTATCATCAGAGAGGCCACAAAATATTGGTTTTGTGGAGTTTGTGGCTTCAAAATACCATTGACATGGATAAGACATCTAAAATATTAAGTAACATAAGCAAAAGTAACCAATATTTTATATCGTACATAAGTGTGCAGGCATTTTACACCTTAAGTTAAAATAAAAAAGAGACACATTTTAAAACTTTAATGCTCATTGTTGAACAGTCAACTGAAGACGGTAAACACAGCCTCCTCATCATTCAAGCTTGAATAATAGCAGCGTGAATGCTTACAAAAATCAATCATTCATTGGCCGTTCAATCTTAAGATTGTTTGACGTCAGCCCTTCGAACTTCCCTATCTAATGCTAGTTCCCTTACTCCCTGGAAGTTCTTTTTATGTATTTTCCTCTTTTTTGGCCTATATATTTATCCCTTTGCCTTCTTCTTGGGAATTTTCCCTCTACTAATCCTTCAATTATATTCTTCACAAACCCATTGTGCCTCAGGAAGTGCCCATTCAATCTGGTTCTTCTTTTCTGAGAAGTGTTCCTTACTATTAAATCGTTCGTAGTCGTATCATATTTGAACACACTAGTTGCATTTACATCGTGAACGTTTTCTTAGATTTGGCTATTCTACGATTAATGTCCGATATTGATTTACACCTTCCCCACCAAAGCCTGTGTTCGCCCTTTTATGTCTTCTATCCATTTCCAATTCCTATGTTTGATTGAATATATATATATATATATATATATATATATAATCATTGGAAGCTTTCACGAGCGTGAACACAAATATATAAAAAAAAACTTTGTCACAAGTGTGACTAAAATGAGAACACATAAAAAAGACACTCACACGGGTTGTAAATTTTTCGGTGGATCGCCGCCACCTTCTTCAGCGAAAGGTATAGGAAGAATCTTCCTATACCTTTCGCTGAAGAAGGTGGCGGCGATCCACCGAAAAATTTACAACCCGTGTGAGTGTCTTTTTTATGTGTTCTCATTTTAGTCACACTTGTGACAAAGTTTTATATATATATATATATATATATATATATATATATATATATATACACACACACACACACACAAATACATATATATACTCATTCAATAAAAAACATGACGCTCAATGGCGCGAATAAATTCGTACAATCATAGTAAATGGAAATGGATAGGAACACATAAAAGGACGAACACAGGGTTTGGCGGGGAAATGAAATGGCGGGATGAAAATGTCTCGAATCCAGACAGAAAAAATGTCACCTTACCCGGGAATCGAACCCGAATCTCCTGATTTCCTGCCAGGTATGCTGCCAGTTACACCAGAGAGGCTACTCAATTAACTGCTGAATTTGATCCAACCCCGAATAAATTCTTATTAGACTACATCTATATTTTGAATCCAAATGGTTTGAGTCCATGGTTTTGAAAATATAGATAAATAAATATACTCCGAGATGTCTGATATTGATGATACGTATATGATCATGTCGTATATGTGTATACGTATATGATCTGATAAAGATCATACGTACCTATATCTTGGTTACTATGCTGCTATAAACAGCATATTGATAAATGCAATGAAGAAATGGCCTATGCATTTATTAACTAAATGTTATTTAAAGTTGATTCGTTGAGAACTTAACTTCTAAAACCTAAACCGAAATTCTTAGCTTTGAAAAATTTCCCGATACATAAAGATTTCCTACCTCAGCCCCCTCATTACAAATATACCCAGGGAATCGCGGCACATTTGGGAATAGCGAACTCTGTTGTTGAGGATCGTGGAATTCGAATGAAATACAGCCCTGCTATGTTGGAGGAGAAAAATCGTACCGTTGAATCGATTTCTGTCTTTTGATAATCCACGCCAGGAAGAATAAAGGAGTGCTATGTATATGCTCGAAGAGTTTGCATGAAGCACATCTCTTTTGACTCACCCATCTAACACGTGGATTATGTCTTCAAATGCTTAATTGGATGCGAGAATGTCAACTCCTAATCCAAGCCAATTATATTTCCTTAAAGGTCTTTCAATTATGAGCAATGGTTTCATCATTAAAAATTGATTGTGTACTATTATATATCTGCATTCGAAATTTCGTGTTAATAAAGAAATGCTGATAGGTAGTTTAAATATTTTTAAAATATTTGCTAAGTGATCTGATCGCTGATGAAGATCATATTCTGACGTTTCGCTGAAAAAAGAGCTGGTGGCTATATTGGCTTAGATTTTGAAATCACTTTGCTGAAAACATTTTTCGTGCCCAAATATCAACAAGAATTGCAATTGTGGCGCGCAATGCTTGGAAAACAAGAGCTTAAGATGAGTATCAGTGGCTCCAATAGGTGAGTTGTATATTATTATTATAATCTTTGCATCAAAGAACTAATCTTCTTTACCTGAGTATTCGTTTTTTTACCGGCTTTTACTAGGCATGTGTTAATTTTTTTTACTTTTGATTAATTGATGGTCAAAGCCGTTTTCATATTCTTTGACATGTCGCAGAATCCCAGAGTGGCATGTTATATCTTTCTGCTTTGTTCTCATCCGTGGTCGAGAGGTGTCTTTTTTGACGTTTCACTTCGGACTCTGGCTACTCAAGCATTTCAGCTCTTAAATATTACAATCTCCGACTCAACACATTGGTCTGTCGCTCTAAAAACTTTTCCTATTTAATTTTATTTTTAAACGTCAATTAAAATTGATGGACCGTCATTTCATTTCACGAGAAGATTTTCAACTGCTGTTTTCGTCTACAGTTTGTATGACAACCCTTTTTCGCCATGCGTGAAAACTTTTACGGCTTAAAAAGCCATATCCGCATTGTGCACCGTGTTGCTTTCGGCTGGAGGTTTTTGATGTCTCATTTGCCAAGGACTTTTATGTAGCTCAACCCAAACGAAACTGAGGCTTTTAATTAAAAAGGAAGTGAAGTCATTGGCAGCAGAATATTCTTAGAGGGAGGATTCTTCTTTCTTATTAATTAAGAAAGTACTCCACAATTCACGACTTTATTTCGACTTGGGTTTTTCTCATGAATGAAACGCCACAGAGCCATGGAGTCTTGATTACTGCTCACCTAAATCCTTATGCTTTGATGTCCTTTGGCTTAGCCTATGCTAATTGGAAAAACCAGTAGTAGCAGTACGTCTCGCATTCTTCCTGAACCACTATTTTATCCCTGTGAATTAATGTTGTTGCAAAATACATTAATAATCATAGTGTATATAAGGGGGTTGTCATGGTGGCCCAGTAAGTAGAGTGCTGGGCTACCAACCGTCCCGGGTTCAAATCCTCGTGACAGTCTGATTGTTAGAACTTCGTGGAAAATCGCAGGTGGCCCAGGGAAAGGAACTGGCCCCCCCTACCCTGAATGTGTGAATTTCACACCCCTAAGTATGGTGAGCTATGGTGTTAGTATGGGGTGAGCTCTACTCTAACCCATGGAAACTAGCCTTTGGGTTGAAACACTTCGTGAGTTTGTATAATGTAGTTGCTCAATTTGTATTTGAGTTGCTGTTTTGCTTTTGTTTTGCTGTTTGTTGCTTTGAGTTGTAACTGAGTTGCTTATGGAGAGCAGAGTATTGCTTGTAGGCGACATTTCACTTCCTTATTGCCATTTGCCGTTTTCTGCTAATATATTTATTGACACGTCTAGTTTTATTTTACTTTGTTCTGACATAGTGTATAGTGCTTGCTGCCGAAAGCCACACACCCTTGAGATGGTTTGCAGGGTACCGTGTAGATGTTTACGAACACTTCATTCTTCACCGATCCGCGGGCGTAATAAGAGTGAGTCAAAGGTCTTTGTAAAACTTGCGTTCAAAGGAGATGAGAGCTTTTATTTTTTTATGTTCCATCGCCGTGAGACAAACTCATCATTTTTTTTAGCGCACAGCGGCTCTGTTTTTAAGGAGTTGAGTCCTTCACTCAATTCTGCGTTCAGGAGCGTGAGAGAATGCGTTTTGTGTGATCGTGAAATTTGGAAGGGCAAGAGCGTACATCATCACTAGTCGTGGGCTGTTATTCTGCGTAAACATCCGAGAATGCCCTGATATTGTGTCGTTTGACAAGGCGTGCTCTTTCTTTGGCAAGAGAGTTACGTCGTCGTCTCGGATGAAAAGACGGTTGGGCTAAAAAATATTACTCAAGCCGCCACTTCAAACACATCGAGACGGATAATTGCACTGTTACGGTTGCATCACGTGATAAAACAGTCTTTTTTTTATCCTTCTGTTGTAAGCTCATTTAAGACGCTCCGTGACGACCTTAAGGTGGTTGGATCGAGATTTTTCCTTGGTCAAAATAGAGACCATATTCGAATTTTATTTTTAAATTTAAGCAGTTGTTAGAATCATGAAGTAAATAATGTAACATTAATGACAATAAAGCCGTGTTTTACGTGACTAAAATTCTCAGTTATTATCTAAATATGCACATATAAGGTTTTACTTAGTAAGGCTAAGGCATATTAACTTAAATTATTTTTTTGCACGCGGTACATTGAAAATGAATGCACAATCGAAGATTTTTTATGATTCTGTAAACATTACTGCGGTAAATAATTGATTAAATTTTATAAATAGTTGATAAAACATTCAAACTACATACTGTTTAATGTATGACGAGATATATGCGTTATAAATCCCTCATTTTTAAAATAAAGTCTCCCTGGTGTGAATACCTCAACTTCTATAGAAAATAGCTGTTATTTTTTGACTAATTTCTCGAAAAGTAGTATTGCTGGTGGATGAAATTTTGTTATCGTTGGAAAAATGAGATATTTTTCTTGATAACGTTGTCAAATTTGTGAAAATTTTTAGTAAAGCGATATCTCCTTCATACTACCTATATATGACTGATACTATTAAGGAGTCAGGTGAAGTCAAATGCCTAGGAGTCATCATAACCTCATACTGGGAAACACGTACGAAAAATTTGCAGGGCTGCATTATGGAAACTATGATTTATGAAAGGACTGGTAGTTGGGTTTTTCGATGAAAAAGTGAAAAAGATGTGTCATTTTGCTCTTGTTAGGCCACGTTTTGAGTACTCCACAAGCATTTAAAACCCAGCCCAAAGAGATTTTAGGAAGCTCGAGCAGGATATCACTTCACATAAAATTCGATGAATATCCTTATCCTCGTTTTGAAGAAAAATACCCCATATTTACAATGATAAAAAATATTTCAGCCACTTACCATACTTTTTGTGACATAAAACAAGAAAAATAACTGCTATTTTACATGGGAATTGGTGCACGTGCACTCTAGAGAGGGACAACATTTGAAAATGGATGAATTTTATACGTATAGATTTCGTCAAAAATTTAACAGTGTGTAGTTTGTATGCTTTCTCAACTAGTTTTTATTATAATTCAATTGCTCACCGTAGATATTTTTTTAAATCGTTAGTAAAAACCTTGGTTGTCAAGGCGTTTTCACCGTACAGTGTGAAAAAAATGAGTCAAGTTGAAACCTTACACATGCGTATTTAGTTAATTACTGAGAATTTCAGAAATATTAAACAACTTTTTTGCGTCATCAATGTTGCATCATTAACTAAGCATTTTTTATTCTTCTTACTAACTACTTAAATTTATTAATAAAATTTGGATATGTTCTATATTATGAATAGGGAAAATATTTGGTCGAACTGCCTCAATTCGCGAAATAAATCAAATAAAAAAGGCGCACGCTTTGTTAAAAGTGCTACGAGCGAGCGGCAAGTGTGACACATCCGAGGGAAGGACTAGGTTGGTAGCCGTTAGAGACTCGGAGGCTGCACGCTAGGCCTAGGTTACTTACGTGAAAAATTCAGAACAGGTGAGTTTCAACACGTCGCGGGGGTGGTTATTTTGACCCCTAGCTATATCTCTAGAGCCAAGAGACTTTATATGGTAACTTTGTGGTATTCCATATTAAATATTCAATAAAATATACTTTTACAAACCACATAAAAAATTATACATGCATCTCACTAAGGTGAGTTGTATGTAATTTATGTGGTTTGGAAAAGTTTATTTTATTAAATATCTCTAGAACCGATAGAAGCGACCAAATGAGAGATATACAATGCCGAAATGATAGGTACAAAAATTCATTCTTTTCACACGCCATTGGTGATTGTAGCAAAAGCAGTATGACACAAACATAGGACACATCGTTAGCATACAACTCACCTATGTTCTCTCCCCCCTCCTTTACTGTATTCCCTCGTATTTGCACGGATCGTGTCCTATAACACCCCCTGCCACAGGCCCCCGCTGCAGCTCGCTGCGTGAGGTTTAATATTCTCCTTTGTGTACTACGACTGCAGTTGCGAAAAAAACAACAACCCAGTCCTCTCAGCTCCGGCGTTCCTTCGAAAAATTCGCCTCCCAGATACGACCCTCCCACTTCTAGTCTCCTCTACGGCACCCAACGCTCAACCCCCTCAAGACACTTCCCCGCCTTCTTCCACCACCGGCCCCGCTAGCAAACCATCCATCAACTGGGATAGGGCCTTTATGCCCGCAAATTGGGCTGCTCCCTGTAATTGAGTCTGACGTAAGTCTGTCACGCCCTATCCCCCTCCTCTCCGTCCCCATCCCCTTACCCCTCCCGTACCTCGCAACCCTACCCCCACCCCTCTATCGCGTACGTCATGGTATCCGATCCCTTTTTTTTCCTGATCCGCATACCACGGGGATCTCTTATTTTTTAAGTTATACGTTTTCATCAATTACTTTTTTGTTTGGACTGCCACCCTCTGGGTAGCCAATCAAAGGTCGGTTCACGATCGACGTCAACGTGAACCTTTAACTTCGACCGCGAGTTCGTTCGGTGTCTTCGGAGGCGTTCACGCGATCCTGTGAATGCGTCAACCGTGGACATCAACCGTTAATTTAAGGTAGGTTGAGCGAGATATCGTTTGACACAAATTTCGATGAATTCAACCTCAATAAAAAGAAAAATATCTCATCTTTATAATTTTAACAAAATATCAGCCATTATTATCATATTTTTCGAGACAATTTCCAAATATATCAACCATTTTCCATCAAGGTATTTCCAACGCATCGATCTCGTCGTAAATTTACCAGTGTGTAGTTTGTATACATATATTCTCAATTATTTTTAAAAAGTGATCAATTATTATCCCGGTATTTTTTACGGAATCGCAAACAAATCTCTGGATGCAAAGGCGTTTTCAGCGTACGGCGTGAAAAAATGAGTCAAATGAATACCTTGTAAATGTTAATTTAGGTAATTATTGAAAATTTCAGTAATTCAAAACGAAGTTTACGTTTATGTTTATGTTTCAATATTTACTTTGTGCTTACAGTTGCATAAATTTAAAAATAAAATTCAAATATGGTCTCTAAAATCTCGGGACAAGTCCCAATATGTGCAAGGTCCGCAGGTACCACCGGTTCATGCTCATTTTTTATTTGAATATAGTTATTTATTCATCTTTTTCTCGTTGAATTTGTCACAACTTTCCTTGCTAGTGCGCCACTAATGGTATGCCACTGATTCTATTATAGTGTTTGATCAAAGAGGTGTTATTGTTTCCCTTCATTATGGAGCATGCAAGGATATCGGAATGAGGTATCAAATCTTATATCCTTGACAGGGAAGGAGGTTCAACGCTTCGTGTGTCATTTGTTAGTCACATATTTCGTTCGATGCAGGATTATCTTGTGGTCAACCATTGAATTTTTTCGTATCAGTGGCTTCAAAATAGTGTCCATTGGAGGAAAAAATTATTAAAGAAATTCAGGATAATTATCCTTATTTGTACTACATGAGTAACAAGAAAAGTGGAGATGAACCGTTTTACCGGGGCCGTTGTTTCGACTTTTTATTTTGCAAATAATAACACCAGCGCAGGAAATAATTAGGTCATCTTCCTCGTTATTAGTTACGTTGGCAATGTTCCACGTGCATTGAAAAACATGCTTTGAACTAAAACGATTAACAATAGTAATTACTCAAAAGAGTGTACATTATTATCCAAGTACAAAAATATTTTTCACCTATAATATTTTTACTCGTTTGTGCCTCAAAAATTTGGCATTAGCAGTTATCGATATGATATATCGCAACTCTGCCATACCCTTGTTTTAGTCTTAGATCATGAATAGGCTAGATCAAGTTGGCTAGATACTCCCGGGACCTATCTGAAGATAGTTCTCCACAGCAAGGGGATCGTTAAGTAAGAGACGGTAAGCCAGCCGTGAAACGAAATATCACCTATCGTTCCCTTTCTCTTTGTAATTAAGGGCTGCACAGCAAATCATTACTTCATAATAGTGTCACTAACCCAATTCCTATAACCTGAGAGTGAAATAATTGGGATATTTCACGAAATTGAGGGTCGTCAACCACGTAAAAGCCGCGAATCTTACCGAGGCTGACGTCACAGCAATTGGCTTGATCTGTCTCAATAAGCATAATGCATGCATTGCACTGATATTGGGTGCACCATCGATTAGTATACATGCTACGAAGGTGTCATCCATATGCAATGGAGCCTCGTGGTGGCGACCCCACAAATCCCCTAACCTTCTCTGTAGCCTCCGAGATATGCTGGCAACACCCAAATTTCGATGTCATCTGTTTGTAAGCAGTAGACCTAAAGGTTCAATTCCCTTACGGAGCTAAAGGAAAAATATTCGAAGAGAAGGTTATTATGGCATGTAAGTTTTCGTCAGTACCGTTAATTTTCTTCAAATAAGATGATGAATCGTAGGTGATTGTTGCAGAAAATCTTAAACCACTGGAATGCGGGTTAGGTTAATCAACGTGTTATTTTTCCTCATCCCTGCCCAAATATTATTTTTTTCCTTCTCCCCCGTAACTACAACAACAATTAACACATATAACAAACTTTCTGTACCTGACGACGCCGTAAAATGCCGTACCTGAAGGTGAAACCCGTCGTACAATAAAAAAGTTTGTAGCAAAGTACTAAGTATTATCATTAATCATGAGTACTAATATAATAAACTTCTACGAAGTGAAGCCTGCCACTGTCAAGTTTATTTATGTGCTTACGCTTTCTTAAATACGTATATATATGGTGGTTTTAGATAAAGTGACCCTTAAAATGCGGCATGTGTTTCGAAATAATTGCCTAACGTTTTGGAACCTCGTCATAAGAAGATCGCAGCAAGCGCATTTCACGTGATTTTCGTAGGACTACTTCATAAAAGTGAAGGAAGTAGTGTTACGGCCTGTACGACTCGGAGGCTACGCCTTCTCTCTGCCTCCTCTCACGCATCGCTTTCTCCATAATCATCCAATGAACCCAAAATCCATCCATTGGTATGTAATCTCCGCGCACATCAACACCTTTCTCCACTATATCTCATGATTTCCATGCGTGTATCTTCACAAAACCCATCTCCCCCCCCCCATACAGCCTGGCTATATTTATTTATTCTTCCATCTTCCTTTTCTCTCTCTATTTCCTTCTTTTCTCTCCCTCTCTCTTTCTCATCTTGTCTCCCACTCTCTCTCTCTCTCTCCCCTGCTCTGTTCATTCATCAATCTCTTACGCATTACCGCCTTTCTCTCGTTTTTATTTTGATTCTATTCACGCGGCCTGGGGGAGACGAAAGGTATTCAATGGAGAATATTTCGGAGGAGAGAGGATATTAAGCCGGATGATGCGTGGCCTCATTGGCCTCGTTCGTGCCTCTTTCCTTGGTCCAGGGAGAGATGTTGGCGAAAATCTGACGGTTTCTCCTTATTTTTTTTAATTTTCCCCGTCAACACGTCAATCATTCAAGCATGGGGAAGAATGGAATAAATTAGTCGGTCAATGCATCCCATGTAGGCAAGTTAAAAACGTTACTACTATACGAACGTATGATCTGACTTTTCTTGAATTTAAAAAGAGATACTGAGTCACCTTTTTTATTTACTTATCATTACGTTTCGGGAAAGAATATCGGAAGTTGATACCTAAGGCACCAATAAACAGAGTTTACTGAAAAATTTACTTTCGTCTGCATTGCAATGATGCAATTCATACATAATCTTTCAGCAAAATAATGAAATATTTATTAATTTTTATTTATCTCTTTATTTTTTACAGCCACCGAAAACATCTACTAAGGCCTTTCAAATCTACATCTACACAATACTCTGCAAGCCGCCTCAAGGCTATGTGGCAGGGGATAAGTAGTCACCAACATGCACCACACCGTACCCTTTTAACGTCAATGAAACGACGACTATTGATGCATTAGCAAAAACCTTGCAAATTTTGGTCGGGGGGTGAAATTTAACCGACATGCACTACACTATAGTTATTTTACCAATGTTGAAGAAACTATTTATGCCTAGGTATTTCGAAACTATGCCTAACTACTATATAACTAACTATATCAGAGATAGATGAGTTATACAGAAAACATGCAAGACGTGCTGCTAGTACTAGATAGCATATAAGGGTAGCATAGAATTAGGGAGAAAATGAACTAATTAGCCTACTATACAGCAAATGAACTAAATACCTGTCAATAAACCTAGTTAAAAGTCTCATTGGCAGCTATATTGATCTCTAATCGTTCGCGGGAAAAATGAAATTTTAATCCTGACCGTTCTGCAGTGTATTTCCCTTATTTTATTCTCCGGGTTTGATCTACCGTAGTCTGTCGGGTTTCGTAAAATGTTATTGACGTCTTAGAAAATAAATCGGCTTGGAACTTACATAAAAGATTAAGTTTAAATGTTAACCAAGATGTAAAAGTGATTCCCATCCCAGTTGTTGCAGAAGGCTTGTGAGACCACCGAGATTATCATAGCGGCATTTGATGTGTCTTGCCGATCTTCGCTGCACGCGTACTCAGTTTTAACCTGATCTCATAGGAATCCCTAATATTGGCAGCGTATTCCAAGTGATGTCTCACGAGGGAGAAGTGGCTGATTTTCCTAATTTTACTGTCGCACTTGCCATGTACTTTTAAAAAAAATCACAATTTACAATTAGCTTGACCAGTTATTTCCCGAATATATTCAACCGACGAGAGATCATTAGTCATTTCACTCTGAGGTACTTTACGGCTTTTTCAGTCTCTAATTGGCTGTTGTGTATGAAATAACTGCAATGAGGAGAGTTGTTCCTTTTCCAGAAATTCATCACCAAAATTTTTCAAATTAATTACAACATGTGTATATTTAACAAATAACAAAGGACGAGCTCACAGAATCATGTCCCGAGGGGTAAAACATCCACCCAGGCGGGACTCTAAACCGTGACACTGGGGTTAGCTGGTGAGGACTCCAACCAGCTGCCACTAGGGCCAACAATTTCACATATCCGACCATATCACGTTTTATTGAAGTGTGGCATATTTGTTTTTATTAGGTAGTTGAAAATACAAAAATCATGAAAATTTTCAATCGCTGTTAGATGTAATGTTAGTGATGTTTCAGAGTCTGGTTTTTAATGTGAGATATGGGTCGTAATTTATTTCTGGGGCTTCTTTAGTGTATTGAATGCACGATTCGAAAGTTTTCGGGCTAATGTTGATAAAAATCATTCTGGTCTTCCTACATGTCAGGTTCTCCTTTTCTTCCAACGTTTCGAAAGACTTAATCATCCACTTCTGGAATCATGGAATCCGGATTTCAGTATTCCTGACGTCAAAAAGCAACGAGACAATGGCTGGAAGTTTTAGATTAAAAATATTGTTGAATGATAGGAAAATGATGCACCATAAATCATAACTATCAAAGAAACTATCCACAATTTGGCGCTGGTAACGCAAATTTAATCTTATGAAAACACAATTTACCTAAAAGAATCAATTTTTAATCTTTCTCCTAATCTAATCAATTTTTGGTCGCAGGAATTGTTGGTTTCGTTGGAATAATGTCGTTAGTTTGTTAGGCTTAATAAATCCATCTTGCTCAACGTATTTTGTTCGTGTATCTTTTTAAGTTAAAAAATGGATGTATCGAATTCCATGCCGTTCATACAAATGCACAATTTTGGTCCGTATGCATGTTTGGCTTCGTTGGTGTTATGTCGTTGGCGCGCTTAAACAAAATTCTTTAATATGCGCTTACTATGGCTCATAAAATCCGGGGAGCTTATGAAACCTAATGAACGTGAAACTAGAAGAACCTACCATGTGTGTATACGAATTTCGTAACGCGCATAGCATTTGGTTATGGCAAAAAGGCACCCTCGACTACTAACCTAAACCTACTAACCTAATGTTGCAAATATTTGCGTCCGTGTGAAAATATTCTTGAGCTTTACTAAATACCTTGAGGTGCGATTTTGTTTTCATACTAGCATTTTGTAGTGAGATGTAAATTACTGTATGATAACAAGTACATGCGTAACGTGTGATAGTGGGAGGCAGCTACGACTACTACCTACCTAATTACAGCATAATAAATTTACCTGGAAGTATCCATTAATTAATACTATTACTGGTAAACCATGAGCTTCCGTCACACCAGCGAATTTTTTTTTTCGGAAAATCCCCGCAGATGGCGGAAATAACAATGATAATAAAGGGTAAATAATAAAGGTAAATAATGCGTATTTATTAGATACACGAAACATACTCGTGTTACAAGTAGTTTTAGAAATATTAGCGTTTGAAAATGACCAATTTTTCGGATTTTTCTTAATATTTCGCCGCCTTATCTCGAGATTTAACGAACATCTGTTTGAGAGTTAGTGACTAGTTTCACGTCTAAAATATGACCTTAACCCACCCGTCCAACTAGGTCGTGAGCATGTGAAGTGAAAAAGTAAACCCTGCCTGTGAGCATGTTTGTAAATGTAGCACTCCCTTTGTTTTTTGTCTGGGCTTGTATTGCTCCCCTGACCGCTCTCTGGTCCTCGCCTAGGGGCCGGGGAAGCTTGTGAGGTTAGATCTTGTTCTGTGACGAGCGTTGCATTCCTGGTGTAAAATAAACCCGTGTTACACACCCTGGAGTATCCATACTTGCACGACCTTTAGTGGATGTGGGTGTACTGCTTAATAAATTCTCTGATTTCCTGTAAACATATTCTTGAGGTTCGCCAAATACTTGGAGGTGTGTGATTATGTTTTCATACTGGCCTCTTGTCGTGAATGTAATTTATTATACATTGAGTGATGATCTGATTGATGGGATATTTTGTGGCAAAATTGATGCAGTGGGTGTTTATATATATTTTTTTTCTGGTTCCGTTTCTTCCCTCAGCGTCCTTTCCTTCCCCATTTTCAGCCCTCTTCCATCTGTTACGTCAGAGCGCCGCCATTTTCCCTGTTCCTTCCCTCCACCCTTTCTTCCTTTAATACCATGTATAAACATGCATGTGTGTGTGAATATATATATATATATATATATATATACACACATACATATACATATATATATATACCTACACCACACCTCTCCACTAATCTCCCCTTTTCATTGCGTGGAGGATGCGTGAGTGAAAAATCGTGTTGCACGAAAGCCGAACAAGCCACGCTCTACTCCTCCTCTCTTCGCCATTCTCCTCTCTGAACCCACCCACCCACCCCTCCTCCACCCCCCCTCCCTTCGTTTCCCCCTCTCCTCTTCCCTCCCCGGGCTCTGATTCGTCCGAAAGCCTTCGTTCTCTTCTCTCGATCGCCTCCTGTAGTGGTTCTTCTCCCCCGCGAATAATTGCTCTCTGAAAAATACTGATTCATGATCGCACCACCTCTGAAAATAACCAAATAGATTGTCTACTTTTTATTTTTTTACTACGATAATGCGTACAGAGCATACTAGATGGAGGTGCCTGGAGCGGTGATCGTGAATCATTGAGTTCACACTTTGATTGTTTTTCAAGTAAGGCGGAAAATACTAGGACCACATTTTTTTACGATGTAAAAGTGGTCTTCATCATCAAATTAAGGGGAGGTAAGGAAAAACAAATATGGTGCACGCTAAAGGTAGTCAATACCAGTACTCATAATTCAGACAAACTTAGTACTTTTCAACCCAATTTGAAAATATGATTTTTTTAGAAAACCACTAAGTTTGTCTTAATCATGATTACTAATAAAAGTAACTTCTACAAAGTAAAGCCTGCCATTGTGAAGTTTAGTTGTTACCAGTTCTACCGTGGTGATTGAAGACGGGTGCGAATGTAGGTTGAATTTACCAACGTTTTATGCAATGATAAGAATATAGTAAAGCAAAGGGAGTATGAGGGTCGCGAAGTTTTTCAAGGTGACTGGGGTTGAAATTGTAGGTCATTGAGTGCACATTTTAGAAATTTTTCAAGTGAGTCGAAAAATTTTATGACCGCATTTCATTTGATTACATTTAAGTTTATGTGGTGAAACTCACCGTACATGAAGTAATCGAAAAGGCACAAGAATTATGCTTCACATTTTTTCCTTTATTAAAGAACATTATGACTGGAGTTTTTGGCGTGGTACCTATTCGAAATTTCGGAGAATATTGTATTAAAATAAGTTCTTTCGAATCTCTGACTCAATGTGACACTTTTTATAAATCATGTTATTTTTATGAATTGTATTATTTCGTGTTTAAAATAAAATATGTTATCATATAATCAAATTAACACGAATTATTTATTTATTTTTTAAATTTATTATCTCACACAACAAATAACGGCACAATGGCTAATTATATTGGTCGATGCAACAAAATAAATAAACATAGAACAACAATAACGAAAAACATGAAGAATGAAATAAAAATACAACACAAAAACAAAATGAAATCAAATTTTGGGGTTCCATACCCAAGTGCCGTTTGATGAATGATTTGAATATGTTGGGTGAGGAGAAGAGGTCAAGGATTGCCGACTGGGGATTTGGTAAAACAGGGAACGCTGTGATAGGGAAAGCCGGAATTTCGGGATGTGTAGGAGATTGAAGTTTCGCATGGGGCGAGGAGGGACACGAATTGGAAAGAGAGAGAGAAGGTTGCAGGAACGAAGCTGTCCATTCATTACACTGTGTAAGAATTTCAAGTCAGATAGTGCACGGCGATGGGAGAGCAGAGGAATTCCTAGGAAGGACGAAATGGATTCACGGGTTGAATTCTTGAGGGAGGGAATGCGATGACGGGCAATGGCTAGGAAAAAATTGACGGGACGATTTAGAAGTTTCAGAGTGGATGGGCAAGCAGTTGACCACATTGGTGAGCAGTATTCTAAGATTGGGAGGACACAAACAAATAATACTGTTCTGAGGGCAAGGGGATCTTGAATGTCTGTGGGACGGTACAGTAGGCCAACCACCGCCATCGCCTTGCCCACAACTCTTTTTATGTGGTCTTGGAAATGCAGCCTATCGTCAAATATGACACCCAGGTCGCCATGGGATCTCACTGCTGGAATAAGGCTATTTTGGAATGTGTAAGAATGATCGGCGGGTTTACGTCTCAAGGAAAAGGTCATGACAGCTGACTTAGTAGGGTTAATGCGCAAATGCCACTGAGCACTCCACGAGTTCAAGAGGTCCAGTGCAGATTGAAGGGCTAGGTGGTCGGAAGGACCATCAACTTGTTTGAAGATTTTACAGTCGTCTGCGTATAGTAAGATGTTGCATCCTTTGGAGATGATAGAGTCGACAATGTCATCTACATATAGAGAGAAGAGTGGGGGGCCGAGAACGCTGCCCTGTGGTACCCCAGAAGACACAGGCCGGAGTTTAGAGGAAATGACGTTAATTAATACCCGCTGATTACTTGAAGTAAGGAAGTTCTCAATTATGGAAAGGAAATTGCCATGGATGCTTTAGCGAGATTTTAGCTTGTGGACCAGAAGAGAGTGGTTGACAGAATCAAATGCTTTGGAAAAGTCAATATAGCAGACCACGATTTGAGAATTCAATTCAAAAGATTTTATTATGTGATGGTGTAGGACCGCAAGGTTGGAGAGACAGGAGCCACCAGGGAGAAAACCATGCTGGTGGGGGGAGATATACGATACAATTTAGGAGTCTGTCATGAATAATGCGCTCGAAAATAATGGAAAGGACCGGCAATATGGATATAGGACGGTAATTCTCGACTTTTGTTTTTAAGCCCGATTTTAAGATTGGAGTAACGTTTGACTCTTTCCATACGCATGGAAATGAGCCAGTTACAAAGAATCTGTAGTACAAAATTGAAATTGGTATGTATAGGGAGTTAGCCGTGCGGTTGAGGAAGAGGGAGCCAATGTTGTAGGAACCCGTGGATTTACTGCAAGGCAGCAAGGTTAGGTAATTTAAAATTTCAAACGGGTTGGTTGAGATGCTGGAGAGGGAATGAGGGTATACAGGTTTTAGGTCAGGAAAAGGTGAGAAGGGCACTGCATGGTTAAAATTAGAGGAAAAGAAGTCATTAAATGCAGAGGGGCAGGAATAACCTTCGATGTTAACATCGTTAAACTTTACTGAAACTGGGATACGGTTGGACTTCTTCCTAGCATTAATTAACGACCAAAACCTTTTCGAATTGTCTCGAAGGCCATTGGTAATTTCCGTTATATAATTCTTGTAGTCCCACCGAAGGAGAAAGCAAGAATGTCGCCTTATGGCCACAAAAGATGCTCGGGTGTGAACGTTGAGATGGCTTTTCCACACTTTCCAGGCCCTTAGTTTGTTTTTTAGGGCAAGGGTAGTTTCTTGGGAGTGCCAAATAGGTCTATTCTTCGACACGCGACGTGCAGGGACGAAGTCCTCAATGACACTGTGGAGGAGGTCATAGAAGAGATCCAGAGTCTCTTCGGGGGTACCGCACTCAAGTAAACCCCAGGGAAGAAGAGAAAGGACACGGTTTATTGCCGGCCAGTCGGCTCTCTTCTAGGCCCGCAGGGTCCTGGGCGGCTGAGAAGAATGGGATATTAGGGAGAGGGCAAGAGAGCACTCGAGCGACTCGTGGTCAGAGGAGAAAATGTTCTTACCCACCTCCAGCGAAGTAAGCGGAAGGGATGGCAAAACCAAATCAATAGCTGCCGAATTTCTTGTTGGATATGCATTGCACTCGTTAAAGCCCGTTTCACACCACTCAATTTTACTTGAACAAGAAACGTTGAACATGAAATATTGAACGTCAAACTGCGTCAAAGATGATTCAAGACAGCAGTTCAAGAATGCTTGATCAATAATAATTGAAAGGGCTTTCACACGATCAAAGACTTCAAAGACAAGGTTGAAGCGTTTGAGCTGGGTTAAAGGCAAGGCAGGAACGAAATAGCAACGTAATGCAACTTTTCCCAAATTTTCTGTCGTGTGTGGTCAAACATTTCTTTATTGTGTAATATAGATTTTTTAAACCCATTTTAATGTTTAAGTATAGGTTTAGCAGTGGCTGTTTTAGGCGTTGATATTCAACTTCAGAGACAAATAAATCGTCGAAGGGCGAGAACGAGAAAGTGGATTCGCAGGAGGCAAAATGAATGGTTGATGAAATTGCTGCACAACGAGGTATGAACGGAAGGCCCGGAATATTTTAAAAACTACCTAAAAATGAGCGAAATAAATTTAATTGAGTTAATACTACCGAGGATCTCAAAAAAGGTAGTGTGTTGGCACTGCATATCAGCCAAGCACAAACTCGCGGTGACGCTGAGATTTTTGGCGACCGGCGAATCCTTTACGAGCCTTCAATACACAACCAGTATTGCTCGCAACACCATTTCTTTGCTCGTTCCTGAAGTGCACACAGCAATTTATGAAGCCCTTAAGGACGAATTCTTGACGGTGAATAAATTACTAATGTCTACCTTTAATAAACTAATCTAATTTATGCGGCCATTTGATATTTCTATCCTCAAAAATCTGTAGCAGGTACATACATACGAATAATACTTGTTCTTGACTGGGTAGATGCAACTCTACGATAAAATTTAGTTTTTGCAGACACTTTGAAGTATTTAGCGATAGCAGCTTGTTTTATTGCTCATGATTTGCTCAGGTACCAACTTCTGCCACACAATGGGAAGGCATAGCGAAAGGCACTGGAATTTTCCCCATTGCATTGGAGCCCTAGATGTAAAACATTAATTTTCGAGCTGCAAGAACTGACGGATCAACGTATTCTAATTACAAGCATACTCATGGCATCATTTTTTAAGGCTATTGTCGATTTCAGCATAAATTTCTGTAAAATATAAAACGCATGTATGTTGTATACATGCATAAAACGGAAAACGAAGGATCTGGAATCATCGCCTATAGTCGCCGGGATATGGTTTGCCAACAAAAAATGTCCGAAACTAGAGATCAAAAAATTTTGTAGTTTTAATCACCAACTAGTGAAAGTATTTTATATCCTGAGTTGAAGAAATAACTATGAACTTTAAAAAAATTGCTAATAAAAACTTCCGTCATCGAGATTTGAAACGGAGATCTCCGCGTTACCAGGCGAGGACGATACCCACTAGGCTACGAACGACTATGCAGTAGTAGGAGAACAAATATGGTGTATTCCGTACATGGCTTTAGCAGGCTTTCGTGCTTGTCAACGGCTTGTCATGTTTTGTTACAAAATATCATCTACATTCCTTCTGAGGATCTTATTTGTACGCAAAAACAATTATTATTTAAAGATATCCAGTCAAATCTCATATGTTGCGAGAAAACTAGTACATATTTCGTAAATTATCATAAATTCTTCGATGGTGTCCATTTCTCGCCTGGAAATTCTGTGAGCCAAATTTGTCCATAAAGTTCTTATTGTGCCAATCGTTGACGTTTCCTAAATATGAAGCACGATATCAATTATTAATAAAAAAGCAGAGATCATTATTGTACGCCTAAATACTCTAATGTAAGTTCTTTCAAAGTACGACGTGAAAGATTGTCCTTGTTTTCCTTCCGTCACTAGAAATATTGTACTGTCAATTGAGACCATCATATACCTCGTATAGCTTACATACATATTTCATAATTTAAAGCACAGTGGCACTTGCATGTTAAAAGGCGCATGTGTTACATTGAACAATTATTTTATAAGAACATAATAGAATAATATACGAGGTGCTTCCGCATGGAACTTACTCCATGTCGGCCATCTTACGCCCAGTGGTCTGAAATACAACCCCATTGGTGGATACGCTTCAAAGCCGTTCAAGATTCAAGAAAAATTAGAACCGTTCAAGACGAGAGGAATTTGATGGCGACGAAGCCTTTCAAGAGCTTTCAAGAAAACATGTCCGCTGTCATGACGTCATGTCCATTCGAGAAACCTTGATCAATGATTCTTGAATGGAATTTGACGCAGAATTTGATCGTGTGAAACGGGCTTTAGACCAAGCCCGTTGATGAAGTGATCATTCAAGTCATCATCAAGTATTCATCATCAGGGGTGACCACATGACCTTACGTGAGAGAAGTCCACTGGATGGAAAGGTTGAAGTCCCCAAAGATTATCACGCCACCCAACGAACGAACGTGGAGAACAGAATTGAAGCACGCTTCGAGCACGGAATAGTTACTATTAGGCGGGCGATAGAAGCAACGAATGAAAATCTTTCTCGCACTGGTGTCCCGAAACTGAACTTTTAACTCAGTCCACAGAATCTCACAGTCGGATTCAAGGTCAGCCCGTCGGGTTGCGGGAATATTCTCTTCGACAACTACGAGAATGCCTCCTCCCCGAGAGCTACGATCGCGGCGGAAGATTTGATGAGTCGAAGAAAAGTCCATTTCGGAGTCAGACACAAACGGAGTTTCGGAGTCAGGGCAATCACTTGAAAAGACATGAGCTTAGAAATGTGAGAACCAACCACCTAGAGCTTGTTGCAAATGCTCCTCACATTCTGGTAGTAGATATGTCTCGTGTCATAGAGTTACTTGTTAAAATAACATTGAATTGCCAATAAACCAAATCGGTGACATTCAATTTTTCCACTTTCATCTATAGATCTCACTAATAAGAACACGCTTGCAAAGTATCACGCAAATCTGTGCATGGACAAAAATTGCTCCAACCACCTCAAAGATGCAACATCTGAGACTGTATGAGTTTAATCAATTTAAGGTAAGGACCGGTTTCATGTGTGGTTACGTCCATAGTTACGGATAGAGTCACGGGTTTTTCATAAGAAAAAAAAAGAGACGTGTGACCGCGACTCTAGTCGTAACAAGGACCGTAACCAAACACTGTGTAACCGGCCCTATCTCTCGTATTACGCTCGTTTCTTTTACTCACTTTTGATTTCACGAACTCCGTGAATTATAATAATTTAAGACTTACGCTTTCATGTTGATTTTTTATAATTTACCTGACGTAATGTGTTCGTAGAATGTGTATTCGATCTGCAACCTGCTCACCCTTTACAGTAGTTACCACGAATTTAGAATATTTTAACATATTTGAAGTATTCTAAGATCGTGGTTGCAACGCACTGTTTCTTATATTCCCGCGTATGTAGCTAAACTGTGGGTTCAAGATCCATATTTTTCATCGCTAGTATCCTTTCTCGTGAGATGAATCACTTCAAAATCTTTTTTCAGTGATTTTGAAGTTTTTCAACTGGGAGTGTGTCACCCGGGCAAGACATTTATTTACACAACACAAACATGATGATCATTAACTCTGAGATCTCGTATAAGTTTCTCAGATAATACTAGTGCAGTAGTTTTGCATGGTCTTCGAGTCATAATAATACGTATCTGGGAAAAGGTATAGGGATTGAACTCATGAATAGAAATTGAGGAAAAAAACTGTTAAAATAAAGCTATTTATGGACATTAATCTCCTTTTTTTACCTAAATTCACTTTACTCAGTGGTGATAAGGATAAAGTTTTTCCGTTGTCATACTCTCGTTTCGCATCTCAATGTATGCCAGCGTAGTTGCAATAACTGCCACAGAATTCCCGCAATTCCAAGACGGTGGCGCTTGTTTTATTTTGACTTTTCCTACTCACCGGCGCCGTTGGCCGCGGCGCGACGGTTGGCTTTAAGGCCGAGCCACAGTATTTTTTTGCGCGGGACAAACTTAAAAAATCACTAATTTTGTAACATCTTATGGCTTCGTTTTTAGTAATAGATCAATAGGTATTGGACACAATTTATTTTAATTGACAAGCGTTTTTTATGCAAATATGACGACAGACTTTTTAACTAGGCAAAACATTTAATGCCATGTAATATTTATAATTTTAGCCATATTTTTGCTTTTTCGATCGTAATGCCTACCGTCTTCCAGCTCCTTGATAACGTTTTATGCATCTATTGATGTGTCAAGTTAATGAGCAAGCCTACGTACAGAGAACTTTCCATTGAGGGAATATCCTCTACCTCGGTCCTAGAAAGAACTCAGGTGGATTCAATATGGTTATTCTATTTTTGATTTACGAATTTTGTATTTACGAATGGATTCCAAGGAATATAACCCGTTCGTAAATCGAGAGCTAACCTGCACTAGATTCCACTTTTTCGGTTGTAACGTTTAATGAATTGCTATCACTAACGACAAGTCTAGTAATTAAAAAAACAATATAAAATATTAACTGAATGCAGATAACTCGACAACCCGATTCTGACTCTCTGTTTTCAATAATAGACTTTCGTTTAAAACATGAATTCCTACTGAGAGCTAGCCTTGGGTGAAGTTTTTAAATAATTAAGCGCAAAAATTCAACGGAGGAAAAATGTCGTTCGCCTTCACCGGGAATCGAACCCGAAGCCTTCGATATCTCGACGAATGATTGGTGCAAGTTATTTCTTCACGCTTGACGCTTGGCGCTGATCCGGGTTCGATTCTCGGCCAAGGCAAATGTTTTTTTCTGTATAATTTTCGCTCTCACGTGCACTCGCTGATGAATCCATAAAGGTAATAATATTGCAAAGCCCAAATGAAAACAATTTATTTGAAAATTAGATTTTTTAATCCACGGAAGATGAAAATCCGCGCTTGGAAATCAAATTAGGATCCAATCGTAAGAATCGTGCTGGAGGACTTGGAAATGAAGAAG
Source organism: Pyrrhosoma nymphula (assembly GCA_963573305.1). NCBI lineage: Eukaryota > Metazoa > Arthropoda > Insecta > Odonata > Coenagrionidae > Pyrrhosoma > Pyrrhosoma nymphula. The sequence goes on along the minus strand of OY754331.1, from coordinate 30,605,005 downwards.
CGTAACATTAACTTAAATTGAGACCACAGAAAAAAAGATCAGTATAGAATAAATAACATCCAGAACCTTTTGTACCCCCTCCTATCACATCCTATTTCACCTACTTGAGAGTTGAGGATACTCTAATACTACTACTAATAAGTCCGATACGAAAAAAAGGCAACATTCAATAAATCTGAGGAGTACTCCGGCAAAGGAGAAGTTGGTGCTTTAAGATCCAGACTCGTGGAAACCCAAATGGAGGAGCTTTACTGTACGAATACGGACCGCGATAGTTTTGATAGTGTAATTCAAAGCAGCCATGTGAATACACCGTGCGAGTCTTGTGGCCTGCTTTAGAAGTTTTCATTTCTTTATCACGAGGTGCCTGGTAAAGAGAGGCAAACGATGGTCATCATATCATTTGCTCCGGTGTTTCCCACGAAAACTTGAAAGATAATTTTACCAGGAATGGGATGTGTGTACCGATTGAGCCCTAGTCACCCCTCTGATCATTTCCATGGGATCCAATGGTTGAAGTAACTACGAGACTAAGTCAAGCTTGACGTACAAGTCATCTTCCTCCACTATGGATCATCTAAAAGATCTAGCCTCTATTGTCAATATGGTCGAAAAGTGAACACATTAGTGATCAAAATTTGGCTTTAGCTTCGTGGAGAGTATCATCATTCTGATAGATCAGTCATATGAATCTCACGCCCTCACTAGGTAGAGTAGACTTCTCACTTGTGTTTAATGACATAACATCATTACTAACACCCCGCTTGAAATGTCCGAAATTATTTTGTTTTCCGCATGAAGTAGTATCTCGTAGAATTCATGAAGTAATAGTATTAGTAATATTAGCCAGTAGTTGCCTCTTTACCAGTATACTGCATGTTTGCATGTTCATTTACGTAGCACTCTCCTAGTTTCCGGTTTGACTGGGAACTGATCTCTTGACTGCTTTTTGGACTGTGTTTAGCGGCCGGGGGAACGTGCGAGGTCCTGAGTTGAACTGGGACGAGTGCTGCATGCCTGGTGTGGAATCACCCCGTGCCACACACCCTAGTGGTGGCTTGCACGGTAATTCGTAAATGTAGATGTAGACATTGCAAATTGCACGGCACGTCATGAACATCTATTTCCTTGGCTGGTGGATGAAGCTGTATTCTTGGGTCATTGAGTGCACATTTTAATATTTTTTCAAGTAAGTCGATAAACATTCTTAGACCACAGTACACTTAAGTGCATCTGGTTATGCGGAGGAACTCACCATACAGGCAGTAATGGAAATTATACAATATGTTTATTTTACAATATCTCCTCAATTAAAGCATGTTATGACGAGCTATTGATAATTTTCGGCGTGAAATTCAAAATATGGGCTATAATTACTTTTGAATATGTTATGTAAATATGTGCCGTTGCAACTAACTCTTAACACTTGAATTACTTCTTGGCCCTGCATTATGAAGGGTATGTCATGAGGATCATAATGAATCTCTTTGAGGTCAGCTAGGAGATTTCCAGTTGCGCTTAAGTAACTCTATGGTTTTTGGCAAGTCTCCACTCCCAAACAGTCCACAATGCGTCTACGGTGCTTGAATTAAGTGAGATTGGGTTTCCCCTTTTTTCCTCAGTGTGTGTTTTCCGGAAGTCGGCACAATCGTGAAAGTTTTTGGGTGGTATTTATTGTCTTCCCTCTCCTCCCAGCACTCGAGAGAGAAATGGATAAATGCTTGAAGAGATTCCTGATTTTTCCCTCAATTCTGGAGATGGGATTTTGGGGATAGTTCAGCTCATTGTGCTGTGCGGAGGATGGTTGGAGTTGGCTGGAAATCGTTTTCGTGATGACTTCAGTGGAGTTTTTCGCTCCCCCTACCGGCTGGTAATATCAGCGGAGCTCTTCTCGAGAGTTCTTTTTTTATTGCTCGCCCCCTCGAACTCTGGTATTGGGTTTGGGAGTCCCTACCTTTTGTGGCGGGATCTGTCTCGACATCATCTCTGATTTTGCCAGTCGGTCGACGGTTTTCGGAGGTACTGGGTATTGAATCTTGCTCTATATCTGTAACCAGCCTCTCCTGGAGCATGTTGGCAAGGATTACAACTGAGCGCTACAGAGGTGGAGACGGCTCAGTTTATGTTCCGTGAGAATCAAGATCAGAAGTTGCACTCACTAATGACTGAGTTTTGAGAGAATAAATTGGTATCATCGAATGTGATTGAGGAGAGAACGATAAACAATACTATGCTTTTGAAGTAATTAGTAGTTTCAAAACGCCCCGCCCACAGCCATAATGTGTATTCCGGGTGTTTCGGCAAGAATATTCGTTTCTTTTGGTATAATAAACGGAGATTAAAGTTCTTAATTATGAACGGTTTATTTGTATAAACCCATGTCGAAAAAAAACAATCTATAATAACAGAATGTATGAATGTATGCACATGTAAAAAAAAACCAAAAGCCGCTAATTCAAAATCAAAATAGTCATTCAAACTCGCTGTATCAATATATTTGCTACACTTCATTGTTTCGGAAGGTGATAAAAATGATGATTTGAAGCATTTTTTGTCGAATGAACATTGGGTCGCAAACTTCTCAGTTCCTGAGCTATGGCAACACAAACATTATATATAGCCCCTGTTGCATTTACCATGAAAAACAGCGGCGTCAACCAACATTAAATATGATACATTGGTGTAAGTCACAAGTAGAATATTAAAAAAATAGATAAACACAATTAAAGAAAGAAGAAAATTCAAATAGTATTTATCCACACTGTTTTATTGACACGACCGACCCAGGTTTCAACGGATAACCGTCATTTTCAAGGTCTCCTTGGGATAATCTTAACGTTAACTTTCAAGGTTAACCTTGAAATTGACGGTTATCCGTCGAAACCTGGGTCGGTCGTGTCAATAAAACAGTATGGATAAATACTATTTGAATTTTCTTCTTTCTTTCATAATGAGAGATTTGCACAAGTTCAAGCCTGAAACTATTTGTTTAATTAGTGAATCTAGATAAACACAATCTCATATGGCGGATAGAAAAATGCAATGTAATCTTCATGTTCATTGGAATGTATCTTTTCAAGCACACATTTATGGATAACACGTAATATCTTAGCCATTTTTAACGTTATAAATTAGCATAACATCAAATGAAATCAAGCTATTTTTAAGAGAGGTCTTCCACATTTTGTTTGGAGAAAAGCCATCGTTGCAGTTTCGTAAAAATTTACTATTTACTGTTAGTGCTAATTTAAATCAATTCTCCTGGGAGGGAGCAGAACCAATTTTGCACAATGCGTGCGCATGTTTATTTAAATCGCATCATTATGATATACAGATCTGTCTTTCGTTGGATCAACTGATTCAAAAATTTTCTGATTTTCAAATATTGTTAATATCCTCGTGCCCTATCCGCATTACTAGCTATTTACCATGGTATTCCATTACAAGGGTGTGAGAATTAGAAATGCAAACTCCCAGTTGGCACCTGTTATGGTACCTTAACCTACCTACCCGGGTAAAATTACCATAGTTATCTATATACAATAGTTGTTTTGTATCAACCGAATGTGCGTTAGTCACAATGATCAAGTGATTTATCGCAATTGTCTAAGTACTGGTAGCTGATGACAAACAAATATGGTGCACGCTAAAGGTAGGATTAATACTTTGCAAATACCAGTTGTACCATGGGGATTGAAGACAGGTGTGTATGCGGTAAAGATCTTATCAACGTTTTGTACTATGGTAAGAAGCTGGTGATGTGAACGGGGCATAAAAGGGTCTGCGCTAATAACAATTAATCATTCTGTATAGATAAATAATTATGCTGAAGGTAGGATTTCACCTTCTCGTATTCCTCATGTCTTACAATATATATATTACTCTTCGCACGTTATATATCTATTTATCCGTTGTTAATCTTCAAAGTTTATATCTGTTACTATTTACTATCTTTTTGTTACTACTTCTTTTGTTACGACCTGACGACGGTTTTCGCGGGTTTCCCGTCGTCCTTGGGCAAATGCCGGGTCAAGCCTTCCCCGCTATAATCCAGTGATAATTATCCAGTGAAGGTGTTACCGACCCTGAAGAGGCGAAAGCCTACACCAGGGTCCACATTTGCGTTGTTATTTCTGTATTGTTACTTTGTTATCTTCTTCTATTCTCTGTACCTTGTTTTGCAAATGTGGAAATAAACACCTTGAATTGAATTGAATTCGTCGTTTTCAGTACTGATTCTCGAATTTGGTACATTCGTCAGGTACGATTGCACGCACCCTGTACACGGTACGAGTACAAACATGCGGGATTCGCTTCGATTTTCAGCCCTTACGTAAGTGTCGTGTGCGAGGGTTTTATGGAAGTTGGAGCGAAATATCATTTTGCATAAAATTTAATGGACTTAGCCTCATTATAAAGAAAAACCTCACCTTTTCAAAGATGCCGAAATATAAACCGTTTAACGTCTTAGTTTTCGAGATATTTGCCTCAAAATAAAAGAAGTTTTACATGGGAAATGATACGGGTATGCACTCCAGAGATACTTAATTCCAAGAATGAGGAATATCTTACGCGTAGATCGCGTCATAAAATTAACAGTGGTTAGTTAATATGCTTTCTCTACTTCGTATTTAAAAAATATATATTAATTACTTACTACTGTACTTTTTCAGAATCGCAAAAAAAATCTTCTGTTATGAAGACATTTTCACTGTTACGGCGTGAAAAATATTAGTCAAGTCTTAGACTTGGACCTATACATGCATATTTAGTTAATTAGGAACTGATAATTTCAATAATACAAAACAAATTTTTGTGCCATAAATATTACGACACTTACTTCATCCTTCTTATTGTTGATTTAATTTAAAATAAATTTGAATATGGCTTCTAATATGGCTTGGAAAACATCTCCCTCTAACTACTATGTGGATGGAGATGAGACCGATCCCATTGTGACCTAAACTCTCTCCGTAACTTCCTCTAACAATCCTTCATCCCTATACCACCCTGTAGACTGCCAGATATCATCTTTCTCGACATGGCGCTTCGAAAACATAACCATCACGTCCAGGGAAAATATTTTTTTTCTCTGTCTCCCTCTCCGTCCAAAAAATTAGCCCTGCGTCCCCTTTTCTCACCCCTTCGTCCTAAGGAGGGGGCTTCGTCATATGAAAAAAAATTTGGGGTGGGAAAAAAAATCCACTACCCCAAAAAGCACAGCGTCCACCCTTATTCCTCTCTCTCTCCTCTTCCTCTTCAGACTCGTTCGTCAATTCCACTTAATGTCCATCCACGCGGAAATCCCATGCCTCCCATCTCTTTTTCCCAGCTCCCTTTCCATATTCCTCTGATCGCCCCCTCCTTCCCCTGCCATTCGCCCTACCCTGCAACCCATTCACTCTATAGAGACAGACACATTTTACATGAGAAGCGTTGAAATTATTTTAGAATTTTTAATGTTTTTTCGTGTGATCGAATGAGGACGTGAAATTACGTATTATTTTTATCAGGAAATTAGTCGCTGGATTTCATTCTTTACGCTTTTTTTATTATTATTGTTTTCTGTGTCCATATGTCTCAAATAAAGTTATAATTACTTATGCGCGGAGGGAATATTTAAGCAGGTTTGGTTGCATTATTTTTAATAGTAAAATTTATGTGGGCACATACCAAAACCTAAGCAAATGTTGCATGACAATACTATACCACGAACAATCAATTAAATATTTACAGATGGATTCATTTCACAAATATCTATTAAATTATATACTACACCTTTTAAAAAAAGGAACTTTTAAAACAACAAAAAGAAACGTATTTTGTTGTTTCAATTGGCATTTGGCGTTCATTTTTTGCACTTTACTGTCATGATTGCTTTCTGGGTTAATAATATCTCCAATAAAGAATTAATTGCTAATGTGTGGTGGGAATATAAGCATATGACCAATTTGGATGTATGTAGATTTCAATTTTTTAAAGTAAAATTTATGTGTGTACATACTCAAGGATAATCCTCTCCACGTCTCAAAACTACGAAATTTTTACGTGGAACTATCTTGTGCATGGTCCATTAATTTAATGATTAATTAATTTCACCAAAATATATTATGTATTTTCATCTTCTTTCAGGGCATATAGGTCAATTAAGTTGAAAATTGACGCCCAATATTTTCATTGTAGCCCTGATGAAGCGAATATATAAAAATGCGAAACGTTGGCAAAGAGTAATAAAAAAATCAGATTAATTGACCAATATCTCCTGAAAGAAGAATAAATACATAGTTAAAAAAGAGGTCATGAAAAGGAATTATCAAAATGTATAATATAATGCACTTTTTTGTATTCCATGAGAAAGTACACAGGGCATTATCCATCATTCGTCAGGGTTGGCACAAGAAACCCTATTTTAGCAAGCCTTTCAAGTCTGATTTTGGGTGTTTTTTTCCATCGACCACTAGCGTACATTAGTTTACATGTAAGAACGCAATCTCCTTTTATATTGATGAGGGGCAGTTCTCCAATTTAGACCGAACGAATAATGTCCGTAAGTGGTTCTTTATAATAGTCACCATCCTGGCGTTGCGCGGTATGTCATGCTCTACTCCCCTCTTGTGACTATTTCCCCTTCTTTCTACCACCCCGCCTTCCTTCTTACACACGCCCTTGCTCGAACCTTGCTCAACGTTTGCTCAACTCTTATGTAACCATTGCTCGTCTCATGCTCTACCCTTAGTCAACCTTTGAGAAAATCTTGTTCAGGCCTTGCTCGTATCTTTCTCAAACCTTACTAAACTCATGCGCTACATTGGCTCGTCTCTTGCTCAATCCATGCTCAACGTTTTCTCAAATGTTGCGTTACCTTTTCTTGTCTCTTTATCAATCCTTAGTCAACCTTTGAGAAACTCTTTTTCAGGCCTTGCCTGACTCAATCTTTGCTTTGACCCTTACTCAACTCTAGCGTTACCATAGTATGTCCCTTGCTCTATCCTTGGTCCACCCTTGCGTTGCCTTGTTCAGCACTTGCTCGAATCTCGCTCAAGCCTTTCACAACTCTTGCTCGTCCCTTTTTGAGCCCTTGTTCAACCTTAGCTCAACGCTTTCTCAACCTTTACTCGCCTCTTGCTCGACCCTTCGTTCTCCGCACCGTTAAACCTCTTCCCCAGTCGACTTCCGCCGCCACTATCATCTCTCATGTCCCCTTTTCGGTGGATGCGTGGAACCTCCATCGACACCATCCGAGCCATCTCCCACCCCACAGCCTCTCTTCCACCTCGACACCTACGTCACGCACCCACCCACCCACCCACTACCCTTGTTCCTGTTCATATCGACGCTCGATATCGATTGTGTGGGCATCACCACCGCTTCTCCCGTTCCCTCTTACGAATCTCTTCACATTGGCAACCCATACCATTCATCCTTTTCCACTCCCTCCCCTCTTCATTTAGGCCCAAACCTTATATATTTCCCTCTCCCTATCCATCTAATCTTCAATTTCCCTTCCCAACCAACCCCTCCCTCCTTTCTTGGACCGATGACTTGCTCTAGCGGGGGTCGTATGAGGACCTTCTCGGGTAGGGAAGCTCACCTCATACCGACGACTAGGTCATGTTTAAGGATAGTGGGTAAAACGTTTTACTTAATTGCGCATCGACATCAGAATTCATCGGTCTTTATTTTTTAACAACTAGTTGCCCGTGCCTTTAAAAATGACGAAAAATTTTCCGAGGCATTAAATGTTCTTTTAGTTCATTTTTAAAAGGTTTATTAATTGTCAAGCATTTTGATCATTCGCAGAAAGTACAGATACTTATAGAATAAATGGAAATGCATACGTAATGGGCGGACATAATAAAGAACATAAAGGTCATAAATTAGTGCAGGTGGTACGTAATGTACCAAATGAAGTGCATAATAAAGCACGCAACGAGCATAATATCTTAAAATGTTGAGCAAATATCGCTCATTTTCCGACGTAGCTACTTGTCCCATTCCCCCGTAATGCGAAACTCCGGGTTGCGGAGCGTAAATATTGCGAAGGGCGACATTGGGAAAAAATGGTCTTGATCTCCGTTAGCGTGATTTTCTTTTTGTCATCGCAAACGGCGACAGAAATGTACGCATCCGGTTCCAGGAAACTCTATTTGTTGTTACAATATAAAAAAAATCGGGGGCTCCTTCTTTCGCGTGTCGCCCGGGAAACTGGTGTAAATAAACATCTCCTTTCCGATTCTTTCGTCCGCGTTATCCAGCCTCGCAAGCAGCACATCTCGCCACGAACTATCCGAGAAAATGACGAGGAAATGGGATCCCAAAGTCAATAATAAATAAAAAAAACTTTGAAATGTGTACACACTGCCTTCCTTGGCTCAGTCCAGCCCTTATCTCGGCGTCTGAAGGAACTTTCCTTGCATGGTGCCTCCATTCTGCGTCGCAGTAATATTCTTATCACGACTGATACTGTATAATGAATCAGTTCTACTATCAATGAACTAACTTGTCTGCTGACCCTTTTCGGAAAAGCCAATCTGGATGGTTAAACACCCTAGCACATCCCTGAAACAGCTAAAATACTTAAATTTCTCAATTCCTTTTTCTCATATTTCGAGTGAAATTCACACGTGTCTCACGCTAGTAAGGAGTGTCATTTCGACAGTTTACCAACGGTAGAAAACTCGCTTTTCTGATTTTAAGAGGGCCATTTAATGCAATTTTTTTCGTTTCTGTGTTATAACTTCAAACGATCCACATTCCTGCTTTGCTTTTCTACAGTCGAATTTTACTCTTTAATGCTAATCCACCCGAACCAACGTATTATTTAGGACCGCCGAGCGTTGGTTATGGTTAATTTATTTTATCGATAAAAAACTCGGCAAGAGGATTTCGAGGATAGTACAAGTTGTGAGATGAAATGAGCACATTTTGATCAATTTTCTTGGATCTTGGAGAGTCTATCCATGCTTTTATGCTTTATCCAATCTTTACGCATAAATTGATAGCATCTGTTAAGAATGTAGTGGGCACATTAACTTACCAATCTTAATCACTGAAGATTTCATGTCTTGTAACCTGATTGAAGGAGAATAAATTACAAGAATTCTTCCGATATCGATTCACATACAAGAGGATCGTAATGAAAGGAGTCGTTTCAGGCGTGACATGGTGGAATATAATAATATAAGAAAATTGGCAATTTTCGACCATATAAACTTTAATGCGACCGGATGATGCAATGCATCGAAACCGGTCGCATTAAAGTATATATTGTGGTAAATTTCCAATTTTCTTTAATTAAATAGACTCGTCTGAGAAACTTCCAATTTTCCTCATTGAGTTTCCCTTAAAATTTAGGAATAGGAAAAAAGAGTTTGCGAAACATTTTTCTTTCCTCAAATTTTTCTTGTTTTTTTCATTGAAAATAATGAATGAGGAACTAATTACCCATTCGAATATTCATCTAAGTAACTCATTCATCATTGTTTGAGTGATATTTGCAGACAACTTCTTTGAAAAAATTTAAGCTCTGCAAGATTGTACTTAGATAAATGAAAAGGAACGTGACCAGGAGAACGGCAAATTTATGCACTTAGGAAAAAATTAAAGCAACGAATCGGAAACATTCCAATTAGGACAGTCTATTGAATTGATTTAGCCTCCATCTTCATTTTGAACCTTTAAATGTTGTCATGAAAGTAAAGTCTTAAAGCCCCAGATTTTGGATTAGTTCCTCGGATAATACGGAAATTTGCTTCAGCGTAATTTCGTAGCTCGCTCTGGCCGTTAAGACCTCAGAAGTCATATGCTCCATAGTTATTTAATTCCAGCTCTACTTCATCCAGATTAAAAAAAAATCATCCTCGAATCGGTGAAGCAAAAAACAATCTTTACGCATAAAAAACCACGGTTTGTCGCTAAAAGTGTTATTTTCTGGAAGATTGTTTTGAGTAAGCGAAACATTGACTGAAAGTCATATTTATATGGATGTCATTTTGTCATTTCTTACCGGAGTTAAGTGATACAGGTGACGCAGGAAGATGTTTGTTACTTGTATTACTTCGACTCTCAATTGATGCGGTGCATGTTTGCCATTCTCTCGCGGTAAGATTTTTAGACAGTAGAACGTAGCTGCTGACCAATCACGCTAGCTGTTCTTCCATTTTTGTTAAATAAACTACACACTTACCTCCTTGCGTTCAATATTGGAAACTTTCTGGCCGTGAAATCAACAATTGTTTAAAATGTTTCGACAGTAGTTTTCATCATCTACTGCAATGGATTGTTTAATTTAAAATTTAAGTAGAGCAGCGCTTCAACTTGAATGAAAATACCGCTTCCTAAATAGATTAAGTTTCATATTCGATTGAAACATTACATAAACGGCTCAATCAATTAGGATTTCTATCATTAAGGTCTTGTTCTGAATCAAGTATAGTGCGATACGGGCTTTACATTTTTTCCATTAAATTGGTAACTCTGGCCCAACTCTTGAATGGACGCCGCGTGATGTGGGCGTTGCTTGAGATAGTTTTCTGTGTCCTAGCATTCAGCAGTTTTGTTATCCGTTAGAGAATGTCCGAGCAAAAGTGTACCAGGGGCAGAAGTTACGGGCAAAACAATTGGCACATCCTCTGGGGGGAATTTGGAAAAAACTTTTTATTAACTTCCCGCTAGCATGTCAGTAGAACATAAACGCAACAAATCTTGTTCACTATTAGTTTGTATTAAATATCATGATATATTGAAAAATTGATTTGATATTTCCATTATTAATGCGTTCAGGGCATTAAATTATTGGAAATCACAACTATTCATGAATATAATGAATAAGTTAATGAGTTTTTAGTTGAGATTTTAAAGTTAATTTAAAGTTTTTAAAGTTAGCGTAGGTAAACTATGTCCATGGCCAAAGAATGGGTCCATTGTTGAAGGAAGGTAACCTCAGCCATTAATGGCCATTTCTTTTTGCAGAGGGGGTTTTCATAACTTCCGATGGTAGACTATAAACACAATTAATCTGATGCTCCAGTAGGTTTTAGTGAAAATCATGATGTAAAATATTGATTCGATTTTTCCATTACGAATTTAAATAAATAAGTTAGTGGAAATTTCAATTATCCATGGATATTTGGTATGTTAATTTATAATTAGGTAAGATGCAACTTTTGAGGTTGATATAGATCAGGGTTGTCCTACTGGCGGCCCGCGGTGCCACTTATTGTGGCCCGCGAAAGTTATCAGACAAAAATTCAGAAATTTATTTTTATACCTTAGACTGTTTCTTAATGTTACTTAAAAAATAATATTTTTTTACTATATGGCCCGCAACCATATTAAAGGTTAAGTTGTGGCCCTTGAGGCCTTGCAAGTTGGACAACCCTGATAGATCATCCATAGCCATGGCCTAAGTTAAGGCAAAAATTGGCATATGGTTATCCGACTGAGAAAGGGTATAAGTAACCTCAACCATTAAATTCAACTTCTTCCTTTATAGGAAACCTGTGATGGTACATTCCATGGTTTGTTCATTACCCCGACAAAAAGGGTCATGGTAATCAGAGGAAAGATGTTTGGAGTCAGAGCGGCAGACTGCAATTGAGTGAACGCATGTGAAGAATCCACTTAATGTTAACCTACAGCAAATTACTGGAGCCATGCCGATTTTGTTTTGGACATCAAAGCGGACCAGTTGGTGAGTGTTACTTTTTTTTAAATTTCAAATAATCCCATATGGAAGTAAGCTAACCCTTAGCAGCCTCGGCAATTGAAATCTTCATAGTGATGTGCCATCGGAAAAGGAGAGGCCGGTTGCACTAACATTATTAGGTCGATGAGGTCGACTAACTATGAGGTCGATGGTTGTGAGAACCATAAATTTATGGTCCTCACCACGAAAATCGGGTTGCGGGAACTGGTGATTTCACGACTTATCTCTTGGCTTGGCTAATGGCTAGGTGGTGTAGCTGGCTAACACACCTGACCGGCAATTGGTAGATTTGGGTTCGAACCCCGGTCAGGTTAAATGGTTTTTTTCACGTCACCCGCTTTGGTGTACATCATTGCACCCGTGCGCGTCATTGCGCACCACATCATTTGTCCAACCGCAATGATTGGAACTTATCTCTTAATAGCCATTGATTTGAATCTATGGTCTACACATCCTCCGTTGAGTAAATTTTTATACATGTTTATCTTATGTATACAAATTACTTATGCGCACTATTAATAGCCAGCATGAGTAGATAATCTCTTCATTCGTCACATAATAACTCTTCTATAAATAATTAAACCACCCAGCGGGTCATTGTGCATCATACATCTTTTAATAATGAAACTCTTTAAGTATTTAACCCAATTTAATTAGGCCAAATAGTTATGAGACCATTGATGGAGGCAATTAATTTATGGAATGTTTCTATAACATTATTGAACGAATACTTTGTCTTAATATATTTCATAACTCGTTTTTATTCATATTTACCGTTTCTGCAACCGACCATTTTCGATGATAGCGATAATATGCGCTTTTTCTTCTCTCTACGGTTACTGACGGTATAAGTACCTAGCCTCTAGGGTCTAGTCTTGACAACTGAACATGAGCTGTTTAAACTCTGTGGAATTAGAGGCCTTGCTGTGTAATGAAGCTCCGAAGTTCTTAACAAGGTGACAAGTAGGAATCACAGGTAAGGAAGTGACTGGACTGTCACAGTTTCGTTGATCTCTAATTAAAAGGCCCAAGATGCTCACGACAAATATTTTTATTTTCTCAGCACCAATTTTCGGTCTTTTCTCATAATTTTTAAATTTGAGGTAGCCTGCAGATCAATAAAAATCGAATTCTCAACTTATTAACGCAGGAATATAAATAAAAAATAAGTTCAAAGGTGCATTTGCCAAAATGTCATTTTCTCTACCACTTGAAATAAGGTCGTGGTGTCCCAGCTCTTTGTGAAATTGATGTCATCGGCTTCAACAATGTAAACATTCATCTTAATGGTAATACACAGAACATCAAAGGTTCACAAATTTTTTATTGCTGTTGGTATTGTGCTACCGGTCTCAACGCGTAGGCGTAATCTTCAGGGACCAGTAGACGGATATGCGTTAAAACCGGTTATACCGAATAAAATAAATGGGAAAAGTATGCATTGCTATGTTCACATGAAATTCTTTGATTGACGTTTCATTTTGTCTCATTTTTAGAATGATGCTGCCCCATCATTCAATCAATCACATTCTAATTCAGTCCAACTTTGTAACACAAGGAGCATAAAATCATTTCGGATACAGTATTTATCAAGTATTCAGCAAAAAATGGCTGAAAACCAATCATCCAGTTACCTTAGAAAGAATATTTACTCGGTGGTAGGAATTCCTCGGTGGAGGGATAGGAATCATTTGGTAGTTATTCCTAATGGATCAATCTGAATTAATTCCAACGGTTATTAATGGAGAGTTATATGCTCTAGTTATAACTGCCGAATGTATTCCTAGCTCACTTTTAGCCGGTGCTTAACCTTTTTATATAATAACTATAGTTTGCAATTAAGAACATACCATCAGCCTTCTAATTAACAATCAAATGCAATAACTAGGTCAGCATAAGTGTCTGTTCAAAACGTGTACTTTTGAGAGATGATGTGTAATTATTATTGCTTTGTGTATTGTGGGTTGTTCCAAAGGACTCAAGTCCTAGCACAATAAATAATATGATTATTATAAAGAAATTCGGATGGAACAGAGATGTTGTAAACCATACTCAGGATGAAGTGACCTAAAATGATAATTTTCGTCACCTAATTTTAGCTGCGGAAATTAAATTCACTCGTAATATTAGCGAAAAGCCTGTGAAGGCAATATCAACAAGACTGAAATAATGTCTAATAAATTCATTCTTTTAGTTTTATGGTTGAAAAATTTCTATTCCTAAAATAATGGAATTTCTCTCACGGTAATTCAATTGTGATTTAATACATGCGTGCCACTTGTATTTTTGATGTATCAACGTTTTTGAGCATTAAAGTGAGTTTTTTTAAATCGGGTATAGCTCATCACTACCATTCGTTTGCATTTTCTACGTTAGTGCATGAAATGGAATTCAATTACATAGTTAAGTGCTGCGTTTTCATGTACAGAGCTGAGAAGTTTGGACTTATTCAAAAGTTCTACGGAACTTGCCGAATTCTGCGAATTGTATTTTTGTGTGTGAGGGACATGTTCATGAACGGCTGAGAGTCAACATGCTGAAAGATTATCTATGGCTCTGTGTATGTGTCGTGTAGATTAAAAATAAATAAATTTCAGTCACATTGAAAGCACAACTGTGTTAATATCAAAGCGCATCTCACTGTTTTATGAGTAAAATATTCCCACTCTTCTCTCCGACCACGAGGTGATGTATCATGAAGAGAAAACAATCCCAGCTTGATGAATTCGACTCTCTTTCGCATGAATCACTTCAGCGAAAGGCCTTTTCGCAAAGTTATTTATGCGTTAACTCGACTTTAGTCAGTGCCAAATGGATTGAATCTAATGGATAGCTCTGGTTTCGCTCGTGTAGGTCTTAACACAGAATACCATCGTAACGCAGTATCAATAGTGGTACCGACACGTGATGGCAGTTGAGCAGATGACCTTTTTTCAGTTGAGAAGTCCATTGCCTGACGAAATGGCTTCGCACGGGGGAATTAGGTAGTCTCCGCATTTGACTTCCAAGGTTCTCAAGCTCAACAACCATCGTTGCCAACTTCAGAATATTCCAGTTCTTATCCGTACCTATCAAATTTTTAACGCTCTGCGATTCTTAATCCAATTGTTTCGATGGCTTCTCCGATTTGTTGCGAGTAATATGAGTATTTATTAATGTAGCTACATTTTTGGTTGTAAATATTGTTGTTAAATGCGCTGATGGCAGTATTACCACCCTCTCAAATTAAATGCAGTTATGTTGGAAGCGTTTCCTACCATGTGCGGTCCTTTCTTTCCCGTTTCTTTTTTAACGACTTCCACTTGAGCCTTCCCCTCCTTTGCGCAACGCTTCGCCCAGGCGACTTCCACCATGTTTCGCTACCCCTATAATTATTGGTTGTCGATTTTATCATCTCAACTGTTGGCTTGAGCATATATCCGCATGAGCTAGATCATGGTGCAAAATCATTCTCGCATGCCATAGGATGGAGTTTTTAAAAAATACCGTCAAGTGTAAGTTTCAAAAATCAGCGAGTCGGAAACGCAGGTCTTTATTCAATTGTTCTCTTTGTCTTCCTCTTTCCGACCGTGAGGCGTCGCTTCGGTTTCTCTCTGAGAAGAAGCCCTTGCTGTTAAAACGATACAACTGTTAAACAGCAATATTGATTTCTCATCCGAGTTGAAATGTATTTTTCAGGAGCTATTCAAGTGAAGCGGGTCGGTATGTGAGGAAAGAATTCTCAAACGAGAGTAAAATATATACATTCTGGCTCCCCAAGTCCTCTCTCTCTCTCTCTCACACTATTGATTTCCCATTGCTGGGTGTTATATCATAAAAAATGAGCGTTTTTTGTTACCCCTCCCCTCCGCTCGCTTCGCGGAAAGCTTTTTTATTTTTCCCTCTGTTGGATTTATATATTTTTTTCGTCCTCGCCGGAAACTTTTCTTTATCGCACTGACGCTTTATTCAACAGAAACGAGTTTGCAATTTGGACAAAGTGTCCGACTGACTAAATATAAAAAAAACTCAGGGTGATTGAGTGAAATTGAGTCATTTCCATTCCGTAATTTCTTCTCCGGAGAACGCTCTTGTACAAAAAAAACGCATTGCATATCTACCCTCCTGCTGGCCTTTGGCGTAATGTGTTTGAGTTTCTGCAATGAGACCCAGTAAGGTTAGTACGTAGAAAATTGACGTTTTAAACCCGTGCAACCTGCAATCTAATCCTCTAATTTCATGCGGACTATTTGGATCCGTATCAATGTATATACAGATTTAAGGCGGCCTTACATATCGAAGTAATACATGTGTAAGGAGAGTTCTCATGCAATACGGTGTCCAACTTTCATTATATTTAAACGGGATGGACATTTTTCTTTTAAATCACGAGGACCAATAGTACAAATTCAGTCATACTAGCATGCAAAATGAAATAATAGTTGAATGATTTTTCGTTTTCCTAGCTAACAAAGCTGATGATTTTTTTTGGGTTTTCCACCGGGTCACGTTTCGACGACTTTCTCGGACATCGCCTTTAGGGCTGATGATGATGATGATCAGTGATGATGTGATCAGCCCTGAAGACGATGGCAGAGACAGCTGTCGAAACGTTGGTAGCAATAGCCCTCTTGACTCGGTGGGAAATCGGAGAAAACGTCATCCTAACTAAAAGTTACAATGCTGTTATTTGTCATAACATATCTTCAAAAATTATTATGAAATTACAGACTTATAATGCATAAAATTAATTAGAATCCCATGCAGTATCAGAAAGTTGAATAAAATAAAGTAATGAGGAGCTTTAAAACAACGCTACAAACTCCAGCCGTCAGGACTATCATCGTCAGGGATCACAACTCAGATAAAATGACTCTGTGAACCTGTTCATCCTAAATTTATCTCTCTGTTTATGCGGACTATATGGATCTTTATCAATGTGTAGTCAGCTCGAAGCCGGCTTTACATTGCCAAAATAATTCTGTGATAGCAGCCTTACAATTCAGTCGCCTCACTTGGTAGGTGCAAATACAAACGGCTATGGCAGTTAGGGTCGATAGAGGTACACTAATGACCACGGTTCCAACTCCTACGAAATATAGCCTGGCTTCTATTTTTACTGCAAGTAGCATTTCCACTCTGGGATAACATCGCATCCCATCCTGTGAAATACTGATCACTTGGCTGGGAGTGGGGGGGATTGTAAATAATCCAAACAATGAATTAATTTGCCGGAGGAAGTCACAGCTAGGAACAAAAATATTTAATGCATACTTTTATATGCTTGTAACCGTTATAGATTACTTAAAGGAAACGCTTGTGATTTCCCTTGTCTTGTAATACTTAAATATTTATAAAAAATTAACACATTTAATCCAAGTATATTTCTTTATATAACTTTCGGAATTTTTTTAGGATGGGCTGAAAGTGACGTTTGTCGGCCTCGGTGGCGGCGGGGTAACGTCCTCGCCTGCTAACCCAAAGGTCGCGGGTTCGAATCCCGCCTGGGGAGGATTTTTCACTTCCCAGGGCATGGTTGTTTGTGCTCGTCCATTGTTAATTGTTAATACCCCGATGTAAAGGCCAATAAGAGCTGTTTTCGGTGGTTCTTGAAAATAAATAAATAAATAAATAAATAATGAGAAAAACGAGGGAAGAATTCAACAGAAATGAGTTAGCAATTGAGAAAAGTGTTCGATAAAATGTATTGTAATAATTAACTTCAATGAGTAGAATTGAGTGATTTCCTTTCGGTATTTTTTCATCCGGAGACCCTTACACAAAGACGCGTTGTCATCCACCCTTCTACTGGCCAAAGCGTACAGCTTGTAATAGATTTTGTAATGGCATCTAATTTTTGGGTGCTTCATGTTTTACGATGTTTTTCTCAGGGTAAGGGCAAGGAAAATTACCGAGTTTCAACAAAGATATTTCAAGCGCATTGAGTGTATTTGACCTACCGCATTTTCCGGCTGATCACGACTGATTGAACGACCAATGATCGCCATCGTCAATGGTCGCTCAATCATAAGATTGGTTGACTGTAGCCCTCCATCCTTCCCTATCTAATTATAATGGGGGTTTATCACGATTTTTGCCTTTTACTTTATCTTGCAGGGGACCATAACGAATGATCATTTGCTAATAATCTCCTAAAGATTCAAAAAATTTCCAGAGATATAGTCTTTAGTTGAGTGGACGGTCAACTTTCCCATATCGGCCGTGACGTCATTTCATCCATCGCTCCTTCCCTCTTCTTCCCGATACATTCTAAAAGAGGCTTTTGTGAAGATGTCCACTTCTACCGGAAATACAACAGTATAAAGATTTAGAAAATACTTTGAATAATATCCGTCTTCACCTGGAATCGAACCACCGGGAATCGAACCCGGGGATCGATCGGTGAAATTACGTCAGAGGTCGTTTTGCGGAAACAGAAAAAAATGCAACTTTTTACGATTAGTTATTTGGTTATTAGGCCCTAATGTTTCGAACCAAGTCCGTAAATCTACACGAAAACCTTTGCAAATTTGATTTCAACGGTAATATCGAAAAAGCATTCGAATGATACTCCCCTATTCCCTTACTTCCTGTTAGTTCTTCTTATGTACCTTTCTCACTTCTTTGTCTATGTATTTATCCGTTGGCCTTCCTCTTGGGACTTTTCCCTCCATTTTTTATAAAATTATATTCTTCACAAACCCAATGTAGTTCAAGGTGTGCCAAATCCATCTGGTTCTTCTTTGATATATAGTGCTCCTTTCCTCTTCTACTCTTCTGTATACTTCTTCATTACTTATTTAATCCTTCAATTTGATCTTAAGCATCCTCCTGCAGCACCAGGTTTCGAAAGCTTCCAATCTTTTGTGGTCTGCTTTTCCAATGGTCCATGTTTCCGATCCATAGATTGCCGCGCTCCACACGAATGATTTCACCTACTGTTTTCTCGTTAGTAGTCCTATATTCTTTGCACGTGGGAGTTTGTTTTTCATCATGAACGCTTTCTGGGCTTGTACTATCCTACGCTTGATGTCCGTTGAACTTTTTCCGTACCACGTGATGGAACTTCCGAGGTAGGTGAAGGAATTCACTTTCTTTAATTTCTCTCCTCTGATAAGATGACAGAAATCCATTAAAAAATTACCCTGCGTCTTTTATGGCCAATTTACAGGTCAGATAAATGATTTGATATGATGGTACTGGTTTAATTTTGTAAATCTTCAACTACCATGTTCGAACAACGTTCTCTTTAAGGTATGCATTTCACCCCGCGTTTCTTAAATCTTTAATATTTACCAGACATTTACCCTCATGACTGAAATTCAATTACTGAGTTTTTCAGTAATTTAATACTAAGTTTTTACGTCGTTAATGTTACAGTGGTTACTTCGTGCTTTTTAGTGCTGCTTCAATTTAAAAATATAACCAGAATGTGGTCTCTATTTTCACTAGGGAAAAATCTCACTTAAACTACCTTGAATGAAAGCCAGTGTACATCTGGAGCTTTTACGAGCTTTCCATTCAAGGTACTGAAGTTAGCGTAGATAGGAACACATCAGCGCTTATCAGCACGCGCGAGCATTGCTGATTGGAATGATGTGCGCTGGCGAAACGTTTGGTAACCTGCCGGTAGGTAGCACTCCATAGGTACAAAGCAGTCACGGCCGAATGTTCATGTGCACAATTATCGAATTCGTTCAAAATACGTGTTGATAAACGTAAACTTTTCTATAACAGATTAATCAAAACTTTAAATTATCTTTTCATATCACATCAACTTAAAACCAACGCATCAGTTACAGCCACATACGCGATAATCCAAGTTCTTTTGCGTCAAATATTGAGGACACGGTATTGTCTTTATGAAGTCACTCGCAAGTGCTAAATTTCACAGAGAAAACATCATTCGCCTTGACCGACACTCGAGCCCATATCCCTCAATTTCGCGCCGAAAGAGTGTCAAAATGAGCTAAAACCTCACTGTGTTCGTATTTTCGCCTTACCCTCGCGGACTGTGGTGCCAAGAACACGCTTTCGACTGCTTTGTGATATTACATCTCCGAGAGTTTTGAACATCTTGTTCATTTGAAGTTCACTAATATCATCCGCAAGGAAGGAGGCCTCGTTGACTTAAGGTAGTTTGAGCGAAAAATTACATCACCTAGAATTTGATGAATTTGGCCTCATTTTAAAGAAAAAACTCTCATCTTTCCAATGATATCAAAATATCAACCCCTTGCCGAACTACTTTTCGATCAATTTGCCTAAAAATATAAGCCGTTTTACATGGGATGGATTATGGCTGTGCGCTCGAGAGGGAGAAAATTAAACAAATTAGGAACTTCTAGCACCTAGATTTCGTCCAAAAACTAACGGTGTGTAGATTGCATGTTTTCTAAGCTATTTATCAAAAATAATCTCTTACTCACCATAGTAATCTTTACAGAATCGCAAAAAACCTGCTGTTTTGAAGGGTTTTCAGCCGTACAGCGGGATAAAATGAGTCAAGTTAGAGACTTATGTAGCTTTATTTATTTAATTACTGAGAATTTTGGTCATATATAACTATGTCTTTGCGCCATTAATATTACAATATTTATTTCATACTTCTTACAGACGCTGAAATAAAAAAATAAAATTTGAATGTGGTCTCCATTATGACTAGGGAACTATCTCGCTCAAACCACTTTAACTGGCTAAACTACTCGGCGCGAAATCGAGGGATCTGGGTTCGATTCCAGGCCAAGACGAATGAGTGCTGAACTCAGTAGAATTTTGTTATTTTGTTGTTTAGCGCTCATCAACTCTGCTCCCGATCTGATTTTAAGTGTGCTGCCTAGTGCGCAGAGATCATAAATGAATGGAAAAAAGTGCGCGGTTGTGTTGTCAAGTGAGCAGCGTACGATATCGAATGGAAAGTACCCGTCAATTCGCTCTAATGCCCTGCTCATTTGTCAACACAGTAGTGCATTTATTTCCATTCGTTTCAGACCCTGCACACTTAAACACAGGACGGGAGCGTTGTTGACGTGCGCTGGAGTATGTTTGAATGTATAGAAGAATTTCAGCATTAAGGTTTCTCGGTGTTCCACCGGGTTAGAGGCTCCTCGTCTGCCGATGTTTCGAAGAACGACTCATTCTTCATCATCTGGTCTTCTGAATTGCTGAAGAGCATGTGGTTCTTCGAAACGTCGGCAGACATGGAGCCTCTAACCCGGTGTAACACCAGGGGAACCTCCATTCTCATCATTCGCCGCAAATACCTCAGATCATTCATAAAAAAACTTAGATAATAGCATCCGCGATTAGTTGTCTGTGTGTTGATTTTCAATAAAAGGCGTCGAGCATGGTTATTGTAAAGTTTTTTCCCCTGTGGTAAAATCTTACCCTATTTAGTGATGTTTAGAACGAATTAATAAACTGTGCTCGAAGCATTCAGCCGTGACTATTGTGAACTACAAGAGTTCTACTACCTATGGTGAGGTTATCGAACGTTTCGCTGATGCGCACAGCGTTCCATTCATCGTCGTTCGTGTGCGCTGGTGTTCAGATTTGTCCCGATCTGCGCTAACTTCAACATCTTGAATGGGAATTAGAATGAAAGTATGAAAGGAGCGTGCTTCGTTTGTTTGGGCAGGTCGATAGAATGGATAGGAATCGAATAACATAGCAGACTTATGGTGGAAGAGTGAATGGTGTGAGAGGAAGAGGTAGACCGAAAAAGTAATGGGTGAATGTCGTGGAAGAAACTCTTAAAGAGGAGTAGTATTAGGAGTCTTAAAGAGCAGGAGGGTATGCATGAAGCTATGTGTGTGTGTTACTGAAAAAAACAGAGGTAAGTGTACAAGGATAGACCAGTACGGAGGAAATTATTAAAGCATAGTTACTCGAAACGCCGATAATTTTGCTTTTATGACTGTGCCCACCGCAAATGGGAATGGTGTATGTAAATACATATGTACACGTTATCTTCCTGAGATATATAGTCAAGGGATTTTAATTCCCTCAGTATCTTCTTTGAAGTGCGCTACATTATGTGCAGTGTCACGAACGAATGGAAATTACAATTACGCTGTTATGCGTGAGTAAAAACAGCGTACTTACTTGAATGAAAATTTCCCATGTGCTTCCAGTATCCCTAACACCGGAACGCTTCGAACAATGTGCCCAAAACATACTTCCCTACGATAGAGATGATTCGAATTCGGCGCCAAGTTTCCGAATCGACGCACGACCGCTAGGGGTCGGGGCGATCGGCCCGTGCAGCGAGGACATCTGCCGGCGGAAGTGCGCGGCTCCGGTTAGGCGGGAATCGACCCAGCGGAGCAGGAGAGACGAGGTTGGGCCAGAATGGGGCGGTTTGGGGGGGGGGGGGGGGGGGGAGGAGGGAGGGTTGGCAGACGGTAGGGCGGAGGGTTGGGGGGGCGGTAGGGGAAGGGGTCTACACCCCCGGCTCACCCACCTCCCACCGCCCTTGCTCGCTGTCGCCGTCCGGGCCACACGGGAAAGCAAGACTCGAACTAACACATAAAAGCACGAGACGGCCCTTCAAGGTAGAGATGAGCAATTTAATCGAAACTATGCTGGGTGATTCATGATTATCTCCTGGATTTCGAGGGTATATTATTCAATGACCGTAACAGCAACAGTATATGACCATAACAGCAAATGAATAACATTTATCGAGTACATGTAATGTGCGAAGGTACAAAAATTAGAGAGTTTCCTATTCCTTTGATATGCTACTTAATTCTGTATCTATTATAGTTATTACTTAGCCATCATTACAACAGATATAAATATGAACCAATCTGTATGTACTTCAACTACGATAATCAAGGGTGTGTGGCAGGGGGGGCAGTTCCTTTTCAGTCTAACTAACTTGCAGTAACCCTGGTAACTAGTAATATTACTACTGTTCGCCATTTTACTACATATACTTTGAAGTGAAGTATGAGCGACCCTCAGTATTTTTTCCTATGAAAGCAGCACTTTAAGGTTTAATTTTTAATATTTTTACTTTCGCCTCATTTTCCAAAATGTGACAATTTTGACTCACACATTATTGCTCACAAAGACTCATATTTGACTCATTCGTATTGATTGATCATTCTTCCAAATATTTGCATCTTGCAGTACCTTGTATTAATATTGTTGTCTAAGGACTGATGTGGTGGAACTTATACATTAATAAGGAACTCCTCCCAATTTACACTAAGAAATATTTAATGCGACCGTTCATGGTGTTGACATTTGATGTAAAGCATCGTAACCGATCGCATTAAAAATTTATTAGAGGAAATTCGCTAAAAGAGTTCTTTCGTCTTGTATATATATTCATGAACATATTACATTTAGCCATTTTATTGAGTGAAATATAATATTTACTGACATTTTGTCCATGGATAGTGCACAGAACAAAATAGATTAATGTTCTATTCTATTCCCTCTTTATTAATTTCCTCCTTTACCTTCTCCTTCCTCTTTCAATCTCCGTTCTCTAAATTTACTCCCGTTTTCTTTGCTTAACCTCGCCGATGTCTTTTTTCGGACTCTTGATATGAGATGCAATTATGGTAGTATAGCGAGATATTATTTCATATAAAATTCAACGAATTTGGCCTCATCGCAAATTCGTTGGGAACTTCATACTATTTCCATGGGAAATAGTATGGGCATGCTTTACGGCTTTAATAGTACGGGCTACAGAGGAACTTTAAACTTATTTAAAAAAAAATAAGAATATCTAACTCGTAGGTCGCGTCAAAAATTCAATGTTGTGCAGTTTGCTTTAATTATCAACAACTATTAAAAATAAATCAACTCCTCTCTGCAGTACTTTTACAGAATCCAAAAAAATCTTCGATTTTGAATACGTTGGAACGTACGGCCGGAGAATAAAGTCAAGTTAGAATTATGGGACCAGATGATGTCCACTGTTGTATGAAACCGGTCGTCATAAATCATATACTGTGAAGTTTTACAAAGTTTTTTATTTGTCTAACGATGAGATTTCACAGAGTTGAGCCTAATTCTATTGAATTCGTCAAGTTAGATATATAATATACACTTATGTATGCGTATTTAATTAATACCTGAGAATTTCAGTCGTTTAAAACTATATTATTGCTTCATACAGCTGCTGAAATCGAAAGATTAATTTCGAAATAGGTCTCCATTATTACCAGGAAAAATCTCACTCAAATCACCACACACAGTCCCCGAGAGCGCCTCGAAAGAATAAGACGTTTACTCCCATCTTGATTCAGGGTCATATGTGATTCACTCTCCCGGCTTCTTTTTATAGTCCAATCAATAGGTATAAGTCCAATGTAAATTTTACTCCAATTCTATAGTTGATGAAATGTGCTCAGGGGTGTGGAGGTGAGTATAAAATGTCCCCCCCCATGTGCGTTCGACTCGAGATTATTGGTGGTTGCTAAATAGTGATTGTTTATAGGGCATCGATATGACGTTTTTGTTATTATTTCAATAAATAATGAATTTACAAACACATTTTTTTGTGACAAAGTTGTGGGTTATCGAATAACCTTTAATTTGAGTCGTCGTACATCGAAATCGATGAATTAGTTATTGCAAACAACCGGTGAAAATGGGCGTTTTTTGTAAATTAAATATTTTTTGCAAAAATGACTGTTCTACTATTTTTATTGCTTTTAAGGAAAGCGCTAGTGATTTGGAACACAACGATATTTTTTATAAGGTGATTGTTGAATTATTTGCTGAGATATGGTTTATTGTTTATCCAGAGACTGCGTCTGCGATTTAAAGAAAAAGTATTCCTATCTCGGCTCCTATTGGTCGTACGGACTTTTTGTTTTTCATAATTCTGAGCAAGCAAATTAGCTTTCAGAATATTCAAGTTAGAAACTCGGGCGACGAACAGCCGACGCCGTAGCTCTATTTATTTATAAAAAATGGCTAAACTGAAAAAGTATTCTTTTTAAACGTTTATTTCTATGACTTTTTAATGATTTTTCGAATTGGTTTTAATACTACATGTCATATAAGTCTTTGAGAGTAGAATCCCTTTGGATTGGACTCAATAATTCCGCGACAAGATAGCAATTATTAACATTAAAAAACTGTCTTTGGATAAACAATAGACCATATTTCAGCAAATAATTCAACAATCACCTTATAAAAAATATATTTGTATTCAGAATTACTAGCACATTCCTTTAATACATTACAAATAGTAAAACAGTCATTTTTGCAATAAATATTTAATTTAAAAAAACGTCCATTTTCACCGGTTGTTTGGCTTTTTTCCAATAATTTATTCATCGTTTTCGATGTACGACGACTCAAATTAAAGGTTATTTAAAAACCCACAACTTTTGTCTAAAACATTTTTTTGAAAATTCATTTTTTATTGAAATAATAACAAAAAAGTCATTCCGGCGCCCTATAAACAATTACTATTTAGCAACCGCCCATAATCCAGAGACGAACGCACATTTGGGGGTTATTTTATACCCACCTCCACTCCCCTGAGCACTTTTCATCCCCTATTGAATTAGAATTAGTAAAAATACCTATTGATTGGACTATTAATCCATCCTTGTTATACGCCACCTTTTAGTCGTCCAGGCGTTCGTAGTTTATCATCCTAGGAATTGAAGCCATTGGTCTCTGCAGTGACGTAGCCGGGGGTGGGAGGGGAGTCTAATCCCCCTCAGCCCCCCCCCCACCCGATAACTTTAACTTTTTAATTGGAAAATGAGGAAAAAAGATATTTTTTAAATTATTAAAGAACCAATATGTTGATTTCATTAATTTTTTATTTGAAACATCTTTTTCTAAATATAGCACGTAATTTTAAAACATTTAAAACCATAACCATAATTCATTCTTCATTTGAATCCACCATTTAAAATAAACACACCTAATTTTGAAAAATAAAGATCCACATTTCGGTCGCAAATGCACTCTATATGGCTAAATACTGGCAATTTTACTTCTGATATTCAGTGATTTCCTCTGGACCCCTCTTATACTCGATATAGGCCTATTCCTGTCCCCCTGGGAACGATATATTGGCTATGTCTCAGGGTGGTTGCAGTAGAAAATCAATTCGTAAAATACGGAATGAGGAAAGTAATGGATTTTTCTCTGGCAGAGAAAGCAAGGCTTGCATTTAGAGTATGAGGGAGCCAACCGGAGCTGGTAGAACAATGTAGTTACTCGGGGAGTGTGTTGGAGGAAAATGGGCATAATTGCATGAGGAAGAGATTTATAATGGCAAAGGAATAGCACTAAAAATAGAAACGTTTTGCAGTAGGAGGGAGTTGATGATGGGGAAGTGGGGTAGGGATGTTATAAAATGATCGGTGAAGAGTTCAATATGGAGTATAGCGTTGTATGGTTGTATGTGGACTCTGAAAAAGATATACGAGAATATACTGCAGGTGTTTGAGATGTGGAGTGGAGGAGGTTGGAGAAAGTGCGGTGGACGGAAAGGAAGATAAAGGAGGAAGTGCTTGGTATAGTGGAGGAGGAGAGTAAACCTCTGGAGGAGATTTGGAGGAGATATAGTCAGTGGTAGGATGTGACGAAAGGCGAAGGTTTGCTGAAGGTTGGAATAGAAGGGAGAATGTTGGGTAAACGGCGAGGATGCAGAAAGGAAATAGGCTTTATGTACATGATGAAGAGAGGTGTCCTACGGAGTATGCGGAGATGAGGAAATAGAGGCACGGAAGGAGATAAAATAATAAGGGATGTGCTAGTAATTCTGAATACAAATATATTTTTTATAAGGTGATTGTTGAATTATTTGCTGAAATATGGTCTATTGTTTATCCAAAGACAGTTTTTTAATGTTAATAATTGCTATCTTGTCGCGGAATGCAGAAAGGAAATAGGCTTTATGTACATGATGAAGAGAGGTGTCCTACGGAGTATGCGGAGATGAGGAAATAGAGGCACGGAAGGAGATAAAATAATAAGGGGCTTGTTAGTACTCAAAAAGTAAAAAGAACGCATTAAATTTCCAACAACTCATTATTATTGGGGTTATCTACCGGTTAAGGTGGGTTTTAATGGAAATGAGTGAAAATCCAGTGGGTTTTTACAGATGCAGGCCTCTTTTTCCTTACACAATATTTTTCTTCATTCCAGCATAAGCCCTACCTCTTCATACCATCCATAATACGATTTCTTTTTCTTCCTCTTCCGTGCTTACCATACATCCTCCCGTACATCATGGCCTTCAGCATCCTTTCGCCTCTCCTGTTACAACTAACTCTGCCCCCTCCTAATCTCCTCCAGAAGTTTACTCCTCTCACCCACCATACCAAACACGTCCTCGTCTGTCTTCCTTTTCGTCCACCGCACTTTCTCCATTCTTCTCCACACCCATATCACTCAAACCGGCCGAGTATTCTTGCCGCCTTTTTTCGGAGTAGGTACACGTTTCTACTCCATACATCACTAAACACCGTTTTGCTATTGCACCGCATTATTTTCCAGACTTATCTTTGCATCCTTGCAAAATATTCTCATCATTAGCTCCCTCCTATTGCTGAACGGTTCTTTAACTGCCGCAATTCTACTTCTAATATCTTTGCTATTATGCCCTTTTCCCTCAAAAGTACGGCCTACTACCACGCTATTACCGCATACTGTACTGCCGCATTAATGAAATTGCTCTGCTTGCTCCAGCTGGTGCCCGCCTACCTTTATGACCTGCCTCGGTTACTTTGTGCTGCAAAGTCTCTTTAATTTTGTTTGCTTATGTTTAATCTTCATTCCGTATTATATGTACCGATTTTCTATGGTAACTATCAGAGCTGAAAATCCCTTGGATGATCGAATAACCAACGTCTAGTCATCCAAGCTGACTTTATCAGCTGTCCTTGTTTTATTCCCATATTCCTCACTAACCTCTCTTATCATTAACTCGACAACAATTTAAAAAGGCGAAGGTGATAGTGGGAAGCTTTACCTCGTGACATATAACTGGCTATCCTGATTCTCCATTAGCCACCCTCACCAGTGCCATGTATAATTTGCGGATGGGTCTCCATGGGTCTCATTCCCATTTTCATCAATATCTTCATTCGTGCCTCCCAATGAAAACGGTCAAACGCCTTTTTTAAATCCACAAATAAGCAAAAACGTACCGGCTGAACTTAAAAGTAGTCTTTCACCACAAAGTAAATTTTTCTCTTATCCATTTTTGGTCTCCATTTCATAAGGTTATTCAGGAATGCCTAATTGATTCAATTTAACTATAACTATTGTGCTTTTGCTTTACTACCATCTGTTATAGTACTCCTAACATTGTTGAAGCTATTTTTATGCTTATTATTCAATAAGTATGATTATTATTTCTTTTGTAAAGTTAGGAGTATTTTTTAGAAAAAAAAACAATTCTTCCTGGCAAAAATACGAAAAAACAGGCTTTTTTCCCGACCTTCAAAATTTCCGGGGATGTTACATCACTAGTGGCAACCATACACAGAGATTTACAGCTCTCAAAATATACCCTTTGGTTTGGAGGAGTTCTTCTCGGATGTGGCTCTATGTTAGACTTTCCATAGTTGACGCTTCGGCGAGCCACGCGAGCTCTTCTTCTGGGAAAACTGAGTGACTAGTTTGGTGTTGGCCGAGTTTGTAAACCGTAGTTGACCAGTTGACATGGCCTCTGATTTGTTGGGGTGTTAATATTCGTTTTAGTGCGCTTTTACATTTTCAATTACCGATCTCGGAAGTTTGGTGACTGTATGTCCTGAATCTCTATTCAGGTTTTTCTCCTCCAAACGAATTTCGATCCCAATGTCCACTGGATAGGATTAAGAATTTTGCTCCGGCTAAACTGATGAAGTGTGCCTGATAGAGGCTATGCTCTGCTAGGGCTAATGTCTTCGGTTGATACAGCCAAAAGTGCCTCTGGTGTTCTTTGATCCTTGTTTCCACGGTACATGAAGTCTCCCCAACGTAGGCTTGGCCACACTCGTACGGGATACGTTAAACTCTTGCTCTTGAGACCAAGGCTGTCTTTTACTCTTACGAAGCTGTCCCGAAGTTTCACCGGTGGCTTGTGGATTGTCTTGGTATTAAGTCTTTTTAAAAATAAATTGCTTATTTTTCCCGAGATCGTGGAAACGTAAGGGATGCAGCCTCTTCCCAACGTAGTTTAGCGAGTTTCCTCCGGTCGCGTCTTCGCCTCGTCGGTCCTGTTATTAAATCATTTTTTCTTACAGTATTTTTATTTTCTGTGCATTCTGAGCCTCGTAGACATCTCTAATACCTAGAGATGACTTTGAAGGTAGAATATAGTCAATACTCACAGCAGCAGAATAAATAAGTGGCTTAGGCCAGGTTACTCAAAAGAAATCTCAATTAAACTACACTCATTTGGGAGACCACTGAACATGTTTTGCACCATTCCACAAAACATTTAGTAATGTCTCTACCTTGTAATTGGTCCACCTAAAGTTTTAAAAATAAACAAAAATTTCCACAGCAAATTTCCACATTGATAAGGCTTTTCATAGCTCCCCATAAAGATCCGACAATATTGTTTCACCGAGGAACAAAAACTTGAGTCGACCAATAAATCTCTCCAAAGTGTATCACTAGTTAAAGTGAAACTTAATTGTAACGGACTGCCTCCTTAATTGAATTGGTGAAAGTGCTGGAATGGTTTTAAACCATGTGCACCCCTATACTGGTTTCCTGACTCAGGGTTCAAATGATCTTTACTATTCTGTTAAAACTTCTTTGGCTCCAGATATATCTATGAATCTCTTCTCTACAATTTTCTTATCATTTTCTAGACAGTTATCAGGATACCACTTCGGTTTTCCTCTTTCCTATATGGTTTTATAATTTCTTTCTTTGATGCACTCCTTGAAGCACCAAGAATTTTGTAATAGTTTAAGTCCTTCCGATAACTAACTTCCGATAAGTAACTTCCGATAGGATATTTACTTTTAAGATATATCTACCTACGGGCGTTTAAATTAACCTCGCGACAGTGATTACGTGGTTACCGCGGGTCTCAACCATTCTTCTCTCTGCCTCTCTGCTCTTTGGTATGCTCAAAGTTAATACAACTAAAATTAATATTAATACTAATTTAACTAATTTCTCATAAGTAACCGCCATGCTGATATTCTAGAGCACACAATAGTCACACTAAAGTTTCAATCGAGTCAATCGCTTCGACGGTACTGCACTCGCTTCGAAGGTACTGCACTTGCACACTTTTAGTAACAACTTGTGTAGTTTTTGTTGTAAAAAATTCGTTTTCTGTCAACTGTTAAGAATCAACATAAGGTCCTTATTTAAAAATCTGATGATTTTAGGAATTCTCAAAGAATATGGTGAATACGCGGTACAATCAATATCTACATAAAATAGCATAAAAATAATAGTAGTTGTTCATCATTCTGTGGCGTGCCAGCTAATAATAATTACAGATTATAAAGTTACTCCCATCTCAGTGGAAGTGTGAGACAAAATAAAAAATGAAATATGAGGATTGTGAGTATTATGATGAACTTAATAAAGATTGGCAGGTTTTTATAATCATCTCCATTATTTATATTTAACAATAAAAAAGTTTTCTGGTTGTTTCATCCAGTTAACATAATATTTTTAATGAAAATGTATAAGAATACTCATGTTAAGTTGGGGATTTGAACATGAGCTGTTGACTATGACTATACTAGCACAAGGAGCAACCAATTCGACCTTTCTCTCTAAATACATCCGTCTGTCCCCATACTCTACGGCTTCTCCGACTTCCTTCTTCATGCCTCCGCATCAAGTTTGTCGTTTCTACGTGGTTTCCACCTTTGCGAGATGAAATCTCACGTCCTTCAGTGCTTCCGCCCTCCCCTTCCCGAACACATCTCCCTGCACACTCTCCAGCTCACCCACTCTTGCCGAACTTCTGACGACCTCTCATCTCCGTGCTTCCTCGAGGATTATGCCTAACTAAGGGGACTCCAGGTGGTCTCAATTTCAAGTCCTTGAAGATGAAGTCGTTTGGCTGTCTACTCCAAACCTCCTCCCTCTTATTCTGTCTCTCTCTCTCTCCCTCTCGTCACTCTTACCCGCTTATTTCATTCCCACTCTCATCTTTCATTCTATCCTTTCATCCCTATCCTTCTCTCTTACCTATTATCCACGCTCTCTTGTCTTCCCATTCCCTTTCCTTCTTTTACATTGTCACCTTCTTCGACAGCTACTTCCGGCTCAAAGTATTATCCTTTTTTTGTCATTCCATCCCTCTTCCTTCAGTTCTTCAAATTTTCCCATCCTCACTCATCCTACTCCCCTGACTCTATCTAAAAAATTGTGTTCTACCTACTTGATTGGCATTGAATTTTTCCTTTACACATTTTTTTGGAAATGAAGTCTTTCATTTTTTTTACTGCCATTGTAAATTTTCTTTTTAAAACTTTTGCTGACAAAGCTGACATATCAATTGTAAAACTGTCGAAATGCTGGTAGAGGAAGCTTCAAAACTGTCTAACTGCAGGAAGTTAACACCACACCCCCTACTGGGAATCGCGATCTAATGAGATGTCGAACTATTGAAGGAGTACCTACTGTAATTCCATTTATAGGCCGTGATTAGTGTCGAATCTGTCAAGTCACGCCCACAAAATTATCGATGATGATTCCCCTCCTGAATATGGCCCATGACCGGCAGTTTTTTGATTTCTCTATTCCCTCCTTATTCCAGTTATATTATTTTACTCCATGGATGAAGTCCTCTCGGGCATGGCACCAGGTTAGGTTTTCCATTTTTCGACGTTTCGACGAGCTACTTGCTCATTTTCCTCAGGGAAAAACGGAGTAATTTCCACCTTTTTCTCACTCAGTGTTTCCCTGGTGAAGATGAGCAAGTTGATCGTCGAAACGTTGGCTATGGAAAGCTTAAACGTGTGCCATACCCGAGAGGACCTTGTCCATATCATCCGCCGGGAAAGCCTGCGGTCTTTCATTATTAATATTCTTATTTATTTTTCTAAAATGTCTTGCATTATGTTTGCCAAACCCTTTTTGTCCCATTCAGTGAAATAAAACAATAAATAGGTTATTTTGGGACGAGATTTAAACTTTCAAGTCCGATCCGCCGTCTGAAAAGTACTCAATTTAAAAGCCACGTTAGAAAGTAAGTATTTTTAACAGTTCACACATTATTAAGATGCCTGCATAATGTTATACTTTTAAATTGACATAGGTGCACTAAATGTTTCCATAAAAATTGTGTACAAAATAGCCTATATCTAAATAGTACAAAAACTGTTGTGGGAAAAAATCGGTAGTGTTCCGCCGACATCCTCGTTAAAAAAACCCAGAGCAGGAAAAAGCTGACGACGAGAAAGGCTGTGAAAGGTATGCGGTGTCAGGATGATTAATTTTACTGAAGTTCCCAAATATACTACATATTAATAGGATAGAAAAATAAGACAAACTAGGATACTAAGACATAAGAAATAAGACGCACTAGGATATAAAAATAAGACAAAAATGGTATCTTTAAAGGTATAATAATAATTTTAACCTACGACCTTTCACCTCGAACGCATTTCCCCGAAATAAGTGACTTTGGTTCATTTCTGAATGCATACTAATCGGCAGATCGGCTCATTGATATTGGGATCCAATCCCGCATAGAACATGCTTTATGCGATCGTCTTTGGATCCAGCTCAAAGGATAGACTGTGGAGTAAAACCTAAACGTTTGCAATCAAGTTATGTAATCTGCCTTTATAACATTCATCTGACGTGACCCTGATTTGAACCCGGATCTCCCAATTTCCGGTCATGGGCCTTATTCAGGAAAGGACTCATCCTCGATTAAGTTGTGAGCGTGACGTCACAGCTTCGACACTAATCACGACCTTTTAAATGGAATTACAGCAACTACTCAGTTAATAGTTCGACATCTCATTATACGAGATTCCCAGTAGGGGGTGTGGTGTTAACTTTTTACAGTTATGCAGTTTTGAAGCTCCTTTTCCCAGCATTTCGACAGTTTGAAGCATTGAAATGTCAGCAATTTTTAAAAAGACAATTTATAAAGGCAAAAAAAGCAAAAAATGGACGACTTCGTTTAAAAAGAAGAAATTCTTTTGAATTAACACAATTATTTCCTAATGTTTCACGTTTTCGATTGTGTTCATTGATTTTAAGCGGAGTTCGATTCCAAAGAAACCTTGATTCATTCAAAGCATTAGCATTAAACCATTAAAATACTAAATGAAAATTTAATGACTCAACTCATTTAAGCTTTGTATTCCAATCGGTAATGAAAATTATTTTTTTTAAAACTTGTATATAGTTAGTTGGTTCGTATATTTCCGCGATGCTGCTGCGTATGCCTCGGCGTATTTTGGCACTGGAATTAAGTTTTCATTGCTCATCCAATAGTTCTACATTTTTCCAGTAGTTCGGTGGTCTTACTGGCTCGTAGTGTGTCCAAATATTGAGGAACTACTGCTGTATTAGCATTTTTCGAGACTATGACTTCAACATTTTGTGGCTATATGTTGAGGCTCAATGATTCCGAGGCCTTCTTGAATAAGACCAGGTTGTTAGTCGGTTGATAATGATATTTTCTCATGGTGAATGTCGTCATGATGGGTGTATATATCAGCAATAGTACTTATTACTTCCTTCCAAGTCATTTGTGTAGTCCGTTTTTTATATTTAAACTCTAAAGCACAACTTTTTAAGCAGTAAATACAAAATTGTGAACTATATCTGCTGTTTGTACTTGTGCTGAGGGTTACCAACTGCAAGACCTTCTACAACCGGAGATATAGGTCTGCAACCCAGGGAATTTGAATACGCAGCCTTTATTTTCGAATGTACAAAGTTTCAGCTTATATATCCCTGCAAACAAATTACCGAAACGAAACTTTTGCACTTTTCCTCTAAAACAAGATTAAATACGACTAGTTTCGATATTACTGCATCATCTTCAAGTGGATAAAGAATCTGGCATCATCTTACCACAGTAAAGTTACTGTACAGTCTCACTACAGTACACTAGTTATAGTTACTACATCATCTTCCACTTTAATATGTAGTAGTATGGAAACTAATCGTATTAAATTATTAATTAGTGGATAACTGCAATTGTTTTGTTTCTGTAATTATGGAACTGTTCCACCACATCACACGTGAATCTGTATTTTATATTCCTTCTTGTTGATAGATTGATAAATTTTATTATAGGACATTTTTGGATGGTTTATTATTAAAAATATTGATTTTGTGCATAAAAATTAAATGCAAACAATATTTTTCACACTGAAAGTGACTGTATGAACCTACAAGTTTCAATGAGTCACAATTAAATGGAATATTTCTCTTGTTTTTGTTTACAAAACGGGTAAAAATCGGATTTTTTAATTGAAGTTAACGTTTGATGATAGAATTTTGTATGTCCGATGGAAAATCTGCATAAGTGAAATATTTACAGTTCGTTGCTTCGTACCTGATACTGGTCCGGAGAAATTGATCTGAAACCCTGAGCCCGGGGACACATCGCTCCACCCGAAGTCTCCGGGTCAAAATATCCCAGTAACCTTACTTGTTACTAGATACCTGCTCACTTTTTGTCACCATATATGTATCGGCGACAAAACTGCTTCCTCAGAAGTTGAGGTAGTTTTGTTTGAAATATGTATATCTGAGACCTTCGAGGTTTTCTTATTTCCTTCCTACGCCTAAGTAAACTGAGACTATATTTGCTGTTGCAAGTTTTCTCCACTGGATAAAGCCATTCGCCTCCTTATCTTCTCGCTCCATCTCACCCCCTTGGCGTTCGACCTTCGGGGTTAGACCCCTTTTTTTTCCTTGGCATCTATTCCAGTCAATCGCTTCCTCCCCCCTTAAACTCCTTCCCCCCTCCCTCGTCGGTTCGCCTTTCATTCGTTCAATCTCCTGTCTTTCTTCCGTGCTATTTTTCCATGCATTGTGCTTCATGAGCTCTTCTTTTTCTTTCAACCCCATTCATATTTTGCCTTGTCTCACTTTTCATCTGTCACTTATCTTTCGTTTTTGGTATAAATTAGCGTTCATGGTCGAAAATATTTTTTCTCTATAAAAAAGGGGAAAACTCTCATCTGAACTAGTACTGATCAATTCGACGGCCTAAACTCATACGGTGTCCTAAATTTAACGTTCCCATAGATATATTCATCACGCCATTTCCATTTAGAGGTGAAAACAGCCAATAAATGTATAAATAATATAATAAAGATTAGGAGGGTTTTATAATAAAATAAAACTTAGTTATCGCTATTAGGCCGAGGAAACCGTTATTTTTTAAAATTTGTCTTTTAATGATTTCCTCTGTAATTCATGAATAACTTCACACTATTTCTTTGTCTTAAGACTTGTAGTATTCCTTCTTCTAAGAGAGAGAGAGAGAGTATCTTGTGCCATATTAACTCACGACTTTCTCGGTCTGCCCCTTCATCTATTACCATTCACTCCTCTTATCATAAATCTGTTTTCTTTTTCGTGCAGTGTTTTTAATATAATCTACTTTTTTATTTCACGGATTTATGGATTTGTAACGGATCATGCATTATAGGACTTCTCTGGATTCGATTGGAATGAAAATGTTTTGACCATCGCCTATCTCTACGTGAGGCCTGTTATGCACCTACAATTTTGCAGTGTCAAAATATCTTTCTCCAGTACCGTACTGTATTCTGTGTCATGCGTATTTTTTATCTTGCGTTAAATTTTACTGACCCTATTTCCCTTACCTACTTAATTTATTACGAATTTCTCATCCCATCCTTCCTCAAAATTTTCGCTAAATCCCCATACCGCTCCCTCTTCCTAATCTTCGTAGAGATATCGCCTGAGAAACTTATATTCTTGCTCATTTAAAAAATAAAATTCTGCTCCGATTGAAATTTCAAACTGTGAACTGTAAAATCGAATCGGATTGAATTGACCCTCGTCGTATTTGATTTTGCTTGATTTGATTCAAATTATGTTTTTCAAATCGAAGTCTTGTCTGTGTGTTTTCTATTAATGCTGTTATGTAGGGTTTAAAAAGTCCATTATACCCAGAATTGTGGTCTCACCTTACCTTGTTTTCCTTTTAATACCGGTTTTCGTTCAGCTCTTCGCTTTTTATGTGCTGACAAATATGTGAAATTGACATTGAAAATAGTAATTCACCTGGCCTAAGGATCGAACCTAGGCTTCTCGATATCGCTCCGGCGCTATCATGAATATGGATATGATTTAAAACTTTCTCCAACGGCTGTTGCCTGACCTTCCGTAAACAAACAGAAGATATCACGACCCGCACGGTTGCAGCGCCGCTACCCGCGGGAAGGTGGTACTAATATGGACAGGCGGCGATTCAAACGTGAATACAATCGCCGGGAAATTTAACTATTTCGACCAAAATAAGTAATTCACATCTGATGAAGTTGATGGAGCGTGATT
The DNA here is from genome assembly GCA_963573305.1 of Pyrrhosoma nymphula. Lineage (NCBI taxonomy): Eukaryota > Metazoa > Arthropoda > Insecta > Odonata > Coenagrionidae > Pyrrhosoma > Pyrrhosoma nymphula. The sequence goes on along the minus strand of OY754331.1, from coordinate 30,568,851 downwards.
TGTAATACATTTTGTCATTTATTTCATGTTACCAGTCATTATCGACGATTGTATTATTAGTACCACCTTCTCGCGGGTGGCGGCGCTGCAACCGTGCGGGTAGTGATATCTGTTTGTTTACGGAGGGTCAGGCAACAGCCGTTAGAGAGAGTTTTAAATCCATGGCGCTATAACCATATTAGCCATTGTTAGTGTCGTCCTCGCTCACTGTGAATCTCGTGGTGGCGTTGAAGAGCGAAGAGTTCTCTCGGAGTATCTTGCATGTAATATCTAGAAGTACACGTGCCTGAGTGCTTAATGCCACCGTCTATGAGGTAAAGCCAACTTTTAAATACATACTTAGGCGTTTTTTGTTGACAATTAGTATATATAGTTACGCTCATCATTGACTGACTGACTGACTCTGTAAGGCGGTAAGATGGAGCCACAGTCCCGAAAACTCATTTAATCCCTGTGAATTGCCTTTAAGGAAGCGGTAGACCGGTGGTTAGGTGGTGTATTGTGGAGTGGAATGTATAGAGTTCGTTATCCTTATGTGGTAAATATTTTTTTTCTTTTTTCATAGTTTTTTTAGCTTAACTTTTTATATATTGTGCTTTCATCGTGGTAAGTTCCATTGAAAATATTTTCACGCAGTTTCTTACTCTCTCAAGTAATACACTCATTAATTCCGAGGAGCAAAGCGAGTTAGATGGAGTCACATTCTCTTAAAATGCCGTTATTTTTAGCAAAGGGCGTTTTTGGCTGAAAGATTTGCGTACCTCAAATAATGAATTTTAATAATTTAGCGAACACAGTATGAAACTCATCTGTGGAAGCCTTAGGTGCCTTACAATTAACTAGTTACGAACAATTGCAAAACTGGAAGCACATTAACCTCAACGGAGTTTTACGGAGTTTAACTCGCGGTGTCTGTGAGTGGAGGGCTCGAACTTAACCTTAGTGAATACACTGCAGTACAATTCTCACGAATAAATCTCACCAGCGCTATATCTATAAAAACGGAGAATAGATATGAGTCAGATGAAGTAAAATACCGGGAAATCACCTCAAATTCAGACTTTTGGGGTTAGGGGTAACACATACGGAATATTTGCGGCGTTGCATTAAAATAACTAGGATTTATCAAAATAATGTAGTAAAAGTCCTTTATTTGTTTTAGTTCTTAGAAATTAATATTCCAATACAATAAAAGGTGCAAAGTACAAAAACATATAAAAAATTACTCACTTAATAACAAAATTAGACATGGGAAAAATGTCATTATGTAAAATAAATGAAATCAGGAAAAAGGTTTTGAGGGCTCTTATGAATAGTCAGTCCCTTAATACTTTGCCTTCAGACCTGTGGTTTAAGATACGTTTTTGGTATGCCATTTTAAATATTAAAATGTATTTACATCAGTGAGTAATGTTATAAACATAGTCACAAAACCTTTTTCTACATTAATTCTTATTTAAATTACATAAGTCATCCATTATCTTATCATGCAATTTTAGACCATTTACAAACAATGACTTCTGTCCACTTTTATTCCATTGTATTTCCAGGTAAAACAGATTTCTATTTCTGGTTTCATGTATATACTTTTCACAGTTCTTTACGAGGAAATCCGTAAAATAGTTTCATGTTTTTCTGTTTTGAGTGTGACGTTATCATGTATAAACAGGAGGCTTCTATATATTATCCTTTGTTCGACAGATAAAAAAACATAAGGCTTTCAAGATATCGTTTCTATTTGCTCTTTTATTTCAGCCAAGCATAATAGGAAGGTTCTCCGATGAAATCATGAAAGAGAGATGGTGCATTGCTCTGGTTAAGCCACATGTCGAATACGTCGTGAGCATTTTGGACCGTTCACGATAAGATTTCATTTGAGGAGTGAATAAAATACAAAAGAAAGAGGCATACATCGTTAAAAACTGCTAAATGTAAGAGTGAACCGGGAGTGTCACATAGCTGACTGAAGGACTAGATTTGGAGGTGTTGGAGACTTGGGAGGCTACACGCCAGGTTTAGATAACATGAAATACTGAGCTCAAGCGAGTTTCAGTACGACTCGAAGGATATATTTCAACCCAGCACTACATCTCTAGTACTGATAGAAGTTCATTACATTTAAGAATATAATTTTAAGTGGTCTTTGTTATAACTGGGGAAAAATCTCTCTCAAACTACCCTAATGGGAAAAATAGCTCTTCAAACGTCAAAATCTGCTCCAATTGTATCCTTCAGGCTCGAATTGGATCGAGCGTTATCAAATTCGATGCAAATCTCTGCTAAAATTCGAATGTTTGGAAAAATGCTACTTAGGTTGTGGATTGCGTGTGTAAATTTTATAACGGAAAGTATACAAAAAATCAATTTCCCCGCTTCTCAGTCATATTATTGATCATGTGTTCTTTCATCGTACCTTACACTGTTCTTATTCAGAAGATTGCACCAAAATTGCTTGGAATTTGAGCATTTTGGATGCGGGCCCAATTCTCCACAAAATATTCCACCAAAACAAATTCCTACTCATCAAATAGCAGTAGTATCAGTGACCATCAAAAAGCAATATAAGTCGCTTACTGTTGGTACTTAGATCTGTAAGCACAAACGTTTTTGTCGGTAGAGGTCGTTAGTGATTGTAATCGACCGCGGTTTGTTCTTGCATGGAAAGTGGTCGTGCTTCCATTTGGCCTTCAAGTACCATTCTGATTCTTCAATAAAATCGCATCTCCACCAGGTAAAAATACAGATCGCATGACTGTGAGCGGGCAGTTCGAAACATTTAACGAACGACTATATTTTCCGTAGGAAAATTTATTGTTACATGAATGCGAATTTTTTTCCTGGAACTATTTTAATGTTATAGATTTTTAAGGGAAGACTTATGAGCTTTAGTTTCGAAGAAGGATAAATATAAGGGATCGGGTTGACCCAGGGGTAGTGTGCTCGACTCTCAACTCCTCTCAGGTTCGAGTGACCAAGTGACAGCAAATACTTTCCTGATTTTGGAGAAATATATAAATAGAAAAAAATTTGAGTGTAGACGAGAATTTTCTGCGCCCTATATTCTACCCAAAACCACCCTACTACACTGCTGAGAGACAGGGATCGCATCGGAAATGAAATGGTGGCAGCAGTCTCAGCAGAAGGCAGTGATAGCGCAGATCAAGAAGAGTGGTGCAGTATCAAATGCCACAGCTTCGGGCGAGAGTGAAATTCACGGAATCCAGAGTACTGCGATGTGGAAGACAGCAAGATACCACCATATTAGCCTCTTTAGAAGATGCAGCTAGATATGACGTGATAAGGAAGTATCTTCAAGTCAACCAATCTTAGAATTGAACGACCGATGACGAAGGAAAAATATAGTAATTTTCGTTCTTGATAAGTTTCATAGATGCTCATATACAGTACATGTAATTCATACAAGTTTATAAAATCATAGGAATTCCTGTGAAACTCGAAGAGTGCGATTTACAAACGCATTGATTTCCAAAAAAGGAAATTCCTACATTCATTGTTTACTTCGGTCATTTTTTTGGGGAACAAACCGTAATGTGTTAGCAGAGCGATGTACTACACAAAGAAATACAAACTTGGGTATCACTACTTCCACATAAGTCAACTTTCATGTGTAAACCTGCTCTATGCTAGGACTTGGAGGCAAAGGAGAGAGGAGAAACTGAGGCACGTGGCTAGATAATGACCAATCAGATGTGAGTAGGCGGAGCGTATCATCAGACAGCATCAGTTACCTTCAAGCCTCAGTCGGGTACACTTCGTTCTCCTGTGTGCTTTGTTGCCAAAAGCCACCTTGGTCGGCCAATAAAATTGGTGCGCAAATGGTACAAAGTTATAATTGTTCATCATAAACAGTCTCAATGCATTGTGTAATATTATCTCACGTCCTCCTATTCATTGTTCGCGTCGTTCATCTCATTCTCTCTTCCATTTCACCCCTATGTATTGCGCTTCCTCTTCCTAGTTATGCCCTATGCTAGGACTTGGAGGTAAAGGAGAGAGGAAAAACTAAGGCACGTGACTAAGGAATGACTAGTCATATGTGAGTGGGCGGAGCCTATCCTCGGTAAACATCAATTGCCTTCAAGCCTCATTCGGGTACACTTCGTGTTCCTTTGTGCTTTATTGCCAAATGTCACCTTGGTCGGCCAATAAAATAAGTGCGCAAATGGTACTAAGTTATAATTGTTCATCATAAACAGTCTCAATATATATTTTGGAACCTTATCTTACGTTCTCCCATGCCATTGTTCACGTAGTTCGTCTCATTCTCTCTTCCATATCGCCCCTATTATGTCTCCTCCCAGTTGTACAGTTCCCTATTCCCGCCACTCGGGCGGAGAGGTCGCCGGAGGAACAAGCACTCTCCCGCAGGAGAGGGAGGGAGGCTAGAGGCAGGAGAGCGAGTGGATATGTCGGGATGGATGGATATGGGAGACGGGGAGCGTGAAACACGGCCCACCTCCCTACGGAACCGGCCAACCACTCCCACACACCCCCACCGCCGACATTAATACGCCTAGCGTCCTTCCGTCTCGCTCCCTACTCTACTCTCCCCCCCTAACTCTTAACCCTTACTGCACACATCCCTCCCTATGTACCCTTCCCCATCTTCTGCACACCCCTCCTGTTTTTCCCCCTGTTACCCCCACCCTGCATGCCCCTGTGCCCGCCCCGAAAATCCATTCGACCTCCCCCTTAACACTATAGTGTTTCCGGGCGGGAATTCCTCCTAGCCGTTTCCCTCCCGGGAATTTTCGCGTTTTCACTCGTTCTCGAAACCCGAAAAAAAGTTGGCCTGGAAATCGAGAATAATAGTCCTTGAACCCAATATAACATCACCCCGTGAACCACCACGAAGGCGTGTTGCAGGTGGTGTTATGAAACCAGCCATGAGAAGAGGGATGGGGTGAAAATCAATCGGGAGATGGGTAAAGAAGAAAGAAATAAAAAATTGTTTTGATTTTTTTCACGACGTATTTGTGATAAAACATTTTTATCAACCAATAAACCTATTGTTAAAATTATGAAGTAATTTTATCGATTCATTTATCATGAATTTTCACCAAGTTAAGCCTGAAGATGTCGAGTTTGTCTTCATGTGCGTCGCTTTGCCTTTGTTGTCGAAATTAATGGTGCGTATTGTGTATCCAAGGTGATATGACGCTGTTTAGTGGTGTGTAACGCTATTCTCTTACTCGCTAACAACATATCGAGAGAACATCTGTATCTTGAATGTATCTGTCACCCCCGCAGTATCTTATAATCTCGCTTCCAAGTGACAGCAACGAAAGTAGTGTACTTAAAGCGAAGATTTTACCGACGGAAACCGAAAAATACAGCGAAAACAACAACCGCGGCGTAAACGCGATAAGTTACACATCGCCTGAGAAAATAAAACGTAAAAAATGAATATTTATGGAAAATCAACAAAACTTTTTTGTGAAAAAAAATATTTCATGCTTTGATTCTTAAGGGTTCTGCCAAAATGTCGGCAATTCTGAAACCCATACCGCCGCATTGTAAATCATCCCTTCCTCTCTCTTCTTAATTCGTACCCTGAACCATGGTACAGTTCGAGTTCTATGCCGTGAGCCATTTCCTGCTAAACTTTCCCAGAACGCTCCCTCCCCATCCCCCAACGCTCGACTCCAGACCACCCTCCTTCTGTTTTGACCCCTCCATTCCAGCCCTAACTCCCTCTCCCCCCTCCCCGTTGGCCAGTGCAAGCCTCGGCACTCATACACCCCAACCACTGTACCTGCCGCTCAAAACCATGCGCGTCCCTGCACTCTAAATCCTCGAAGGTGGTGGAAATAAACTGTGGGCGTTATCCTAAAGAGACTTTCAAGAGTGTTCCTTTACGGTGTTTGCAGCGATTTATGCTCATGTAGAGATTTGCGTAAAACCTTGCGTACGTGTTTCCATTAATGATATCTATAGGTTGAAGTGAAAAAAATTGCACCATACCGATTAGTTTCTTCTCAATTCAGTGCTATTTCAACACGCTGCCTTAGGGCACATGACATATTTTTCGTAATAATTCGATTGCACATGTACAGATCATCTTCTAACCGCAAAATAATAGGTACATTAATAATTATTGTAATTGTTGCGAAGAAATATCTAGGTGTCCCGCCGAATTCAATATTTGAAATAAAAATATTTTAATATAAATTCGTCTATATTGAGAATACCGCGACGAAAACTATAGTCATAACATGCTTTAAATGAGGAAACAATTATAATATAACTCTAGTATAGTTTTAATTACTGCATGTACGGTGCGTTCCAACGCATTAACAGATGCACTTAAATGAAATGAGTTCCAAGAATTCTTTTCGGATTACTTAAAAATTAGTAAAATGTGCACTCAATACGATTACCGCTCCAGTCAACTTAACGTTTTTTGTAAAAAGCTGTGATTAGTAGTGGAGGTGGAAATTAATGGGAATCTGTTTGCATTTTTAAGTAGCCTACGAAATAAAAATATCATTTTAAAAATTTATTAACGTGGTAATAATTTCGCTGAAATTTTCTCCGGGTTTCCCTCTTGATAGGTTTCTCCATTACTTCCAACGTTTCGATGGACGAATAGCCCATCGTCTTCAGGGATCCTAGAATTAAAATGAATCCAACATTGAATTCCAGAATCCTTGATGACATTGGGCGAGTTGCCTGACGAAGAGTTGTAATAATGGAGAGCCTGACCCGGTGGAATAACCTGAGAGCTTTCAATCATCATATTCGCCGGGAAAGATTGAAGTCAAGCTAACAATTCATTTAAAATGCGTAACATACAGATCTGAAAAAAAACATTTTGTCGTACTTAACTGTATAAAGGTGTGTTTACACTGGCACGTTACTTCCGCAAGTAAAGTTTGCAAGAGCTTGTGGGGGATTTTCCTCTGACGAAACTTTTTTTTACAAGTTAATGCAGAGTTTGGTTGCCGTTTACACTGGCAACAATACTTGGCTCCAAGTGACTTACCGTAACTTTTAAAATTTATGCAATTGCACTTGCAGAGCCATTTACACCAGCAAGTTATGTTGAAAGTCACTTGCTGCAGGTTACTTGCGCAATAAACTTGCCAGTGTAAAACACATATACCTATTGCAGTTTTCCACAAGTAATGAATTTATTTCACGGCTAGTTGCGGCGTACTACGTCTTTATCACTTGATATTGACGTTCGATGTCAAAACTTGTCGTGAACAAAACGTACCACTAGTGGAATACAGCAACATCTGTGTTTTACATCTATCATGGAATACCACCACCATTTCATTCGTGAATTGTTACTTACTGTAAAGGTCAGGGTGGATTTGCAAATTTGACTCAATTGGTTCCCGTGAACAAAATGTGATAACGATTGTGAGGGATGGGAGGGAGATTTTTTTAGAGGGTGAAGTAGTGAGCGTTATGAGTATTGCACCACGTGAAACGGAAATGACGTGCCTTCCTGATGCATTGCGAGCGTTGAACCGATGTTCTAAACACACCAACCGATGGTACAACTAAGAACCGATGTTCTAAACACCAAACACAACCTTACAAAAATATTGTTCACTGGGAGAAGGTGCCCGTTGAGTTTCAACGGGAAGGAGAAAAAATTTAAACAGTTTCATAGGATGGAAAGAGTTCCCATGATGTCATGTGAAAAATGCACATACCATTTATGACACTATTAACCATTTATTAACCACCCATGGAGAGCAAGGAGTGAAAAAACCCTTGCTAAAATCTCACAGTAATTCTTATAATGCTCACATTACCTATTCGATCCGCAATTTTTTAGGCCAGTTTCGCCCTGAATTTTCTGCAAGAAGGTCGCTCTTACAGTTAATTTTATTATTTTGTTTTATAGAGCACATAAAGTTGTACAAGATAGCTTATGTTTGTTTATCACATCAAAATATCCCCTGAGATAATATGCCTCAAAGTTACCGAAATCTCATAGTCATACTGAAGAAGGCTGCGGCACGGCGTCAAACAAATTACTATGTCTCAGCAAGTATACCATCGGCGAACGTAAAACTTCACAAATGTTAATTGGGAATATGTGTAAATATCCATACAAAATTTAATTGAAATCCGTGATGGTCGAGCGGGGTACTTCTCTGAAATCAAACCACTTGGCATGGAATGACCCTAAAACTAAATTATAAGGCCTCAGGCATAATATTCCATTGCAGTTCCCAAGGAAATTATAAACTTGATGTTGTTGAAATGGTGAAAAAATAATTTTTTAGCGAAAACACAGACTTCAGGCTAAAGCAAAGCGTATGGGTAAATAAAATACCAGAATTAAAAACAGTTTTATTTTAGCCATCCGATTGTGTGTCCGACTTTTTGAGTGCAAGTAATCTAAAAAAGCAAAGAAAATAACAACCCTGCACCGATTCAATGCTTTTCTTGTGGAGCTGTGAGTTAACAATGTGGGGAAAAAACAACCCCTTTTAAATTGTCTTTTGTTTATTATTTGCCTTTTTTCTGGTTGTTTTGTGGTCACGATCAGTATTAACATCAAGTTACAACCTCCTTTCACTAGGAATTTCTTCAAACAGGCGTGACAATTAGACAGACTTTTGTGAATCAGTAATATATATTGTAATCACGAATTTCGAAAAGGGCTCATCTCGGATTTTTTTACAATTTTCGGGAGGCAAAAAAACTGAATTTCTGTCAAACCATTTGAAGTAGGGCAAAGTTTTTTTTTTGAAACTCTTGCTGAAAGCTTTTTGAAAAGCAGATATGAGCTCTTCCGGCTCATGAAACATGTCTATGCGAAAACATATAAAAGGAGAGAAAATGTACATTTTCAAAAATATCCGAGGTGAGCTCTTTTTGAAATTCCTGACTCCTTTATTCTTAGATTATCACGGCGCATTGAGTAATCGGGTGAAGGTATTCTCCGCCTTTGGGGTTGATTACCGCAACCCTGGAGAAATCCCCAAATCCAAATCCCCCTCCCAAGCAACATGTATCATAATATTTATTTGTTCCTTCTGAGACTAAAAGGCTTGTCAGTAGGTAACTTCATTTACTTATCAAGGTGATTAGACGTACACCTTTTCAATAAAAATATTATGAATGATGCATTCGGTCATATTCAGTTAATTTAGCCTCACTATGTTCCACCACCCCTTACATACAGATCATGTTCATCCAGAGGATAAGTAGGCACATGAACATAAATCTTAAAAGCAAAAGATTGCACATGCATCACACAGATCGTATCCCCATCACAATGGTAAACAATACGCCGCACTTGTTCCTCTTCCAATAATTCTGCTAAAAACACCATAATACGCATTAAGTTACTAATTCCATATGGTGTGTAATCACACCCACCATCGTCACTTATAACACATCAATACTAAGTCTACGCTAATATGTTGATGATCTTTTCAATAAAAACGAACCTTTATCAACGACATGTTCTTTATTCTTGCTTAAACAGAGCTAAGGCTGGGACAGAGCCTTCAAAAGGGGTTAAAAATGAAGCCTCTGGGCCACTGACGTAGCCAGAGGGGGGCCACTGACGTAGCCACTGGGGGGTCCATTGGGTTTGAACCCTTTCCCCCCCCCCCACCAATTTAAAATTTTGAAAGTATGAAAATAAAGGGCACTATCGGGAAAAGTTATTTTTTAACAAGAAGTATTGATTTCGTTTGTTATTTATTTTGTACAACTTTGTCAACAAATATGTCTATTTTTTTAAGTTTTAAAATTGACGGTGTTATATTCTTTCAGAAATTTGTGTAGCTACAATCTATAAAATGTCGGCTGTTACACTGCAGTCGCAATTGCACCAGTGGCGGATACAGAAAAAACTCAAGGGGGGGGCGCAAGTTATCGCGACGATTGTAGCTTTCAAACTGACTGCCTGGCAGCGACTCTGTTTCCCTTATTTATGTAGCTCGGTTGTTTCGAGAACATTCGGTGCCAGAATGTTCGCTTCCAGACTTTTAAGGAGTGTGAACAAATACAAACAGTAGAATATTCGCGATTTTTCTCGAACAAATGCCAGACAGAATAACGTATCGAGGTCACTAGAATGGCCGTGACTTTTCTCGTAGGTTAGCTATCTATGTGCCGGACAGAAACGTATAAAATACGATGACGCGGACGCGCGCGCGTGCTACATACGAAAGTACAACTACTCGATAACTCGACTCAGAGTCGACTGACGAAAGACGAACGAATAGCGTGCGGGCTGACTGGCGGGGGCGGCGCGGGCGGCAATGTGAGCGGCCCCGCAAGGGGGGGGGGGCGCGCCCCCCGCGCCCCCCATATGTATCCGCCACTGAATTGCACTCATAATTACCCAAGCACAGAATTTTGCTCCTGATTTTCAAAGAAAATTTCAATTCCCCTCTCTCGCTTTTACACAACAACAACCTGAATGAAATCCTGGCTACGACTTTGCTTTGGGCAATAAGATTTAGTTTTTTACTTCTCAAAATCATAAACTGCTGGAATTGTGTATTTACTTTTTGAAAAAAGACCATTGTTGTTCTTAAAAGCCCGACGAAGCCTGCAGCATAGCACGGCGAAACTGTTGCATAATATTAAATAATTTAATCGCAGAACCAGAAACCTGAATACCTTAAACATGAGCTGCGAAAATCTTCAAAATAAAGTTCCGTTATTTGTTAGCTTCGCCATTTATGGCAAAAAAGAATAGGGAAAGGAGAGAGTGAGGTTTATCTCGCCGCAGGGTTTAGGATTTCATCATTTCGCTTATCCCAGTAAACGGATACTTTCTTCCGCGCCTTCCCTGTATAGCAAGGGTCATCTTTTCCTATTGGTGTGTGTGAGCCCCGACTTTCTCTCCGTCCATCGCATCATCCCGTCTTTTGAACTTCTCTAATGATCCTTCTCCTGCCGTCTCGGGTCAAAGGGTCAATTTTTCCCCCATGAAAACAGTCAAATTACGTATTCTCGTGGGCCGTCGAGAGGAACGCTCGGACTGGAGCAAAGAGGACACGGCGTTTCGGAGTTAAGGGGCTGAATCGGAATTTGAGGGCTCGTTTCGTGAACCTGAAACTAGGGGCACCTCGAACGGGGGTCTGTATTTAGAAACTACTGCCAACTCCGTCGTCTTCTTAGCGCGTCTACCATTCTTGGCTCTTGGGGAAAGGTGAATTACATGTACGAGGGCCGTTTTTTTTCAACCTCCGATAGGCTATAAATGAAAGACAAGTTCATGTAAAACAATCATTTTATTACCAAAAGTTTGGTACATTTACGGTTACTTTTCAACATAATCACCGAATATATTGAGTCATTTATCATATCTGTGAACAAGTTTTCCAATGCCCTCTTCAAAAAATGTTGCCGCCAGTGAATTAAAATGAGCATTGACGTTGTTTTGAAGATCTTCATTGGTTTGGAAGCACTTCCCTCCTAGCCATGTCTTCAGCTCAGGAAAAAGATGAAAGTCATGGGTGCTAGGTCAGGACTATACGGCGGATGATCGAAAATGTCCCATTGAAATTGGTCGAGGAGCCGTTGAGTTGCACCAGCAGTGTGTGGACGAGCATTGTTATGGATCAAACGATTCACACTTGGCGGGAGAATCAATGATGGCGTCATGTCGACAATGGCGGAGTGTGTAGTGCGAGAGTTGCGCAGTTGCCTACAGCGCATTCCCGCCTTCTGCCGCTCGCGTGGCATCCATACTGGGTGATCGGAGGTTGAAAAAAAACGGCCCTCGTACAATGGCAAAATAAAAAGCATTTACTTCCATGAAGATAAAAATGATTCAATAAACATGATAATTCGTCATGAGAAGATATCAGGCAATGCGTATTTAAATTAATAGTTGATAAGTCAAATATTATTGGTTTTAAATAACAAAATGAACTCTGACTTTGCATTTAATACGTAGTCACTCCTACATTTTAATGTCGTAGACACTCCTTTTGCTTGTTGACAATATGTTTCGGCGCACGTGAGGCCACGTTTGAGAACTTTAGTAAAACGTCATAATTTTTCAAGATGACAAAGAAGGGGTCAGACGGCTAAAATTTGGTTGCGGCTTGCGCACTGGAATGGGGGTATATCACGATTTTTTCTTTTTACTTTATCGGGCAGGGGATCATGACAAATGATCATTTGCAAATCATTTCTTGAAGATTCTAAAAATTGCCAGAGATATAGGAGTCTAAAGTTGAATGGACGGGCAACCTTTCCATAGCGGCTGTGACGTCATTTCATCCATCGCTTCTTCCCTCTTCTGCCCGATCCATTCTAAAATATGCCTTAAAAAGGCTTTTGTGAAGATGTCCACTTCTGCCGGAAATACAACGGTATAAAGATTTATAAAATACTTACCTTGAAAAAATATCCGTCTTCGTAGGGAATCGAACCACGACCTTTGGTCGAAGGATGAAATGACGTCAGAGGGCGTTTTGCGGAAAGAGAACAAAATGCAGTTTTCTACGATTAGTTATTTGGTTATTAGGCCTTAATGTTTCGAAGCTACTGCGTAAATCTGTATGAAAACCTTTGTAAATTTGATTTTAACGGTATAATTGAAAAAGCATTCAAATGATAATCCCCCATTGACGGTACGTTCTTCACGCGCACAGAAGAACGTATCCATAGAGCTTTAGGGTCTTTCAACACACCCTGCCTTATGCCCCTATGAACACTCTTAGAGTCGTACGTAGATGTATATTTTGTATTATCACCAGGGTAATCCACCGGTTATGGTAGGTTTTAATGGAATCGATTAAAAGTTCTATAGATTTCTACGTGTGCAGGCCCCTATCTACCTACAGAATTTATTTCTTCATCTCAGCATACGTCCTAACTCTCTTCATCCCGTGCATAAAATCTACCTACAGAATCCTATCTACCCCTGTCTACCAACAGAATTTATTTCTTCATCTCAGCATACGTCATACCTCTCTACATCCCGTTCATAAAATCTACCTACAGAATCCTATCTACCCCTATCTCCCAACAGAATTTATTTCTTCATCTCAGCATACGTCCTACCTGTCTTCATCCCGTTCATAAAATCTATTCTTTTTCTTTCCCTTCCCCACTTACCCAACATCCTCCCCTCTACCACGGCATTCAGCAACCCCTCGACCCTTGTGTGTCTTAAAGATTATATAATTCCGTTTATTATCAATACTCACATTAATAATAGCTTTTTATTGCTGTCTATTTTCATGTCCGTACATAACCTAACTCTTGCTGGGACTATATGTTGCTATTCTTCTTTACTGGCAGCTTTCCTTGGAAACACACAAAGTACATGTAATTAGTAATACATGCTATACACGCTCATTTCTTCTTCTAGCCACCTACTTTGCTCCTTCCTAATATCCTAAAGAAGTGTTCTTTCCTCACCCATAGGACCAAGCACTTCCTCTTTTGTCCTTCTTTCCTTTCACCATTCACCTTTCTTTTATATGCTCTCAGCCACACACAAAAACTTCGAACGGCAGTAGCATATTCTCGTCCTCTTTTTTCTCGGAGTCCACGTTTCTGCCCCGTTCAACGCTACACTCCACATTAAACTCTTCAATGGCCTCTGCTTTATATCCTCACCCAAGGTCCCGTCATCAGCCCTCTTCTATTGCTAAACTCTTATTTCGCTAGGGCTTTTCTACTTTTTATGCCATGGCTACTATACCCGTTTTATTCTAGCGTACTACCGAAGTAATCAAATTGTGGCGGCACCATATGCGGCACAGCCTTAATGAAACTAGGATTTATCAACTGTATAATAAGCAGGTCCTCGGATAAAAAGGTGAAAGAGAGGTGCTACTTCGCTCTGGTTAGGCCACTTCTCGAATATGCCGCGAGAATATGGGACCCTGGACAGAAATATTAAATTAGAAAAATAAATAAAATACAAAGGAAAGGTGTGCGCTTCATTAAAAACTGCTACGATCAAAGAGAGTGTTTCACTGCTTTTAGAGGGATTGGGTTGGGAACCACTATAGACCCGGAGGCTACACGCTAGGATTAGATTGCATAAGAAATTCAGAACTGGTGTGTTTTAGCATAGAGTAAGTATATTATAGAGGGATCACCGCACGCGTAAAATTTGTATATATTTTTGATGTAATTCGGGAGGGTTATCGTAGATGGCGCAGATGGCGTTGGAAGAAATTCTGACAAATTATGAATTTACTTGTTCCACAAGCCTGAAAATATATCCTGAAGGACAAAGGGTCGCTACGTTTAGTGGTGACAATAGTTAGTCGATTTTGTTCATAACAAGAGTTATAACGTATAACATAGAGATGTACTTACTCTATGGTTTTAGTGTGACACAGAGTATATCATTTTGACGCCGCACTACATCTCTTGGTCCGACAGCAAATATAAAATAAATACATTGCCGAACAGAGAGGTACAAAATTTCGTTATTCCCTCGCACAATATGTGGCCATAATTAAAACTGAGATCCACTGAAAACGCTGCCTAAATACACTCTACATTTTCCCCTCCCTATAATATTTTCCTTTACACCTTTACACGACTAGTGTCCTAACACCCCCGCCACACGGCCAATCACAGGGTAGTAAGTAGATGTATATTGCTCTACTTGCTCCAGTTGGTGCCCTCGAAATTTATGAACAGACTCACTTTTCTCGTTTTCAAAAATTGCATTACCATAGTTTTCTTATGAGCGAATGTAAGCGTTGAAGAATATTTATATGTTATTACCATTTCTTTTGGGGTTTCATGATAGCCCTTTCGCTTCGCCACATGACGAGACGCCCAGTATACACATATATCGGGGAAAGTTTATTGCCATGACAATATTCATGACATTCATGAAGCGTGAAGACAATACATATTTTTCGTTGCCTTCTAACGTTAATCGATACATAAGCATCCTGCCCCTCTGGGAGGGTTTCCGGTTTCTGCTGCGTCTTAATTTCTTTTAGCAGAAACCGGTATTCATGCCAAAATATGAGAATTCACACAGCATCGTTGCGAAATTTTATGGCCGAAACAGTGGGGAAAATGCATCACATTTATTTCTCATATTAAATTAATGCACACGAAAAATAATTTCCCAAAGAATTCAAATCTATATTCCTTATGTGTACCCGTCAACAGCAGGCATAATTTATTGTTTTTAGAAAGTGCATAAAATTTGAAAGTCACGTGATCCATAATGGAATCTCGGTAGATTTACGTCACTGCATGGTATTACTTCTTTTATAAGCATGTATTTCAATGTTAATGTTCAAACCAAAATAGTTCACTGTCTTCTGAAAAGGAAATTTAAACGATATCCGCGTCAAATTACGAAAAACGAAACGAACTTTACAAGGAAATACGTTGTATTGCTCTTAGTGGTAACACTTCGTGACGTCATACCCCAGGACCTTATGTCGCAGTGTTTATTACGCCACCAAGCGTGTGTAATTTTAATGATGAAGTAATTTCATAATACAACATTATATCCCGATAAAATTCCTCTTGAATATTTACGAAGACGGACTTCAATTGCAAATAGTTTTTTGGAAATGATGCATGTTCGTCAGTCACACGTATTCAGATAGGACGCGGAATCGTCCAACTTTGACAATATTGGGATGTGACGTCAGATCCTAGAAAAATCCCAAAGTTTGGGTGATAACGTCGGCTTATTTCATGTTTGTGAATATTTCGTTTGTGTGTGTATGTGTATATATTTATATTCAAGGCTTGAATATTCCTGGCATAAACTTTTTTTGGAAATCAACGTTTCCATAAATGAGAAATCCTAACATTTTTTCCTCATAATATCCGAGTTATATTATGTTTGACGTACTTTGTGCTAGGCGGTGTGAGTTAAAATAGATAAATTTTGAATCGAATAAAGCACTGGGCGAATATTGACTAATATAATTCTGAAAACAATTTTTGTAAGCGCTTACTGCCATCGGCATGTGAAATTATTACGCAATAAAATATTTTAAAAATTCAGTCTCAGCTTCAACTACGCTCATCTAGGGAGTAACGGAATTTTCAGATGGTCGAAGACTAGAATCGTGATAAGAATTTCTAATTCATTAAGATAATGCGTCTTTACTTTCATTTGTTTCTGCGCACCAATATTGTGTCTATTTTCTGTAACCTATTAGACCTCACACCTACGATTGTAACTGTTGATCGTAGGTACACTCATATTAGTTACCGTAACTCTTCACCTAGTTCTCCATTAAGCTAAGGCATGGATAAGGGATATAGGGCACATTTGGCCTTACTCTGGAATGACGTGATGTGTCTATCCGTAGACCTTCTTTTTCCTTGCTATTGTCAGATCACTTTTATCGTATCGTAAATCATCTTAATCAACGCAACGAAATCGATTTTTCGGGCAGGCTTGAATAAAATTTTCTTTTTTGTTTGAATTTCCTTTTCCATTTTCTCACACTGGCGGACAAAAATTATAACCCTTGCATGTGACCTTATCAAGATAAGTCCAGTCTAATGCGCATCGGCATGTAACAGCTTGCCATCAAGCTTTATCTCTGCCCGTTTTAAATTTTCGCTGAGAATTTATTTCTGTGAAATGGTACCAGCGCGTCAATTTTAGGCCAGCTGGAGTAAGAATTGTATATTTATCTTACCCGACGTGAGGCTCTTTAGTTAGCGTAAAGGCAGATGGTGGAAAAATAGTTTTGAGTGACAGAGGAAATAAAATTAAGTAAAAATATACCAATGAAAAGTCATGCTTCGGTAGAATGGTCGTAAGTATGGCATATGGTCGAGAATAATGTCTGGTTTCAGGAGCTTTTATTTTTTCACGTTAACGTCACATCTGCCACAGCTGTCAGTTAAATTATAAATTTTATGACTCTTCTCCTGTTGAGTTTAGTTTTCCGAATTTAATTTCACATAAGCAAGTTCAAATGCGTATTAGTATTAAAATGTTGAAGATAAATGCTAAGGATTATAGTATTTTTTTAAAGGTCATGTTTATGATAAAAGGTTATTCGAGACAGAGTTTACTCAAATTTACCCTTCAGGCTGCATGCCAATTTCTATTTCCTCAGCTGGATACTTATCATTTTTAAGCAACTAGACGGATAATTTTATTTCTTAGTTGGTGCTAAAAATTGAATATCGATGGTGGAATAACTCATACTTTTGTCTTTTAAATATCACTAATACATATTTTGTTAGTTCCAAAGTGAGATTCAAGCTGTTTATTACGCTTACTCTTCATCTGCTGGTTCTTCTTAAGATGTATATATTCTTAGTTCTGCTGTAGTTTCCTTTAGAGATTTGATCAAGTTGTGCCTGTTTCGTATTTCCTCCTATGCTCCGGGAAATAACTTGCCTCTCTTAACCTCCATAGTTCCTTTGCGAAAATATTTTTCATCTCGGCGAATTTTCATTTGTATTTTCAAAAAGTATCCACTCCTCTTAATCTGGGAAGGATGTGATCCGGTTCGCATTAGCTATATCACCGATTACTTCAACCCAATAGGCTATCATGACTTGTGGCCTTAAGCTCTTAAAGGGAATATTTGAGAATTTATACAAAGGAGAAGTTCGAGTGAAGTGACTTGTAATGCCTTATACTCATGTCAGCATATTTTTATCCAAACCACTAGCGATTAAGGCATCGTTTACATAATCCTGTTGTTCCCCTTGGAGTAAATTAAAACCCTGAGGAATTCTTTATAGGAATAGATTGCAGTTACTTAGTTGTCGGGGATTTTAGCAGTATTTTGAAGTTTTAAATTTATCTCAAGCATTCTCTGAAAACATTTGTGTGAAGTGCTGCGCTATATGACTCAGACTCATTGAACATAAAAAAGCTGGAACACAAGTAAAAAGAGGCTTTCTAAACTTGGTGAGCCACTGGACGGATAAGATAAGAAACGGAGGAGTTCAGAAGAATGGAAGAGGGGAGAAAACCATCAGATAGACAAGGTCCAAATGGATAGTCCACCTTATGAGACACGGCAAATTTCTAAAGAACATAATAGAAGGGAGAGCCCCACGAAGAAGATAGAGGGACAAATACAAAGACCATCTAAAATGGACTATGAAACAGGAAAGTAATATGAAACTACGAATATATGTGCAAAAGAATCTTAGGATATCCATTGGTGATAGCTGTGAATAGGAGCAATAAAGGTTTAGTTGGTACACTCGTGTGTGGTGGTCACCCTGATCATTGTTTCTTCACATAAGAGTCTCAACGGTCTCAACTGTTCATTTCCTGTTACTAACAAGGATATGTAGATAAAGTCAGTCGTTGTTCTAGCACCGAAGTATATGTATGTTTTTTTTGGTCCTACTGGATCTTAGAATTGTTTTATTGGCAACATTAAGAGAAAAGGCGTGGAAACCTCTAAATATTGTAGTCTTCCAATAGTTTCAAGGACATAGAGTAGTTAGTAGTGGACAGGGTGGAATTGAGGGCTGCATTCAACCAATATTAGAATTGAATAACTAATTATGATTATTTTAGGGATTTCAAAATAACCTGCTACCTAAATATGATGACAAGAAAACACGTATACAGCAGGTTTAACATCTCCCCTATCAATTTTAAAGACTACAGCATAATTTGCCAGGAAACCTTGTACAAAGTGCTCTCTTTTCATCGTCTACATCTGAATAGTACCTGGCAAGCCTCTTCAAAGGTGTGTGGTCGGGCGTGAGTTTTCAGAAACATGCACTCAACTGTATCCTAAAAATGCTATGGAAACAAACGAACATTGGTGCACCATCAAATACCTTCAAATAAGTGTCAGGACTGAGGAGGTGATTTTTTTTACCAACACTTTATACTGCTAATGTAATATAAACTATGAATGGTTATATATTTTGCCAGAGTCATGCTTAACTTTGGATCATTCCATAATGTATCGCCTGTCTCAATAACTTCAACTTCTACGCTCTTTTATATGTTAGAAGCCGTGATCGTGTTTGATTGTGCATGGAAACTTTTGGGGGTAATACGTTTTGAAACTATAATGTTTGTCGTCAGAAAATACCACAAAGTATCGCCTGTGTCAATCAACTCCAACTTGCGCGCTCTCTTATCATTAGAAGCCATGGGAGTGTCGGATCGTGTCCTCTGAGGGCCGTTTGTGACTAGCGAACTGAATCAAGCCACTTTCACTAGTTGAAGAATGATGGAGAGGAGGTAAATGGCTGATGTCTTATGAGTGATGAGTCCCCGTTCGCGGAGCTGATAGAGAGAGAGAGAGAAGGGTACGGCCTAGCGCCAGTAGTACCTAACGTATAAGCACAGAACGGCATCCACTCTCCACGGCCCCTCGTCCCCCCCTAAACAACGACAATCCCTCAGGGCGTCTGCAGGTGACTGGCTGTCCATATCGACGGTCAACTCGACCGGCGAGAGAGCATTCTCCTCGCAATAACAGAAGCAGTGGTGCCCCATTGGTGAGAATCGGCATTTACCGTCACGGCTGGTGAATTATGCACAGATTTGCGCCGTTATGGTCAGACCGAATGAGGAGGAGGGGGGCGTGTTACACGGCCGGGTACACCACTAAAGCCGGGCAGAAAAGAGTAGCCAAGCCTCGGTGATCTGAATCGGGCAGCTCCACCTATCTCAGTCAATCTCTAACTCACTCGGGAACACCAAATTAAAGGTGAAACTATTCGATGAAAGCGAAGAGGAAGTACGACTGACTTGTGGTAATGTCGAATAAGCTTTCTCCTTATTTATTTTTCAACAGTTATATATATAAATCTTGAATGTTGCCTGATATGCATGAATAACATTGACAATTCTCTTTTCCTTTATATTATTTCGGATGAATTTACTTATTCAGTAAACCACAGTCATGCATGCATTTCTTAAGAGACGTGAGGGTCTATGGAAATATATTAATGCTTTTCACATTGTCCAAAGCTTGAAATTAAATATTAATACTTTCTAGAGCATTATAGTGTAGTACATTTTGGTGAATATTTACCTCTAGGTAGTATTTGAAGGTTTTTGTTAATGCATCAACACTTGTGATTTCAGTAATATTGTAGGATATAGTGTATTGGATGTAAGTGAAAACTCACCCACTGCCTTACACCCAGGAGATGGCTTTCAGGGTGGTATGTAGATGTAAATAATACTGATATAGTCTTGTAATATAGTAATGATTTTCTTGTGCATGGAGCTAATTCTTATGAAGTCAAGAAACTTAGTGGCCGAGGGCCAATTTTTCAGCTCCTTATATAAATAATTATACACGACCAAAACCACATGTGTAATTAATTTTCAAATGCTACAGTACTTTCTACGCATTAACCATACATGTATAAACATGGGACATTATGCATTAATGTATTTTTGTCCATAATGCTTAGACGGTCGGTTTAGGATGTATTCTTCTATTAAGTAAGTTCCAAGCCGATGTATTTTATGATAATGTTAAAAGCATTGTACAGAACCCAATGTACTACGGTATATTATAGTTTAAGTGTAAAATTAATGAAATAGATTGGTTCAGGCTTATAATGTCATTTTTTCTGCGAAATTAAAGAGGCAACAATATATGCTATTGTGACTTATTAATTAGACTTTTCGATAAGTGGTGAAGCTAATTACATGATTTCCTCTTTTATGATTTTGTCTTAATTTGCTACATAATACTAACAGTGGGTGTCTCTCGGGTGCTAATTGCATACTCTTATATCTCTATGCATTATTATAGTGTCACAATACATCGATATTCATAGTGTCTATAACGTTGGTAGCTATAGTGCACTGCATATTGGTGAAATTTCACCTTCCAACAGGTATTTGCATGCTTTTGCTAAATGCATCATCAGTCGTACTTTCAGTAACATTTGTTGGATATAGTGTAGTGCATATTGATGAAAACTCGCCCCCTGCTACACACCCTTGAGTTGGCTTGCAGGGTACTGCGTTCATGTAGATGAATAGCTACTTGGTTCCTCACGCGATAGCCTAGTGTGGGTTTTCATTCATGCCCTCTACATTTCACTGATTATATAGTGACTTACCGTGACTCGGATTTCAACTTGTCATGACGTTCTATTTTACTGGGTAAAAGTTCCTTACTTCGTTCTCTCTTTATCGAACTGTGTATCGCACGGCACGACCTCTCTCCGTGGGTCGAAATAATGTATTAATTCTTTTTTATGAGTGTGCAATATTTGTAATAATATTTGCATGTTGAGACGACTGAACTAAAACAAACGGTCCCCACGATGCATGACTGCAGTGTCTATTCTGTATGAAGAAAATGGTAGTAAGACACCGTAGATACATGTTAAAATACCCATCACGCCATTCCCTTTTGCGATAGGCAAATTCAAAGAATTTAGTTATTGCCGTTAGCCTTAGAAAACTGGCTCTTACACTCCTCATTTTTATGCAGCCTCTTTCACCTTCATTACCTTTGGGTACTTATGAGGTAGCTATCATTCCTCTTCATTTTTCATTGAAAGCCGGGAAAACACCATAACTATTTCTGCGTAAAGCTAGCCTCACTAACACGTGCTAACACTTAGAAAGCACGGGAAAAGAGTGATATTAGTGCCTATGTCGTAGCCCATATATTGACGAGGGATACATAAATACACACCCAGCACGTAATTCCCTTTTCCGGGTAGGCAAATTACGAGAAGTTAGTTATTGCTTGAAAAAAGAAAAAAGCTGGAAATAAAGAAGTTAGACTTAGAAAACTAGCTCTCTTTAAATTATTTCCTCCATAGTGCTGTCCTAGCACACCTCATTTGCTTCTCTTACACTCATGTATTGCTTCATGTAGACTCTCCTATCCTTGAAACTCCTTTACATTCCTCCTCTTTAGAGTCTCCTCCACCTCATTCACCCATGGCTTTCGCGGTCTACCTCTTCCTCTCACACCATTCACTCTACTATCATCTATCTACATCTACAAAATACCCTGCAAGCTACCTCGAGAGTGTTTGGCAGGGGGTGAGTAGTCACCAACATGCATTACATCATATCTGTTTCGTTATTCGGCTCTATTTCATTCTCTTAGCATGGCCAAACCAACGAAGCGCACTCCTTTCATACCTGTCCGGTACTGGAGCATCCAACCGACATAATTTTACTACCCACTCATTCCTAACCCTATCCGTCCTACTTTTGCCACAAACACTTCTCAGTTACCCTATTCCCGCTGCATTTAGCCTGCTCTAATGCTTATCCTGACATACTCCCAAGGTTTCGCTGCCATATAATAGCGTAGACACCGTATTGCATGCGAAACCCCCTCCTCGTGCCTGACTTTAGTGGGGATGACACTATAGGACTAAAAAAAACGAGGCAAAGTGAAGATTTTGATTGTGAGAAAATGATAGTATCTACACAAAAACGCTTATGACCCTTTATTGTTCATATTTTTTCACATATATTACTACAATGGGAATTTTTTAAATCATTTTCCAACCAGTAATTTTGGTTGCAGTGGGGCTAACACAAACAATGGTTAAAATTCACGTTCTTCTTCAAATTCTTCTATGGTGTGTAAGTTTTCTTCCCTCTGCATTATATGAAACAGACAAAATTTACCATAAGTAGGTACTCTTAAGTGATAGATATATGGCTAACTAACAATTATACCTCTTTTTCAACATTTAAGTGGAAAAAAATTATCATGGAATAGTATTTAGTAAAACAGCTAATAACAGTGTTACTGTGCATTTGACGGTTAGTGTATGTCTGGTGTAGAATCACCCCATGCCACACACCCTTAAGGTGGTCTGCAGGGTACCGCTTAGATGTAATTAACGACCAACATCCCTTCGGCCTTGCTCGACTTTCCAACTTCGTCCCTCCTCATCCTCTTCCCTATATTTCCTACTAGCCATCTGTCTCTCACGCGCAGTTCGTCTGTCACATTTTTTCTCTCCCAGCTGATTACGAGGGCGCATGCGCGATCATGCCCGAACGGAGAGCGTGTTCGTGTCACCGGGGCATGTCCGCGGATGTTTTCGTGTTTCACGGTCGAACCCGACGCAGTGCGTGAATCACGCTGACGCGGCCGTTTCCCTTTTCCACGACCTCTCTCTCCTACCCTCTCGCCTCCCCCAACCTCCCCCGTGTCAATCCTAGTTCGCCTCCGTTCAAAAACCCACCGCCCCCAGGGTCCGTCTCCCGCTCACGATTTCAAAACCCCCTTTGCCTCCTAGCGCCCGCTTTGCCTTTTGCCTGGCAGCTGAGAGGCATCCTTTCCCTCTGCGTCTGCATCTGTTTTATGCCTTGGGTGACAAGCCACCTCTAGGGCGTGTATAGTGTGTTTCACATTTAGTGAACACTTTGGGCTTTATGGAGACCGTTGTTGCCAAACTCACCTCGACGCCACGCCGGAAATTGTGAAAGCTTTTCTAAGCTTTCTATTTTCTATAGAGCGTTCCGTATTAAGTTGACAATATGGACCTCATGGAGAAATTTGCTGACCAACGTACGTTAACGTGTGCTAACTTTTACGCCACGTCGGAAACCATGGAACAATTTCTATGCTTTATATTTTCTATATGGCGTTCTATATTAAGTTGACAGTGTGGACCTTATAGAGAACAATAATGCGAAATTAACACTCCGTGCGCTCACCTCTATGCCACATCGGCTACCATGGGAAGTTTTCTAATCTTTCTATTTTCTATAGAGCATTCCATATCAAATTGACAATATGGACCTCATGGAGAAATTTGCTGACCAACGTACGTTAACGTGTGTTAACCTCTACGCCACGTCGGAGACCATGGAAAATTTTCTATGCTTTATATTTTTTATATAGCGTTCTATATTAAGTTGACACTGTGAACCTTATAGAGAACAACATTGCCAAATTAACACTCCGTGTCCTCACCTCTAGGCCACATCTGCACCCATGGGAAGTTTTCTAAGCTTTCTATTTTCTATAGATCGTTACACATTATTTGACGTTATGAACCTTCTGGAGAATGCCGTTGACGTATTGCATGTGAAGTCTCTTGCACGTACATTACCAAATTTAACATAAAAGTGTACATATTGAGTGAAATAGCCTGTAACAGCATGTCAGTGCGTTTGACATCAGTGAAACTGGGTTGTATCAAGATGTATTGCTAGGGACTCTTTGCAAAATCACAAACATTGGAACCGTATTAAGTTTTTGTCACCTTGCACTTTCATGTCGATTGCGAGAGCGCCAGTTTTTTTGGGTGGAGTTTGACATTTTCTGTTTCAAAACCTATTTCTTTGTCATTTTTTCAGCTCTTTTTTCTTATGACTCCACCAAGGGATCTTATTGTTGCACAAAACTCTGCGCTGAGTTTTCCATACAGAAGCATCAATTGATGGCAAAACGACCTGATTAGTTTTCCAGGAAAAAGGCAGAAAAAATTGCCTTCAAAGAGGTTCCACTCTCACGTTATGAGTTAAACATTTAATTTCAGCGCCTGTGAACAACAATAAATCCTTGGAGATCTTTGTTGCCGCTTAAATGTTTACTTCATTTAGTACACAAAAATGCCCCATTCGGGTTTTAGTGGATTTTTATTGTTTTCGATGCCTTTAAAAATGAGTAAGTAAGCTAAGGTTGATGACATAAATGGTTTTTTATCGGTAAATGAATACCAGTTCCATGCATGGGAGGGAGCCGTCGATCAATGCGGTCATTTAAGATGAAATATCTCAGCTTAATATTTAGATATGAAAATAATATTACCAAGTTAGAAATGAAATAAAATTAATTCTAATTTTTTAGTTCAAGCTTCTCATTTATTTGATAAAGACTCTCTGGAGTGCATAGGCGTACTTACCAAGGGTCATAGAAAGTGGCTGGAATTTTTTGGAAAATATCTCGAAAAGAATAATTATGAGTGGCTTATGTTTTGGTATCATTGGGGAGGTGAGATATTTTTATTTGTAATGAGGCTATACTTATTGAATTTTATAAGAAATGATATCTCGTTCAAACTACCTAAAAGGCCGTTTTACACGGGGCAGGAAATTTCACAACTTGAAACTGCATGTTTTACTCAATCGGGCGTGCAATCATTTTCGAATTAGAGCAGGGGCTATTTTGCCATCTCGCGTTCATGCATTCGCCTATGCGTTCTTGAAATTCACGACTTTACACGATGCAATTTGAAATGCATGTTCGTACTTACATCAGATTGTGCAATTACCTGTCCAGTGTAAAACGGGCTTAACACCGTATTATTTGAAAAATACTATTAGTACGCGGAAAGGTTTTATTATGCCATCCACGGACCGTGAAATGCATCACAACCACTCTTTAAATGCGTTAATATCCTCCTCGTAAACTGGGTATTCTCCTTGATTTTGAGGGTAGAAAGAGAGTTGATACTCATATGAAGTAATGTTATAGTGATCACGAAACATGGTGGCATTTGAGCAAAAGTACTCTTTCCAGTGGAGGAGTTCATTCCCTACGAACTGGCTCCACACGAGCTGTAAGGCATTCTCCGCGTTTGAGAGGAATAGTTATCAAAGGCCTTAAACCTTCGTTAACAACTTCAAATTACGACATTTTTCATCCACATCGACTTTATAGGTCTATAAGGTTTTTAATCGAGTTTCTAAGATGGGCTCTTAAGAAGGGTTTCGAAAAATATCAGCGTATTTTGATCCAGCTTTGTTTGAATCGTAAAAGTTGTCGCGAAACGCACTTTTGATACTTTCCTGCCCTCTAAAGTTACATACAGTTATATTTGCAGCATTGACTATTATGTGATGTCCTCCTCTTTCCTCTCCTTTGCTTACCCTATCCATACGAGCCTTCCCCTCCTTGGCATCATACTTCATGCATGCGGCTGCCACCATATTTCGCTGCACCTACACTAAATCAAATGAATTTCGGAAAACATTCTGGAAAGGCACCATGGGTAGTCATTCACCTAATTAACCCGCCCAAATTGCCTTTTAACCTTTCTCCACCTCCGAATAAATTAAGAGTACAGCGGTAAAACAGGAAAATGTATCTAATTTAAAGCGTAAATTATATAATTTGCGGATGGATGAAGAATTACCTGCCTCACATCGCAAAAGCATTAGCAGGTACCAGAGAAGCAACTCATTGTCTCGCAATACTCCACAGGCATGTGCATTGTACCCACGAATGTCATTTCCTTCAAATTATTGGTTCATGAGTGGCACAAATGATCATAAATGGATAATTGATGAATGTTTTCCAAATTTGGAAATTTTAACACATCGTTCGGCCCTTAATTAGCCAGCAGCAATGGAACGTTACATGCCTCAATGCCACCCAGTAAGCAAATTCCGAAATGCTTAATGAATTCAAAATTTAGTTAGTATGTACTTTCATTGACGTCGTTGGACTCGAGGTTGATGCAACGAGATTTTTCTGTAGCCGTATTAGAAACTATCTTTGATTATTTTGTTCGATGAAATTTAAGAAATAATGAAAGTATGAGGTTTTATAGAGTAATATTAATTACGCCAACGCTTTTTTAATTTCTAAACTTCTAAGAAATAAACTAAATAATAAATAAATTATATTCTGGGCTAAAATGTGGTTCCTTAACAAATTTTTCCGACGACCAGGCCTAGATTAATACACCTCTCGAACTTAAAACTCTCAAGATATTATGTCTTATCAAAATCACCAGCCTCTTTTCGAGATAAATTTTATATACATCTATCCATGCATACATATAAGTATCGTTCGTACACGAGTATAAAATACGCAGCTAATTGAACATACATAGGCCGCGGAAGGATTGAAAGATGAATTTGTCTCACCCTAATGGCTTTTACCATTAACGACCAATGTTCAGTTGCAAAGCATAATAGTCATTTTTGGCGGTGCTGGGGATGATGCAAAGTCTGGAGATAACTGGGCCTTATAGGTCTTATTCAGGAAGAATTCCTCATCGGCAATATAGTGGACCTGACGTCACCGCCTCGAAAAATCTCAACTTTAAACTATGGCATTTTTTGAATTTTTCGGGGTTTTCTCATCACAATTACATCATTTCAGAGTCTTTGAAACTCGTAGACCTTTTTAAAGCGGGGCACCAGATAAATAAATGCCTTTATTTTTGAAGCAAGATTGCGATTTTGTCTCGTCATCAGCCTCGTACCAATTACATAACTATATTGTATGCTAGTGACGTAGCCATGGGGGTGGTGACAATTTGGTCAGAACGCCCCCCTCCCCCAGACATTTTAAATTTGTTTTTTAAACTGAAAATATTGATTCCATTTCTTTTTTGTTTTGCAACACTTTTTCAATTAATATTAATTCAATTTCAAACAAAAACACTTGGGTATTTAATATATATTGTTTTTACTGTGAATGTTCCTTTTTTTAGTTTTTCTATCCATCGTGCCATACATATTGCCTCCACCTATTATGTATATATATATACACACACATACATCCTTCTGCACTGAATTCAATGCTTTTCTTATGGAGGTAAAAGTTGTTTAAAAAGGGCCCAGTTGATCTTCTTGGTTGAATTCCTGCCTCCAAAATGGTCCACGTAAGGCTCAGTACCCTGGAACACTATCTCAGGATCTATTCTGGGCTGCGGCAGGTTTCATTTTCGTGCCTATGCCGAAAAGATATTTTTATAATTTTTTCTCGGGACCTAAATTTCCTTGTAAACATTTCGTGTATATTTTTCCCTACTCCTCATTCCCCAACTCTCTCATCATACTCCTATTACGCCATGAAGGAAAATGGTGTCGCTACTTTTTTTTTAGATGAAAGATGGCGCAAAAATGTGTAGGGGACTGTTTTTGTCGTTAATGGCGTTGGAGGTCGGTAGGGTGGGAGTTGATGGGAGAGTAGAGGGAGAGAGAGGAGGGGGAGGGGAGGTCAGGGTTGAAGGAGAAGTTGGCCGCAGGAAGCTTATAAATCTTTCGCTGTCCTTACACCGTTGACTCTTTCACCATTTTCGCTAACAAATGCTTACCACCTCATCCTTCTCTGGCCATCGGAATGGCTGCAGTGTGGTAGGCACGATATTTTTGTTTTCGTATTTCGTACCATCGTAAGGAAAAATTATCGCACCAAAATGTCGTGCCGTAGGTACTATAATCAGCCGTTCATCGTACTGTAATGGTAGGCACGTGAGAAAGTATCATAAAGCCATAATTTCGTACTTTATCAATTAGCAGTTTACAATGAGTTAATGGAACGAAACAAATATCGTATCGTAATTTAATCCCACAATCTCGCGCCTCAAAGGCAATGAGATCAACCTTTGTCAGTTAAGAAGTACATACAACTCAGGAGCATTATTTTGTCAATGACTATATATTAAAATAGGTATTGGCTAATAATGCCAAATAATAGTTACATTTTGCGACATCGTTGCCTTGTAAGTTGAAACAATTCGTCCAAATAGAGCTGATACCTGATGTCTTTTGACGGAATAGTGAAACTAAGCATTCTGATCGAAAAAACGTGAAAAGGGTTGATACGAAAACGATAAAAAAATACTTTCTCTCGTAAAATCATACCGTACCTTCCGCCGTTAATGTTACCTCGTAATTTGATACCGCATTGCACCCTTCTGCCACCCCTCCCTGGCCTTCCGGGCTGGAGTTATTTCGTACCGTACCGTATTCCTAGAATTCCATACCGTAATTAAATACAGTACTTGAAGAAGATCTGCAGGGCGTCAAATAGGGCTTGTGTGCATGTTTAAACCCTGAAACTCACACCTTAAATTCAAGTACCAAATCTAACGTCGCACGTGAGTTATCGAAATTTAGTGTATGGAATGTCAATGCTCAATCTTTATTTACGCAAATTGATGAATTTTGGCTCTATTTCTTTTACTGAAAGTTATAATTTAATTGGAGTATTTGGGACTTGGCTGAAAGAACACATTAACAAGTGATATGGTATAACTATTACAAGGAGTACTTACTTTCTTATCATACTTTGAGCCAAAACAATGTCGTATTATACCGCAATTTGGCACGGCACTGTACTTTACTGCTGTCCTTTGGGGCCCTCCCTGGTCTCCTGGGGGTGGGAGGCTTCACAGGCGGGCGAGTGCTTGGGGAATACTGAAGCCGGGGGACTTCGCATGCTGCGTCCTTCCTCCCACTCCCCACACATCCACCCACGCCAGCGAGGCGTGGCCTAATATGGGAAGGGGACACATTACGACCCTTCAGTTACACCCCCACGAGCCAGCGGGAGCGTTTTGTGTCCCCCACTCGGTATATCTCCAGAGCCGGGACAAACCTGCCCTGTGCCGTACTCTCCTCTGCCAGCAAATTTTTCGATACAGTTCTATTCGATCTACAACGGCGTACTTGGTGACTCGCATCTCTTTTCTCCGTGTAAGGAAATGGTTTTGTTCTAGAATAAGCACTCATCTCCGGCGTTTAGATAAAGATTTTAAGAATTTGTTTACCTTTTCAAATCGAATCGGTAACAGCTTTGTGGCTGCAAGAAGCAGGTCGTCACTATGCGAATGAAAGACGTAAGGAAAATAGAAAATAAATTCAACGAAGGATTCAGACAAGGATGCAGCCACTCACCAGCACTTTTCAGCGTATACTTGGAGGAGGCAATAAAAGAAGCACATTAAATGGGATTGAACGGAGTTAAGGTTAACGGAGAAGAAATAAACATACTCCAATTCGCAGGTGACGTCGCACTCAGAAAAGAAAATTGTGATAAACTTCAAAGATCACTGAACACAATGGACCATGTTCTTCAACCGTCGCACAGTGGTCCCAAATCGAAAAAAGGTGGCCAAAAGTCGAATTTTCGACTTTTAACTAGGAAGTTCAAAATTGTGTATTCGCATTCTGCAGGATATGGCCTACAAATGGAGTACTAAATTGGTTTCTGTATTCCGTCTAGTAGTGTGTGTAACCAGTAAAACTTGGGTATGACGAGGGTTAAACGCCCGACGCGTCGAATTGCTCAATTTTAGAATAATACACGTAAATAGAAGATAGCTTTAATTGCATAGTCGAGAATAGCCAATTTTTTATAAGTTATGACTTTTATGCGTAGTATCCCGGTGATCTTGGTTCGTTTTAGTTTTATTTAAAACTATATTAAAATATTTATAATCTTTGCTATTTTCGAGTAATTTTTTGATTGAATGTATCGATATTGTTTTGTGCTCCTCCGTGCTCCTCTATGATTTCTATGCTAAAGGAGTTTAAAAAGTATGTCCAACGTAATTGGGGAAAAATCTTGCTTATACTTGCTTTTCTGACTTCTAGAGGGTTTTTAGTTGAGCGGTGCACCGGGCGATTGGCCGGCGACCGGGTCGCTTCAACGCTGAAGGTATCCCATTCCGATGGTTATAATCGCGTGCTGTCATAAGAATTGATGTTTGCATTTTACAACCGTAGTAAACTTAAATACATTCTGGAAAGTTACTTAGTAATTACCTAATTGCAGAAAACGTGTTGTGGTTGAACCCTTCGCCTTCATCGACCCGTTTCTGCCGGCCGATTCGTTTCCAGTGGGTGCAAGAGACCAAATCTTTTGCAAAAGTCTAAGATAGGCTTTTGTCGATGGAAATCAACTGACTTCAGCCAGTTTACATTGGAAATGTCACCGTGAAATTTCTTATGATGCTCACAATGGTTTATGGAAAGGTAGGTGACTACTTATTAAAAAAACTTGCTTGCAATGAACAAGAAGCCTCAATCGGAGGGCCAAGGGAATTAAGCCTAAATAAAGATGAAAGTACACAAGAAGAACTGCTAGGGAGGTGGAGATGATTCATAGTTTAGGTCAGTTCCCTAAAACTACGTCTCCCGACCATACAGTTAAGCCCAGTTACGTATCCTGGACGATTCGGGGCATATCAAGGTGTAACTAAATTTCGGTGACAAGGAGAGTGGGAAGAATATTTATATGATGAGGGTGAACGGTGGAATAATCGAGGAAGTGGGACGAAATCAGAGTAAATCCAAGAGGAAACTAATCATCTGCTGATATTCAATCATTTTTTTTTTCAAATCCCTTCGTCTATATGGAGCGTGGGATCGGAGTATGCAGACTCATGGGAACGGGGCGCGTCTGTGTCTCCCTCCCTCCCGTGGAAGCAGACGCTTGGCGGTACGGGAGTGCTGCTCCACGCGTTTCCCAGCTCTTCACCCACCCCCTTTCCCTCTCGCCTCCTTCCTCTGCCATCCCCTCCTCCCCCACCCCGCACCCACCACCGCCCATACCCAGCCGCAGCGACACTTCCCTTAGTTCCCACGAGCGGCGTCGTGTGCAAATAACGAACAAGTGCAAGCCTACTCGTCCCTGCACATATATCTCTCTACACGTATATATGCGTGAGCGCCTCGTTTGAGTTGATGCGTGTCTTAAGTAGGTGGGGTGGTGGGATGGGGGAGGTAGTGGGAAATAAAAAGGCCAGCCCTGTTGAGTGTTTGACGAAATGAAGGGAGGTAGCGGCGGGTAAGGAAATAAGCACAGCATGCGACCGAATACACACGATTAAGGTTCCTCCTATAAGAAATAATTTATCAAATGTAATAATGTAGCTTGAAATATGCGTCCCACGAGAAGATTTCAATGTCGGTGAGGTCATTGCAACTGATTTCACGCAAGAAGAAAAGAGATAGATGTGCAAAAAAATCTCAATACTTATGATATAACGATTGTTATCGAAAAAATATGTTAAAAAAGGCTAATAAGTTGATATAACTGAAATAAGGCCAACATATACTAAACAAAATGGAACAAAGCATTATAATAACGATAACAAAATGAAAGGATATCAGTTGGAATATTGGCCAGCCTCAATTTGGTAAGGGTTGCGTTTATGGTTTGGAGAAGGGGAAAACATATTTCAACCCTACTGATCTTATTTTAGGTTTATATTATTAATACCTACTATGATATTGATACATGGATCCTAGGTAGGAAATTCCTAGGATGAGAAAAGTGGCAACTTTATTGATTAAAAGGAAACTATCTTCAGAACGATGCGTATTCGGATTATAATTTTTCTTCAGGCGAAATTTTATTATCAAATCACACGTGCTAAGCAAATAAACTTCTGGAGCTTCGCTGAAAATATGCTCTTCGTTGGTGCGGTGACTATATTACTGCCTTTCCGTCCCGATTTTCTTAATTCTTCTAATTTCAGCCGTAGTGGAGATTTTTCTTTGGATTTTGAATGGGACGTTAAAAATTCGTTCACTTTGCGACTTTCGTTAAGGGGAGGCTAATGCTGGGCTCATCTCCTCCCTTCCTCCATTTCCTACGTAATCCTACCCTTGCCGACTGACCCCCAATCCTCAACGAGGGAAATTACCTTAACTGTCGGTGGCCTCTCCCAAAAACTAACTGACCGTATTACGGAACCTCGGATGGCCGGGGATAGGATAACTAGGGTACTGTACTTAAGATACTTAGAGGGAAATATCGCTTCGGTTAAAATATAAAGAAAAATGTCTCGCATCTCAAATGTTACCATAGCAATTGCTACTTGCGTGTAGTGTATTGCATGAAAAATATCAGCCCAAATTAAAGCTTTATATACTTGTACTTGTTTAATGAATATTCAATTGATTTAAAACAATTTTTTGTCAGTAATATTAAAGTTTACCTCACATTTTTCGCAGTTGCTTACATTAAAAAATAACTAGAATATGGTCTCTTTTATGACTAGGGAAAAATTTCGCTCAAACTAACTTAAATGCAAGGAATACATTTAATGAATCCATATAAAAAATAAAAAATAAATTGTTTCCACAGAATTCCTGGAACGGAATTAAGAATAGCTTAAACAAATTCACCAGTAGATCCGCTTTCAGCCTGAGCTTTCTCCTCCAACCAGCCTTAAGAAATTTCTTGATGTTAGTGCCTGCTGAAAAATTTCCACAATATTTCCTATAAAAAATGAAAATCAACAGATGTAGTACTGTCTACTTAATTTTATAATGACCAATGACAGTGGGAGACCCCAGATCCCATTTAGCAAAACACCTCATGAAGGAATATCATCACTCGGACTTTCAAGTTAATATAGTATCTACATATCTGCGTTTTCATAATGATGGACGTCGCCTGTATTCGTTCAAGCAGTGGTAAATAATCAAGAAGAAAAAGAAGAAAATCAAATTGTTAAAATGACATGAATTCGAATACCACTCCCCCATCCTAGAACTCTCCTACCATTTAACCGGAAATTGAAGATGTGATATCACCCCCACCCCCAACTTGTCCCTGCATTCATTTATTTCTTTCCTCCCCCCCCCCCCGTGACGAACTCCGGCCGGAGGTAGGCAACAAATGACCTGAATATCCCTACCATTGTATTATTTATAAACCATTTAAAATACGTAAAAATGCCCACGATAAACCGGAATTTGGGATATTGTACCTGATGATGGTGATGTTATACGCCGAAACACGTCATATTGCGAAATTGAGTGGACAATACTTTATCTATTGATTTTTATTTCCAAAAATGCAGTTCCACCGCATCACTCAGGATACGGTTGACTTAATATTTCCTTTTGCACCAATTCCTAACGAATATGATTCGCCAAAAAAACTGTTGACTGCTAAAAGATAAAATCCTGTGTGCAGTGTTCAATTTTCGTCCAAAATTATTTTTAAAACGCAAAATTGCCGCCGATAGCCTGATGAAGTTCTTCCTGTAACTCAACTAGGTCAAAACACCGACCTGTCTATACCACAGAGACAGTGGAGGTGTCTAAAAGTAGTGGAAGAAAATATCCACCTAAGACTCAGTTATGGAAAAACTGAACACAGCCATAAAGTTACTCGGATATTCACCGTTGAGTTTGAAAACAAGAGCTAATATGCCCAGCAACTGAATTGATCAGGGCTATGTTACTTTTTCATCAGTTCTCAGAAAATGTAGAGAAGTTACTTAACCTAACACAGTGAGTTCACGACCACTGATGTAATGGCGGTCGATGCGTATGAAGATGAAATTAGGGAGATGTTACAACAGTTGCAGGAAAAGTTAGATTCTATTTTACGATGTAGTTAAAAAGTTCAAGAAATCGCTGTTCTTTGAAAGTAGTAATATAATACTTCTAAAATCTAAAAAGTTGTCTCTGCCTATTTTGCTAAGGAAACATAGAACTTTTTTTAACTGAACAAGGAATGCTTTGCACTTCACAGGAAAAACAAGGTAAAAGGTTTACTGGTGAAGCAGTAATCAAAATAATGGTTTCTCTAATACCAAATCCGTTGTTATTGGGAATATACCTCCTGAAGTGTTTAAAAGTGGGTATGGGGGAGTAGAAATCATTATCGAGCAAAAGCGACTTGCTTTGCAAACTAACAAGAAAGGTATACTAACTTGAATTAGAGATATCGAAACAAAAATGTTGGTCTCACAAAATTTGTCGACTTCAGACCTCCGGAATTCGCAGGTACAAGTCAACGCCTCAGACAGGCATTGAGTGTGCTTACGCATTATTCAGTACAACTTGACATTGCAATTCGTTGTAGGCAAATTAGATAAGATTTCACGAAAAGATTGATTAGTATTATTTAAATCCTTAGGTTACTGAATGGATTTGGTTGCAGAAGAATATTTCTTACAAATGGCTTTCAGAGGCGTGTGACATTCGATTTTGTGCGCAGATATGGGTCATGCATGATACTCGCAGTGATTACAGAGTATTTGAAGGACATCGTTTGAATGTAAGCATATATAGATTCAATGAACTTTGAATGACTAGTGCAGCTTCGACACTCTTGTCATAGATGTTACTGTTCTTACGAAACTGTTTTGGATATCTTATAATTAGAGGTTGTGTGCGTGATTTCAAAACCAGAAAAAAATAGCTGATATGCGCTAGTCATTTTTAAAAGCAAAGATCACCGTGATCACTGACTCTTTTGACCTATTGGAATGGCAGCCAAGCCAATGTTTGTATAAAAAAATAAGCAATGTATATATGTATATTTAAAGCATAACCAAGATGTTAAACTTAACGATGCATACATAAGGTATCTAGCTAAAAATATTTTTTTTTAATGTGAAAAATCGAAGGTGTTATGAGAAAAACGCGTTATAATTTTGCAAAATAAAAATATAGCCACTAAATTACACAATTATTAATTAATGACGCCGTAATATTATGCTTCGCTGATTTCTAATTCAAATTAGAATTTTTGTTGTGACTTTAGTAGGTGTAGGTAAATGTATTCGGAGATATAGAGAACAAAACAATCGCAAATTGACGAGAAGCGAAATTTTTTATACTCCCGTAACTAGGCAACGGATACTACCTTACTTATATGTAAAGCTACAAAACTGACTGACTCACTCATTGATACATATTCCTGGGCATTTATAATCGAAATAAAGCATAAGCTAAAAGGTTGAAATGTTCAGGGGAGGGTTGGAATTTGGTATAAAGTCAGGAAAAAATTGAAAATCCCAACATTTTTCTTTCACTTCGAGTCCAGATAGGATTTTGTTTTTTAATGGGATTTAAGGGGAAAAACGAATAATTTCTGTGTAGAGTAGTTTTCTTTCATTCATTAAAATATGAAATAATTGAGTTACAAGTTTCATTCTTCGACTAAAATGAGGCCAAAGCATTAAAGGATTTCATTTTTGCAACCGACGTTTGTCAATCGGTCGTTAAACTGAATTATTTCAAGTTTAAACGCAAAATTAATGAATATTTCGATCTTTTTTCATTTTCGTTGCTAAGCAATTTTTCCGAGGCTTGCAGTACCTTAAGCTATGTTTTCATGTGGCCGTTTTTGCGTCGTTGCGACGGTGCGTTGTGCGGTAAACAATTACCCCGTTTTCATGTCAGCGTCAGCATTCGTGCGGCAGCACCTCGTAAGGTATGATAGTATTTAATAAATATATAATTGTTTATTGTTGCAATTTCACTTCTCAGGGTATTAGTACCATTTTGCTTTAAATTGAGGAATGCGTTTGTAGACTACACGAGACATATTATGGTCGAAATTAAGGATAAAATATTTCTAGCGACGAAAGGTAAACAAGGGAAATTCCTCACTTCGTACTTTATGAATAACTTTCAATAGTGTATTATAGCGTACATTGTAATTATAAGCATTCCATTAAATCATTGATACCATGCTTGATATTAATCTAACGTCATTTATTCGAGTAATAAGAACTTTTATACAAATTTCCCTCACAAACGTCCCAGGCGAAGAGGACACTGAATCACGTTCCAAGTATGTATCATAATTTACGATTTTTGTGCCAGTTTCCCCAAAAATGATGAAGTGCGACTTGATATATGTAAACAGTGATTGTTTTATTGTGTAAATAAGACCCATGGGAACATTATGAAGAACCATATGCGCGTAAAATAACTCAGATCGGAGGCAAACATGTAATGCCATGCTGTAGTGACGCATTCTTGAGGATATAAAATGCCATATTTCGTGGGCTAGTGGTTAGCGTTCTCGACTCCGGGTACGAAGTATGTCAATTCGCGCCCCTCGGGAGTAATATTTTTTCTTTTTTTTTTTCAAGACATTTTTTTTACGCTCTGGATTTGAAATATTTTCAAAAACAGTGTCGGAGAGTGTGGCCAAAATATTAATTATATCTGTTGCTTCGAATATTTTTGAGGTGAAAATTGTCTCGGCGATTCTAAGCGAATGATACGGGATCCCTCGTATGCAGTTCGAGAAATTAAATTTATGTTCCTGATGCACGCCTTCGTCATTGCCATTTCCCGTTTCAAATCCTGATAAGATTTCTTTGGAAGCTTTTGAATGCAATTCCACTGCTTCAGTTACAATGAAAATGCAACTATAATTATGTGCGCTTCATCACTACCTTTTTTTATTCAAAACAAGAATGTCAAGGGCAAGTCTTCGCTTTCTTATTTACCTCTTTCGTTTTAGTGAATCTTGAATGAATATACTCTATTCCCACGTCTCAAATTGTCATTAAACGCAGCTACTTCACAATCAATTCAAAGGCAGCGAGGGAATCATCACAAACCACGGTCCCGCCAAAGTTCAACTATCTGAAGATGACCCACAATCCTCGGGAAAAAATCAAGTGATCAACAAGTGACAGGCAGCAAGCGTGGGTCCTCCCTCCCCGACGCAACTGCGTCAACGCAGGCTGCGTCAAAAGATAAAAGATGGGCAACTTCTGCGTCAACGCAATCTGCGTTGAGTATCTCGCTTCTGATTGGCCGCGCAGTGTGCTTCAACGCAAAAACGGCCACATGAAAACGTACCTTTATACTGGCTATTAAAGCTACGTTTAAGGGAATGTAGTCCTATCCGTGCGTATTTCAATGGCTTTTAACGATATTATGCCTTCGAACTTTATTATTAAATGCACAGTTGCTATCTGTGAATCGCTGCTGAGTACTGGGTCTAACATCTTCCTCTTCTTCCTAGGCTCTACCGTAGCTTTAATACTCTCCTCCATTTGCTGCTGTCTACGGTATCCATTGGGATCGCACCAGAATCCTCCATTTTACTTCTGAAACAGTCGCTCCACCTTATTCTACGTTTCCCACTCTTTTTTTTCGGGGAACTTTAATCCTTTCTGAAATATACTTCAAAACGCCGTTCTACACATCCAAACCCTGTAAAACGACAATGTACTATGCACGTTACCTTCAGAAGTAAGATGAGTATCATAAGCATGTTGCTCTCGCATTTCATGTTTTGCAGAGAAATATCAAATCTAAACCTGCTTGCAACCCGATTGCAATTTTCAATTACAATGCCATTTTCATCTTCAAGAGTCCACTCAGTCAAGCTAAGGTTTTTCACCAAATCAATGTGATTGCTTATTACTCGAATCTTTGAGAATTTTCGTGGATTTTGTAAGCACATATATTACGCTTTTATATTTTCTCAAAGCAATAATATAAAAACAACCATGGGAATTTCCTCGAGTTTCAGACTAAAAAACAATTAGTTTTTTATG
This sequence comes from Pyrrhosoma nymphula, assembly GCA_963573305.1. Taxonomy (NCBI): domain Eukaryota; kingdom Metazoa; phylum Arthropoda; class Insecta; order Odonata; family Coenagrionidae; genus Pyrrhosoma; species Pyrrhosoma nymphula. Next base: position 30,530,964 of record OY754331.1, on the reverse strand, counting down.
TTATTATAGGAGTAAAGTTAAAAGTTTCCATGTAAAACAACGTTCTTTCTGGAATTTTTACATGAAAAAACCCTACAACCATGAAGCCTATGGAGCAATATGCCGAATTAACAAAGGTTTAATTTTCTTTCCACCGATTTTAAAGTATTGGTACATATATTTCGCAATTTTTGTTTAAACGATTGTTTATACCGTTTTCCCCCAAATTTCCTAGATTAAAACGGATCAAAGATTTACTGGACCACGATTGGGTAATAATATTACCAAATATGTTGTATTTGTACCATTTGTTTTTATCTTCTTCTAAAATATCTGTAAAAAATGCGATTAAAAATATTTTCTGATTTAAACCTCAAATTTCATGTCACGTATATTTTTTTTAGCCGAGAAAATGTAAAATTCTCAACATTAGCCCGGTTCTTTTATGCATTATCGGTGCAATTGATTCACAGCTTCCCGTCGGAAGCCGGGTTTCGCTTCTAGTATATTGTAAAACCATTGCATATGACCAATAATGTAATAAAACCAAAATCGTCCTGAAAATTTGGTCAAATTGGTGAGGTCAGGGGTAGCTCGTTGTTGAAATTGACGTGGAATGACCCCATACTGAGTCACTGATTTGACCTCTCTGTATATATTCTGAGTAGGTACCTCGTAGGTACGTCAATGGGACCATAAACTGAGGGAACTTTAGCTAATAGTAGGCCCATGCGGACTCCGGGTTTTTCTGGCTAACTTCTTTCTTCTTCCATTCCATCAAATAATAATTCTCTCATGTATTTACACTCCTATCCCCAGTGGCGCGTAAGTGACCTTCGTTGTCTTTCGCCTCCACAAATAATCCACCAACCCACGAAATGGGACAATAGTGAAGGTATATTTACTCTAGGAAAAAATTCCTTGCGTTCCATTCGGTATTCCTTAGTTGAGGAAGGCTTAAGAATGCAGACAAACCGATGAATACTGCGTGGGAAAGAATGTGAATCTCCGCCATAGCATGCAGTCTTCACCCAGTCTCAGAGTTGTGAGACCCAGGGCACCTAGGGGTTTAACTGAGTCAGCCCCCCTTTTGATAATTTAACAAAAAACAAACTTTATTTCTACTTCTTACCAAGTAAATTCCCTTCAATTAAAAAAATAGACGAGTAAACTTAGAAATGAAATACACGTGTGCCAGGTATACTTTTTATGACAAAATTGACATTATATTCAGAGTCGTGTTCCCTCAGCATTTACTATTTGTACCACTAGCCTTCCACTACCTAAGTTGAAGCCCTCGGTAGCTGCCTGTATGGCTTGGGCAGAAGTTCGACGATGCCTCCACCTTATTGTCGAAATCAAGCAAATAGAAGGAAGTTTCTCTAGTGAAAACGTGAAAAAGAAAGATAATGAAAAAAACTAGGTACTTTTTTCTAGTTAGGCCACATCTCGAATACGCCGAGAGCATTTGGGATCCTGCGCAGAAAGATTCAATTCGTGAAGTAAATCAAATACAAAGGAAAGTCGCACGCTTCGTTCAAAACTGCTAAGAGCGAACAGGGAGTTTCACACAGCTGACCGAAGGACTCTTAGAGTATCTAGTGAGAGTGAGAATAACTCTATGGAAGGACTAGGTTGGGAGGTGATAAGAGGTTCGGGTGGCTACACGCTAGGCCAGGATAACTTGAAAATTTCAGATGAGGAGGGTTTTTTTGTAATCTCACTTAAGTGAGAAAACGTCATAAAATGTGAAAAATTACGTCATTTTTCGTAGTTCAACTCCGCCACCCAGGGGGCCGATTCTATAACTTGGCTGACGTTCGAACGTTAGGGATCCGTTCACCTTCGGTCGAGCTCAATTTATTCGAGTGATGACCAACGAGCGATTCTGTAAGGGCGATCGTTCAGCAGAACATCGAACGTACCGGTGTGGTCAGATTTACAGCATAGTTCGCACTTGTTTCTCTTCTGCGCATGCGCAATGAGCTGACATTGAAGTGACTGCACTTGTTTTGAATAATTGTGAAAAATATTAATTAAAATAAGCATTGCAATGTCTGAAAAATTGAACTTTACTTCCTCACGAGTACTACCAACGCCATATACTGCCCTCAATGCGTTCTCATTGGATAAATTACTTCTTAATTACTTGTCACTGTATGACTTTTACGGATTCAACTGTAATGTCGTCTGCTGAGATTGACAGACGTCTGCTCAAATTGCCTCTTATATTTCAATAACGCTCCAATCGTCTTTACTGGACTATAAAGCACTAAATATTTCAGATTGGTGTTCAAAAATTCTAAGCTTCTCATCAGCAAAAGTCTAAGAAAATTATGTATTTGAATAACATCGGTCTCTTTTCGTTCGTTGATAACATCTTGTAATACACTCAAAAAAACAGCGCTGTCCCTCAGAAAGAAACCTTTTGCATTTAATTAATATAACAGAATTTGCAATTTCCATTGGGAAACCAGAAGAAAATTATAAATGTGTCTCCAGTATGTTGAAATTTCACTTCACGCCTGACACTACTATCATTAAATTAAACTACAGTTCACCCAAATGTCATTTTCCAAATATAATGCTCAGACGTGATTATTAAAGTGTTCATTAACACTTATACATGCAATGTCAGGCATGGATTTGGATATTTCATGATACTTAATTGCTATCCTCCAACTAATCCCCAGCATTTACATGCTAATCAACCTTCGAAGGTTGATCATTACTATTTAAACACCTTCACACTAACATAGTACTTATAGAATAACCTCTGTTACTCACTTTTACAAGTCCGTATACCGCTTGTCAAGAGTTTTCATTGCATTTCTTGTAGCATATATATGATTAACTTCAGTGATGTATATGTAAGTCATAATTTAAATCATTTTAACTATTTCTCCGGACACACAGTGACACTTAAACACAAGAATGACCCATTGCTAACAGCAAAAAGGCGAATAATTGAAAAAGCAACTCTTGCGGTGAAATCTTTACTCAATGAAGCATAAATAGACAAAAAATATCAATCTTACATTTGGACGTACACAACCATTCAAAGTGAAAAAGCAATCCACTCGGTCAATAACTTAATTTCATGAAATTTACATTCCATCAGTCAGTCCCTTTTAAATAATTAGTCTTCTTCCCCGAAACTTGACAAGTCCTTACAGCACTTAAAACAGTTTGGTAAACGTAACACAATAAGGAGCTTACGTTCAAACTAACAATTAATATACCATCTAGGCAGAAATATCACCACGGACACTCAGGCTATCCATCACAGCACGTACACACAATTTTATATCACTGGTATGTCACAACCATGGAATTCACAACTTACACTCTCTTCACCAAATAACATGCGTATCAATATCTTCATAAAATCTAACAGCGTTGTTTCTAGCATACGTGCAACTTTGTGGTACCGAATGTAATGTGAACTTAAACTTCCTTCGGACGTACCTTCCCATCCTTTTACATAAACAAACCTAAATAACAACAAGAATATGACTTCCAGTGTTATATTGCTCATAATTCCAGGCTTCTATTATTGATTGAAGATGAATTTTTACGTGTTTTGCCTCATTTTCCGAATTGATAATTAGCCATTAACAGAAAACATAAATGTGTAAACAAATATAAATCCAAACAAACATTTTTTTTCATTGCCCACTACTAGCAGGCGCTTTGAATTGCGTCAGGCCTCAAATGTTTTGGCTACGCATGCGCAGTAACACTACCTCAAGAAGAGGAAAATTTGAAAATGGCGAGGTGAGTACCCCTTGTAATTACCTAACGTTCGTATGTGATGTTATAAACTGGAAAATAATTTGCATTTCAGCTTTTATGTTTTGCAATTTTTTTTAAACTGCTAACTTCATAAATTATTCCATTTCTTGCAATACCCTCGGATATAAGCGACTAATCTCTAACCGTATTATACAACCTACTCTAACAAGTGATCCATTAAGTAATGGAATAGCGAAAATTCCTTAATTCCGCTTTGCCAGCATAGAAATGTAATGAATTTACTTTATTGAGTTACAGTTGATAGAGTTCAAGTTAAATTACCTTTAAATGTATTTATCATTATCACGCTTTCAGATAAAGAATGCAATGAAGAAATATCTCTTAAAATATTATTTAACATTTTATTAGTGATCATTTATGACTAATAACATGTTCCACCAGTAGCGGATATTTTATATTATTTAAAATGCATTCTCAGTTATTATTAACTTTACTCAGAACCTTTCTACAGTAAAATGTTTGTTTCACTTCATTTTAATACGCCTCCTTGTCTTTGCTCATTTCACACGTAATGCCACCCACAAAACCACTTTGAATAAGTTGTTCTATCACTCCTTAATTAGGAGCCAAACCAAGTAATACACAAACTATAGTGATGTACAGGAAACGAGACCTCTCGTGGCAAACATTTTCCTACTATCCTATCATCACTATGGTGTGGAGTAGCAAGTAGGACTAAGGGTAGGATAGTTGGAATCTTTACATGGATGTTATTTCTCTCAGAGAAGGAAAGATTTCAGCTGACCAGCTACGCCTGATGCTGACCTTTTTTGAGGAAAATCGTGGCCTGGCCCAAGGTCGGCTCTTAGGAACGGTTGGGAGATCTACATCAGCCCGCCTATGGGAAGAGTTGACAGAAGCCCTAAATGCCTGTGGGAATGGCCCCCAGAAGCCCACATTTAAGTGGCAGAAGGTTCAAAAAATAATTTATTACCTTTCCTTAACCCACACATTTAACTTTCCACTAATATCAGTATCTAAAACCATACTCTTAACATGTGCATTTCTACTTTAACCTATATTAGTGTTGGATTGACTGGAAGTCAAACACAAAAAGGAAATACATGAGAATGAAGGAACATGCTACAGGCACAGGGGGAAAGGCCATCATGTGGCCTCTCTCTCTCTCCACTGGAGGAGAGACTGATGGAGTTCATCACCCCTGAAGGGGTTGAGGGGGATGCTGCACTAGGGGAGGCAGGACCACCTCCTAGATTGGACGTAAGGAAATTGATTCTTTTTATGAGAGGCCATAAGTTTTATCTCAGACTGATATCATTACCATAATTCTTGGTACATTTTCTATCATATCAATAATTGACTTTTTCTACTCCCGAACATCAACCATAAGCCCCTGGTCCCCACAGTACCACAGGTCTGGTTAATTGAGGGGGAAAATGACGACCTGGTAAGTATTTATCAATTTCAGCTTTTAATTAGAAAGTAATTATGCTCAAACTCAATATGTGCTCCTGATATTGCTAGTTAACATGTTGACTTCAAACTTTATCATACACACCAGTTTACCAAAATTTACATTGCAAGTACATAGGTACTTGTGTGACATAACATCATTGCTGTTGCAACAAGATGGGGATGCATAGGAAGGCGAGCTATAACCCACTGACTGGTACATGATCCATGAGAACACTGGTATCCATCAAATGGTGAAGCTGCCTGGTTGATGAGTCCATTATCACCTTGAGGAGATCACTGGTAAAGGGTCACACTGTACTTATGGCGTTTGGTTTGATTGGTCAATATTTGATGCATGAAATTAGTTAGGAAAAATTGAAGGGAAATGGAGTGGGAGGAAGTTAGCAAGGGTTAAGTGAAGGGCGGTCAGTGGATTTCAGATCCAATATGTATTCTACTTATTGCGAGCTTGTTGATTTGTGTTAGGTTCCAAAAAGGTTCTAGCATCATAACAATTTTCTTCATATTTTCAAGGATTCAACAGAAAATATAGGCCCCCCTCCTCCACCACCCGAAGAGCAGCCAAGGGAAAGTCAATCCAAGTCCCTCGTAAAGAGTTTAATGAGTGTCGAGGAGAGGAGACTGATCTTAGAGGAGAGACGCTAAGTATTGGAGGAGAAGAAAGTCGATATTAAAGAAAAGAATTTATTAATGGAAATCAGAAAAGTGGAAGTTCTTGAAAAAACATCAGAAATTAAGGCCACAATTGCGTCTTTATTAAAAGAAGAAATTGAAAATAAAATAGAAAGAGATAACGAAATGCTAAAAATAAAAAAAGAAAGAAGTTCTATTGAAAAAACAAGAAATCTTGAAACGGCTATCGAAATGATAGAAGAAAAATTAAAATAAATGTTCATTGAAAATCTTTAATTGATTTTATATATATATGTGCATTATTCATTTTTATAAATACTTAAATTGTTTAAAATAATTAAACACATTTTGAAAGCAATATTTTCATTTCATTTATTAACAACTTTCATTTGTAAGAATATTCAGATTTACATCTTTTACCGAAGTGACTTTATTATTCGATGCTCAAAATGAATAAACTCAACTTGCATACCAACTTATAATAGTCTGTTTCCAGTCATTAGGCTGACATATTATCATCTTATCCAAAAATCAGCATCATGAGCCACTTGACTTTTAATTCTCAACGCAATAATTTTTTGTGCACCTATCATTAAAATGAAGAATACAGGAAATGTCTACTAGGTGGTACAACAAACATAATGCGCTGCACCATAAGAAGAATTGACAATATTCCAATCTTTGGGTTAGTAGAAGATGTAGTGAGAAACAAATTCCATGATCCATCCAGAAAAAGAAGAAAATTATATTTAGCATTACAATGTCTTAATACATACCAGTCTTTCCTATAAGTCTCTATACATCCCTATGCATCCTGATGTTTTGTTATAGTTGCTAATGGTGCATGGAAAGAAGGGATTTATGTTCCTATTATCAGTCTATTTCCCGACATACTGCAACTTGCCCGAGCTGAATTTTTTTGGTAATTTCATTATTTACTGAGTGGCACACAGGAATGCGCAATATTGCAACTCTTTGAATATGAATAAATAGGTCTGAAATTGAAATATTGGTGTTCTAATAATGCAAAATTAATATAATAGAATAATCTTCGTCACCTTCTGTACAATTTGGCTGCCAGGGTTTAAAAAATATACCTGAATGTTTTCTACGTGCGAGTTTGCTTATATGTGAGTACAAATGCATTACACCATATACCTTGGAGGAATGACTTTCTGCTCCAACTGGCTTAACAAGGCAGCACTGCTTTAGTCTGGTTTCTCCCCATTGACCTAATCAACATGGGTGACCCTGCCAGGAGAATTACCTCCAGTTGGTACAGCTTTCAGGATCACAGAAACACTCAAACCCTCCCACCACGATAAGGTAGCAGTGCAAACGGGAGGGACATGTTGTAAAATGACAAAATAATTAAGAGTACCTATCAAATGATAAAAAAAACTTGGGAGTAGATACTAAATGAACCAAAAATGCACCTGGCTAAAATTAAATACATGAAGAGTCCCACACCTACAACTGACATGCTTCAAACAAGGACATAATAGCTTAAGAAAATAGAAGACCCCTGTAAAAAAGAAGATTGATTGTCACAAAAGAGAAAAAATATATACATTCTTTAGCTATGTTGGTAATCCAAACCCCCAATTCTGAACAGTAAAATCAGACAGAAAGGGAGGTATCTGGCATGATGTTGTGGAATTTCAAAACGTTATGTATTGAAAATTGCAATTTAAATATCTACATGAAGAAAATCGAACATACGTATTGTGGATAGAATGAGCTGAAGTATCATTTCATTCAATAATATAAACTTACTGGTGTCCTTAGGTGAAGTGCTGAAGCACTAATCTTTGCCTCACAGCATTTCCAACTCCACCTTCCACCCCAACCATATCAATGGCCATGCGTTCATCAGCATTAGGAACTGGGTGGTCCACTCGGTAATGAAGTGCCATGTTGTGTAGCACAGCACATGCATGAATTATGACACCTGGAAAAGATTGAGTGTTAGCAGGTCAATATTCCTAATTGAATTCATGAATAAATAGATGCCCTTTAGTTACCTGATCTTTTTGGGGAGTAGTGAAGCGTGCGGTCCCTCCTCAAGCACCTGAACCAGCCTTTCCACACGCCAAAACATCGCTCAATGCAGGTTCTTGCCACAACAAACCTGGCATTGTAGCGGGCCTCAGGGCTACCTTCCGCTGGTCCAAGAAATGGAGTCATAAGCCAGGGCTCTAATGGGTAGGCAGAATCTCCTGAATCAGAGATAAAGTAGGAAGATAATCATAAAAAAATAATAATATGATCGAAAATGTAATCTATTACTCACCAATGAGCCAGCTACTTTGGTCTCCAAGGCGGTGTGACTGCTCCATGAACTCTCGAAGTCTTGAGGCTCTCCAAATGTGAGCATCATACGACCTCCCACCATGCTGAGCATTGACAGCAAGAATTCTTAGGTCGTAATCACAAACCTTTACACAGGAAAACATTTCCAATCAATCAATGAGTAAGTTCATTTTTCACAATATAAGTATGTAAAGCAGAAATACACAAACTTTACTATAATCCTATATAAAAAAAATATTTCCACTAAGTGACATCGTTTTATTAACTTTTTCCTATGACACTTATATATAAATAATCATTGCTCTATCTCAAAGTTAATTGTTCTCCAAGTCTTCCAAAAGGGTCTCAGTTCTCTCTCTTCCGATTGTTAGAGCAAGGAAACAATACTTACAACCTGAACATTGTTGCTGTGAAAAAGCTCCCTGTTGAAGTATATGTGCTCCCTCCCCACTTCTGGTGGCACAATTGCTATGTGGGTACAATCAATAGCACCCACAACACCAGGAAACTGAGCCCTCTGCGTGAATATGATGGAAGTAACAGTGAAAACGTTTCACTCACACAAAACTGACAATCCAAAGGATAAGGGATGCAAAAAAGGTGAAAAATCAATTTACCTAGCCTTCACAGCGTGCTTCTCCCATTCGGTGACGGACTTTAACCCATGTACCCAGAAGGTGCCTCCTAATGGCATCACTTATGATAGTGATGCTGCGGCACACCTCCGGTTGGCTCATGGCATGCAGATAGTTCTGCCCCACTCGCTTCTGGTAACTCCCCCCAGCAAAATATTAGAGGGCACACATCATCTACAAAGTAGTAAGTCTTGAACATACTTTTTAAGGAAAATGTGAATTCATTAAGTCATAGATTAATAGAAGCAGAAACGTTAATCAAAAATGTAAATGATAGAACACTTGAGAGTTGAGTCATGCTAAGTGGTAGTAATGAGATGCAGCCTATTGGCACAGAAAAAATAATTAGCAGACATATTGCCACATGCAAAATAAATTCAATAGCCATTCATGAAATTAGTGCACTCAATAATTCATTTATTCCCTAAAAGCAAGTGAATATCATACAAAACCAAAGTTTCAACCAAATTTACAAAACATACAGTAAATGATTTACAACGAAAATGTAGGCATGCTTGTTCAAGGTCCCAATAATGTAACGTAAATAAGCATTTCATGATGAAGTTAACATGCTCTTTGAATGATGCTAGAGAGGTACGTATCTTTTAGTTGCAGCTGCTCATCCTCTGTGGACCATCATAATTGCAGCATAGGGTATGTTTCAAAATTCAGCAAAATGTATTACTAATAATATTACATGTTACCAAATGGCAATAATAGGAGATGAAAATAATTAAGTAGCAAATTGTCATTACAATGGTTATGATAGGTGGTCAGAAAAGATATCACAAATGACACCTTGAAGGCCCCTAATTTTTTTTACAGACTCTTAATAATTTCTTTCATAGATGGTTCCTTGATACCATAAATATATTTATCAATGATGAATTGAAATGTTTTATGGTAAAACCAGTGAGGAAGTACTCATGACATAAAAAATCGAAGCCTTAGCCCCTTGGAGTAGTAAGTTGGCAATATAAGGTATATAGCCTTACTTGAATAATGATGAATAATGCATAATTATTATGAGATGGAGATGGATGAGGTGAGCTATGACCTTGCAAAAAGAGCATTACAATTTCCTCTTTCTTCATAGAGACAAAAAATCAATGACTAATGACAACGAAAATGGAAACATAGAGGGGCATACCCTTTGAAGAATGTCCCAATGACAAAATGTTAATGTAAAAAGATGCTCTAGGTGACGGTACACTACGTTAAAGCCAGGGTATAACATTCTATTCCCTGGTAAAGGTTTGAATGGTGTGTTTCCAAAGAGCGATTTGTGAAGAAGTAGTAGTGGATATTTTACTTATTAAGGGTGGTACGTAATCATTTACAATGAATGTAGGTACGGAAGATATGGGCGGGAAAATGGTATATCCTCCGAATTATGTGCATACACAAAACACTAAGACTTACACAAAACAAACACAAACAGCGATACACAAAAACTTTCCCCTTCCCATAAACTTTACCCTAAGATGAGGAGGAATTCCAGTTCTCCTCACATTTTGCCACAAATGTGGCAGCAAAGCTTCCACCAACGCCATCACACCCTCCTGTGGAAGCCTATATAAGGAAATAAATTCTTCCCTATCAATTTCATAGGGATTCATAGAATCCCTAAGCCGCCTCCTGTTTACATTTACAGGTCCCCGCCGACGTCTTTCTTCCAGCCTCTCGAGGAGAACAACAGCTACTACTAATCGATCCATTTCTTGTTGAGAAATCAAAGAGAAAAATTGTTTGCATTTGTAAAATGAAGTGAAGAACAAAATGATATCCACTTTAAGCAAAACGTTCTACTGACACCGAGCATGAATCGCAAAGCTCGAGACTGTTTCAATGATTCTTGCTATAAAACGCTCAAACCATGAAAACTACTTGGATAAATGGGCACCATATTTACAAAGATGTTAATGGAACGTAAATGAAACTGCTATGCATGCAACTATGTACCGAAAATAATCAACTACAGGCTGTCATATACGATCTTGAGAGGTCATTCCACCTAATTATTAGTAGCCCGTTGTAAAAATTTTGGAAGACACTACAGTAGAACCCTGGTTAACCGAAATAAAGGGTGGAGAGCCGTTTCGGATAACCAATTTTTCGGTTAAACCGTCATATGCTAAAAATAGCCTATTAACATGATGTGTAGGAAAAATTATTTTACAAACAATGTCTATATAATACAGTGTTTTATTTCAGCTACAAAAAATGTTATATTGGGTTAGAAAATACTATAAACTGAAAAACTGAAATTACTACAGCATTGCACATTACGTATTACAGAAATCATTGATTTTTGTTTGCTTATAATTATTTACGGAACCGTTTCGGTTGACCCGGGTTCCGGTTAACCCAATTTCGGTTAACCGGGGTTCTACTGTATTTCGTAAATTATGATAGCAGGGAGACTTGAATGCGACAGAATTTATCTCGGAGTTTTCCTCATCTGCCGATCACGTCAACATAAAAAACCATTGGAATGACAACAAGTTGCACTTCAAAAAATTTAAAACCAAACCAACGAGTTCTATAATAGCTTAATACATCGCTTCAATGTATTTATAATTAACACTTTTCTACACCTAACACACTTTTATCTATAATAAAAGTTCATCCATAATGCCTAGGGCTGATTTTCATACATAACATTCCCAATAAAATATCAAAACAAACCTGTCTTCGATCGAAAATGGCCGCTTCGACATGTATTTTGACGTCGAAGCCGAGGAGTCGTGCGTGGAGGCAAAAAACGTTCGAACGTGAGAAATAGAATCGCGATCGGCAATTGTTCTCGATAGAATTCCCATAATCCAGCGGGATTGACTCTCTTACGATCGAACGTAAAGATATGGAATCGGCCCCCAGGCTGCCGGTTTATTTACTTGATTCATCTGCTCTTTCGACTCCTGATCCGTATCTTTCGACTCTTGATCCGTTTCATTTGGCTCCGCATTTCATAATTTCTATCTCACCTGTCGTTAGGAACGAGAAATGGAGCCAACATCGGGCCTTGGCCAATCGTGAGCTGATCATTAAGAGAGCGAAACGGATCTCCCGCATTTCCATTAAGAATCATTAAAAAGGTGAGATTACAAAATAACCCCCCAGGGGAGGCTATTCTGTATGTTCTCGGAATTTCCGAGCCTCGAAAGTGACGAAATTTTGGCGTCACAGCCTCAAAAATTTCAAATAGGGCCATTCAAAAGTTGAGATTTGTCGAGGGAAGTGGCGTCATATTCACGGATTTTCCAAGGTTCGACAATGTCAAGTCCTTACTGAATAAGGCCCCAGGTGGGTCTCGGTACGACCCGGAGGATATTTATTTGACCCCACGCTTTATATCTCTAGAACTGATAGAAGCGGTCAAATGAGTGAGGTAGGTACACTGCTAAGTTGATAGGCACAAATATTCCTTCCGTGAATATACATATGGATCCTAAACTTGCCCCCAGTGGGTGTTGCCAAACATTCCGCATGCACCGAAAAATCAGGACCTAGCAGATCGTAGCGCCGCCACTCTAGTAAAGGTGGTTCTAATGAGGAGAGGCCGTGATTCAAATGAAGATACTGGAAATAAAGGTACCGGAATTGTCCTCCATTTAAACACCGGTTATTTTTTGACACACACAAGCGGAACCATGCCGATTGCAGCGCCGTGGAAAGCTATGCAACACTACTACCCTTAAAGTGGTGCCGATGATTTAGATCCATATGTATTGTGACGGTCTCGGCCCGTCCTGATCTTAATCGTCACCCCCTCTCCTTTCCCCTCCCCCCCTTCCTTCACTCCTCTCCTTTCCCTTCCCCCCCTTTAACCAACGCGATGTGGGAAGAATGCAAGGGTGAGTGAGCGTGCGTAAATGTGTGTGTGTTTCGCTGGTCAGCCAGGCGAGTGTATTTGACGCTCGCTGACTAAGTGTTTTCCCCCAACCCCAGTTCACGAGTGCATCGATACCCCCCTCTTCCACCTGGGGCATATAAAGCCGGGTGAAACCCAGGGAGGTTCTTCTTCTTCTTCTTCCTATGTTTCGGCTCGTGCGGCTGTTATGCTGCGATTACGAGTGCAAAGAAAGACAGTCGTGCGAAATAAGACTCGAGAGGACAACGCTAACAGTTGGCGCAGAGAGGACTACGAGACAAGCCGGACAATCATCTCCTGCATCCTGAAGTGGTCGCCAGGGAGGTTATAGAGGCAGCCAGGCCGCAGAGATTGCCGTTTCCGTGAATAAGGAACCGCACCCAAATAAGACGAGCCTGTGTCCCGCCCGAACCTCGGCGCCAAGGAGCGGAGTCATCCAGTGGTCATCCAGGTCACGTAACGTTATATCGCCCTGACCCTAGTGTGATACCACCCCTGTCCGAGTACTTTGTCCCAGTCCGCAGCAATACGCAACTGTTAGGCGGCTTGAGTACCGCAGTGACGCCTCAGTGATTTGCCTCCAATATCATTATTTATGTAATCAGCGTTAACAAGAAGCAATCAATCACCTGTGTTATAGGGACGGACTTTATTACCTCCCAAAGTTCAAAAGTGTGCCTAATTGCATAATTGAGATAAGTCCGCTTGACGGCACGAATATTGTTTTCTGTTCTGATATTTTATTTCTAATATTTTGTCAGTTGAATTGTAAATTTCATGATCAATTCATCCTTTATTTGCTCATCACTAACCCTATCATCTTGCTCATCAGGGTAAATGATATGTAAATTGTTCGTGAGTTTTGAATATAGTTTAATTGATTGTTGAATGAATGATGTCCTTGGCATTCTTTGGTGTCCCTACAAAACCTGTTTCCCCACCCTCACCTGTCGTCGAGTCGTCACTCGCCTTATTCTAACTCATAGTCTCTTCACCACGAGATAAACTGCAAACGGGAATCCCCCACATTTTATATTATCAAGAAAAATCTTTGGTAAATCGTCCTCGGTGGCAGCTGGTCAAGAGGGTAGTTTATCGTTTATGTGTGGTTTCTGCGGTTTCATCCGGGTGACCGACAGTGAACCATTACAGTATATTCATGATTCCTTCTATCCACGCACTAATGGTGATTACTTAAAAAAGACGTGGAACTGACATAAGACATATTGATAGCATAAATCTCTGTCCTCTCCCCCTCCGTTTCCAAACCCTACTTCAATTGCTGGTGTCCAAACACCCCCTGCCACATCACACATGTCTCTGCGACAAATCGTTTGATATTATATATTTAGTTTTGCATGTTCCATAACCACCGAAAACAACACTATATATAGCCATTGCATCGGGGAATTTTACAATCAACAACGGACAAGCACACACAACCATGCCCTGGGAGATGATAAATGTACTCAGGTGGGACTCGAACTCACGACCTTAAGGTTAGCAGGTGAGGACTTTACCACGCCGCCACCAAGGCCGGCGGAATGTGTATTGGTCATAACTTGAATCCAGCTGAGGCTATTCTGTCAGTTGACCGTCGATAAACGTGAACTGCCTCTCCTGTGGCCTTTATCGACACTGCATATATGTATTCCTCTCCTTTTTCGTCAGTTGACAATTTTAGTGATCTGGGCAAGGAAACATGGATTTGGGAAAGCTGTTGTGTGTGATATGGGCGACTAAAGTCGCTTAATTGGCGCTTCAGCGAATTCGAAAATTCCGACGGACTTAGATCAAGCGCTTCATGGGCATCACTGATAAATCTGTCAACCGTCCCCCATAATGATCCTATAGAAACTCACAAGACAAGTTACTCTACAAGCAGCCATTAATACATCCTTCCATTATTATTTTCCATTTAGGGTTATGCGTCGAAGTGGCTATGGCTAATCTGAGTCGACCGAGTACTCGGTTACTTTTTGGTATAACTGAAAAATAACCTGAGCGAAACAACTGGAAGGCTGTCCTCTGTCGGGGAATTTTGGTACTACAATCTCCTGCTAATAGAACAGCTGCCTGGATATAAGGGAATGCATGAAGTTCAAATAGTAATTAGTACATAATAATGAGAGAGAGAGTATTTGGAGAAATTAAGCATAAGTTATTTGTGCATAATCTCTGCTCAATTGTAATTAAAAAATCAAGGGAAGGCATGAGGTGTGTCATGGCTATGCGATAAGCCATGCATTATGTGCGCCGAAGTAATCACTCTCGGTGAAAGCGTTTTACTGTAACAGCCAACTCACGAGGGTGATCGGAAGTTTTTGCCTTCATATAATTTCTAATAAACTGAATTACTCGGCAAAGAAGTTAACTTGGAGAACTTACAAGATTATTTTATTAACCAATGGATGTGGAAGGAGAGGGATAATACATTTTTTATTATCACAGTGATGTAAAATGGAGAAACTGTTACCATTAGATTATATGAATTGTATTACCCTAATCCAAATTCATTTCGTCCGCACTTTGAGTGCTCGGTCTTGTTTCACTCAAAATTGCACAATGAGAATGAATAAAGAACAATGAGATAGAGAAAGTAATTCGCTAAAACATATCCCTCAATAATCATCAAACGTAACAACTCAGTCGAGCATATTATCTAGTTTTCAACAGGAATGAAATTACTGATAAAAATTAGAAAGAGTGACTTTGTTACTAGTGAGTCATCATCCCTACAGTGAAATGTACCTCCAGAAAAAATTGGCTGCTCACAAGTAAAAGAATTGTAAAATATATTAATTACACTATAGTGCTAACTTAGGTAGTTGAACACATTCTAGTTACTTCTTCTCATTCGATATGCAAATGAGTATTTGACTACCTGCATTGATGTGATGCCGAAAAGATCATAACTTAAATAAAATACTTCACGGACATATTACCACAAACATGTCGAATTTTAGCTTCTTAACTTTAAAAATCACCACTGATATACATTTTATTTAGCAATAGTCGTCCAAAATTAAAAAACCGGCTTTTTTTTAGAAACGGCAAAAGTTTTGAGCAAAAGCAGTAGTAATTCCCGTGCAATGATAATCACATTATATTGAGTAAGTCACCACCGATGCACACACGAGAGAATATTAATATACCACATCCGTAACAACACCTTTTGAAAACCCATTATACTTTCAGGTTATAAAACCTGAATAATGTTTTTTCCTTCAGGTTTTAATACTGGAGTACTCTACTCAATGAAAATAAGCGATTAACCTAACACCGATTTTTTCCCATTACCGCCATTCCCAACGAAACACGGAATCGCTGTATTGCCACGGGGCGGAGGTAAACCCCGTGATCCCGCTTACTCGCATTCTGACGTCACACCAATCAAAAGGCGTTTCTTCCGCACGAAAGACATTTGAAATTTTCGCGAACTTTGACGTTCCATAACTACAAGAATATTGAGAATTATGAAGTGCTGCTTTGCAAATGTCAATGGATTTAATTTATTAATGCTAAAATATGCTAAAAAAATGATCTTTTAAATTTAGGAGAGCACCCCATTAAACAAATGTGACGAAAATACGATCTCAGAAGTAATTAAAGCTTGTGTAAGATTGCCTCGGACCCCTCTACTTAGGACAAGGTGAGAGAAACTTAACCCCCCTCCGCCTCTTAAATGTCTTAAGGCCGTCAAAAACGATGCACTTATCTACGTAATCTTGTCTGTGGATTGATGTGCATTGAAAAATGCGTAATGTAAAGCGGGGACTAGCTAGAATAAGTGCGGGAATTCATAAACACAAGACTCGCAAATAGCCCCTTCTATTATTCCCTACCCAAGTTCTCACAAGTTCTGTTCACCATACTGCTATTAACTGCTTCGTTTAAAAAGGCCAAAAAACTTGTGTGAAATGCAGAGTAAAAACATCATTGGCCTGGACTGGGATTCGACAATTAGATCTCTCGACATTGCGCCGAGTGCTTTAACTAGTTTAACTACAGGCCTTCTACTCCACTGAGAATCTCATAAGGTCTTTATGATTGCTCTACGCTGACTATGTGAGCCAAAAAATACTAAATTTCACATTTTCATTTATTTGGTTTCAAAAATCCTGCTTTTGCTGATGAAATGGGTTAACTATTGAAAACAAAATAAAGGTACGAAATAAGCAGATTATTCCATGAATATATTTTTGAATGGCCACATTTGTCAAACCACAGGAGCCGACTGCAGCGTCATTTCTATAGAACTACCGCATTTTGACTTCAAATGCGGCAGTAATTAGCTAATTACTTTAAGAAATCGAGTGTGAGATTCCTATTTATATTTATTTTTATTCTATTTCCCAGGACTTTTCGCTTCTCATAAACAGTTTTAATTAAAAGCCTACGTATGCTTTCTCGTTCAAATTGACGTTTTTATGCCTTAACCTAGGCAATCTGCATAAGAGTCCATGTTAAAATCTCCACTGTCAAGGCTAAAATACCGTTAAAATAGCATTGAAACCTTATTTTTTATCTCAGTTTATAATACGCACTTCAAAGATGCTACATTTAAGAATTCAGATTTTCTGTAATAAGTTCCCTGAGGCCAAAGCTACTTACCTTAAAGCTTCCTATGATTGAGTGTTCTTCACAGGTGCCGTGCACACACTGTAATGGAGTACCGGTGTGCGTGCGCTAAGCGCCACTGTCCCCGAGGTAAAGCCAAACTAAAAAATAGAAAGGTGTTTACTTGGATAAATTCAAAGAGATTCGAATCTGGCCGCGCGGTAGCTTAACTAGTTCTAACTAGTAATGCTAACTCGGCGTGATATCGAGGAATTTGTGTTCGAATCCCAGGGTAGGCGAAATATTTTTCCACTGTAGACCTCACACAAGTGGGTGAGCGTCAGCGGGTGACTCCGCTGAATTTACTGCGCGGCCAGTTCCACAGTTTTTTTTTAAACTTAATACTTGAATGACCTCTTATAGAGAAACGTTATCACGCCCCTTATTCCATAAATGTTAAATTTTACGCGCATTCCCCACTAGAATTAAGGGTTTAGATTCGTTGGCTGGATATACCCCTTTTGGAAAGGATGAGTCGCTGCTTCTTCGCGATCCTTTCAGTGAGTCAACGGGAAAATCTTTACCCAGACGCTCTTGAAAGTTGGAAGTCGTCCCTTTTCTAAAGTACGATACTTGGTTCCCATGGTCTCCCGGAATGCTCGTTAGTCGTGAGAGAAACGACCCACGGGCCATCCGTTCACCTCTTCTCCTTTCATCCCTAATACGTATTTATATATCGGTATAGGAATTCGTGTCTGCGCCACTAAGGGATGTAAGGGCGGGCATGTGTAAACAAGGCGTTCGGAGGAGAGGGGAAAGGGGAGGGGCTTGAAGGAGGGGGACATTCCAAGGGATCTCCAGGGGTTTGAGAGTTGTAGCCCTTGGATATACATACTACAGACGAAGTACGGTGCTCTCCTTGGGTCACAGGCCGGCAAATTAATAAAAAATATAACTTGGGTGGTCGGGATACTTAACTTCTTCGAATTCATCATTTTGTCCATCAAACCTAAGGTTTTGAGGAGGTTTCGCCGTTACGCTGTAAGTCCAAAATAATACATTTATGATTTTTTTCCATCTTTTCTTGTTGTGTTACTTTTAAAAAATGCCACATTGATATATAAAATGTTAATTTTTTTATTTTAAATTTTTTCCCGACAACACCCGATAAAGTATTTTAGATCTAGTGTTACAAAATTTAATCAGGGACGAACACACATAACCGTGCCAAGGGTGGTGAATTATCCACCCAGGGCTGGACTCGAACCCGCGACGCTTGGGTAAAAGGCGAGGAATTGACCCCGACACCACCGGGGCCGACAAAAGACAATAGCCGGCACAAAGTAGGCAGATTATTCGAAAAATTTATATTTTACTGGACACTCTTTAAGTCATAGGAACCGACTGCAATGCCCTAAAATTGTGTTCCACTAACGTATTTTGACTTCAATTATTGTAGTAATAGGTCAATCATTCAAAACGTAAGGGGATAATGTGTCTATATGTCATTACAATGAAATAATTTAGTTCTTATTAACGGTTTGTCGCGAGATCGGCATTTATATTAGACAGAGAAATATTATATTTTCCCATCCATGTTTCACCCATTTTTCACTTTAATGCCATGTTTTTTCAAGTTTGGAAGTAACATTACATGGGACAGAAGAAGCGCAACGGACATTACGCGTAGTATAGCCTAGCTAAGAATGCGTTCATGATGAAAAGGCAGCTACTGTGCTCAAAGAAGATTGGACTACGAACGAGGAAACAGTATGTGAAAACATTCGTGTGGAGCGTGGCACTCTATGAGTCAGAAACATGAACTATTGGGAGAGTAGACCAGAAAATGGGTGTTTGTCAATTTCTGGTGGTTCGGCCCCTGAAAATCCTGAAGACAAGCCAATGGCTTATCGGGATTTCAAGGGAATACGGACCGTCAAAATTGTCGGGGAACAACAAAAAAATTAGAAGCATTTGAAATCAGGTGTTGGAGGAGAATACTGAAGATCAAATGCACAGATAACATAAGAAATTAAGAACTTTGCAGAAGAGTCGAAGATGAGAGGACCATATGGAACTCTTCGCAGAAAAGAAAAACCAGATGGATTGGGCACAATGGATATGTGAAGAATATAATTAAAGGAAAAAGAGAGGGAAAAGTCCCAAAAGGAAGACCTAGGTATAGATACAACGACCAAATAACGAGGAAAGTAAATAAGAAGAACTACCAGGGAGTAAGGGAACTAGCATTAGATAGGGAAGGAAGGAGGGCTGCAGTCAACCAATCTTAGGATTGAACGACCAAAGAATAAATCAAATAAAGGACACGGTTATTCTACAATTTCCCAGAGTATGAATGTAAATAATACTCACTTTGTAACACAACAGCGCACTTGCTGAAGGTAAAGACAAATGCTGCAGTTTTCTATAAGAAAGAATTTCACGTTATAATGATACTAGTCGACCCGTGCGAAGCATTCGCACTGTATCCTCCTCAAATCCCACTTAATTGAAGTGCACACCGTGTAGTTAGTGCGTCAGAATCCATACGGTACTTACGTTTGAGTTGGACTTGTGTAGATTTCTTTAAAGTGAATAATCTGATTTGATCGCTGGGTTTTTTTAATCGTAGATAGCAGAGACGAAGTAAGTTGGTCGTCATGGACTAAGTAAAAACAAATGACTGCGAGCGGTTCGGGGAAGTAAATATAAATTCAAGTTTTGATTAATTTAATTCATTTTATAAATAGATCAGCAGATCGAATAACTTAAATCAATATTTTAAGTCGAAATTAAATGCGGATTGAGATAATAGATACCTACATGAAATTGAAATTGGTTTCATTTTGATATATCTCGATATTCTCGATAGAGGATCGATAGGTCGAGGGCGGGATTTAAAAAAAAAACAGTTTTTTTCAATTGTAATTTTTCGAAAAACAACTGAAATGTGAGTAATTTGTATATTTTTCCGGTATAGTGGTTAAGAAAAGCTTTAAAATGATGCCTCATTTATGAAAATTGATGAAGTGTTAAGGAAGTTATGGCGTACCGACAAAAAAAAGCCCTTGAGAAATAATATATATGATATTACGTCGAAACAAGTCGTGAATTAGACTTAGTTCCTGTGAATTTTCCAATTATTGCGATTGCACACATGACATGGTACGCAGTAACACACCTGACTGGCATTTGGGAGATCCGGGTTGGAGCCTGGTCAAGTCAAATGATTTTTTTCATGGCGAAATTCACCATCTTTGGTGTATTACTTCTTGTGGAAAACTGTATTCTCTGTTTTTATCTTCACAATGCTCGAGTTCCACCGCTTCAGCCCTGAATTTTGGTGACAGCGATTTAGCATCTCATTTGTTTCCATTCAATTATTTTTGGAGAGATTAAAAATACTGCTTTCGCTGATGTAAACCCATGGCTTATTAATAACATATGAGAATTGGGTATACATAATATTTCCCCTTTTCCATAAGTTTCCGATATATCAGCCACTTACCACACAACTCTTCGAGATAGTTGCCTACAAATGCCAGACTTTTTCAATGGAAAATTGTACCGGATATGCACTACGGAGGGACTTTATTTGAAATTGAGGAATGTATAATGCATACATCTAATCATAAATTTAACAGTGAGTAGTTGTTTGCTATCCCACCAACTTTTTTTAAAAATAAACCAAATTATCACCGCAGTAATTTTTACATTTTTATTTACTTCGGTATTAAAAGTGTTTTCAGCATAGGTATGTACGTAGAAAAAAACTTAAAGTCAAGTTAAAGACCTATATATGCATATTTAATAAATTTCATTCATATACAACAATTTTTTGTGCAATTAATATTACAAATCATATTTACTTTATGCTTCATACAGCTGCTGAAATTAAAATATAAAATTTCAATGCGGTCTATATTATGACTGGGAAAACATATCACTTGAACCACCTGAATGAACAATTTTTCCACCAAGAGGATGTGAGTTAAGCGCAGTTTATATTTTTCTAATACCTTTTGACTTCAGTTCTTAAAGTTATTTGTAAATAACTCAAGAATTATCATGAATTGGTGCCTATTATTTTATCACAATTCCACTCAGTGAGAATTTGCTTCTTATAAACTTTTCGCATTGCATTTTACAATATTAATATTTACGCAGTATTTCATCCATTTTTGCATTTAATATCACGTGATTTCAAGCTTGATTCGCGGACAAACTTGAGTTAAAAGTTAGGATTTTGTTTCTCATTTCAAACATAGGACATGTTAATATGAATGTAGCGAAATTATAAATTATTCAAATGTTTAGCTATTTTACGGTGGAGCCACCTTAATTTCAGATGTGCTGTATTTGCAAAATGCCACTGGAGTTATCTTATTTCGTTTACCAATGCCCAACGTGCAGAATCTGGTCCAAAGAAAAAATTATTATTTATTTAAAAAACTCTAAAAAAATGTATTTATGTATTTTCTGCAACTTCCATTGATTAAATATGCGATGGAAAAAATCATTTCTATGTTAAAAAATTAGGCCCGTAAAGAATTAACATTTCCCCAAAATGCTATCCACTTCTGTTAGGCACTTTAAAGTAAGTAAAATTGTTCTCTTCCAATAATTTCGGTGGCTCCCCAGAGTCTATTTAAATCGGATGCCAAATCCAACACTTGCCTGGGTTTTCTTAATCCAACCGTTTCTTTCAATGTAGTTTATCATAAAATAATCAATGGTGTGAAATAATCCTTCGACCTCTCCGAGGATTTCTGAAAAAAAAGCTACAAATGTAAGAGAAGAACGAGACTTAGCGCTATTCATTGGACGCATTGCGACGACTAACCGTAGTCCGCATTCAGTTGATTGACTTTCTTACGAATTTTCCGTGCGGATAATTGGCTGAGCATCATCTAAGTCTCCTCGTCCGCGGACCTAATGTTTCCCCTTTGAAATTCAAACGCTCGGCACCGGCACCCGGTGTTGTTCCTTTCTAAACGAGGGGGAAAAAGGGTAAAGCCACCAATTTGAACAAATATTTATTTATTTCCGAGATTCCACGGGTCGGTTTCCGACGCTTCCGCCCCTTTGTGATGTTTCCGAAAAACAAAAGAAGAATATAGCCAGTTCGGATCAGTGCGGCGGGCGGCGCCTCGAGCACATTTTCTTGAAAAAGCCGGTAGAGGATTTTGTCGGTTGGAGGTAAAATTCGATAGCGTTTTGTTTATTCTCACCTATTCTCCAGATGTATCATCTAGCGTTTTACTCACTTCAACCCTCGCTGCCCCACTCAATGAATATTGCTCCCTGAAAGATAAAGTGACGGAAAACTGACCTTGTGTGCATGCGGCGAGAATGAAACTCTATGTGGCTCTAAATCTTGCACCTAACCCTTTGCCAGGTATTATACTAAATACATTATTAATAGCTAGATGATGGTACCCGTTGAATTTCAGCGGGAAGAAGAAAGAAATCCAATTGTGGCATAAGGTTCCTCCTAGTGTGTTATTCACAATGCATAAAAAATGTAGCGGTCGTTAACTGCAAATGGATAAGGTGTTTAGTTTTGCAGAATTTGCCAATAAAATTAGCAATCAATTTATTTTTATCAGCTCTTTAGATCATTGTATGAACAGCACATCAATCCGGTGCTACCATACCTACATCCCGCATAGCGACGGATAACAAAGTCGTCTCTGACATATGACAACCACCGACAACAAATATGTCGCAACCATCAACAACACACATATCTAACATAGGTTGGGTAAAAAGGTTGGAGGCTGTTACATTGATCAATTAAACTGAGCCATAAGTGCCCCGGGCTCAATTTCCCATTTAAATTTTCCAAGCATTGCCATTTCACAAATGATGTGGTACGCAGTCACGCGCACGGGTGCGAATATATACCCCAAAGGCGGTGAAATTCGCCATCAAAAAATTACTTGAATTGACCGGAATTCGAACCCGGATCTCCCAATTGCCGGTCACGTGTGTTATCCAGTTACACCACCAAGCCATTTTAAGTTAAGATGGATTGGTGGTGGGACTGGCTAACATACTTGACCGGCCATTGGGAGATCCGGGTTCAAATCCCGGTCAAGTCAAATGATTTTTATGGCAAATTTCACCCTCTTTGGTGTATATCTTCCCATATAAAGTATATGCTATAGTTGCCAAAAGTTTGTTATTTCTATTGGTGAATTAGTACAAATATTGACAATGTATGGCCCCAAAACTCAAATTTTGGTAGAATATAAGCGAATACAAAAATTGAGTGAAATAGATAAAACTTTTTTGGGGTCCTGGGTTCTATCTAATAAAGGCTATTAAGTCTTCTGGGTCTCCGAGACTTTTTTTAAATCCTTATAGGCTGTGTGGAAATGTATAGCAGAATTAAATAAAAATCATACAGAATTTCAATGCTATGTATATAGAAGACTAGAAGTGATCCACCGGTAGAGGTAGGTTCAGATAGAAGTAGGTGTACCTAAATGTACTAATATTTATAGCTGAAGGTCTTTCTCTCCGCACACTATCCATCAATCATCAGATCATCCCATCCATAAATTCTATTATCTTTATTCTCCTTTCCTACTTAATCAGCATCCTCCCCTCTAAGCCTTAAGCTTCCCCTCGCCTATAAGATACCCGTTCCAACCACCTGCTCTGCCTTCCCCCAATTTCCAAAAGCATTTACATCTCCTCGCCCATCATTTCGTGCTATTCCTCGCCTGTCTTCGTGTCCATCTATCGCACCTTGTCCATTCTCCTCCACACCCACATCTGAAAAAACGCATGCATCCAATTGTCATTTTCTTTTGTTTGAGTCCATCTTTGCACCATACACTCCACTACTAAGCACGTTTTCAGTCTTTATTTCAATACTTGCACAAGGTCTCCGGCGTTAATTCTCTCCTATTTGTGAACGCCCCTCATTGCTAATACTTGTCTCCTTTTAATGTCTTCATTACTGTGCCCATTTTTCAACATCCCAGCCATTTCCCTCAATGTACTATCCTGGTAAGTTAATTCTTCTACATTATCTAGTAAGAATTATGGACCGTAAAATTATGGCAAAAGGTTTACATACAAATAAAAATAATACTACCAAGTTTACAGAAATGGAACTTGAGTTTTGCAGTTTTAACTTTGTTAGTGGAGAGGTTTACTTACTGCCAGGAAAGACCTTTAATTTTATAATTCCTTGTATAAATACCATGACGTTTAGCCACTATTATCATGCATAATAGTAGATACAAAATAAGTAAAAAAGTACAGTAAAAATCTTGTAAAAAATTAAGGATATGGCTCTTATCAAAACCTACTGCAGGGAAACACCGGCACAAGAAGGGGGTGAGAAATACCTACAATATCTACAGATACGCAAACTAACTGATACAATACAGAATAAGATACAAACTACATGCACCGACAATTTGAGAAAATAACAAGAAACAGAAATACTTAGATGAGGTGAAGGAGGACTTTCCAGTCCTCTTGGCGACAAAAGAACTATTCATTGCTTGTTGTGTTTCCTAACATTAACAGTAACAGGTTTTCCAACGGTCGCAGTGGAAACAATTGCGTCGTTGGCTTATTTACACTATTCAGCGTGAGGGGAGTCGATCGAATTTCCGGAGCCGGAGGAATTTCATGAATTCCTGCGCCATTTTGTTTCCCCCCAATTCAACAGCGGACGAGAAATCAAATCAAAAGGCTTCATTTGACTTACTAATCGAGGGCAGCGCCAAAAGGCGTCGTGGGGGATTTCGCAGTTGGAAACATAGGGTTCGGGAACGTTTACCCATTTGTCCGTTTGTACCCCTACGATTCGCAGCATCACCCAATATATATCAGAATTTCGCTTTAATTCGTGGTTGGTTAAATCGGGAAGAGGCTGAGGTCATTTTCACCACTTGAGGATCGGTGGGTGTGAGAGAAAGGTCGTTTTAATACGCTTCTGCAAGCGACTTCACGAAACTTTTAATTGCTCTGCACGCGGTCTGGCAGAGCAGTTTACAGCTGCTTTATACGTCGAAAGTCACTTGCTGCAAGTAAATTCGGAATAAAATTGCCAGTGTAAATCCACTTGAAGGGGAGGAGTAGGGAAAAACAGGAAGAATGAAGAAACAAATAAATGTATTTTAATTTGAGTAGAACTGATTGGATTCAATACACATTATTCACTGTTGACAGAAACATGTGATTGCATCTTTGCGCTATTTGTAGGGTGTTGAGCGCATCAGTGTTATTACACCTGAGATTATTTGATTTTTTTACGTCTATATTTAACATATCTCTAAAACCTTTACGGTTAAACTCGAATAAGTGGGGCCGAGAACAGGTAGTCGCAAGATAGATGGGTGCAGTCTTTTACACAGCTTTGTGGCTCACGTTCTATCTGAATTAGAAAGCGACACAGGCTGACGGAAATAGACAGTTTATTTCTTTTCTGAGCTCATTCACAGCACAGTGTCTTGAAACTAGATTAATACCTACTGCGAATAACGTTAATTGTAAAAGCTACACCCGTTAAAAACCTTTGCAAGCTTACTCCACTTAAAAGAAAAGGAAAATTTGAGGGGGACCGCTGCGTTGTTGCCATATTTCCCGCTGCTCATGACCACGTTTTTAGCAATGTTCGCAAAATTGTTTATTTTCATCGTAGAACGACGATTAAAAGATGTAATTACTCGTACAATTATCGGGAGTAGGATGAAAATATTAATTTTTTGTTATATGACGTAGTTGTTAAAGTTTAAATTGTAGTGAGCACGGTTGGTTTTGGTGAGGGAGCCTCCCGCTGCGTAGGTCGAGGAGAGAGTCAGGCGTTGGGTCTCCGAGCTGGGGAAAGGGTTGCGGATTAGGACCCTCGCGAGCTTGGGCCCCACCCATCTTGCGACTACCTGATCTCGGCCCCACATATTCGAGTCTGGTCTCGGCCCCACATATTCGAGTTTTACCAAATTTACGTTGTATTAGGTTGCATCTCTAGATTCTAGTTTTCCTTTCCCGTCTTTTAGAAATTGGGTAAACATTTTGCGTACTATGTTTACTATTGGCGAGTATCTAATTCTTATGTAAATACCTTTCCATTTTGCATATGGCTGTAATAACGTTTTATATGAGGTTATTATAAAACTGTTAAACACGACACATGCAATCCCGCCGCGAGTTTAAATGTGGTGGAAATCAAGGAATCCCCATGACTCTCTGTCTCAAGATAGCTAAGAGCGCAACAAAAAATGGTTGAGAGAGTGCATCGCTTGCGTCCTTCGCCCCATAACCTTCGCGCCTCCCTAATGTTCTGGACACGCTTCGCAAAATGGCCAACACTGCCGAAAAGCCCTTCAGGGTCGCAAAACTTTTGGAAATAAATTTTGAGGCAATAGACATATGAAATGAAGCCAAAATGCGGAATTTCAATAGAAATTGCTCTGCAGTCGTGTCCTATGGATGGAAAAAGTGCTCATTTAAAAGATATTCGTCAAATATTTGACAAATACTAATATTTGGGGCAGATTATATTCTGCTTATTGCCACCAGATAAATTGAAAGTTTAAAATGAATTGAAATTTGGTAAAGCAATCAAAATATTTTTATTATAAAATAATGAAGTTGATTTTTTGCTGACTTTGTATTAATAAAAATGTTTTAAATTAACACTCGAAAAACAGGACAATTGTTCCTAAAGGGTGCCTATATTACTATACTTTTTTTGCGTCTCTCTTTTTTATTTAATATTATATTTTATAAAGAATACATTTATTATCATAATTATAAATAATTGGCCTATATTGTATCTCATTTTGATTTTTTTAATAGCTAAACCATACCAACACTAGATGCTCTATTTTTTTAACAAAGAAGCGGAAAGGTAAGATTCAGTAATTGTTACGACTAAAAGAGTCGCGATAGAACCGTCTCAAAAGGAACACGACCTGGAAGTGATTCACGAAGACATTTGGGAACCCCGGATAATGTGAGTTTTAATTTATTAAGTCTGAAACGGAATCCATTTTGTGCAAGTGGCGTGAAATATCCAAGTCCATAGGAGAGCATCAGAAGAGATTGGCGCCCTCGTTTGGGTTGATTGTATATAAACACACAATCCCTCTGGCAGGCGGCTCCCAACCGTCTTCTGTTTGTTTTGCACGGCAACTGCCCGAGTTGGAGAATTAGTTACCGAAGCTGGAAGTTAATTGGTTCGGCGCGGCGAATCCAGCGCTGCTTTCCTATTTGCGCGCAGGCACTTGCGTCCCTAGAAGGCGTAAACAAATGATAACCTCCTCCCGCATCGTCTCACACCCTGGACTTCTCATTTCGGCCTTTCAAATAGGATTTCCCTCCGTTCTTTTGCCGGGTCCCTCTCGTCCGGAAGTCAGAGGGGAGAATTTAAAAACTCGGAAATAACACCCTCTTGGAAAGTTTCATTTGTCCTCACCGTGTTTTGTTTTTAAGTCACGAAAATATATACATAGATAGTTAAATGTCTTTTTATTTTAAATATTGATACTTTGGTCTCCTGTTCCACCTAAACCTTGGTCAAAAAAATGTATGTATATAATAACGAAAAATAATAAATATAGCTTACATTATGATCGAAATTGTCGGTTAGTTGTCAAAGAAATAAGAATACAATATTTCCATAAAAATGAAAAATCATGTACGAATACTATTTTTATAAATATACCTTTACATTATAATCCGTTGTATAAGCGATTCATCATTACCACATTAAAAATTCACAGAAGGAAAACGCCGAAGCAAGAAGGGAGGCGTGAAAAACCTGCGAAATGTCCTTACAGATCTACTTAAGATAAAGATTGCCCTAAACAATTAACGTTGCATGCATCAGCCATATATGTAGTTTAATGCATGCAATTGTTTAATTTAATACAAGTAAATGAATCAACATATACACTGTATTTTTCAGGACAAAAGAATAAATATATACATTTTCCCGGTGGAATTCGAAG
Organism: Pyrrhosoma nymphula; assembly: GCA_963573305.1. Taxonomy (NCBI): domain Eukaryota; kingdom Metazoa; phylum Arthropoda; class Insecta; order Odonata; family Coenagrionidae; genus Pyrrhosoma; species Pyrrhosoma nymphula. The sequence goes on along the minus strand of OY754331.1, from coordinate 30,502,738 downwards.
CACAAATATGAATGTCTGTATTTTTAAAGGGACAAACTTAAGGTATAAGGGGACATATGCCCATTAACTGATCATCTGAAGTTTTGGCTCCAATAGCCACAATCGGGTGGTCTCTGATTGGCGTGATAGCTAATTTACTGCTTTCCCTCCCAGAGAGATTGACGCTTCATCCTGGCGGTGATGGTGTTTTTTTCTGTTTCCCGACCCGTTTTTTGGTATTATATGGAGAGCACTCCAAGTACAGTGCTCTATCCGTCGGATGGGACGTAAATCTGTGAACCCCTTGCCGTTTTTCGTTAACAGTAGACTGATGCCGAATCCAACATAGTTTTATGCATGTGATCAAATCTACCGTACCAACTCGTAGTTTGTAATGTTTTCATTACGTTTACGAAGAAGCAACTTGCCTATGATGTACTCAATGGATAAATCCCATGCTATAATCTACGCTATGATAGCTATTTTCTTCGAAATTATTTTGAGTCTAGGTATACTGCTAGATTTGTTCTAGAAAATCTTTGCATATATTCGTCCTCACTAAAGTATTTACTAGCCCATTTTTTGGTAATTTTGTGACGTCTTTCGAAATTGAATATTTGTTTGGTTTGGAGCTGTATCTGATATTAAATTTATATCTCTCTGCATTAAACCAGGGAAACGAGGTGGTTAAAAAGACTCAATGCATATGTCAACCTGCTACTGTGGTCCTCGATGAATTTACTTTCAGCATTGATTAATAATTAATGCGCACTATAATTTAAAAATATAATTGTAATTACTAATAAAAAAGAAAAGCCAATTCCTAATTTTACTTTTAATTGCAGCAAGGTCTATTAATGCAGTGTTTAATTCTTTTCAATGCTGAAATTAGTTGGCGCCCTAGTTTAATCTCTAAGTGATTCATTCTCTCTGTCTCAAGTTGCCTGAGTTTTGCTTCTCTGGTATTTAATTTGCGATAACTAAGGCCAATGGCAGCACTGAACGTTCTTCTCTCTCTCTCGAAAGATTGAAGATTTCTCCGAATTCATTAGTTTGCTTCCACACTAGGAAGCTTACTTCAATTTAAGGAATCCTTGCGTTGTAAGAACACTTAGGTATTTTTATCACTAGGAGTACGAATATCGGGTTTCCAGGGAGCAGAGAATAATTTCTAATAATCTATTTAAATTTATTTTTGCCGAAAAAACACCTAAAAAGTATTCCTAAGAAATCATATTGGAAATTTAAAATCTGATATTAAAAGATGTTTCAATTGCAATCGATCAACATTTTGGGAGTATGCATCATTGGTAAACCTCTTTACCTCGGCTCCCTGAGCTACAAATATAGGGCCTTCCACATTGGGTTGTCAGCATAGGCTCATATGGAGATTCGTTTCCCACGTAACGAATCGCGTCACGCGGGGGTATAACATGACGCTCACATCCACACCATGAGGGCGGAGTTACTATGTTGCCATTTGCAGAAGGATATTTCACTTAGTGCTTTGCAGTGTAATAATTCCTCATGTAGGAGTCCTCTAATATGCAATCATCATTCTCGAGTGTAACTTGATAAAATTAATCGTGGTTGTGGAAATGATTCCATAAGTGTCCTGGAAGTAAGCTCGCGGAGCGTAAGTTTGGCAACAGCGACCTGCACTGTCAACTAAATGTGATCGATTTACAGCGAAACTATTTTCACTCTTGTGGTCAGACGTAAATTTAAACAATTTCATCTCACTCTGCTCGCTATTGCTGCATTGAATAATAACTTATGCCTACTTAACTCGCAATGTTTTACTTTATGATATATTAATGTACTTAGTTATCATCGAAGTACAGAGGGCCAATGTTATTCAATGCAACAGCATTGTATGCAATACATACCTGTAGACAGTAACTCTAATGTTATTTAATTATGCATTTATCACTGGGATGGATCCTGTAAAAGTAAAATTAACCTTTGCAATCTAACTATATTTCTCTCAAAAATAAACTTCGGTATTATTCCATAGTAATTCTTAAATACAGACATATATTTAATTTATAATTGAATTATGCTTAGCGGCTAATTAAGTGCTTCGGTTGTATACTATTTTTTTTTGGAAAAATCATTATTCTAGTTGTTACCCTTATTCATTTTTCCTTCATTAGATATCATATGCTTTAGTTGGATGTTGAAAATTGTCATTGTAAAATTACGTTATTTGATGAGGTTTTGAGACCCAGCTGCGGACTTTATTTGATTTCGTCGAGGTCCATACTCGGAGTAATTAAATTTGGGACTTCAAATTTTCAAAATTTTCTCGTAACCGTTTGCTTCGTGGCCTGATACCTTCCTAATTCCTCCCTTCACTTAATTTTCTAGGCTTTCAGTCACGCATTGTTCTGCGATAAAAAACGATAAAATATGCGCCGTAGGTATTCAAGGTGTGGGGATGTGAATTTCTTTCCTATGTATTCTACTATGTATTATATTCCTATACTATGTATATTCAAGGTGTGGGGATGTGAATTTCTTTCCTATGTATTCTACTATCACTACGTACCAAATTAAAGCATTCATTTGGCTATGAGATCTAGCTTTTGTCAATTTCGTTTGAAATATATTTCATAATAATGAATCAGCTCATAATACCCTGGATTCCTGGATAAAGTGCAGTTGAAACATTGTCGCTGGTGTATGAGGTTATTTTTTTATCAAAACATTGTCCGCATGCACTATTTTTAACTCTCTTTTTTCGTAACTTTGAGTTTTATTTGTCTCGTACTCACTATGGAGTTCTAATCGCAATATATGACTTATTCACTAAATTCTCTCTCTCTCTGTTTGTCACGCCTGATTGGAGCACTCTCAGATGACCTCTGAAGTTGAATTTTTGCGCGAATACAGGTCGTGACCTAAACATCTAAGAAAAATAGGAAAAAAACAATGTAAACAACACAACAATTTAAAGGGGTGTTTTTTACCCCATATTGTTAAATGTTTTGGAGTCGTTTTGGTCATGGGAACGTCCTACCTTGTATTTGTAGTACCATTCCACGATGTAAGCACCAGTTCACGACAAATCACCGAAGTCACTCACAGTTGGGCTCTGCTCGAATTCTGAGGGATGATCCTCTTATTCGTACAGAGAGCCGCAAGTGGTTGTTAACATAAAGGCGACAGATGAAGTGAAGTATCTAGGAGTTACGATAACGTCGGACCTATCGTGTGGAGCACATATAAGAAATATTTGTGGCAGAGCTCTGAAGAAGCTAAGATTCGTCAAGCGTATTGTGGGAAGATTTTCGGATGAAAAAGTAAAAGTGAGGTGCTATTTCGCACTCGTCCGGCCACACCTTGAATATGAAGCGAGCATATGGGATCCGGTGCAGAAAAACTTAGTCCGGGAACTTAATAAAATACAAAGGAAAGCTGCGCGATTCGTCAAAAACTGCTTCGGGCGTACAGACAGCGTTTCACAGATGTTAAACGAATTAGGCTGGGAGCCGCTAGAGACTCGGAGGCTGCGCGCTAGGCTTAGATTGCTTGAGCAATTGAGAATAGATATCTTTAAGAGCGACACGGAGAACATCATATTAGAACCCCACTATATTTCCAGGTCCGACAGAAACGATAAATTGAGAGAGATATTTTGCCGAACGGATAGGTATGGGAATTCGTTTTCCCCCCGAACAATAAGGGACTTCAATAAATGCTAGGCGTAGTTTCATTAGAGCGTTTCCTTTTTATATGTAAACGGCTGGTGTCCTAACACACCCCGCCACACGCCTATTGAGGCGGCTTGCGGGGTAGTATGTAGATGTAGATGAAGTTGCAGGCAGCGTGTGTGAAATAACCCTAGCCGTCGAAGCACATTTAACTAGAACACTACCGCTACTATCATTCAATTTGCAAACGGCAAGGAATATTTTTAGAAATTATACGAATATTAGTGTGGTGAGTAGGTAGCACGAGTACAAAATAGCAAGATCAGCGAAACGGCATTGAGCCGTACTTCTGGACGAGAAAAAAAATTAAAGGTGTGAGGGTGAGAAGTCGCGGGTTGCATCAGCAGCCTTAGTAGCCGTTTGTAATAAGGCGATTCCCGCGCGAGGCTCCTCGGATCTCTTTTAATCCCTCCGGGAATAGGCTTAAAACCTCCCGAGTGACATCCGGCCACGGAAGCCACTCCGATGCACATGTTGCGTGTGGGGAGCACTGTTGGAGGGAGTTGGGCAGCAGTTGATGATGGGGGATCTAGACGGGGGTCAGGGGGGATCTGGCGGGAGTTGGTCGCGGATGGAGGTTAATGGAGCGACAATGTATGCAGAGTCGCAGTCACGCCTTCCCAGCATCCCACACACTCTCTCTCTCTCCCTCCCAACAAGTACTCTTTCACAGCGGACGACGTGGTCGCGTCGCGCGGGGGTATAACATGACGCTCACATCGACACCCGTATACTAAACCTCTCCCCCCCCTATTTTTTCCGAACAGGGACTCTTTCACAACGGATGACTGGGGTTAGGCAACTCGTAAAGCGTTGGTTTCAGTGGAAGTAAGTTTCAAGAGTGAGAGATTTTTTCAAACATTTAACTGAGGAAAAATCATCCGTCTTGACCGCGGCTCTAACCTGGATCGGACACATTTAGCCAGTCACGTAAGGTGCCTGGCTTGATGTGGCTGAAATTTTCTTAGAAATACAGACCCTGAATTTGGCAGGCGAATGATGTTGCACTAAGAAAATACTTCTCTAGGTGGCTGGAGTGGTGATCGTGGGTCATTGAGTGCAGATTTTTATATTTTTTAAGTAAGTCGAAAAATAATTTTGGACCACATTTCTCTTAAGTGCATCCGTTAATGCGTTGGAACTCATCATATGGGCAATATTGGAAATGATGCAAGAATTAAATATTAATTTTTTTCCTTAACCAAAGCGTCTTATGACTATGGATTTCGACGCGGTATTCAAAATTTAGACGACATTTTCTAAAATGTTATTTTTTAATTTTGGGCTCGAAGTGAAACTGAATGTTAGCAACAATTATAATAATAAAAATATTATTTTTCGAGTTTTGAAAAAAATCAGTACATATGTAATGGAATGACTACGAAAAACATGTCATGTGCCATAAGGCTTAAACGTGAGACGTGTTAAAATGGCATTGAATTCAGAAAAAAACAGATAGGTATAATGCCTTTTTTTACTTTTATCTATAGATATCACTAATCGTAGTAAAAAAAACACTTATTCAAAGCTTCACGCGAATCTGTTTACGGACAGAAATCGCTCCAACCAAATTAACTCGCTGCTACTCGTGAGTTCACATCCAACAGTTGAAACCCTCTCATTCATGGTTTCCATTATCATGGACATGAACTTTGTAAGTTATTTAGGCTCTTGATAATAAATGCTGGGTGATTTCCGATCATATGGAGTTACTGGGAGTAACCTTTGGTGAATTTTTAAAATGGCAACAACATATTGAGAATGCAATAAATATTATGCAATGAAAACCCCGAATCAATATTACTTTTTATAAGATCGATGTCAGGCTGTACGTTTGTAGTGGTGTGGTTCCTGATATCCACGATTGACAGCTATAAAACTCTTCCAAGTATTCTGTTGTACGTTTATCCTGGGATGAGAAAATGGTGCTATAGAAAAACGATTATAGTCTCTTTTGGGTAATTAAAATATTTGTAACTTAATAAATACCAACATAATTACCTATAAGTTTTGAAAATTTCATTGCATTAAAAGAAATACTTTTCCTGCAATAAACAATTTAATTGAGGAATTTCTAAAGGAAACGCCAAAAACCTGGTTAATTTATATTTTACTATAGCCACAAAAAATTATTTTGAACTAAATTTGTCTAATTCTTATAGCCTTACGCAAACTTAAACCAAAAAATATTGGTGTAACTCGTTTTGAAATAGGGTTATTGGTTAGTTTCTAATTAAAGCCTTAACCCGAGTATCCATCATAAAATTCCGGCAGTAGTGTGGTATATTATTTTTAGTCTGTCGTGGGTTTAATATATGATTGATTGAGAATTTATAAGATTAAGGAATTACTCTCGTTCTACAATTTAGCTTTATGGAATCTTGTACTAATACCTTTTACAGTTTCTTTACTTAATGCCGGCTAATTAAATAATGAACTAGTACATATTGTGATAACCTACTCGCTGACTTCTTAGAGGAGAGCTTGTTCTGGAATATATTGGAGGTGGATAAGTGAAAATACAAATAAATGCTCATATCCCATTTCTTTTCCTGATGCTTTACCCTTTTTTCCTTTACATGTTCACAGTACTCTGCAAGCCACTTCTAGAATGTGTGGCAGAGGGTGAGTTTTCACTATCATTTACTACATAATATCCAAGAAATGACAGTTAAGTTGCGTGTAATTATACGTTTGAAAAACACCTGTAAATACGAGCCAGGACGTGAAATTATACAAGCATGCGCTACACAATATGGTACAAAGGTTAAAGAATTTATGGGTATTAATGTAAGAGGGCTGATAGGGAAAGATTTGAGAATGTTTATTTTTCATAGAGGTTAGTTACCCTACTTAAATGTTAACATGATATTTTTCAAATTAGTCCCCTTCTAGTTAAACTCATTTCAAATGTTGTTTCTGTCAGTCCTCGAAAATGTGATGCAGACCATTATTTGTCAGGTATTTGAGAATTGCCCCATATTTATCAAACACTGCATCGTAGTTTTCAAATCGAATTCAAAACGCCTTTGGTGGCAGAAACGAAAAAGTCACATGGGGTGACGTTGGGGCCATAAGGAGGATGGACAGATTTAGTATAATTTAACGAAAACAGATTTTCATTGCTGCATGCTGCTCCTCTCTTGTCACCTCCATTTTGTGGTATGCGTAATGCAAGCAGTGTCTACAACAATGAGCTTTTCTTACAATCATTGAGATAGATCGAGAGGGCATGACGTCATCAAACTGTAACTTGACGAACGAAATGTCTACATCTACATAATAAGTTGCGAGCCACCGCATGGGAGTGTAGCAGGTGGTATTAGGACACCAGGCGTGTTAAGGTGTGAAGAGGAATGTTATAGGGAGGTGAAAAGGTAAAGTGTACCTTGGCTGCGTTTTCAGTGGATGCCAGTTATTATTATGGCCACTTATTGCGCTTAGGAAGAACGAATATTTGTATTTATCTGTTAGGCAATGTTTTTCTTTTATTTTATCTTTTCTGTCCTACCTGGAGATGTAATGCGGCGTCAAAATGATGTTCTCTGTGTCACACTGAAAAACACCTGCTCTGAATTCCTAAACGAATCCAAACCTAGCGTGTAGTCTCCGAGTCCCTACCGGTTCCCAACCTAATCCCTCTGAAAGCTGTGAATCACTCCCTGTTTGATAGTAGCAGTTTTTAACGAAGCACACAGTTTTTCTTTGTATTTTATTTATTTTTCGAATCAAATCTTTCTGTCCAGGGTCCCAAATCCCCAAAGGGTCCAAAGAGACACTAGAGTCCTACAGGAAGCATACGAGACATGCTGTTAATACTACGTGACTAATTAGGGCAAAGGCAAATTTTGAGGATACCGGGACTAGCCACGGTATCACCTTTACGGAGTCACCTGCAGGTGCACGTACGTGCGAAATTCCACAGAGGAAAAAATCATTTGTCTTGACCGGAACATCTTGTTCCTTTAGTCTTGAAAATCTCGTTACTTTAAATCTCACAAAAATACACAGCGGAGGAGGACGCCTCGGTAGTTTAACTGGCTAAAGCATTTGGTGCGATATCGCAGGATCCGGGTTTGTGTCCCGGTCAAGGTGAACTGTTTTTCCTCTGTGGAATTTCGCACTTCTAAGACAAAGGCATTAGAGAGCAAGTTAAATAGTTAAATATAATACTTATCGATAAACCTAAATCTATCGACAAACCTAAGACTTACTTATTATAACGGTTGGTATCCTAACACCCCCTACCACACACCCTGGTGGCGGCTCGCTGGGTAATATATAGATTTGAATCGACTTCGCCACGGCAGAATAGCAAGTGATTAATTCCAAGTGTCTTTAATGCTCCTTAAGCCTTTAACACTGTCGTCGTCCAGGATTTCCTGCTTTAACAATGCTACCATCTGGCTTGAAGGATGATGAGAGAGAGAAAATGTTTTCACGAGACGACGGTTGCGATGAAGATTTTCGAGACTTTAGACACCTGTATTAAAGAGGGGCGGGGGGGAATGAGTTCTGCTAGCTTCGCGTGGAGCAATCACGGGAGAGATAAAAGTGGGAGACGTCGTAAGGCGATTTCGCGAATGCCCGCACCTTGACTGCGGCGTCGTCGTCTCGGCGGGTAATCCGTCTTAATCGAGTGAGGACGCTGGCGAGATGATGGTCGTCGACGTGATGGAGGAGCAGGAAGCAGAGGTGACAGGGGAGGAGGATGGAGGAGGAGAGACGGAGGGTCGCGAGTCTAGAATCGGTTATTCGATGACGCCTGCGAATAAAATGCAGCAGCTCACGCTTGAGGACCTGGAAACCCCCACTTCGCATCGTAAGTCACATGAGATTAATATATTCTTCACGAAATAACCCCCAAACCCCTCCCTCCCTTAATTCTACACCTTCGCCCCGCTCTCACCTCCCCGCTTCCCTCTCCTTATACTCCCAACCCATCTCCTAGTTTCTACGTCCTCACCCCTCACCTCACACTTTTCCCGCCTCTACCCCATCTAGAGTTCCTCCAAGATAATAGTGCAGTTGAAATATATTGATTTGGCTTAGAAAGACACGAAAAAAAAAAACAATTTCACTTTCATATCATTTAAACAAAGGCCACCATCATGGATCCTTCAGTCACGTAATTTTCCTCCCCAAACGACATTGGACGGGTTAACTGATTGGCTGCATTTCTGACTGAACTGCGCTATAATCTTGGATGCACTCTAGTTGGATTTCGTATACACAATACTTTATTTGTAAATTCTCCTCATCTGACGAAGGCGTAGCATGCCGGAACTCGGGTCGAAATAATTTATATTTCCTCAAGTGGAATTTCACATTGTTCTTTTTTATGTTACTTCCGAGGTCAATTAACTGTATTTTCATTGGTTTTTCTAAACAAATATTTGTTGCATACACCAAAAATTTAAACTTGGAGATGCATTCGCTGTGTTTTGCTGAGTGTAATAAATTTTTAAATGAAATTCTTGCGTTAACAGTAACGAAGTTAACTTGTAGTGTAACAACTCCTACGTTTTATAAACAGGAAAAATGTGTACCACCAGTTAGTGCGATATGTGATGCCATTAAATGAGTTTTGGGATACTTCATCATATTTGGTGCAACAGTTAAGAATTATGTTCGCAGACATTGGCGGTGTGCAGAATGTGAAGGGACTGTTTGGGTTTCGAGCGCGTGTGTTGCTGATAGCTGACTACAGTTTCACTTCGACCTGAAGATGCTGGCGGTAACGCTGGTGAATATGTTGTCAGTTATCAACTAGGCACTTGTTTGGAAACCAGACAATGCAGCCTATATGCAAAAATGTACATCCTAACGCGATACACTCAAATATGCATATCGCACTGCCCCTACTGCCTATAAAAATTCTAGATACCCGGATTTGAGTTGCTTAATCTTCTAAAAGAGAATACCTCTACCCCCTCCCCAACACTAAAGCTTGCGGTACGATACGATATATATGAATAATCCCAATATTGACATTAATGGTAATACTTAACTATTTCCGTCCGTAATTAATCCGTATCCGTAATTCTGGTACACAACGCGTCCACTGAATTTTCAATTATTTATTTATTTATTTCCACATCCCCGAAAACAGCACTGACGGCCTTTTACATCGGGTATTGTAACCTATAACAATGGACGAACACAAACACCCATGTCCTGAGTGGTGAAAAATCCACTCAGGCGAGACTCGAACCCGCGACCCTCAGTTTAGCAGGCGAGGACTTTACCCCGTCGCCACTGGGGCCGAAAATTAGCCATTCGCTTCAAAGTTACCTGAGTTTTACACTTTTTACAACAGCTTGTGAAAGCTGTTAGTACAAAATAATTGTTTTCAGCAAAATATTATGAATAATGTAGTTTGTTTTGTCTTAAAATGTCAAGCTAATCGGTGGTAAATTAACAAAATACCAATCGCTCAAACATGGGCAGTCCATTTTTACGTTCCAAAAACCATTGCCATCAAAATTTTGTAAATATACCTCTGAGCTGACAAAAGAATTCTAGTGCACATCAATAGACGGAGAAATAATCAATCTTTCAAGTGTATTTCGCTGCATTTAATTCAGTTTCCATGTTTAAAAGTTAGAGAATATATAACTTGGGTATCTCGACTTTTATTTGCAGACAGTAGTTCTTGGTGTTGCTTCCATTGATTTTGTTGTAAGTTCACTTATCTGTCCACCAAGCTATGGTACGGTGCCGCAAGGAGTGGCTGGCTGAATACGAATAAAAATGATAAAAAAAATATTTCCAACCCTTGAGATCTCTCCAGTTTCATATTCGTTAGAATTGACCTTTTTTTGAGCCAAGACCGTATTTCTCGCTCCCCATTCCACATAGGCTCTCCCATCCAATCACCTTTTCACCAAGACGATTCTCAACCCGCCACCATATCATTTTATCCTCCCGTGCACCCCTCTTCTTTTCAACCCTTATACACCTACTCCTACCCCCTGAAATTTCTTCCAGCCGTAACCCCCATCCCATAACGCTTCACCCCCCCTCTCAAGAGTCCCGCACCTCCAGATTCCTAAACCTCCCCACCGACGCACCACCTGCCGCACTCCCTTTATCTTTTTACGAGTGACTGTAAAATATTCTCCGGGACGACTCCCATCGTAGGGGAGCGTGGGTGCGGCAGCGGCGTCGATGACGACCGCGCCGCGCCTCCTGGCGAATCCCCCGTCGCGGAAATGAAGGTGAAGGTGAACCACCGTTCATGCTACCCGCTCCCAAAACCCCAGTTCTTCCATCTCCTGCGGTCCTTCCCGTTCGACAACGCCAAACCCTTTCCACTCCCCCGCACCTATAGCCTTGCAAATAGAGTACTTGCATGAACTTTGACATGAACAATTGATTTAAAATCTATTCTATATCGTGAATGGTTTTTTCATGATATTGCACGAAAGTTACCAGCTCTATTTTATGTCTAGTTTGTTTAATAATCAAAATTTATTGATAATTTTTTCGCAACGATATTCTTAGATGCTAAAACGCGTATCCATTGGCATGACGAAGTGTCGTAATCGCGCTTACTGTAGATATTCTATATCGTAATACCCGTTTTCATTTAATATTTATTTTATATAATATAAATATATATAACGTTATATTTAATTTAAGTTACCAGCAGTACTTTTTGATTAGTTTGTTTAGTGATTGCAATTCACAATAAAGTTACCATTGCTAAATTTTGCCTACTTTCTTTAGTGATCACGGTTTATTTAGCATTGTTTTCCAAGCGATATTTTTTTGACCAAAAACGCACTGCATTTGGCTCTTTGCGTAGGTGGTGACGTACTGTCCCTTACCGCAGGCTGTGTTTTATAAGCGTGTTTCAGGTGGTTTCAAGTGGTAAGGTAAGGTGATATATTAATTCTCCCAACTTCACTTAATGTTCTCCTTTCAATGAGAAAAAACAGAATCCAGAGCGATTTTTGACAAACCCAGCAGCGAATGCCGAGTAAGGGAGCTGGCGTCACAGCATTCTTAATATTACCACGGTCCATTTGTGCGCAAGGCTGCAATTATGATTTGTAATCGCATATTATTATTTAAAACGTAGGGAAGATATAACTGAAAATTTTTGATTTAGGGTTCTTACGTACCAAATTTACAATTTTCCAAAATTTGTGCAAATATACTTAAAGAGTTGAGTTCGCACCTCGAGTGAAGCCCATATTCGGCACGAAAATTGATTCAGCACAAGACATATGGCCGAATGCACAAAAATTTAGCTACGGGATCGATAATTATAAGACACTTAAAGGTATGGACCTCATTAAGGCTGACTTACACATGGAAGGGGTAGTATATCAAGAATATATTGCGTAAATGGTGGAAGATACCAATTAAGAGAATAAATTAGGAGTCTTAAGAATAGGAGAGCGTAAATGAAGCATTGTATGAGTTTTGAATAAAAAGGTAAAACTTTTTTATTTCCACTTAAATTTAATAGAGTACGACCATGGTTTCGACTTTATGTCATCTTCAGGTACAGATTCGTAAACGTTCACACTTATAAATCTATACCTGAAGATGACGTAAAGTCGAAAATATGGTCGTATTCTATTAAATTTATGTGGAAATAACAAAGTTTTACCTTTTTATTCAAAATGTATAACAAATTCCACAAAGTTACGCCATAAAACACCAACTTCATTGTATGAGTGTAAATGAAGCAAACGAGGTTTGCAAGGATAGGGCAGTTTGGAGGAAATAATTAAAACAGAGTCAGGAATAGTGCGTTGAAACGCTTTTATCTTAACTTATAGACCTTTAAGTCTAAATCTATCGATCTAATACGTATGCATTTTGTCCAGGGCCTCGTCATCGTTCAACTCTCCCTTGGAGAGCTAACTGAGGAAGTCGATATATATCCCCGTGTCTCACTATATGCCTTTTATGTTTTACATTTGACACTGTCAAATCATCGTCATGAGTTCAGATTGACGACCCATTCATTCTGTGGTGGACTTCTTGATCCATCGCGTGATCCACCCAAGACATCCTTAAAATGTGTCCGCAGAGCCACATTTCAAAGGTTTCAATCATCTTCTCCGTGGCCTCTGTCTTGTTGCAGGCCTCAACGACGTACAATAAAGTCGGAAAGACAAAACATTGAAGGATGCATTTTTAATAGCATTTTAAATCTCCTAGATCTGTTAAAAAGAGACTTAATTGATGTAAACGTCGCTCCGGCATTTTTGATTCGACTCTCGATCACCTGAAAATGATCTCGGCCCTCGTTGATGTTGCAGCCGAGGTAATGAAATCTCGGCATGCAATAATCCATTTCAAATAAGTACATGAGTGGGAACGGAAACTGAACGGATTATGCATGAAAATTTATTTTTTATAGCGAGTTTATGCAGCTTTGGGTCTTCTCCACGCGCAGTCTTCTCCCAAGTCCATTTTAATCTCTCCAATCTTGATCCCACATCTGCCTTTTTTCATATCCATGGCAACTAGTTTCATCTCTATATTCTCGTAGTCCCTCCCTCTTTTTCTCCAAGATGGTTTCTATTTCAGCCTTTTTTTAGGTTATCGGTGATTTTCCGCTCTCTTTATGTCTCCATACCATCTAATTTTTTTAGTAGATTTTTTCTTTTGCTTTTTTCATTCTTCTTACGTTTTATTTCGGGATTCTTTCTATCATGGCTATTCTACAAGTTCTTTTCAAACAATCTATCTCTACAGCCTCCACAATCTTCGTCCGTTCCTTTGTCTGGTTTCGCATGTTTCCTCTTCGTAAATCAGTGTGTTCTAAATAATATTTCGGCATTTTTATAGTTTTACATATACTTTTATATATTTGGACCACTGTATGTTGTATGATGTTCAGTTCGTCTATTCCTTGTTTTTATTTATATATTGTTTGTTATTTAGTTACCGCAGTTCTTTATTGCAAGTGTCGGCAGGTCGTGTTTGTTTTAATTATATTCAGTAGGGCTACCTAAAATTTAGATCCAGTGAAAGAAAAGGTTTGTGACATTATTGTGTTAAAGGGTGATGTTACAGCTTTCATCATATGATCATTTACGGGAAATGAGTGTAGCAATGCAGCATGTATCCCTCTACATCTTTCCCATTCTGGTGCATTTTTTCCTCCATTGTTTCAAGATTACTGATTCAACTTTTGAATAGGGTAGGTGACAGGCAACACAAACAATAGTTCTCTTAAGGAAAAATCCAAAATTAATGTATTGTGATTATATAAATTTTTCATACTCACTAATAAGAGCTTAATACGTATTTACAATAATTGATATAGAACTATAAAAGTGATAATAGGACTATTTTGTAGTCAGTTTAGCTATTCCAGCAGTAATTATGCATAAATTCGACAGTGTCGGGCCATACATGGTGGAACAGCATTTTAGTACTTAAATCAAACTACAGTAATTGTACTGTCCACTTAAATTTTAATGTAATTAATACACAACACTTGTTGTCTATTAATTACATTAAAATTTAAGTTGACAGTACAATTACTGTAGTTTGATTTAAGTAATTATGCACCTGCAGGACTATGGAAATAATGTGTTTAGCTATTCTTTTAGTGATTATAGAAATATCTGCAGCACTTACAGAATCGTATAGCCACTCATCCCATTGAATTATGTTATAAAAATTAGTGTATTGAATTAATGATTTTATGTTCCTTGACGAATATTACCTCCTGATTAAAAGCAAAATAGTTCTATTATCTTCCAAATTATAAGAAGGAACACTTTTATTTCGCCATATGTGTGTATAAAATATTATCTTATTGAGCTTAATGTAATTAGACCTGGGGGCTATTCTGTGAATTCACTTCCGTAGTAGCTCTTTCAGCCAAGATTACTACTCCAATAAACGATTCATTTGCGCTCTTTCACTCTCGAAATGCCACGACTGATCACGGCTGCACATGACGGTTTTTCAAGTAGCAATTGACGAAATTGGAATCGTAGGAGCATATTTAAGGTGATAAATGATAAATTTGACGTGAACTCTCGGCGCTCGTTTGGCTATGCCTGATCTTCGGGAAAATTCGTTACGGGACCGAGTTTGAGTCCAGAAAATATTTCCGAGCCCAGTCATGAAAAGCAAGATAATCAGTCGGGACTTCATGTGAGAGTATTTCATTCTCCGGATTTAATATATGGTAGGTATATTAAATTTCAGATAATTTGGACTGAATTGAGCACCAGAAAAGTGAGACTTGCGACAGCAGGATTTTTTGCGACGCTCTCGGAATTAATTTTCTCAGCACGTGTGATTTCTTCACGAATACTATTCAAGGAGAATTACAGCCCGATATGTAAGATCGGTCTCCAGATAAATATATATATACATATTAAAGTTTTAAGTGCGGAAGAAATGAGTTTTAAAAATTCGCACCACGCATTTAAACTCAAGAGTTAAACCATTCATCCTGATATATTACCCGGTCGGGGGTAAAACCCAGAGAAATGGTTGATTCATCAGCAGATCGGGTGGTGGAAGTAGTGAAAGCATTTTCCAAAGAGGAGATGGGAAGAGCATTAGTAAGAGGGAGAAGGCAAATGACTTTATCTCAGGAAGAGGGGGGGGGGGGGAGAGACCATTAGGTAACTTTTGCCACTTAAGGTCTTTGGAAGTGGAGAAAGGGGGAGAGAGGAAATAAATTGGGGGGTATTATTACAGCCAATGGCAAAGGGGAGATGGAAGGGAATTGGGGCGGCATGAAAGCCTTTGGAAGAGTCTTTACTAATGATGATCGACAACATGAAACATTCGCATGTCCTTAAATGCCCTGATGCTCACCTTCCTGCTAAATTCTCCGAATTCCTTAGGGTGGCTGGAGCGGTAATCGAGGGTCATTGAGCGCACATTTGGATAATTTTTCAAGTAAGTCGAAAAGAAATTGGACCGCATTTCATTGAAGTAGTATCTGTTTGTGCGGTGGAACTCATCACACGGGGATTAATGGAAACGCTATAAGAACTATGTTCTAAATTTTTTGCCTTAATTAAAACATCTTATGACATGACTTGTCAGCGCCATGTTCGAAATTGTGGAAAATTAGAAAAAACCGTATTTCAGTCTGTTATTTTTTTCGAACTTTTGACTCGGCATCACACCTTGACATTTGTTAGCATTCATTATAAAAATATTAAATGTGTCTTTTCCCGTTTAGAAGAATATATATATATATATATATATATATATATATATATATATATATATATATATATATATATATATATATATATATATATATATATATATATATATAATGCTATTTTAGCACGTAGCCTCAAGGCACCTGAGATATTTTCATAATAATTTGATAAACCACATATATATATATATATATATATATATATATATATATATATATATATATATGTGGTTTATCAAATTATTATGAAAATATCTCAGGTGCCTTGAGGCTACGTGCTAAAATAGCATTGAATTGCCAATAAACAAGGTCAGTAAAATTCAATTATTTTTACTTTAATCCATAGATATCACTTGTGATAATATCTACTTATGCAAAGTTTCACGCCAGTATATAAATAGACAAATATCGCTGTAAAAAAACGTTCCGCCGTACTGTGGGAGCCAAAAAATTAGGGAATTATTTTACTTTTTCCGTTGTATTGTTGGAAAACATTGCATTCTCTGACGAAAATTATTAGTTGCAAGGTTAATATAAAATAGGTGCAGTTAATCGACGTTTATATTTTAACTAGCGGAAGGTGCCCGTTGAAATTCAACGGGTGTGAAATAAATTGAACTTATTTTATAAGAAAACCACAAAGCCTGAAGAATACTGTCAGCGTGGTCATTTGATGAGTTCGTAACCTATCTTGTACGTTGTGTTCGTTGTAGTAGACACGCTGACCGTTTCCCAGGTGCACGGAGAGATGGTCCTCTTTCATGCACGGGAAACCCAAGAATGAATGAATGTAAGTTAACTGCACTTTAACACCTTTAAACATATATAAATAACTCGCCAGGTTTATGATGTGGGAATTGGTCTAAAAATAAATTCGCAATCGTAATGAGAGGCAGACGGTTCCACTACGTGTAATACATCTGAGTATTAAACGATAATAAACAGTGCTGTCTTTGTTGTAGCAACGTAGGCATTATTACCATTACTATTCGCTGCACATAACTATTCTTGCACATCTAATTAAGTGTGTAGTCTATTTAATTCCTTTCTATGTATCGTTTACTACGTAAGAGTTCTCTCATATACGTGCATTGACCCTATTAGAGCTACTTTGAGAATAGGCATTGAAGAGTATACTTGTTTTAAATATGCATTGAATTAATCGATTACCCCCCGAAGCAATCTATCATGGGGCCCTTGGGGCTCTGGGCCCTTCTTATACAGATTTTATTTCTACGTGCTATCAAGGGCCGGCAGGAAAGCGTAATATTGAAATGCTAGAGGTATGAATATGCTTTGAAAATAAAATCTCTGGTTGTCAAGGAAATATGCTATTGTTGATTTCAGAGAAAAATATGAGATTTTTCAGATAAAAATTTGATATTCAGGCAAATACGAAGCGTAAAAGAAAATTGGTAGAAATAATTAGAAACTTCATTTATTCAGCCATCCGATAGAAATAATCCCAATCCTCTGTCTTGAGCGGATGTTATTTTCAAAAGCAAAAAACTAAACCACTGCACAATACCCAATTCGTTGCGTACCAAAGGGCCGGCCCTTTTTGGGATCTTTTGTGGCCCTGAGATCTTTCTAAAATATCCTACAATTTTCCTATCGTCGTGAACTATTAGTATGCAAAATATCAGCACGATCAAAGTTAAACTGTAGATTTGTATAAAAACCAAACTGACAAACGACAGACAAACCTACTTTATATATATCGATGATTATTTTTTCTGGCGATATGAGCCGACTGCAGCGCTATTGATCTAACGCATCTTAACTGCAGCTCCTGTAGTTGTTTGCTGAGAACTCAAAAACTAGGTATTATGAATTGGTGCCTATATCTTATTAACATTCAATACTTTGGGAGTATTTACTCACAATTCACAGTTTTTCGCGAAAATGGCATTTGTATACCTAATGGAGAAAAATGTCATGTTTCACCCATTTAACACCATCCAATTTTAAGTCCTATTTGCGAAAAAAGTATCGTGGAAAGGTAGGATTTTTTCCGTTTATATCCAACAGAGGACTCGTTTTTTTATTACAGACAGAACATGAAGTAAATGACATTTAAGTCATTCAACGGTAGATCCACGTTAAAATGTACACAAAACACGTGGGTAGGTAACTGACACTGAAACAGGCAAGTCATGGATCAGTTACCTACTGATGTGATTTTATCAACTCAAGGACAGTGGACACTTATGGTACACGTGCACTTAGACAGCCCAAATAAGAAATTAATTAGTAGACACGGGAACAATGACCTGATCAGCCAATTACCTGATAAGCTATGGAAAAAACAATTATTTTTCCACTGGAAGTGAATTTGGCTCTGTTGTAGCAGAAGCAAATCTAAGCTCCACAGCATTCTACGGTGGAAAATAGAAATAGGTAAATCGGGGAGAGTCGCCGCATACTCGATAGACTGCGCACCCCCCTATTCGGCGTTTCCCGACAGTTTGCTGGCAGATGCGCAATGCAGAGGCGCAGTAGATGCTAGGGAATAAATGAGGTGGTCCCGTTTTTGTTTCTTTGGTTTTACAGATTTAAAGCGCAAATACTGAGGTGAGTCTTGTATTTTACCTTCAAAATTTTCCTCGCCTTACACTAAATTCGTATTAGACGTTTAACTACTGCTATATTACGATTGTTTGTGGTTTGCAGCAACAGTAAGTTCTGCTCGGGATGTTTTCAGTCTAGTTTCGCCATCATGGCCTTCAAGGCCACAGAGCCACGAGGTGCGGCGTCTCTCCCGTAGAAAACGGGAGAGACGCCGCAATGAACTTCGGTACACATGCCGCACTTCTCTCATGCGGGATATACGCCGCACGGAATGAATTATGATTTCAGATGAATTATAACACGTTTTCAGCAACGATATATGTTTTAGTGTGTATACTAAAACTAAAGACAATTGTTTTTGTGTTGTGTAGTATTATTTAATTTTTTTGTACACATATTTTGAACAATAATGTGAAAAATAAGTAGAAACATATTTTTAAATCTACTTTTAGATTAATTTAAAAATGCCGACAGTTTATAAAAGAAAAGTGGGGGTAAAACCTCGTGGAGAATGGGACCCACAGAGGTTAATCGAAGCCATTTCTAGGATAGAGGCAGGAGATATTTCATTTCGAGAAGCAGAAAGATTATACGGGGTACCAGCGAGAACTATTAAGAGGAGAATCGACACGGGAAAAACGCACGCCCCCGGCCATGGCCCAACAAGTAAGTTTTTGCAAATAACTCTTAATATGAAGTATTGAACTACTAATTTTTACTTTTTTAAATAAAAATAGGCCTAGCTTATCCTAGATAGTCACTCCAATGATGTGCTTATTAGTCTAAAAATATGTGCACTAATAATCGTGTGGGTTTTCAGGCAGTCTCGGACCAGAAAATGAAGAAAGGCTCGTAAGACACATCCAAAAACTTGGCGATGCCGGATTTCGCCCAGATCAGCCAGCTGTAAGGAGAATGGCGTATGAATTTGCGGTGGCTTTGAATATCAGCCATAAATTCAACTGCGAGAAAAAAATAGCTGGTTATGATTGGCTTTCGTCTTTTCTGAGGAGACATCCTGAGCTGAGTATTCGGAAAGCAGAGGGTTTTTCAATAGCAAGGGGAAGGGGCTTGACAAGAAAAGCAGCAGAAAAGTTTTATGATATTCTAGAGGAAGTAGTAAAAGAACATAAACTTCAGGACAAGCCACAAAATATACACAATGTAGATGAGACCGGAGTGCAGCTAATAAACAAGGTTGGCAAAGTTGTGGCAATAAAAGGTGTTAAAGTAGTGAATAAGATGACAACTGCAGAAAAAGGTGAAACAGTGAGCTTGATAGCGTGTTGTTCGGCAGAAGGCAGATTTCATCTCCCTGCATTAATCATCAAAGGAAAAAACTCAAAACCAGAGTTCCAAGATGGACTCCCTCCAGGATCCAAAGTGTACATGAACCAGAAGTCAGCGTACATCAATAGTGACATGTTTCACAAGTGGTTTAGTGAGCAGTTCTTGCCCCGGAAAGCACCTGGGAGTAATATCCTGATTCTCGATGGGCATTGTTCGCATGTTTCTTCCATTTCCCTTCTTGAGCTAGCTGAAAACAATGATGTCACGTTACTCTGTCTACCTCCTCACACTACCCATGCTTTACAGCCACTAGATAAATCTTTTTTTGGTCCTTTTAAATGCTACTTTAAAACCGCCAGCAACACATGGGTTGAACAACATGTCGGCCGCAAGCTAACGCGGTACCAAGTCGGGCCCTTAAGTTGTGAGGCGTGGGAAAAATCTGCCTCCGTGGGAAACGGCATTAGTGGCTTTAAATCCTCGGGAATTTTCCCTCTGAACAGAAATGCTCTTCCAGACTACCTGTTTTCTATTAAAGATAATTTGGAATCTGTTCCATGTATTACACCTACCCAACCTCACCGAGAAACTAGACCTTGTGCTACAGGATCTTCTCAACTGGAACCGCAACCTTTCAGTAGCAAAGACATCATTGGGCCTGAACCACAGGGAACACCCTCAAAACTTCTAACAAAAATTTCACCTGTCCCAAAACTTAAAGAAGGAAAGTCAAAGATTGGTGGGAAAAATGGTCCAGTTATATTAACCTCTACTGAAAACCGGAAGCGCCTGAAAAAAGGTTGGGTGAAAAACATCAAAATGGACTAAAAAGAGAACAAAATAGGGGAAAAGTTATCCAAACTGGGCCTAAAAGGAAAAGTTTAAATTTTGATCTTGTCCCTGAAACTGACAACAATTTTACTTTTCATAGCGAACAAGATAGTTCAAATGCAAAACGTAAACCCAGTAAACTAAAAAAAGTAGCAACGATAGTAGCTGCAAGGAGTGTGGTGAAGTTTACCAGGAAACCCAAAAGACATGTGATTGGTTATGCTGTGCTACATGCAAATCATGGCTGCACGATGATTGCACAACTTTTGATATGTTTTGTGTCGATTGTGGTCGCGAAGATAGAAAAAAATCCAAATAAGTTTTGCACTTAGGCTATTACCCTGAATGAGTTTTTTTATAAATATTACTATGCTACCTTGTAGCTCTGTCAACTGACTTTCTTCCGTTCAACATAAATTTTTCAGTAAAAATTAGATAAATATAGCCCATGTTAATTGAATTTCTTTGTTTTTACATGTGTATGTTTAAAATATAATGACATTACCATAGCTGCAGTTTTCCAATCTAAATTTCAGTCACATTAAAATCGTAGGCATGTACTATTAATTAGAAAAATAGTAAAAATATATAAAAAGTATTTAAATAGATTAATTTCCTCATAACTTCATTAATGCGACAAAATGTTTTTTTTTTAAATGAAGCTGCAGAATAGAGAAATCAGTTTTAGTCTGTTTTAATGACATGCGGCGTATCACCCTTATACATCTACATCTACATCTACATATTAACCCGCAAGCCGCCTCAATAGGCGTGTGGCGGGGGGTGTTAGGACACCAGCCGCTTAAAGATAAAAAGGAAACGCTCTAATGAAATTACGCCTAGCATTTATTGAAGTCCCTTATTGTTCGGGGGAAAAACGAATTCCCATACCTATCCGTTCGGCAAAATATCTCTCTTAATTTATCGTTTCTATCGGACCTGGAAATATAGTGGGGTTCTAATATGATGTTCTCCGTGTCGCTCTGAAAGATATCTATTCTCAATTGTTCAAGCAATCTAAGCCTAGCGCGCAGCCTCCGAGTCTCTAGCGGTTCCCAGCCTAATTCGTTTAACATCTGTGTAACGCTGTCAGTACGCCCGTAGCTGTTTTTGACGAATCGCGCAGCTTTCCTTTGTATTTTATTAAGTTCCCGGACTAAGTCTTTCTGCACCGGATCCCATATGCTCGCTGCATATTCAAGGTGTGGCCGGACGAGTGCGAAATAGCACCTCTCTTTTACTTTTTCATCCGAAAATCTTCCCACAATACGCTTGACGAATCCTAGCTTCTTCAGAGCTCTGCCACAAATATTTCTTATATGTGCTCCCCACGATAGGTCCGAAGTTATCGTAACTCCTAGATACTTCACTTCATCTGTCGCCTTTATGTTAACACCATCCACAGCATATACATGGGAATAGTTGGACGACTTCCGCAAGAAATGTACCGCCGTGCATTTGCTCAGATTAAGTTCGAGTCCCCACACTTGGCTCCACACATGAACGTTGTTTAAATCCGATGATAGAGTTTCAAAGTCAGAGTGATCACTAATTTCACGATAGATGACAGCGTCGTCGGCGAATAGACGTATTTTACTGCTAATTCGAGAGCATAGATCATTTATGTATATAATGAACAAAAGGGGTCCGATCACGCTTCCTTGCGGGACACCTGATGTCACTTTAACGACATCAGAGCTAATTCCGTCAAGAACTACCTTTTGCTTACGATCACTCAGAAAGTCGCGTATCCAGTTTACTACTGTTTCGTTTAGGCCGCATGACTGTAATTTGTATAAAAGTTTGTTATGAGGTACCGTGTCGAAAGCTTTCTTAAAATCTAGAAATAATGCGTCGACTTGTCTTTTCGATTCGCCAGATTTGAGAACGTCATGAAGAAAGAGCGCGAGTTGTGTTTCACATGATCTACCTTTCCGGAAGCCGTGCTGACAGCCATGGAGGACGTTACGACTGTCCAGGAACGTCATGATATTGCTAACGACGATATGTTCGAGTATCTTGCCTATAATCGACGTTAATGAAATTGGTCGATAGTTCCCTGGGTCGTGTCTGTTTCCCTTTTTGAATATCGGTGTAACGTTTGCAATTTTCCAGTCTAATGGTATCTTTCCTTCAGACAATGACTTCTTGAATATTATGTCTAAGAACGGTGCGATCTGTGGCGCTAACTCCTTGAGGACACTCGCGGGTATTCCCTCCGGACCCGGAGATTTACTATTTTTTATCGACTGTAGCTGTTTAGTTATCCCATCACGTTGAATAGTGATTTCTTTCATCGGTTCCTCAGTGAATTGTATTTCAAAATTACATGCAGTATCGTCTGTGGTGAATACACTTTTGAAGTGGGAATTTAACGTGTTAGCTTTGTCAATATTTTCGGTGATAAGTTTGCCATCATTATCAAATAACGAATCTACGGTTGAAGATTTTCCCTGAAGCTCTCTCGCATATGACCAAAAAGATTTCGGATTTTCTTCGAGTAATTCACCAAGTACTTTTTTCTTGAAATTTAGCAATGCAGAACGCATTGATTTCTTAGTTTTTGAGCGTTGCGCAGCGTAACTTTCTTTTGCTTCAAGTTCCTTCGATTTGTCACCTACCGTAGTGAACTTTTTAACCAAGTTGTACAATTTTCTCTGTCTTTTAAGGTCCCTCCTAACATCGTTGTTATACCAGCGAGGTTCTTTACTGTCGCATTTCAATTTTTGCGGAATATATTCGTTGATTCCCCGTCGTAGAATTTTTAAGAAATATTTCCATGATTCATCAGTGCTTTTATCCTCAGTTTTAGCTACGAAATCCGTGTACGAATCATTAAGCATCTCGCCAAATTTGATGAAGTTGCATTTATCAAATAAATAAATATTGCGTTTCGGTTTTACAGCTGACTCTACTTCAATTTTTAAGGTTGCAAAAATTACTCTGTGATCACTTATGCCGTCAATAATATCGAGCTGTTTTATCAACTTAGGATGGCTTACTGCAAAAAGGTCTAATATTTTATTTCCTCTCGTAGGCTTGTCAACTACTTGGGAAAGTGAGTGATTAGCAAGTGTGTTGAGTAAGATCTCGCTGATTTCCCTTTTCCTAGAATTCGGTTTTACAGTGTAAGAATCCCAATTTATATATGGCAGATTAAAATCTCCCCCAATAATTATTACACTTTTACTGTCTCTCACAGTAAATGCGGATATTTGATTATCTAATTGGTAAATAACATCAATTTTGGAGTTTGGAGGTCTATAGAAAGAGCAAACATGTATACTCCTTTTGTTTCGTTGTTTAATTGTACACCACACGCTTTCTATTTCATTGTCAGTTATTTCGTGGGCGGTGCTGTGTAAATGTGATTTAACTGCTAGAAAAACTCCGCCACCTGCCCTATCGCTTCGATCGCATCTGTAGATTTTATATCCTGGAGGAAAAACTTCGCTGTCGCTTAAATCCTCAGTAAGCCAGCTCTCCGTTCCTATGACCACGTCTGCGTCCTGAAATATATGCTCGATTTCAGCGCGCTTGTTTTTAACGCTACGGCAATTAACTACTATAAAGTTAATGTCATATTTTGTCGATTGAGTGTCGGTTGGTTCTTTTCCACGCTTATGGGTATTAGGTGGGCGAATTTCACTGGAAGTGCTTATTACATTTGATATCATTTCTTTCACTGGAGTACGAGTTTTGGGAAAATTGCCACTATTTACCGGCTTTAGCGCTCCTAAGTTTACTTGGGTGTGAACATTTTCGCAATGCGGATTTCCTCGGAGGCTGCGTTTGGTTAAATATTTAAAAATCCCACTATATGACCTATCCTCTAGTCTAAAAAATATCTACAGTGCTCAAAAATCCTACGAGCCACCCGTTCAGACGCCTCTTTGGAATAATGCACCCCAGACGAGTTGAGGGGAGCCCGGCATGATCTAAGCACCGGCCGAAGATCCACGAACTCTGCCCCAATGCTCGCACAGAATTTCCACAGCCTCTTGTTGATCCAGGCAATCCTGTCCCAAACTCGAGGGCCGCAATCAGTCCGTGGAACAATGCTGCAGATGGATAGTCGCAGATCGACACCAGTGCCCCTCCGAACGCGTTCCACCTCCGAGTTTAGATCCCTAAAGGAATCCAAGATCTCATCGGCTCTACGCTCGGAAGCATCATTGGTGCCAACATGGGCCACCACCCGCAGTCTAGAGCAGCCCGTGTACTTCACCGCCGCTTTTACCACCGCCGTAGAATTGGGTACGATTCCCCCTGGTGTACACCAGGAGGTGACCCGTTGGTCCGCTCCTTCTCTCCTTGCCCTCTTCTCCAACTGGGGGAAAATCCGCCGGACGTTCGAACTCCCTAACAATACTATTCCTGCCCTCCCAGCCCGGCTGCCGTTCGAAGTTGAGTCCCTTGCAACGGGGGGTTCGTTCGAACGGGGATGGGATTAGCCTCCGCATCCCCCACTCCCCGTCTCGGTCGAGCCACCGCCCCCCGCCCTTGGGGCACAACCACCCACTCGGGCCTCAGGCTGTGAGTCATCCCCAGACCCGAAGATTGCACCGTCTTCCCCAAGGCCGCCGCACTTGCTTTCGCACCCGAGCATGCCCGGGACACCACCTTGGTGCTGTGCAAGGTCTTGGAAGAAACGCTACAACCACCGGGGCCCGAAACCCTCCCACAACCCGTAACCCGGGCGAGTATCTCCGTAACTAACCTCTCCAGTTCGGCGACACGTGCCTCGAGGAGGTCGCTCTTCACCTTGCTCTTGAGGCTCGCTACAGAGGAACTAGGGCCAGCCATACTATTCTACAGGCTTTAGCACTTAAAACGATTTGAATTTACACTAAGTCCTCTAAATATATAAGGCGGGTATAAGCGAATCAAGTACGATACGCAAGGTTGCGTAAGAAGTACTTTCTAGCAAAGTAGTTAGACGGATAAAGAGCAAAAATGCAATGGATCAGTTGCTAGAACACGCACGCACGTATAGGATCAAATAATTATTAAGAGTCAATACTAATATTTTGGAACTACTAATAATTTTAAGTTCTATAACAATACTTAACCACTGAAGCAAGACAAATTATAACTAAGCAAGCACTACAAATTAGTAATACACTTGAATAAAGGAAAAAAGAATTTAAGAAAATAAGATGGTCAGCGACTACTTATCCGTTACACCGTCGGCTACAGGACCAGGCTGCTTCACAACACTACTTCACTACACAGCACTACTTCACAAAATGCGATTTCAAAAATAACACTACTTCACTTCACAGCACTACTTCGCAAAATACGATTTCAAAAATAAAACACTAAATTCACTGCTGCACAAATCTAGGTGTACGGTGCCGCTGCCGGTCAGAGGAGTCAAATAGGTGATCGCCGCCGGTCAGAGAGGAAACCGGTTTCAGGAGCGCTCAGTAGACACAACCTCACCCTTCGAGAGCTGGTTGAAGAATGTTGAGAAAGAAGAAGAAAAGAAAGAAGAAAGCTTATAGGTGCGGCGTGTCACCCGTACCATACGGGATAGACGCCGCGAGGTAATGTTTTACAAAAATTATTCTTACAGCTAAGAGAAGAGTGATATAATAAGTACACGTTTTGGTGTGTACGTCAGAAACAAGACTAGTCACCATATTTACTACTTAGTTTAATCAAAAGTGCAAAATAGGACAAAATATAGTTATTTTACAAAATGTGCGGCATCTCTCCCTGATTTACCCTAAGTCAAAATGAAAGAAATTACTGTAATTAAATCGATTATTAGAATTGAAAAAATAACATCGAACATAGCCTTATTGATAGAGGTTCATATACATGGAATGGATATGATATACGTATGGGAAAGGACAAACTTTGCTTTTTCACAAGTATTTATGTATTACTCCACAGTATTCCACGTGATTAAGACTCTGTGTGATGAGTTGGTGCGTTGTTGTGTTGTTAAGCGAGCAGTGCACAAAAGAAATTAGAACGTGAAATGTATCCCACTCAATTTGTGTTCTAGTCTTGAATGGTAAACGGAAGCAGGAATTGTAGTACGATGTACTGTCCAATTGTACCGTGTATTGTCTCGAATATTGTCGTTTTTGACCCCGAAACAAGTATTGCTGGATTGAACCAATATTCATATACTCTGTAGATGTAGTAAAAATAATATTCTCCTCAATTTTTTAGTATCAAAACTTGGTGGCACTCGCTTGTGGAGAGCATGATCCAAGGGTAATGAAGGAACGCTGGAGGGGTGGGATTAAGGGTCCGAGTCCTCCGGGAGTCCTGTACATCGCACGCTCATCAGCGTTTATTTTACTCTCACTGACCTCTAATTCTCGGCTGAAGAGTACCACCAAGTTTTGCTATACAGGTAGATGATGCGGTTGTCGTGATAATTTATAATTTTCTGGTGACCGATGCCTTGCCCATAATTTCAAATAAAATTATGCATCATGAAGTATGCTCGTATCTTGAATTTATGCTCATTGTGTGGAGAGTGACTGCATAACTATTTATGGTCAGGGAAACTTTATTTGCGCATGCAAACGAGTAGTGTAATCGGAGTTTATGTATTTTTCCTATTATTACTTCATAAAAAATACAAATAAAAAATAAATTTAGAAGCACAAAACAATGCATATCGTATTAGGAAATCGGTGCAATGCATTTTATCGAGATCTTAAGCCAACTTGCATGCCATTCCTTCGAAACTACTTTTCCACCTTTCCCTATGTCACCCCTGCCTCACCTTTCAATATATATTCGATTTACCGCCAACTAATACAACCCCTTCCAGATATTCACGGAGGAACCAAATTGAGAGGTGTTCCGGTACCTATAGTGAGTAGGTACTTACTCTGTAGGTACTCTGCCGGACTGAATTGAAGACTACGAGGATACCGATCATGGTGGGTATTCCATTTTATGAGGCGCAGCCTGGTTTTTATGCCGGTATCTTTACAGTCATCCCGAATGCTCAGGGCAGTGTGGTTTATGCATGATGCCTTGCTTTTTATCCTCCTGTGTGGGGAGGGGGAGGGTCGTCCACGGCCGCTCACAAAATGCTGCTTCTGAAGCACTTCATTTCCGTGTTACGCTTTGGAGTTTGAGTAGAACTGTGGTACTCTGTTCGCGGTAAATATAGTTATGGTGGTACTTGTGGTAGTTTCCAAACCATTTAATCTGACACTCGGTGATGTAAGGTTGGCGGGTCAACTTATGGCTCGCAAGTCGTAAACGGCCTCTGTTATTACCTGATGTGGGAGATCAGTAGGTATGTGATATTTTTTCTAGGTGACCGTTAATCTGGAGCAGAGGTCCCCCAAAATATTTTGTCCGTCAAACCCTTTTACATCTGCATCTTCATCCTACCCAACAAGCTGCCACAATGGCGGGTGAAAGGGGGTGTAAGGACACCTTCCGCAGAAAACCGGAGGAAGTCGGGAATAGGAATATGAAGAGGTGGAGGACAAAGGTTGCTTTAACGTACTGTCTTACTATCAATCAGTTTTTTTGTTGTAGTCACTTATAGTGCGTGGACAGAGGGAATTTTTGTACCTATCGGTTCGGCAGTGTGCCTCTGTTATTTCACGACGGATTAGTCACGACATTCACCCTTGAGGATGATGGACGCTTCATTCATCAAAACGTCGACAGCGTTGGAGGACCCGGTGGAGAGCACCCCTACCAGCCTTTGTTAACTTCTAAGATAATTCCTCGAGCTTTAATTTGTAAGTATTTTTCGTTGTAGAGGGCCGAATAAAACACATTCCCTCGTGCTTCTTTCTCACTGGTGGCTACTTTAATTTCATGTTCCAATGAGATTGCTCATTTATATTAGATGCATTAATAATAATGATTGAGGTAAGATCTTGTGTCTCATTTATGATGTTGTACTCTTATTGGTTGAACAAGTCGATAAAATGTGCAATAAAGAAGAATGAGATTAAGTCTAGGTTGAAATTTGATTGTATAAGCTGGGAAGGTTAAAAAAAATACTAACATGATATTATAAGCATTAAGCAATGTGATTTATCTCATGAGAAATTTCTATGAATGACTCAGAAATCGAAGATAATTAAAATAAATATATGTAACTGGAGGAAAATCAAATCGTGTGAATAGAATTGATTTTTTAGATTCTTCGAACTGTTTATTTGCTAATCAAGGATAGACGAAATGTTCTAATGCGCTACTTTGTGGTACTCAATAACTAAGTAAAAGATAACTTGGCTTTGATAATGACTAAGTGGAAACCTTGGTCGGCAAATTTCATAAAATTTTCGTGGACTATGCAAAGTTTTCTTTTACTTACAAATCAAGAAATTGTTTACAACAAGTATGTATGACTCTTTCTTTAGAGGCTCGTTGCTACAGTTTTCCATTTATTCTTCAACTTTAAGAGTGTGCCTTACATTCTTAGGCCAGTACATTTTGTGTTCGAGTAAGTATGAGCTTTTAACGTGATATGTTTCACAGGGATATTTGATTTGTCATCTGGCACCCGGACTAGTCAAAATGACGGAAAGAAATATTTTGTGAGCTAAGGAAATTATCTCCTTAAGTTGTCTGACACGTACATTTACTGTTTATGTGATACCAATGCCGACACTTACGTACTGTCGGCCCTTAAACATTTTGTGCATATGTACCATGTCTCACTCTGGTCTAAATATACTGAGGGAATTATACAAAAATGTGGGAAGACTAGGGCCCTTTATTGTTCTAAAACAATCATAAACATGAGTAAAGAGACTTACCTATATGTTGGAATAGAAATTATTGCACTGAGTTAATCATTTTAAAAGTAATTTGCCGGTATATTAAATATCGATATATTCACTGTTAATATATGTTTTTGATACCAAAAGCTGGGGTTTATCTACTTACTGCCCTGATGATTCGAACGGAAAACCAAGGTTCCACAGATATTTTATTTGGCAACCGGTTTCAATACAAGGTATCATCATCAGGCCCCAGGCATCAGGGTGATACTGCACCAGCCATGTAAGGGGAGGGAATAGGGAAATGGAGTGGGATAGAGGACAGAGTTGAATTCTATGTAAACGATATATCTTATGTTGGTGTCGTGATTTTTTTAATATATTACCACTAATGGTGCGTGGGAAGAAAGAATTTTTGTACCTACCCATTTGGCATTGTATCTCTATTGTATTTTTTTTCTTCTGTCAGTTCTTGAGATATAACGCGGGGTCAAAATAATATCCTCCGCGTCGTACTCAAACTTGTCTCACCTTAGGCGTATACCGTCAGCGGTGTCAATTGTTAAATCTTTAAGCAAACCCGAAACTTGTCTTTTGAACTATTTTGCTCTGATGTCATCATTTGCATCTAAAACTTCATATTTTTGTGTTAATATTTTCCGTTGATGTAATTAAAGCCTTTTTGATGGAGAAATAATTCCAATTGAGCGGAAATGGGTTTCCCTTGCTGCATGTTTTACGTATGTTTCGTGGAAAACATTTTGTTATCTGTAAGTGACTGTGTCTGGCTTTACTCGGTGGAATTCTTTCTTAATGAGGGTGAAGATTTGGAATCGCAGTGTTTCCTTTGCCCTCAAATGTTATCTGTTTTAAAAAGGTGTGATATAATTTTGATTCAATATATCTTGGCTGGGAATTTAGGCTGAAGTAGTAGTCCCAAGTTATTTTTTTTATACTTTCGAGAAAAGTAGGGACGAATACGGTATAATTTTTCGGCCATTCGCGTCGAAATTTGCGCATTTCTTAACAATGAATAGTCGTGTTTTTCTTTTCACTTGGCTTCTTTCGCTTCCCTTTGATCGCGACGGCTGCCTTGGCAGAGTGCTTCGTTAATATAGACAGGTGAGTCTCCGTCTGCCGCCTAGTACCAGGTGGTAGGCCAGAACCGACTGAACGTTAGATGTTATTGAGTCATGAAAAAACACCAATGCCAAGTTTTCCATCTGCAGATATACACGTGTTACATGTACAATTTGTTATTTTGAAAGTTTAATCACGAATCTGTGATTTAGGGCTGTCTTCGTGAACGTTTCGTTTTTGTACCCTTTGTCGACCTTAGAAATTGAGTCGCCTGGAAACTCCTGCAAGTAGACGAAAATAAACTGGTGCAAATATTTATTTTAACCAGTGGTCCCAAAAATATAAGTAAATCTTGATAAAATGAGTCGCATCCGTTCACAATGTACTATTTTGACGTGGAATGACCAAGGTCCAGCCGTTTTAACTCGTGTAATAAATTTTAACGAAATGGGAAATTCGTGTTTGAAAGTCTGCAACGTGGAAATGCAACCGTGACTAACCACTCTTGGGAAATAGAACTGAACGAAAAGATTTGTCTAGACGAGCGGCCATCTTTCATTTCGTATCAAAATTGAACGATTTGCTCCGAAATGGCGTTTCATCGCAATGCAACGTACCTACTGCAATCTTCAACAAATGCAATTTTAGCCTTTTCGTGTACGGCAACAATTTCACCTCGAATATTCGCGGGTATCTGTACCCGTTACGTGCTGGCGTGAAATGTTTGTAGTTATTTTTTTTATTAGAAATTTAAAAAATTAGGTTGGCGTGCGAACTGACATCTAAATTTTGATTTCGTAAGTTAGGTCAAAAAAGGACCGATGGAAATATGCTCTGTTGACGCTGTTGAGCAATCATTCATAATGTCTTAGGTCAATATAGTTGACTATCCCGCTAACATAGTTTGTTAATTTCAGTAATTTTCAAATTGGGTGTCGCTGATTGAAAGATTCGCTTGCGAGAATGAGTTTCCCCTAAATATCACGGCTGAAGAGTTCTCGAAAAAATGTATCCTTTATTTTCTGCTGGAAAATTGTCACCTTTTATTGGTGGTCGTTTTGTCCGTCTTAAAATATTGCGAAATCTTGTGAAGGGTTATTAAGCTGAATTTTGCACATAAAAATTCGTAATAAACGCCACCGGAAACTTTTATGGTAGGAAAGTCTCATCGTTACCCAGAAACACAATCATTCTAGCCGGCATAATTTAATTTTTGTGGCGATTTTGTTGGAGAAATTCCACACGTAGTGTACGTTTCTGAGGAATTTTTCATCCAAAAAAAGCTAAATTTATTATTTGGTCATGCATCATTGGTCTGGTAAAAAACCATAGGCGTTTGCTTGGGTCTGTCCGTATCTTCTCGATTCAAACGTTCACTTGACGGCAAAGTCGCACTCGCATGCACCCATCTTTTACCTTTTCGCTGTGCACCTGAGCACAGAGCTTTGTTGAGAGCTGAATGAAAGAATTCCATTTCGACTTGAAAGAAAAAGTGGAATGAATTTACGCTTACCATCTGCCTAGCAGAGACGAGTCATAGCTTCATAAAGTAAAAGCTTATAAAGTACATAGCTTATAAAGTACATAGCTTATAAAGTACATGGCTTTATTTCTTTTTTTCTCTAATAAAGATTTTTTATAATTTTTCAACTATTCTGGGTGCTTTAATGTGATGTTGGCTTGCTGAATGACTTTAGTGACTATTAGTCTAATTTTTCATTTGTAAAATAAAATATGTCCGGTATAATGGATATGTATGTATCTCTCGTATATAAGGAGCTTCGCTGGTTTGGTCAAGGTGGAGAGAATGTATGGAGAAACGAATAGTGAAAGGGCTAATAAATGATATAACATAGTATGATATGATATGTTATGATACGATGTGATAGGATATGATAAAAATATAATATTAGATAAGGGAATGGTTGAATGTGGTGGATTATAATCAGGCCCGGCTCAAGGCGTGGGCGACTGCCCGGGGCGCCGCAAAGGAAGTGGCGCCGCAATTGTGAAAAATATTTTTTTACTACGTTTAACTGGAGAATAGGTTGAATATAATATAAATAGGAGGAATACTAGGGGCTGGTTTTATAATGTCTTGTTAACCCTAACCAGAAGATAATACAGTCTTTAACTTTACCTAGAGGTGGCTGAAAGTTCTGGTTACCTTCTGTATAAGACCAGACCAGGTAACCAGTACTTTCAGCTACCTGCAGGTAAAGTTAAAGGGTGTATCATCTTCTGGTTAGCGTTAACCAGACATTATAAAACCGGCCTAGGAGTCTTAATGAGAGGAGGGTGTGTATGAGTGTAACTGAGGTAAAAGAGGTATGTAATGATAGAGCATTACGGAAGAATTTATCAAAGCAGGGTCAGGTCAGAACAGGCCTGTCACTGAAAATTAAATTTTTTTCACCATGCCTACCCCAAAGGGAATGGCTTGATGGGTATTTATGCATGCATTGTTATAGTCCTGCAGGAAATGCCCCTAATACCTCAGGTACCTGGGTTAATATTATTGGGTCACTTTATAAAATGAAATCACGATTATTTTGACTATGTTGCCATCTCGCTAATGTGTTCTGTGTTTGAAAGATTTCTTTTCCAATTACTCTTTGAGTCAAACGCTCACTACACGGTGAATTAGCTCACATCGTTACATTTCTGTGATCGCTTTGCCGGCCACTGCTTTAGATCCGAATGAAAGGCTCGCATGCTCACCTTAAAAAAAGAACAAAATAAATTCAACCCTGCCATCTGCAAAGCAAATGAGATTTGAGATTGAAACTTGCTTCAGGAATTACACTGAAGGCTAACAAGAATAATCAGTCTGTCTGGCTGGTTTGAGTTGATATAGTTGTTCGTTTTCATGGAGAAATACATTGCACGTAAATTGTGTAAAATTTCTCAGTGAATTGGCGTGACTTAATTATTGTGTGGGATTGTAAAAGCGGTCGGCGTCTGGACAATGTAATATCAAATCATTTTTATGTCAAATGATCACTATAGCAATATGAGTAGTGCTTTATTTTAGGTGTTTCAACGGTTTACCTTATATCGTGCTTTCCATCCGTAATCAGAACAGATCGAAATCCAATGGTCGTACCTATCAAATTCTATTAGCTCTCCTAAGTACATTGCTGAAATCGTTTTTCTGTGACCCGCACGGGACCTGAATGACATACATTATAAGTTCAATACGCGTGCCATCTGCTGAGCAGATGATACAAGTTATTGTAAATGGAGGTGTGTGTAGGGGAAACGGTTGAAATGTAGTGGTAAACGATGGTAGGTAAATTTGGACATAATGTGAAAAAAGATTTAATTCTTTGCGTAAACTTTTCACGAGATTTCCACCAGGTTAAATTGGCAAAACGTACCGACCGTACCTTACCTACGGGCAATTCATCTGTAGAAACGTCGGTATAGGTATAGCGAAACTTGGTGGCACTCACCAGCGGAGGATTAGAGGACACTGACCGTAAACCAATCGTTGATGAGCGGGCTAAGTTATCGAAGCACTCCCGTAGGGTCCTCTGGATAAAACCTCGGCCGCTTTAACCCACATCTCATGTATGCTTTCCTCTCATTTGCGTCATGATCTTCTCAAGCGAGTACCACCAAGTTTCGCTACACCTATACTTTCAAACGGTACTTTTACTTTTTCTTACTATACGTCCTCCTACGTCTTCAGGGTAAATACCGTTGAATTTTAGTACGGCAAGCTTATAATCTGAGTCCAGCAATCAGGTGACTCCTGATTGGTCGGAGGGTGAAATTTGAAAATTGCGACAAAGGAAAGGAAGAGTATTCGTTCTATTATTCTCAATTCGCTTTAAAATGGAATTCCAAGAGTTGCTGAGACAAAAACCGACGTCACGATTAAAATTATCCTTTTCTAGCTTGATCTCAATGGCTTCCTTGGTACGGTTTTAAGCGTTTTTTTCCTTGGATATAATGTTTTTACTGTTGTAAAAAATTAGTGTCTTTAGCTTTGCACACAAAAATGTGCATTTTAGTGAACGTTAGTAAACATCTGTGTTATTAAGTAATACTTGTATTGCTGATAGAAATAGAATGGAATATCAATTCAACGGGTGCTTGTCCTTTAGCCAATATAATACAATGGACAGTGATTCATAAATACGTATTTGCATTAAATCAAGCATAACAGCAGTGAACTGTGGTATGTTTCCCGAAACTTTGAAAAAATCTAGTACCAACATGTAACTTAAAATTAACAGCTGAAAATTATTAATGCTAGGGTTAAAGAGATATATTTATGAACAAACCATTTCAGTAAGCTTTTATTGAAACTAATTACGCTGTAAAAAAATAAATACACATTCAGGAAAATAGTTATTGAATTCAAATATAGATTGAATACAAAAATAAATATATTCAGCAATAAAAGTAGAGAATTGAAAAACAATTGGTATGGGTGTATATGCTATAACACTTCGGGTATTGTGGTAATATATTTTTCAATAGTGTAAGTGTCACAGAAAATAGATCTATGGCCCTACAACTATTTACATCTCTTCCAATTTGGGCAACAGGAAAGTGGTAGTCATAATTTTGGTCATGACAACTTGTGCCAAACAACAAATAATTCCTAGTGGAATAAGAAGGGATTAAAATATTCTTCGTTACGCAAGTACAAAATCATTTACACTGCCAAAAGTTAATGTTAGTGGCTACTCTGTATACAGGTAGGTACTTAAAATTTAGCGTCCTGATCACATCGTTCGTGTCACTTTCTCCTAAAAGCGATCGGTATCTGAGAGAGATCTCAGTTCAAATCCCTCTTGAGTCAATTAATTGTTTCACTGCTTACTATCTGCATGCAAGAAGCATGTAACGTATTTTTTTTTAAGATGCGCCTTTTTCTCTTATAAACCCACGGAACACCACCCTTTGTCTTATATGGCCACGTCGAAGTCAGATTTTGCCCATCATGCAACTGAGAGCCTATGCAGTGAGCCGGTTAACTTATTTTCTAATAATCACTGTTGAAATTGGCGGCAATTTGACTCCCG
Organism: Pyrrhosoma nymphula; assembly: GCA_963573305.1. Classification (NCBI taxonomy): domain Eukaryota; kingdom Metazoa; phylum Arthropoda; class Insecta; order Odonata; family Coenagrionidae; genus Pyrrhosoma; species Pyrrhosoma nymphula. Next base: position 30,467,337 of record OY754331.1, on the reverse strand, counting down.
TTTGAAGCCCGTTTCACACGATACATGATACAGCACGAAACCTAGTATACTAGCTGGCACTAGATGTTGAGGATGTAATCCAGTATGATTGGTGCCGTCCTAGAAGGTTTCGCTCGATCATTGAACTTTTAATGTCAGGAAACAGTAATTTCATTCATTACTTAGCGCATGTCTTCCATAATATTAAATTAGCCAGTCTGTGGTAGCAGGCGACCAAAACAATAGTTGGAATATTTTCATTATTGTTCATTTCGTAGCCTGCAAATTACTGGCAGCCGAAAGGAGGAATAGATAGCGCTGATTTCAGAAAGTAAAGATCGCACAGCGGCTGTTAAAGCTTACGTGATTGGTGATTGGTCGACGGTTACTGGGTCCTGCTGGAAGCCAGTAGCAGACTAGTATCGCATCAATTATGAAATGAAGTATCTCAGCCAGTATGACAGCGATTATGCTTGTTAGCCTGCATGCTGGTTATATATCACACGAAGTATGCTATCTGATATATGCACAATGTAATGCTATCATACCAGCGAGTATCCTCAAACATGTGCTGGATCAATTATCGTGTGAGACGGGCTTTAGGTATCTTCTTATCATTCTTTCTTCAAGTACTAGGCATTAAACCTGTTACGACGTTTTCCAGTCATGCATCTCCAGCATCTCCTGCGTGGACATTCCATTGTTATTTCTGCCTCTCGCTCTATATTTCTGCATTTGTTCGGGTTTTCTTCCTTCACCCATTCTTTCAACGTGTTATCTCCGTCCATTTCTGTACCCTCATTTCGTTTCGTTGATACTATTCCGTGTTCTGGCCTTATATCCATATTTATTTTCTTGTTGGTTCGTGTTTATCCAGAAAATCAAGGATGAAGGTTCTGCATCAGGCTAGTAAACTTATCGGGTGAAAAAAAACATTTTACATGTAAAACCTTCAACAATAGCCTTGGATAGGTACTTGAGATTAATATCTGTTGAAATATCTTTTTCACGAGTGTCAGCACGGTTGCAATCCATGGCAGCAATACATGCCAGTAATTTTATTTTTGTAGATAATTTGTTTAAATTTGCGTGTTACGAAAAATATTATAAAAAAATTAAAGTAAGAAAATAAGCACGGCAGACATTCAGGATCAAGCTAAGCCTTATTTGTTTCGGTATTCGGTAAAAAAATGGATTCTATGTATGAACGTAAGCAATATCGAAGGGTAATAGAAAGGTTATTTATTTTTTCGGATTCTGTGGCCAAAACTAGCTTGCATTATAGCATGGCCAGTTATCTAAAGTCGGAAAATACTAGACACTATAGTGATCGTTTTGCTTTGCACCGCCCGTGTCTGAATGAAAGACTGTGAAGTTCAACTTAAAAAAAATAAAAAAACAAAATGAATTCACGCGTGCCATCTGTCATGCAGAGAATATGAATGCTTTACGATGGCGATAAGGGTGAGTGAAGGGGAAACGGTCGTAGGGTAAAGGAAGAGGCGGTGGATGAAAGGTTATGATGGACATAATGTATCCGTTTATTTTTGCTGTTGTGAAAAAATACCTTTTTTTAACTTTCAAAAAAAAACTGCGTAGTTTAAAAGACATTTTACCTTTACAAATGTATTTTATTAATTAGTGCTAATGGTAATATTGTTTGTGAAATAGGTACGAATATAATGGCTATATAAACGGAGCATAAATGGCTATTCAGTGCATGCATAAAGATCATGACTTAATCACCATGGTCCTGTCACTTACTTGTATAAATAGTTGGCGTCGGAAAGATTTAAATTAAAATCAGTGCCCATTAATTTTTTTCATTTCGCGGCGGCTTTGTGCCGTTCAGGATGTGAATGAAAGGCACTTCGTTGAACTTAAATTAAAAAAATTAAACGAATCCACGCGTGCCATCTGCCAAGCAGAGGATACGAGTGTGCTCGAGGTGATGGAGGTGAACGAGGGGTAAAACGGCCGTGAGGTTGAGTTGGATGAGGAAGCTATGGGAAAATTGAGAATACATAGTGGTGAGAAGAAGAACCACATACATGAGAGGAAGAACCACATTCAGAAATATATATATCCATAGGCGTGCGCAGACCTTTTTATTAGGTGGTGCCCGGACACCTGCACTAGTTATACAATCAATAAGTATATCACAGTCACGGCGAGATTTTAGTCGGGGCAGCGGCGCAACAACCCCCCGAATCGTGGGGGGGGGCAAACTCCTTGAAAAATCTGTATAATCTAGCTAAACCGGGGGGGGAGAAGAGATTTTGCAAAGCCACAATCTCTGTGGGGGGGGGCAGCCCCCCCACCCCCCCCCACAATCGTGCTTGGGGGGAATGCCCCCCCTTCTCCCCCCCCCCGTTGTTGCGCCCCTGAGTCGAGGCACTTTTCTCCCTTGCCTCTCCATGTACAATGTACATTGTACATATCTGACTGCTACCCTGTAAATGCATATTTATGTCATATTGGGGGATTATTTCAATCCTATGCAACAATAGAGATGTGAAAGAATTTCATTTCGCAAAATTTCATGCCGAAAGAGAAATACTTAGAATATTCAGTGATTATATTTAATACAAAAAGTTACTTAAGGCGCTGCGCTGAAAAAGGCACGCCTCCATGTTGGCTTTGATGTCGACGTCACTAGGCAGTAAACACCATACTTATATTGCTTAAAACACACATCAAACTCAATATACGCATAGGAAATAATAACTATTCATTACTAACAGTTGCCTTCGCTTCTATAATCTCGGAAACGTTCAATCCTACCCCATGTTTCAGGGACTCCGTTGCCTTGAATCGGATTTTGGACTGCTAATACAATTGTGCTCTTCACAACCTTCGTTCACCTTTCTTGAAGCCATTTCCTATGAGTCCATTGTAACTATTTATCTTTTGTGCCAGTGGAAAGTCCCAGCAGCAGCGTTGCTAATAATAGTAAACGAACGCATTAACATTATACTGCCTAGTTTTTTCTTAGTCACTTCCGTTTCACGTCACACTAGAATAAAACCTGTCTGAGGTGGAATCTCAGAGGACCCTGCTATATTTCCGGCTTAAGCAGGTTTTCCTTCTTAGGCAGGATAATACGACGGACATGGATTTATTTTGAATATTGATTGATTTAAGTAGAATATGGTCATTTTCGATGGCCTCAGGGGAAGGAAAAGTAACACAACCACAGCATCTGATACTTACATGAAAAATAATGGCTTGAAGGACTAAATTTATTGTGGTTCAATCATTTCCCTCTGAAACCCTCAGTCCATAAATTATATTTGGAGTTACACAGCTGAACAAATATAATTTCAGATTATATAATACAGTGATTAGGTACCAAAAGCAAAATATCACTAAAATTTATTTGAAGAGACTGCCCAATTTCAATTGCTTTGTTTTTTTCGGGGATTTCCTGCAGTTGGAAGAAAAGCCTAGCTCCACAACGTTTTCAATAAAATTACTTTCCCCTTCACTTTGGCGTACTTTCTCACAGAGTTAATTAACTCTATTATTAATATTATCTTATATTAATATGACCTAATTCCTGTAGTAATGTAGCTGTTTCCAGTTCATCATATTGTAACACGCCATTTTGGCCGTGTTGGCATAAGTATACGATTAAGGACGCCATTGTGTATATTTTGGGAACATGTACTACCGCGAGGCAACAATATCGTTTCTGTATTATGAAAACAACTTTAAAACAATACCGTTTCCTGTTTCCTGTTTCCTGTGAAGGGTACCTTTTGTGTTTCGGGCTGATACAAGTATATAACGTCGCGTGTTTAGGACCGCGTGAAAGAATAATTATTAGAACCCCTGTGATAAGGAAATTGATAGGGGGGGACTAGTACAATATAGATTTCTCACATTGCCATTAGTTTGATATTCTATCACAACTTGTAAGCCAATTTCATAAATTTCTGAGGACAAATTTCATCTATGTTCACAAAACTTTCTGCGTTCCTAACACTAACTTTCCCTCCATACATCTCTTCAATCAAAGTATAGATTTCACTGTAATCATTATTAATTTCCGCAGAGTCAGTGACATGATAAAAAATGAAGCCACAGTTTCGGAAACACTTTCTTATGCATTCGTATTTCATACACTTCACTGAGCGGCTTAAAAATTTTATTGTATTTAAGACATCAATGTTTACGGCTAAGTTCAACAAACTAACGTTTATCCATGCTTGCAATAAGATACTGAAGCATCATTCTCCTGTAATTCAGCTTTAAATTATTGTATGATTCCATTGTCTGGAGGCTGTAGAACTGATGTCGTGCAATGAGGCAGGAAGACTAGCTGAATATCTGAGAGTCGAATTCTTGGATGGCAAATTGCACTATCCAGATAAAGAAGAATATTCCTATTTTGACTTTCCATTCTTATATTTAATTTATACAATTATTCTTCAGATAAAGCAATGTTCATCCATCTTTCTTGTAATTTTCATATAATTCTCTGACTGTAATCTAAGACAAGGCCTCATTGGGGGCCCTCTCTCCCTTCCATTTCCCCCCTCCTCTACCCACACCACCTTTCGCGCACCCCTGCTGAAGTCACCTCAGCCAAATGCACGGTGTCAGATGTCACGCAGGTGATGAAATTTATCTGTAATTGGTTCGCGGTATCAATTATCATCCGGGTGGGTTTTCTTAGTATCTCCCATTACCAACGCAACTGACTGAAACCTGACACCATGTAATACAATCCCTTCTCGACAGAGGGAATCAAATGACACGCTACGAACATTCAAGAAATATAAAAAATAAGAGTTCAAATGCTAAGTTTGAAATTTTCTTACAGTTTTTTACAGATTGAAATTGTCCTTGTTGCAACACAAAATGTAAGGCCGTCCGCGTCTCGCAGGTTTCGCCTTGTTGAGGGACTTCATTGAGAAAAATGTGATCATTATGCAATGAAATTTCGATATTTCCGGCTTTGACAGGTTTCCGCCTAAGAAAGATTCCGCCTCTTACAGTTTTTACAGCATTTCGAGAAAGTTGAGCTAATTTTTATTAAGTACCAAATGTGTCACCAATTTCAACTTACAGCCTTAATTTCGGGCAGATTTACCACTAGTTCACAACCAAATTTTATTTCATTTTTCCTCTATCCCTTGAAATATTCAACGGTTACCATCATCTACCTGTAAAATAAATATAAATTGAAAAGAGCTTCAGTTTTGAAGGCGTGTTCATCGTACCGCGTGAAACAAATAAGGTTGATTCGGTAATTTGGGAGGAAAACTACAGCTGTGGTAATTTTTTCAACATTAATGATAGGTGGGTTGATTGGTAAGGGAAGGGTCATTTAGGGATCAGAGGAAGGTTGGAGATAAACCCGGTGACGGTATTAGCCTGCTCTTTACGAAATGCGCCAAGGAGTTCAGAATCCCGAACGACGGACGGAGTACTGCACTTTGAAGTGCCCTCCACATAACACCCATGCTGGGAACGGGATTCCTGCGAAAAATCTCCGCCACTGCCGGGAATCGAACCCGATCCTTCGGGAATGGAAAAATAGCACTCTTAGCCACCAAACCAAGCTGTGACACAACTAAGTCAAGCTAGAGTCTCAGATTTGTAGAGTACCTACCTATTTCAGATAATAACTAAGGAGTTCAGTCATGAAGTGAAAGAATTTGCGTCATTAATGTGTCTATTTTTACTCAATGCTTCTTTCTAATGATTACATTTGAAAATACGCTTCAAATACTGGGGTCTCTATTATGACTAGTGAAAGATAGGTCGGCCAAACTACCTTAAGCGAGATATCTTTTTAAAAATTCAATTTTATAGGACTATTTATAAATAAAAGGATGAAATATTTCAAATAATAACAAAACGTCAGCCACTTAGTGCACGACTTTTTGTGACATTTGACTAATTATGGTAAAATAGTTTCAGGCATAATTTATTTTTTTTTATGAGGAAGGTTTCATGCACATATCGCGTCAAAAATGCAATGACGTATATTTCGTATGCCTTCCCAATTATTTATAAAAATAAACGTTTGACTTACCATGAGGAAGTGCTTGGATTGGTTGGCGAGGAATCTTCTTGATGGGATAAGGAGGAGGAAAAGTAGGTGGTTGGAAGAGATAATGAGGGGTGAAGGATTGCTCAAGGGTGTTGGGTAAGCGGAGTAGGAGAAGAAAGAGAATAGGTTTTATGGGCGGAATGGAGCAGGGCAGGACGTATGCTGGGATGAAGAAAGAAATATTATAGCTAGATAGTGTCTTGCGAATGTTAATATCTAAATGAATTTTACTGACTTCCATTTGAATCTACCTTAACAGGGGAACTACCTTGATGAATGAGTAATTGTGACAAAATCGCATTAATGATTTCTGTTTTAAAGGCGTAAGTGCACGGCGTGAAAGAAATGGTTGAAGGTAAAGCTTCAAATATGTATATTTAGCCAAATTCTGAGAAGTTCAGTCATGTTAAACAAAGTTATTGCCCCTTTAAATCTGCAAAAATTGACTTGATGCTCCTTTTTCGCGCATGGTGCTCGAAGTAACTTGTGCGGAAAACTGCCATTATCTTGAAAAATTATCATAGTCACGAAGGATTCTTCTCAACAGAGGTTTCACTGTAAATCCATCCCTCACTGCTTAGCATCCGCCCTCAGCTGACCCCCTCCCATTCCTTCTATATATATTAATTTTGTAGCGTAATATTCAGTCAGTCAGTCATTCTGTATCCATTTTGCTTATTTCTCTCTCAATTCTTGAGCTAGAGAAATGAGGTTTGGTGCATAAAATGTGAATTCTCTGTCTGTATGATTTGGTAGTAGTTTTGGGTTTTTAGCAGTTGGTTATGCAAAAAACCGGGGCTATTAAGCTCATAATCCGTAAAAACTGCTTAACAACGATGAATTTATTTTAGTTAGCAACGGTGAAGTAAACAGACTGTATTCTTTAAAATTACTATCAGTAATAAACCGTATGGGCATATAAACGTTGTTAATTGATCTTTTTCAGGTAAATGTTGATTGAACTACAATATCTGTATTACTTTAATTTCATTTCTTTTATTTCCCTTGATATTTGGCTACTTTTACGCAAATGAAGTTATTTAGTGAAGATATTTAGAAATAATCCGGGTGAATTTTAAAATGTATGCCACTCCAAAACAATAAGGTTCATGTCAAATGTCTGTAAACTCAACGTTAGTATAATCAATTAAGTGTTTTGATATTGCCGTTCTCTTGATTTGGTTTTATTGCATAAGATATACGATTAGCTTGAGTAAGTGAAATGAACCTCAAGAGTTTTCCATGCATTAAAGTGCCTGGATAAATACCAAAGGTCGTAGACGTCGCAATATATTTTCGTGTGCCGCTGTCTCAATATTGATACAAACTTCACGTCGAAAGTTTAGAAGTATTACTTACACCATTACGAATGCTATATGAATGTGCGAGAAACTGACCTCGGAGATAATTCATTGCTAGTCTTTGTTAATATACCTATGTAAAATATTGCTCCCTTGCTTGCTGTTTTGGGGAAGTAAAATTGACAGTGGGGCACCTCAAGAGCACACCAGACAGAGACTGCTTACAAAGCAGGCAGCAGGTCTGCTTGTCCAATATTAAATTTTTAAACTAATCGTAGTGCTTTCTAACAAAAATGCAAAAAAAACCTTCGGTGGTGAATGCGTTTTCAACGCATAGCATTAGAAAGGTCAAGTTAAATCCTCAAACATGTGTATGCATTTAGTTAGTTATTGACAAGTTCAATCAAATCAAACAAAGCTATTGTGTCGTAAAAAAATAATAAACCTATTTTTTTAAGGTAGTTTGAGCGATATATTTCCGAAGTTATAATGGATACTTTATTCGAATTTTATTGTTTTCATTTCAGCGTCTGTAAGAAGTAAGAAGTGAATATTGTAATACTAATAGCACAAAAATATAATCATAGGTATGTGTCAAAATTCTCATTAATTAAATAAATATGACTGCGTAAGTCTCTAACTTGACTCATTTTTTCACGCCGTGCAGTTAAAACGCCTTCACATCAGGTTTTTTTGCGACTCTGTAAAAATTACTGCGGTGAGATTGATTATATTGCGGTGTAATTGATTATATTTTACAAATAGTTTATAAAACATACTAACTACACACCGTTAGTTTTTGACGAAATATAGCTGTTAGAAATTTCTAATTTTTTTCAATATTCTCCTTCTGGAGCACATAGCCGTAATTTATCCTATGTAAAACAGCTTTTATTTTCAGGGAAATTTTCGGAAAAGTCGTTCGGCCAGGGGTTAATATTTTAATATCATTGGATTGATGAAAGTTTTTACTTTTATGTGAGGTAAAATTCATCAAATTCTAGGTGACGTAATTCCTCATTCAAACTATCTTAACGCTGGTTACAACTGCCTCAATTTTAGAGTAGTCACTCGTGCGAAATTGCGCTTGCGGGTGGCTTCCGTGAAGGTAATACCGTAGCTAGTCCCGGTACCCTCAAAATTCGTTTAAATTACAATTCAAATGTGATATCTGGTGTGACTGTGGAAAAAATCTCGTTCAAACTATCTTGTGCGGAAAACTGCCTTATCTTTAAAAAATATCATGGTCCCGAAATATTCTGCTCAAGTGAGGTTTCACTGTGTGTATCCATCCCTCACTGCTTAACCTCCGCCCTGATCTCGCCCCCCCCCCCTCCACCCCCATTCCCTTCCACACTACAGTTCCCATACCGCCCTACAGCCCTCGATCGATTGGCCAGTTTTGAAATCCTGCCGCCAGAGGCGCGCCGTCGGATTGGCCCTCGTCTCGCGCACCCCTTCCCCTCTTCCTCCCCTCCATCTCCATTCCACTTCCCCCCTCTCTTCAACTTTTCGACCCACACCCTTATTACCCCTCCGACGCGCAGACGCCATGGCATCTACCCCTCTCCCACCCGCTGCCCCTCCCCCCCCCCTTTCCCCCCAAACCCCGCCCCGCCTCCTCTCGCCTCTTTCCCTTCAATGCAGTGGAACGAGAGAGGCCGTCGTTGCAAGATATAGCAGACACCTCTCTCTGCTCAAGAGTCTCGTCGTTCTCCTGCAAACGCACACGCCAAACCACGGTCGTTCCGTGTGTGAACTGCTGTTTTTTTACGAAAATAATATATATCTACCAAAGTGTGTTCGCCGTGCTGTTTCTCCTGCTGTTAAACCGTGTGTGTTAGCTTCGCATCCTCTCCCGCCTTTCGAAAGGGGTTTTGCAGTTCGCGTGTCAAGGGAGCGTGTGTCGCTGGTGAAGAAGTCGAGAAGGTTTGTTTCCCTCGCAGTTGAACCGGGTGATTGAACGGCGGCGTGGGTCTGGTGTTTCGTCGGTGGAGGGTGTGGACTCCGACCCGGCGATCCCCCCCGTTCCTCCCCGGGCGCGCGGAGGTGACATCGCCGCAGTCGACTTGACTGAATCTCTTTGCGTGTTTTTTGAGAGGAGTCGTCGCATTCGACTTTTTTGAGGCTGAAACATTTTTTTTGTTGCATCCATCGACGAGAAATCCTGCTGCCCTCCTCCTCCTCCTCCTCCCCTAGTCTTAAATCTCAGTTTATTTTTTTTGCGGGTGAGCTTAGTAGCTCTCCCCTGATTCTTCCCCCCGGGCCCTGCCACCCACCTCCCACCCCACATTTTTGATTCGGCCCTCCCCAGCCCCAGGTGTCCCAGTGTAACACCCCCCACCCTCAAGCCAAACAACCCCCCCTCCCTCCCACAAAGTTTTGATCTTATTTCTCCACCTCGCCTGTGTCTCCTCCCGATACCACCCCGTATCCGGTGTTCGTCGTAATCTTTTACCCCTTTTTTCATTACACACCCAGCCGGAAAAGGTGATAGCGTTTTTTAGTTTTTCCTCAATTTTTCCCCTCAAAATATACCCACTACCCCGTTTTCAGACCCAGTTTTTTCCTCAAACATCCAACTGTCGTCTTTGAAAAAGAAAGGATTTAGTTTCGTGTTGTGTTTTTAGAATCGTGTGTGTGTGTGCCTTCCGGTTGGTTGGATCGGCTGGATAGTGGAAGAAGAATAAGTTTTAAAGACGAAGCTTTTTATCGTGACAGATTTCCTGGGCATCTTCCGTCTGGAACAGCATAGCAGCTACAACGCGAGCAAGCACACAGCCGTCGTCAGCCTTTTCTATACTCAGCACTGTCTTTTTGTGTCCGCCGGTTCCGACCATTTCACATCCGGACAGCTCACCCGAGAAGAGATTTGAAAAATAATAAATAAATAAATGAATTGAGGCATTTATTTTTGCCGAGACACGCGAGTGTTCCCGTACGAAAAGAAGTAATAGTTTGAACGTCCCAACGAGTGGTCCAATTTTATGCAATTGGTGCCTTCTTCTTCAACTATTTCTAAAATAGGGCGGAGTGTGATAGCCCCGTTTTTGCCTATTAAAAAGTGTGTTGCAGTTGTTTTATTATCCAGTGCTGCTCCCGCTGCATGAGGCTGGGATAATTGTGATAGTAAGAATAGTCACGCCCCCTCCCCCACACCCTCTCTGGAAGTACTGCACCCGATACAAGAAAAAAGAGGAGAGATAAGTGAAGAGAAAAGAAGGAAGAAGTTAAGTTGATTTTTTCTTCGACGGGAAGGTTGACCCCGGCACGACACAGCTATCGAAGGGATTTGATATTCCCAACCCCCTCAAGACGAATACGCACGGCGAAATGAGCTCTTCGTTTTCGTAAGCGTCCGAGAAATACAAAAACACACGCTCCAGTTTTTCTTGAATGGTATTATTTCACTGGTCGATACGCGAGGAGTCAAGTGTGCAATTGATTGACCGGGGAGACACCTACACATAGAGGAGGAGGACTGAGGAGGGGAATTAGGGAGAGGAGAAAGCAATAGGAAGGGAGGCGTTGAATAACAACTGCCCCGACTTCAGGAGAGGAGCCCCTAGCGTGGTGTTGCCGGTGGAAGGAGCCGTAAGGGGGCCGACGACGAGACCAACTTTCCCGCCAGTCATAACAGGTGAGCTTCTCCTTCTCCTCATGAGAAGAGGGTCCTTTTTTTTTCTTTTCTTATCTCGGTGTGTGTGAAGGAGGCCGGCCCAAGAGTTGTGAGCTCGCTTCACGCTCAATTCTTTCTGCTCTCCCATCCCCCCGCCGCAAGGTGAGACCGGGCAAACCCACCACTAAAGATTCCAACCGGGGGGGAGGGGGGGACGTTCTTGGCCACCTCCCTGGGTTAGACCCCAAGACCATCATTGCCTTTGTCGCCTCTTCGGTGGGAAGCGACTCGTGTAAAAAGATCGACCATTTAGTGCGTTCGACTCAACTTTTGTGCTGCGTTTAGCTTTTTTTGATTTTTTTCAGGTCTGACAGTCGTAATTATTCGCTGGTCCATTACTGCAATAGAAAAATTCCTCCTCTTGCGTTCCTGGAAACATTTAGGTATGTTGTGACGAGGAAGTGTTAACATTTTGGTACACTACTCAATTTATTCGCGTGAAATTTGACATGGAATTGTCTCTCGATGAGCTAATTATTTTTATTCGCACTTCATGTAAATCTCCTCTGTAATAGGCGGTGATTGGCGGTGAAGTTTTTGATTTAATTTTGCTATACCATTGTTTACTCGGTCCAATTATTCATGTGGAGTGCAAGTTTAAAAAATCCTCCATCCTTTTCGTAACAATTTTGTGTTTTTCTTCTTACTGTCCTGAGCTACCTCTAAGATATTTGGTGGCGGATGAATTTTCACCTAATGTAAAATCAATTACATGATACGCAAGTAGTTAAGAACTATATCACGAGTAAGCACTTTCCCCGGGTGAGACCCCAAGACAATCATCGTCTTTGTGACTTCTTGGCAAGGAGGGACTTGCGTAAAGTGGGTTCGGCTCGACTTAGTCGTGTTAGCCTTTTGTTTTTTTTTTCAGGCCTTGCAGTTGCCATCACTGACTTTGATTACTGTGAAGAACTCCTTCCCCCTGTGTTAGTTTTCGGGAAAATATTTTTAAATTTTATCGTATTTGATTACTAAATATTAATTAGGTAGTGTATTCCAGGGAACATTCTTAGGAACAAACGTTTAGTTTGGTACACTATTCTCAGACGCTTTGTTTAATTGCTTCGTGCGTGCTTCGTCTAAACAGGATAATACCCCGTAAGCCACATATAGAGTTTGTCGCAAGGGGTGCATTTTAATCTAACTAAAAGCTTATTTCCTGCTGTGGAAGTTCATAGGAACTATATTGTGCCTAAGCTCCTGCCGGGGTTTGACCCAAACCTCGACATTTTTGCCTGTAGGAGGAATAGTAGAGCCATTTAATGAGATTGACCCGTCTTTTGCTTTGCTCGCTTTTTCATTTTCATACATATATAATTAATTTTCATTGACATATATTTAATACCTTACAATCCAACTCTTGGGAGTGAATTTTCTTATTTTTGTGCAGGGTTATCTCCAAGAAAGAAATATACGATAAATTTCAATCTATGGAGTTTTTTGGAACTATTATTTGGTTAAGGAAAGCCGGGGCTAGATCCCTGACAACGCCTTTGTCGCCTCTCGGAGGAAAAGGGGGTCCATTTACTGGGTTCGACTCGACTTTTGTTGAGCTTCCCTTTTTTTTCTTTAGGCCTGACTGTCGCAATCATTCAGGTAGATTTATGCTTAGAATACCCTTAACGGTTCGGTAAGTTCCGGGAAACATAATGATGGACAGGTGTTATAGTTATTATGCTCGTGCACTTATTCCTGCAATGTTCTGTTAAAATTTCTTTCACGCTTAGCTAGATTTTTTTAGTGTGTTCCTAGCCTACATTTATTTATAATCCTCTCAGGTACCTCAAAGGGACGTGGTGTGCCCCACATTACATGCGGTGACAAATTTAGTAACTAGATTGTAGTTGCCATGCTCTGAGACCTTGCTCTAGTTGTAACCTCGTCTTTGCAGCCTCCGAAAAAACGCAAGTTCGCTTGGTTTTGCTGGTTTTATCTTCCTTCTTGATGACAGTGGAATTAATTCACGTAAGTTTCTGCTGCGAATTTTCCTCTGTCTTTGTCAGGTTCGTAGATACATACTTACGCGCATGCTCACCAGGTCCTCCCCTTCCGTGGTAAGCACACTCAAGAGAATTCAATTCTCGCTTTGCGACCTGTAAAACCTGCTATCTTCATTTATTTATTCGACACGGTTCCAACCTTACATAGCTATTTTTCTTCAGTTACACTCTTACGAACACGCCCTTTTGTTCTTAAGACTCCTAATATTATTTCTCGAAAGTGAATATTGCTCCATATTTACGCATGACTTTCACGGCCTACCCCATCCTCTTACAACATTCACCCCTATATCATAAATCTATTTTCATGTTCGACATTTATTCATTCTCTCGAAGTGACCAAACAAACGAAGCACGCTTCTTTCATACATGTCCATTACCGGAGCATCCATTCCACATTCTTTTATGACCTACTCATTCCCAACCCTATTCATCCTCCGTTTATGGTGTTCGTAGATTGTGGTGGAAATGTACTGGGTACTTTTTCATTCTTCTTTTCTTGTTCATTGCTTCTTGTTATTTTGGGTTAAAATTCCTCTATCACAAAGTGAGAGACAAACTTTTACCCACATTTAGGCGTAACTAATTATGATTTTATAGTATTTAGCAATTTATTCGAATATATTTTATTCCAAAACGATGTTCCGTCTATTTTTTACCTTCTATTTAAAAAAACAGAATCCTTAATGAGATGCAGAATATGACCATTCCACGGCACTTAATTTGCCTTTGAATCAACTTAGAACCCTGCTACCTCAAGGGCTTGCTTTTTTACCAAACTTTTTTCTGACAGTGAGAGTTTAAAGAACTATTTTGTGATTTAAGTGTGTTAACTGGTTAAGCACAGGTGTTCATGCACCGAGGTATCGGCATTTTCTTAAAAGCATAGGAACGACCACCTAGACGTGGTTATTAGTAGTTGTTGACTTCTTGTGGAAGATCCAACGTTCCGAGATTCTACTGACGGCTTTTAAGCTAAACGACCTTTACATTCATTCTCAGTCATTGCTATTGCGTTTATTGTTCGCGAAAAATGACGTTTCAAAAATATCCATTCAGCAGAATATATTATTTTAACTTAATGTTTATGCCATATCAGTTTATCGAACACAATTTAAATTAGCGTACCTAGCGATTTTTTTAAAGCTTTGCTCCATTTATTGCTATAATTTATACACAAAGTGCCAACGTTTTGGTTAATATATTAAGAATCGTCTTCATGCCTCTAAAAGTATTAACCACCTCGCATGAAACACCAGTAAACCATTTAAGACAGTATGCATGTACAACATTAATTTCAACAATGCAACATACCTTTCACATAATGTGAATGATTACATAAAATTCCTCTCTTCCATCAATCTGTACATGATAAGTTTTTAAAAGTGAAGTGCCAATAATTCTGTAAATGCGTACAAATACCTCAATTTAATCTCAGACAACAATAAAAGAAATAACCCAAATACCAATATTTCAGGATAAATTTGACACTTGAAATCCTCTATTTTCATATTATAAAAATGTGATAATTACAAAATATACGAGAACAAAACATACCTACCGCAAAAAACTCATAACGCATTTGAATCGAAACCATATGTTAATTCTAAAGAAAAAAACTAATCTCGAATGACACAATGGCAACCCAAAAAAGTCCTTCACAATTCATTTACCTAATTTATTTGTTTTTAATTAACAACTGAATAATATTAGTAAACATACTATCGTAGAGTAAGTATCCTTAATTGCTCCATGATACTACTTAAATGCGAAATATCTGTTCTTTTATCACTTTTTTTGGGCTTTTATTTTCGATAAAGTTTTTATAAAAACCCTAGGAAGGAAACCCTATAAAATATACCCTAGGAAGCTTGTTTACGTTGTTTTTTTACCACGCAAGAGTTACTAGGGGTCTAATGATGGTTACTAGCATTCTAGTTACTAGTGTAGATAGCTAGTAATTTTAACGGAGCATAAGCAAAATCAAAAGAGTTATTGTAGGCATGTTTATGGCCTAATAATCCGTAGTATTTTGTATGTATTAAAATACACGTACGTATCTTTTGGGCTAGCGTTGGGAATTTGCTTTGCGCTTACCCTCTTCTTCAAACAGAAAAGGGGCCACGTATTGTTTGTTCGTGTATTGTGCCGGCTCCAATTTTCCTGCCTCGTAATTGTTACCCGATATTCTGGATTGCGCCGTAATTGTGTTTGAGGTTTTCCATCTTTTTTCTCTGAAGTGATGATATACTTGGTGGCTTGCGACAAAAAATGGATGGTTGACATGAATGTGAGCGTTTCTCCCCCACTGCTCCCCCATCCCACTGTCCAAAGTTGAAAAAGTTTCCAATTTCGAGTTGGCTCTTTTTTTGGAGTGGGTGGACTTAAATGAGTCATGAAAACTTTTTAGAAGTCCCTAATTAGTTTTCTCTTTCTTTTGGAGACTTTTGATAAAAACCTTTTTTTGTGGTCGAAGTGGTGCTCGAGGAATGAAGAGGTTGCTAAGCATTTTAAGCCATGGTGACGCGTCTTTATTGATCATTGGCACAATACCTACAGCACGAACTCCCAAGATAGTTATAAACAGTAATAAATGTGTTATTTATCATATCCAAATGTAAATACCTTAATTGTTCGTATTCTTTAATTAATGGTACCATTGAATTGAATTTTATTATCTACGAGATATCAACTAATTGATGTTTTTAATGGCGTGTATTCACTTGAAGAAAGAAATTTTGGAGATAGATAGATGAGGCTGTAAAAACTGGAGGATACATACTCTTTTCCATTAAAACCTACCTGAACCGGTAGATTACTCTTATGATATTAACAGGTTCACTTCTTTCATTGCATCAAAGATATGAGTGCGATTGGACAAGATGCAGAAGGATATAATGGAACGATATATTTATTCTTTTCGAAACAATACACCGATTTTATCTTCATGTATCCCGTATTTTGTAACTTAAGATTAAATTACGTTGTACAAAGGGACATGTTGATATTGATTTGGACGAGGATTGTAAATCGTTTGACATTGATTTCAGCATTTGGGGGTATTCTTTACATTAATATTTCTTAAGTACATATAATGATTGGAAATAATTATTTTTAATTCTAGTTATCCCTTGTTTTTTAATAAACTACCGACATTAATTTGAATGCATGAATGCTGTGTTTTAACGGTGTTAAAAATTTGATTCTCAGTCGATTCTTCTGAAATTATTATTATTTTTTTTAAAGTTTATCCAGACTCATATTTTGTACGCAATTAGGGGATTAGATACAATTTTTAGCGTAGACGTTAAGGTGATTCCGGTTGATGTCACCGTACCTATACTGCCAGCAATTAATGCCAGGAAGTTAATATACCAGCTCTTAAATGGTCGTTATTGAATTCAACCGCACGAATGAACCGCACGAGTGTCTTCTCGGAGAATATTGACATGTTTTAAGGAATGATTAGAGAAGATAATGGTTTTTCAGTGTTAGATATTGACTAAATATATTTAAAAATTGAAGGGCAATCATCCGCGAACAGACGTCTTTCATTGAGGTTCCTCAATACTCATCGTTTGCGATTGGCTTATGACTGAAGTTCATTATGTAACAATGAAAAAATCGAAATAAAATCGCATTGAAAATGTACCCTGATTCAATGAAATAGGAAATTGTTACTGATACATAATGAAAATATTCTATGAAATAGAACCGGAGACGGTGTCTTACACCGAAATTGACCGTATTTTTCGAATTAGTGGTTCATTAAGTGAACTCTTTTCTTTTGTGATACATTATCATATTTGAGGCATCAGGCATCATATTGCACATATAAAAAGTGCTGTAATACTTTATACTGACACCATTAAATGATGGCAGTGAAATGAGTCATTTTTTCTTTATAACCAATTTAGATTTTGGTAAATATCTCTTACATCTCCGTTAATCACCTTTATGCCATGTTAAATAAGTGTACGTTAATGTCTCTTCCGCTAAGAGCAGAATTATTCAATCCTTTTCTTGGGTTATTTGAATGTGGTGGCATTAGTACAACTTCCCTTAGATTTTGATATATTGTCCAAAAACGTTTAAGAAATATGTAATTCGCGGAATTGAGCTCATATCTGATGTTTGTGATAATTTATTTTCATAAGGATGCCGGGATGAATTCTCTAAACATTTATCTCAGAAAACTTCTTAAATAACGTATATTCCTGCTGCCTCGTGATAACTTTTATGCTGCTTCTAACCGCATCCAACCTTACTCAAAAATGAATAAGAGAAAAATGCTCACGTCTGAGAATGACTTTTCGATTCATCTTATCCGTCGTCCAGTTCAAAGTATTTATCGGATTTGAACTTCAATTTCGCATAGTAGTTGATTATTTTAAATTTATTTTTCCCTTCCGTTCTTCGTGGTTTTCTTTTACGTCTGGCCTGTTTCTAAGCCAACAGCCAAAGGTATTTTAGTTGGGTTTTAAGCTATTTATGATGAGATACACGTACATCTTAGTGTGTTTAGTCTCAATTTTAGGGAGCACCGTTTTGTATTTATGATTGAAAGCGCACACTTACAGTAATTAAAAGTACAATTTAGTGTATTTGGTGCACTAATCCGTAATTATGTCCAATTTGGATATTCCATATCAGTACTCATTAGGTGTATCGGCCTTCTTCTGGTCCCCATTTGGACGTGTGAATTGTCGACATTGTCTTCTGTTGACCTCATCTCATCACGTGGTATTATTCTCCCCATCACTTCGTCTGTAACCTATTTCAATTTCTTTCTGAAGTTCTCATACGTAAAATGCAGTATGCTTGCATGCGCCTACACTAATTTCAACATCCTCCAGCATTTGTCTGCCATATGTATCAACTTCTATTTTATTTAACTTCTAATTTATACGCCTTGTTATCATTCGTATGATGCAATGTTACATGCTTCCATGCACTAATTCGATAGGTTAAAATCACCACGAGGGCAACTTATATCAACTTTTTATGAGAATCACGTCTGCATTATTTATAGTAATCATTGTCCGTAATTAACGTTTCTGTCAGATCAGTGATGGTTCTGTTTTCATTCTCTGTTCTCCGTTAGTCCCTGCCCTCCTCAAGCGAAGAGATTTTCTTGTCAAAAATGTTTCATAGCAAACTTGAGGCTCTCATTTAGTGACCGCGTCTCTAGTTCAAATGTTTCAGTGAGATCTAGAGCACGAGATAGTTTTGAAACTTGATCTCTGAGAGAGAAAAAACATCGATGTTGACTCTCCTTCCCCTACAGGAATCCCGGAACGGTAACATCAAGATATTCCTCCTCATATTTCCCCCCCCCTTCTCTGTGCTCCACGCTTCCTCGCCTTCCCTGCGAATACTTACTACCTGCCTGCTTGCAGATTCCCCGCCCATCTTCCTGTCATTCTCTCCACCGAGACTACCCCCTCCTCTATGGGAAGAAACTTCATTCCCTTTCCCCACCCCTTCCAGCCCACCCGCCTGTCAAGGGTAGAGGAGATGATAACGCACATAGGTGGCGGTTGAAGGAGTCATCTCAAGGAGATTTATAGATCTGCAAGGCGGTTGGCGGGCGGGACCTTCTCCCGTCTTCCCCAATGAGCCGCAGATGAGCTCAACCAAGAAGCCCATAGGGGGGTTGTGTTTTATCTAATCATCATTATTATAAAGGTGATTGTTTGCGGTGATCTACTGCGGTGATCTACTGGTTGGATTGAAATGAGAGTACTCAAACTCATCTTTTATTGGCAAGGGCCCTGGTCTCCCTACACGATTTCATTCTTCAATTCGACAAACGTCATAGAATCATTTCATACCTTCGAGAAATCTAAGACTAGGCACGGTATGACAGGTACAATTGCAGGGTTTAGAATTTAATTTTGTTCAAACAAAGGTAAGCCACGCGCTTGATTAAAAACTACAGCGGACGAACAGTTTAACACGGTTTATGGACGGACTAGGTTGGGAGCCGCTATCGCTAGTGCTTGAGTACGTGAAGAAGTCAGACTGGGTTGGTATGACACGGAGGATATTATTTTGATCCTGCAGTATATCTCTAGATCTGATAGAAACGAAAAAGTAATAGAGAAACACTGCCGAACTGATGGTCACAAACATTCCTTCTTTCCACGCACCGTCATTGATAATTTCAGTAACAGAGGGTGACACTAACATTGCGTTAGCATGCAATTCACCTTTGCCCTCTCTATCTTCCTTTCCCCTTCCCTTTACATGAATGGTGTCCCAAGACCCCCGGCCACTTGTCACTAGAGATGGGCAAAATTTCTCAGTAATCGATTAATCGTATCATATGATGATCGTGTCGGGAGAATCGATTCAGTACAAAAATCGGGAAGGCATAATCGATTATGAAGAATCGGTAAATAATCATATGATTTTTCTGTGAAGTTCGTTGCTTCTGTGACGAGCAGAAGAATCATACGATTCATTCAAGCCTGTGAAGGATCGTCAAGGATGAGCATCACTCTGCGCATGCCTGACGGGTAGCATAATCGGTTATTTGAAGAATCGGTAAATAATCATGCGATTTTTCTGTGAAGATCGTAGCTTCTGTGACGAGCAGAAGAATCGGAAGAATCATACGATTCATTCAAGCCTGTGAAGGATCGTCAAGGATGAGCATCACTCTGCGCATGCCTGACGGGTAGCATAATCGGTTATTTGAAGAATCGGTAAATAATCATGCGATTTTTCTGCGGATATATTTGTGACGGCTGGAATAATCGTAGACTCCTGTGGAGGATCGCCGAGTATGCGAAGCGGAAAGCGATGCGCCCCGATATTTGAAACGAAGGGTCTGTTGAAATTATTTCACGGTGTTGTATGATAGTGGTGAAATCATTAGGTATATTCAGTGATATATAATTATGTTCTCTGACTGAAGTAAACGATACTGTGAAGTGACGTGGGGATAGAGAGCTGTATATACAGCTCTCTATCCCCACATATATATATAAGGAGTTGATTTTTGTGCATTTGGTTAAATAACCTAATTGAAAAGAGGAGAATAGTAGGTGACTAATCAAGGTTATTGTAAAGGTTTTGTAAAGGAGAGAGGTATAGACAAAATGGGAATGTTATAGGTGCCTGGAATACAGTAAAAAATATGTCTCCATATGTAATACTTGGTATAGCTCTAATTCACACTCAACATGCTGCAAAATTTACAATGATTGTAATTTACATCGCTCGGTGATGATGATATTTATTATTTGAGTTATAAATAGTTACAAAATTTATTTTGAGTTATAAATATATATTATATATATATATATTTATTATTTCGACAGGAATGGTAACTTATGTTTTCAATCATATATATAATGTACCTAGTTCTTCTATTTTTTCGAAAAATTAGCTTAGTATTTCAAAGTATATATTTTCTCGACATCATATACTTCATGGTGTAAATATCAGGAGCATTGATACTCCTAAATTAGGTCAAATATTATTAGCGTTATCCTTTAAATGAATCTGTCTGTCATTAAGAGTCATAAACGTTTTACCTCATCTCTCGTTAAACCACATGCATCTGAGTCATGTTTTTTATCTGCGGCGTTTTCACTCGTCTTCTTTCAGATTTTGCAGTCTTGCCATCGGAGTTCATACATAAAATGCAAAAAATAGCTTTTTCATGGGCTATTTGAATCTTTTTATTTTTAAACTATTCACTGGCAGTTGCGAAAAAAATCATCAAAGTACTAAAGCCGATTATTTTTTCCCTCGGTAAATTTTCAAATTACACCAATCCCGCCGATTTTTTTCGGACGGTCATAATCGGGATTGAATAATCGATTCAACGATTAAATCGTCCACCCATAATCGATCTAATAATCGAAAGAATCGGAAGCAAATAATCGATTATGATGAAGAATCGATTTTTTTCTCCCATCCCTACTTGTCACTGAGGCGAATAGCATGGTAGTATGTAGATATAGATCAAATATGGAATGGGGCTGCAGGGAGAAGGAAATTTATGGAAAAAATGCTGGTAAGGTAGTTATGATGGAGGTAATTGGTGAGATAGGTTTTATGGTGGGGGAGAGTGGGGAAATTACTTACTTCTTATGCTCTTCTTATTTTTCAATACGTAAGTCTCTGTTTTTGTTTACAAGGAATTGGTAAAAAAATATCGGCGGACAGTGCGTAGGTTTTACTGTTATTTATTTATCGGCGTGGTGTTCCACCTCTTCTGGCGCGACGCAGTTGAACCCATTCAGTGGACCTGCTACGGGTCATGCATTCCCCCGGCTGTTACCCTGGTCGACGTTTTATTAAGCCGAGTTAAGCGTAAATAGCGAGCGAACACCTAGCCGAGGTAGAAAGAGCTTCGGTGTCGTGAGTCGAAGCCGATAGCATCGAAAGCGGCCTGCACTCCGAGGGAGAATCGTGACACACGGTGGGGGCGGTCAAATGCCTCCGCTCCTTCTCCTCAGATACTCTCACTGCGCGCTCCTCGAGGGAGGACGAAGCAAGAGCTCCCCGGAAGCTCCATTGTCTTGCGGGGTGCGACTATGGCATCGAACTGCGGTCTGTCGAGGGGCGACCAGGAATTTGTAATGATATAGTGGTTGTGAAACTTGGTTCACGTCACCTGTGCTCAAGTATGCCATTAAGGAGATGTAAATGGCTTGCGTGGAAGGGGTTGGCAAAGGAGTTAAAGTGAGGACAGTGCATTGTATATAACGCCACCAACATTACTGCATTTTACTGTAGAGTGCGGGAAAGTGTCAGCTGCGCGTTTCATTTTAGGATTGCAATAGTAGAATCTGAGTACAGTTATATTTGAATAATTTTTTGGCTTCTCTGTTTTTCTTAATTTACGCTAAATGTTTCGCGCCCTCTACTTAAGGAATAACGGACATTGCCAACGGACGGACAGTGGGCTATTCATATTAATGTACATACGTCTATCCTAGCGAGCAGTCGGCCGTTATAAAAAAAACAAACATAGAAAAGCCGAAAAAGTTTTTCAAAATATGAATGAAGACTCATGTGAAGACCTCAAAGGTAAATAGAGAACAGTTTATTTTTCCAATCGTTGAAATTGCACAAATGCTATGGTACGCAGTCACCCGCACGGTTGCAAAGATATACACCGAAGGGGATGTAATTAACCATGACTAAAGCACTTCACCAGGACTGAAATCGGACATGCCAACTGCTGGTCACGGCAATTGGGAGATCCGGGTTTGAAACCAGGGCAAGTCATATGTTTTCTTCTGAGCTAATTTCATCCCCTTAATTGTACACAGAGTAGGTACAGTCACATGATGACTATAATTAGGAATAAAAGTGCTTTCTAAAAACAAACAATGTATTCGAGTGACAGCAAGATAAATAAACATGGACATTTAGACAGTCCTCCGCCTATGTTCTACCACGGCCTCCCTGCTAAACTTGGAAACTCGTCCGACTTGCTCTGATAGATTTTTTCTGTGAGAAGGGGGGACTAGAGTCGCACGCGTCCATTGTAAATGTTCGTAAAAGGGTATGGGGGAGGGAATGTTGTGGGGTAGACTCGTGTAGGGGGGTTTCACACAGGGCTTGGCGGTGACTGCCGCAAGGTTCTGGGCGAGAGAGAGGGAAGGCAGTTGTTATTGTTGTTTCGAATGGGGTTGGTGGTGAGTAGCGTGGTTGCGGGGAGGGATGGGGTTAATGCATCTGAGTTGTTGGGCGTGGGGTGAGTTCGAGTATAGGGGAGGTTATTATAGGAGACCCGTGAATATGTGTGTGCAGGGGATTGGGAAGAGAAAGCCAACCACAGAGAAACAAGTGCAGTGGAAGCGGCGAGTGAAAATTTTCTTCGGGGCGGTTGTAATGCGAGGGGAGGGTTGAAGGATTATCGGACACGGGAGATGACAGAATCCGAGAAAAATCCAGGAATTTTAAAACTATGGATGACTCTCACTCTCCTAAATGTGAATAGAAGTTGTTACCCTGTCCAAGGGAATCCAAAGGGGTGAAACTCACCATGAAAGAAATCATTTGAAGCGACCGGAGTCCGAACCTAGTTCTCCCAACTGCCGGACATAGGTGTTAGATGGTAAGACACCTGACCGACAATTGGGAGATCTGTGTTCGATTCCCTGTCTAGTCAGATGAATTTTTTTCTTGGCAAATTTCATCCCTTTGGTGGATAACTTGAGAAATTTGTGAAAATCAGCCCGAAGATGATAAAGAATTCCCCGGAAAGGTCCCAAGCACGGTGATACTTCACGGTGGAGTACCTGCCGGCCGCATTGCGATAGGCCTGCCAGAAAAATTCAGGTTGGACGACTTTTCAGGTTGGCACAGAGAATGGAATTTTACCACAACCGTAAATCGGTCGGACAAAAATAGCGACACAACCAGTGGTCCCGAAATTCTGTGATAATTATCGCACGCGAAAATAACAAACTGTCGTATGATATCGCACGTTACACATCTTCATCACTTGCAGGCAAGGTGTGAGGATTTAAGATTACTGAATGAATCGATGGAATCATGCGGTAAAATTATTATTTCCGCATGCGGTAATTATCACGGTGCTTCGAGAAAAGACCCCCAGGAGAAATACAATACTATAAATACAATAATTCCTATTTTGCTCTCTCAAGTAATTGTTTGGGTGGGTTAACACTGGCAAGTTACTTCCGCAAATTTATTCTGCTAGTGATTCCGGAGGAATATATTCTGACGAAACATTTTTCACGAGTTAGTGCTGTATTTGCACGCTTACAACATTAAAAGACGTTTCTGCAAGCGATTTACCGAAAGTTTAAAAAGTTCCGCAAGCGGACTCGCAGAGTCGGTTACACTTGAAATGTACGTCAAAAGTCGCTTTCTGCAAGTAGCTGACATTTTTGGAATGGTAATGTTAAGTGGCATTACGGGATTATGGCTGTTGTTTTGGCCGCTATACAGCCTGTCCCCGTGGGTTGAACCGTTGGTGATGTCTTGGGCAACCCAATTCCCACCCTCCGTTCCCATCATTGTGACCCTTCATGAAGGACCTTTTTATGCAACAACGTACTTATCGAAATCGCAACAACAATGCGAGCTAAGAAACGGAAGCAAGAAGGAATCTGATGTAACTGATCATATCAAGACTCATGGGAATTTAGAGTACTTTCGTCTTCGGGGATTTTCTCAGGGTAGGGCACTTTTCAGGTTCTGTCGTCCGTTTCCAATTTCTGCCCGCTTCCAATCAAAGTGAGCTCTTTCTCAACCGTATGCTGATATATTTTATCCGAAGAGATCTAGGATACACCCCAGTTGATGCTCTTGCCTATCCCAAAATTCAGTTCCCATTGTTGGTGAATTTACTCCCGGTCCGGAGAGCAAATAGGTCTTTAAAAGACCAGACTTGAAGCAACGGTTTGTGGTAATAAGTGCGATATAGAATAGAAATGAGATTTATTATTACGGGACAAAATGTCCCTTCGGAACATGATTGGTATACATAATTTAGAGTCAGACCTTCAATATACGGTTAAAAGCCGAGGTAATATGTACCGTTTAGGTAGTCTAGGTTGGGTAAGGATGTCTAGTTTGATAAAGATAGCGATATTTGATACAATAGGGAACCAGTGCTAAATTGACAGGGATGCAAAAAGCCCATATTATCCGAACGAAAGTGTAGCCTGGATCATCCGAGGTAAAGTGGGCTGAGGCCACCTCGAATAACCGAAGACTCGTATATAACGCAAGTCTTCTGTGACAGAATAAATCCGACGAATATAAGGTAGACTCTATGCTTTGAAGTAACTATTTTTTGACATACTTGAGGTAAAGAGGTTGAGAAAAAGATGCGAACCTGTGATTTGCCTTATATTTGGATATTATTTGAAGTAATTGCCGGGTTCTGTCATTTGTTTGCATGGACATTACCGATCGGTTGGTTATTTGAGAAGGGAATTTGAACCAGAGCCAACAAAATGGGAAGCTAATTCTCTATCCATTACACTTACCCAGTGGTTGGGAAACCGCGGCTCGCGAGCCACATGCGGCTCTTTGACCCCTTGAGTGTGGCTCTTCCACATTATACCACGAGTGGGCGCGCATGTACAGTGCAATTGAAACTTCGTGATGGCTGGTTTTCTTTTTTCTGTTTACATACTTAGTTGTATCTTTGCATTCATGTTTATGTTTTTATCTTTATGCAAGACCTCTGAAGCGACTTTGAGAAAACATTTCCGGGTAGATAAAATGTCAACGAATATCGTCAAGTGGTATCTTTGCATCGTCTTCTACAATGTATTACTTCCGAGCGCGTGTCCCCGTAGGAAATACTAGAATTTTAGTTAAAATCCACACTCCTGCGGTTGGCTATTCCACCTGCCCCTGTGCAAAGCGCTTTGCCTCCCCTCCATGATTCCCCTACCAGTGTCACTTTCTGCGTCAGCAATTCGCGCGCGGGTGACAAAAGTAAATAAACTACTCGAAGGATAAAGTTACCTGTATTTTTCCAGTCAGCTGCAAATCCTACTGGTATTTTTGTCATCAATGTATGAATTGTAATTATTTTATATTGATGGATTTATTAATATAAAACGAAACATTTTTTAGGTGCCCTGTTTGACTTAGCTACAAAGAAGAAACAAAGAAAAACGGAAGACGAAAACCGTGAATTTTAAGTTGAATAGACCGAGACTTTCGCGTTTATTCAAACCTTAAATGGAAGACCTGTATTATATGTCAGAAAAATTGGCGCATAACCAGAAATCAAATTTGTAGAGACATTTTACAACTAAACACGTGTCATTTAGTACTAAATATCCTGTCGGTGATGCAGGGAAGAAAGCAGTTGAGGAACTTCAGAAGAGTTAAGAAAAATCAAGTTCTGTATTTAATTACTGGATGTAATCTTCCGAAAATGTTAATAGTGCAAGTTTTGTTGTTATTCAAGATATTGCTGAGAGAGGAAACCCATATACAGACGGCGTATACATAAGAAGTTGTTTCATAAATGCATTCGAAGAGCTATTTAGGGATTTGAAGAACAAAGTATATGTTACAAAAATATTAAAAAGTTACCATTGTCTGCTTGAACAGTGAAAGATAGTACAGTCAAAATGTCTTTGAATACAACCAACTAGCAGGTCGAAGATTGGTTTCAGCTTTATCAATAGCAGTTGACGAGTCTAGCGACATAAATGCGCAAGTTTCACTTTTTGTACGATTACTTTCAATTACAGGTCCTAAAGAAGAACTTTTAGGATTATTGCCATTCAAAGGTCAAACACGTAGAGAGGATATAGCAAACGCTAAATTGAGTGCATTGAAAAATATCATATTCCACTCAACAAAATTGTCTCAATTTCAATACACGGGGTGAAAAATATGACCGGCGTTCGAAACGGGTTTGTTGTTATTTTGAAAGAAAACATTAATCACGAGATACTTACTTACCATTGCATCATTCATCAAGAAGCGCTTTTTGCGCAGATATTTCCAAAATAAATTTGAAAAGTTGTGGAATTGGCGATTTAGATTATCAACTCCATTATAGCTAAAGCTCTTAATAATCCCCAAATTAAAGAATTTTCAGTTGAAATTAAAGCATTTTTCCTTGAGAAGGGTGTTCACTATCCAGAACTAACGAACGATCAGTGGATCCAAAAATTTTATTTCATAGTAGACGTTAAGTCTCATTTAATTCAGCTTAATCTTAAACTACAAAGGAAGGAAAACACAAGTTTTTCGATGCTAGAAGAAGTTATTTTATTCGAAAACAAATTATCTATTTTTGTTCAATATTTTTAAAGAGAACTTTTGATTCACTTTCCAAGCCTGTTGAAACATCGCCAAGAAAATAATTCTGATGTTGACATTTGCTAATTCAAAACAACACTTTTAAATATGAGGGAAGCTTTTCTCAACAGGTTTCAGCAATTCAGAAACAGCAAAGTGACGTTAGCCTTTGTTAAAAAAGACTCTTAATGCTACTGTAACAGAACTACATTTTTCTCCTTTTAATGTTGACATTTGCAACTTTGTAATGCATTTGCTGGATTAAAAAAAATAAAGAATTGTGGAGCTCGAAATTTGAACGTCTTTGTGCTGACATAGAAATATTGAAGAAAAAAATAAAAACAAATATGAACTAAGTTCCCAGCTCAAGTGGTTTGCTTTGAAAAACCTTGAAGATATGTTGATTTTTAACACCTGGAATAGTATTGCTCACTCATATAATCAGCTGAAAAAACTAACGTTAGCTGTTATTTCCTTATTTAGGTCTACATATTCATACGAACAATCATTTTGAAGCATGAACCTTATCAAGAGAAATTAAGGAGTCGTCTTCTTAATGAGAACTTGGAATCGTGCCTAAAATTAAAAACAACAACATACAAACCTGACTTACCCAAACTTTCCTTGAAGATGCAGGGCCATTGTTCACATTAGTGTTTGTCAGTCATTGTCATAATTTAATTTTATGGATACCTTACAATTTAATTTTATCAATAAATAATATCGTTATTAGGTATGGCATCAAGTTTTATTCAACACTTATAGTTTTACTAAGACTTAAAATTCTAAGTAAATGTAATGAAGTTAATTTTAGGGAGCGTTGTGGAGTGAAAGAAGATGCAGTTCCGAGGATTGAGAAAGGTATGATGAGATGGTTTGGACACATAGAGAGGATGAACGAAAGGAGATAGACGAAACAAGTAGGTACACAAGACGAGTGTGGATGGGAAAGTTAACAGGGTTGGATCTCAGCGAACGTGCCTCTATCAGATTGAGAACATTTTAGCAAAGACCAGCTTCACTCACTCAGTGATTCAACCCGAAGGTTGAATTGGATAGTTGAGGGTAGATCTCACCCCGGACTAAGCCACAGGCGTGTGAATTTCACACATTCAGGGTAGGGAGGCCAGTTCCTTTTCGTGGGCCACCTCGTACTCTGAGGATTTTTTGTTTTGGGGGGTCCACTAAGGCCAGCTTAGGAGTAACCTAATTAAGTTAATGACATTGTACCTTCCTATATAGTTTAAGTTTAAAAAATTTGGCTCTCAAAAGAAATCTTATTCGTCGTACTGTTGATATTTGGCTCAGTTGACCAATGAGTTTGCCGACCACTGCACTAATCCAATCTCTATGACCTATACTGGCTTGGGACAGCGACCAAATTAGGATTAGTACGTCAAATAATACGGAATCTGGGTCAATCTGGTTTCGTAAATTCGAAACTTAACGGTATGAATGAATGAATGAATAGCTTTATTAATTCTTTTGGATAACCAATTTAGTGTGCGTAAATAATAAAAAAAATGTACATACTTCTGCAATAATCGTAATGCTCAAATTTAGCCAGAAAGAGTTACACACGACGAGTCAGCACAACTTTTATGTCAATTTTTTTATCTTTTAATAACAAAACGAACAATGTCAGGGGTAACTTGAAATTTCTCCATCGTGGAATTGGAATAAACTTTGCGAATTTCACTTGTAAGTCACCTGAAAATGACATAAACTGTCTAAACCCGGGTCGTGAATAAAAAAAACTTACATGTGAAATTCGCGAAGTTTGTTACTTTTCTATCTTGTAGTAATTAAAGTGATGAGGAAGATTTATCCTAATTGGAAGAGGGTACGTAGTCACTACAACTTGGAGGCAGATTGGTACGGGCTTAGGGAATGCGAAGGAAACTAGGATCAGAGCGGGTTAACCTATGTGGAACACTTGTCCTGAGGGTTAAATAGTTCACATAGTTCGGTGGTGATATACTGCACATCGAAACTCGGGAATATTTTTGGAGAAATACTCTGCTCACCTGAGAATTCTCAGGAAAGGACACTTTCCATTTTCTTGTCCCAGTTTCCAGTTCATGAAGTCTTCCACCACCAGTGGTCGGAGAAGTAGCGGGTGGCGGCGGGGTACGAAGCGCGGAAGAGTTGAGCTGGTTTTTTGGGGTGATCTGGGGAGGGAGGACAGGAAGGTTGTGTTCGAGAAAGGAGGAAGGGCAGGAAAGAGATGGGATGAGGAAGTGGGACCAACGTGGAGGGGGCGGGGTTGCGGGGCTTTGCGGTGTCTGTCTGCCACCACCTCCGCCTCTTCCCCCACCGAGTGTGTTGAGGCGGCGTTGGTGAAGGGGGGTGAGGCTCAAGGCTGGAGGGGAAGCCATACAACGGTAAAATGCAGGTGAGAGTGTTCGGCGTGTGAGGACTCCCATGTGGGCAGGCGGCGGGCGGCTTCGGCTTGCTGGGCGTGGGCGGATGAGTTTGAATTCTAGTGGTGGAAAGGCGGCCAGCTCTATTCTCCCTTTGGTGTGGCCGAGTATAATATAGGGGGGATCAGGACATGCACGCTGGACTGTCGCCGTTTGTATAGTGGAAACGAAACATGGTGGCAGTCGACTGCTCGGAGCATGACGTAAAGTTGGATGGTGCTCTGTAATCGTGGGTTAATAACTGCATATTTTGATAGTATTTTAAGTGATTAAAAAAAATTAATCACATATGTCACCTAATGTATCTGTTATTGCGTTGGAACTCACCATACAGGCAGCAATGGAAATGATTCAAGAATCGTATTTTCAATTATTTTCCATCATTTAAGTTTCTTATGAATATAGTTTTCAGTACGGTATTCGAAATTTAGACGAAGTTATATTAGAATGTTGTGTTATAATATATGGCTCGGCTTGGCACCTTGATATTGATTAGCAACAACTAAATAGTATGAAACACCATGTTTCGCATTTAGAAGATAATCTGCGCATATGTAATTCAATATTATTACGAAATATATGTCATGTGCCTTAAGTCTATGTGTTAAAATAGCATTGAATTGCCAAAAAAGATTGGTATCATACAGTTATTTTCAAATTTATCTACATATATATCACTAATGAGAACATGAATGCAAAATTTCACTCAATTCTGCGCGTAAACAAAAATCGCTCTAACCACCTTATGGAGGTGAAGACTAGCGTGGGAGGGGGTCGAAAATTCCGCGGGAAAAATTCAATTATCTTTTCAAAATGAACAATAAATCACGAGGATAAAAAATGTTTGGTAAATTTCCATACTTTTTAAACGTTTTTCTGACTTAGCCGGGTTTGATATTTTACATCATTTTCAAAGGCATAGTGGTGGCAAAAAGTGGTGGCAGTCGCATGGTGCGATGCGTTTTCTCTAAGAGAAGAATGCTCGTGTAAAAGGACTAGGTGAAGGAAGGCAGGGGGGACATGGGAAGCAATGTTGCTATCATAGCTTGATAGTGAGGGAAAGTGTCGGCAGCTCGTCTCATGGCAATGATTACGGTCCAAACAAAGTATTATCATAATATGCTGATATTGTTCGGCACTCATTGGAGAAACGCTTTTTAAATAATTCAATGGAGAAGAATATAGATCTGTAGAAAGTTAGTTAGAATGACTGATTGAGCACATATAGTTGTCATTGAAGGTCTGCAACCTTAGGAATCCTAATAGTCAAACGCAAAGACCTATCTTCCTCCCCCGCGCGAAGCCAGTTCGTTGGGAATAGAATCTTCCACTGGAAAGTGCCTTCTGTATACCTGACATCAAAGTTTGATACCACTCTGCCCCCGGGCCTGCGTTATCGCGGTCGTTGAGCTCACCTCATGCAGGTAGATCATTAGGTGCATTCATCTAAGTACATCAGGGGTGGCCAACCGGCGGCCCGCGAGCCGTATGCGGCCTTGAACATTTTTCCGGCCCGCGAGATTTATCACACATTTACAATGTGCGTTTAGTATCGTTTTTATTATATTATCTATGTTTAAATGTAAGAATAATAGTAAACACAATAATAATAACTCCTTATGTTTCGCCATATAACTCATTGTTTCAATTTTTCACTCCAAATAATGTCTATAGTGGGTCTAAATCTAAAATAGGGATATATAATTTTATATGCGGCCCGCGGAGTTATGATGCATTGCCAAAGTGGCCCGCAAGATCATTTGGGATGGCCACCACTGATGTAAATGATGCAAGAATTATATTTTTTAAGTTTCGCCTTAGTTAAAGTATGTTTATGACAGATTCTCGGCGCGGAATTCAAAATTTAAGCGGAAATCATTTATAAGTACGCTCTTTTTACTTGGCATGAAACCTTGATATTTGTTAGCCACCATTATGTTAATATGAAACGTATTATTTTAGGAGAAAATCTGTACGCATGTAATCGATATGTCATGATGTCATAAGGCTGCGTGTTAAAATAGCGCAGAATGGCCAAGACTCTTAATCGGAATTTTTTCTCTTTTATCTATAGATATTACTAATAAGGACACGCACGCAAAGTTTCGCGCCAATCTGTACGTAAACAAAAATCGCTCCAATTATCTTAAGGGGGTTGATTAACTCTAGTTAAAACAATCGAGAGTGAAAGTAAGCAGATCGGTATCTTTCTACCTGAAGCCCCACGAAACTACAATGAACCGATATACATTCTTAAATATGTGTGTGCATGTATAATGGGGCGAGAAAGGAAGAGAGCAGGTGTTCTGTAAACATATCCGCACTCGACCGGATCCTCGGTTGGCTGTCGTGTTGTTCGGCGTGAGAGTGACGAACGTGAATGCCCGCCCATCACCAGACCAATCGCCGCCATTACGCTGCGCATTCACTCCGTCACGGTCGAGTTAAATTGCTCCATTCGTCTGATGCATTCGTTGAGTTACACCAATCGCCACTTGCTTACGTGATAAAATGACAGAAATAATAAGAGAGTGAAGTCCTTGTGTCACGGTATTTTTTTCGTAAATTTATTTATGAAATCCATGTATTAGTGAAACAAGTTTCATGAACTTGCATGCCTCGATGTCACACGAGCAGGAATAATTCATGAATTTGACGTTGATCGGCTGACGGCCTGAACGAGAATATTTTGTTTTGAAGTTATATATATATGGAGGGGATTATTGGTGCGAAATGAAAAAATAATGAAGAGTTTTTCACGGTATTTGAGCCTAGGTATAGTAATTACAAGGAAACGATTACAGCCTGAAGTATCAACGGAATAAATTGCACAAAAAAAGATGCTGGCTCACGATAATGCACATAGAAATACCAACGTAGCAGTTCCCTGGTAGTAATGCGTTAGCCATTGATGGTATTACAACTGGTGATGTAACAACAGATGTGTGCACAAAATAATTATGAATCTGCCAGGCAATGAAATAATATCAACAAATCGCTCAAATGCACGATGTGCATAATATTAACCTGTAATATTACGTAGGGTGTGATTTTTTCCCGGCGAATAGTTGTAAATTCTACACGGATTTCCGTCCGGGTTATTGGCTCCATCTCCTCTGCCGACTTGTCGAAGGAAGACTTATCGTTCGTCATCAGGGCCGTTGGATGGTACACTGTGTTGAAACCCTGGTTGTGTCAATAAAATCTTAAAAGTGAAGTTCACTCCGTTATACTTAATTTTCTCTCGGTGTATATACTCTGAACTTTTACTGTAGTATTCGAGAGAGTTATATTTTAATGGTGTCCATTATTGTAATGGCTGTTGTGGAGTAAACGGGTTCCCCCTCTGATTTGCTACTTCGGGGACAATATTCTTTTTTTTTACTGCGTTCTCCAAAGAAGTTTCGACTGTTGAAAATTTCATTTTATATTATGTGGCAAAAATATTTCTCGCCGGGACTTTCAGAAAGAACAACTGTTCGCAAAAACTCCGTGGTTATTGTAAGAACATTGTTGTACGTACCTATTGATAAAGGAGTAAGTTAATTACAATCGAAGTCAGTAGGAATTTGTGTGGGAGTCGAGGAACGCTGCTGGGTCTACCGCCTGGCATGGTGCGTGCATCGAATGGCGATTAAGTGCTTAGCCCCGCAGACAACCTGTCGTACAGCTTACATAAATAAATCCCCCACGTCCATCCCTTCAGCTGAAGCCTGCTAAAAATAAGACCCACGCTCAACGTTAATGATATAACCTCCTAATAACAGGTGTTTATCATCCTTTTCTTTTTTCAAGAAATGGCCACTCTGGCAGTCCTGACTGCTTAAATGATTATCTTGATCATTTAAAAAAAATAAGAAGAGTCATTTCCGATAGTCATTAATCCAAAGTTCATTTCTGACAGAAAAGGGAATACTTACCGGATGTGTTTCTTCTCGTAGCCGTCGACGACCGGTCTCCTAATGTCGGAGTTTAGATTTAGGTGAAGCGTTTTCATGCATTAATTTCATTTTTTTTGTTTCCTGAATTTGCGACTTAGCTTGTGATGCTCTTTTTCCCCGGCGAAGCGTTTTACCGGCCCGGTGAGAAAGTTATTCGTATCGGGTAAAGGGAGAACCATTGCACTTAGGAAGGGCCGAGATAATTATCTCTATCATATCATTCCTTTGTCATGTAAATATATATAGATATTTTAATTACATCACAGATTGGTTCCTAAAATTGTAATAACCATGGCTGAATTATATTTCCATTTTCTGAGTTGCTGTTTCCCTGGTGTTCATTCTGGTTAGAGCAGGCAGATTTATCAAAATAAAAAAAAATATACTTACAATATCTTTCTCATTTCCAACATCAATGAATTTGTTGTAGGTGTGGTTGGTAATAATTTCAATTGCCACCTGGTTGTAGACCGTAGTTATAATTTTGTATCAAATAAATTATAGCTGTGGAAAAGTGCGAAGCAACTACGCATATTTTTATAAAATATGTATAACGCACGACCATTTGCGCCGAAAAAATGACATTAGGCTATCAGTCATTCATAAATGGTTGCCCATTAAATTAATACTGAGACAATACACTCGGTTATTTAATTTATTGCCCTCGAATTTATCTAAGCTGAGCCTGAAACATTAAAATTCATCATTGGTTTCTTTATCAAGTGTTGAAGTTTTCGATGGGGCTGTTGTAGAGAAGTGTTTGCGGCACAATTAAGAGGAATAGGATTATAAATAAGTGGGTCATGAAACAGTATAAGTTGGATGCTCCAGTAATGGAGGCATATGAAAGAAGTTTGATTCGTGTGTTAGACCGTGTGGAGAGAATGGATGGGAGTCAAATAGTGAAACAGGTATATGAGAGTGGAGTGAATTGTGTGCGAGGAAGGGGTGGACCGCGAAATCCATAAGTGAATAAGGGAGAGGATTTAATGAATAATTATATTAAATAAATGGAATATTAGGAGTCTAAAGAACAGGAGAGCGTGAATGAAGCAATTTATGAGAGTAGTTGAAGCAAAAGTAGAAGTGCAAGGATAGAGGAAAAAAAGAGGAGTCAGCTTTGCAGACCTGTCACCGAGAAATTATAGTTTTTTTGACTGCCGACCCTGAAAGGGAACGGCATGATAGGTATGTTTGTACGTATCTACTATATGAGAGGCTACGCGTACGTAGGTATGATTCAGTTGCTAGGTATAGTGATTCTGATGTACGTCAATAGATGGCAAGCGAGCTCCCATTTACGTTCTCCACTAACTGATACATGCTGTGGGCGTATGCATTTTTCAAAATACACGTAGATATCAATTTCCAAAAAAATAAATAAATTATAAGAAATTCTGAAGAACTTTCCAGGAGATTATTAAGTTATTTTAATTGTTATTTATGAATAACTCAACCTAACGTTGATTTCTTTTTAATTATTTACTTCATTCATTTTCTTTGGCTATCTCGCTAAAATTTTAGCCTGTTTCAGCAGGCTTTTAAACCGGTGTGTATAATAATTAAGAACACACTTTTAACCACTCACCTTTACATTTCTGACGCAACATATTTGCTCCGGAACTAGCTCATTATTAACAATATCTCTGTGGAACGAACCATATCCCATGGAAATCGGCTTCCATTTTTGACTGATACCTCGAAAAGAAGTGTGGCAAGGGAATGATATTTTGTAATCACTATAAAGATAAAATAATTTCGATGAAGCTAAATTCATGGAATATTATCACTGAAACTACTTTTAAAGGTACTCCTTATTTTTAAAATCGTTTTTATATTTAAATTAAAAATTTCATTATAAATAAATTATAAATAGTTTTTATAATTTATTTTATAAAATTTTATTTTTTCATTTTTCTTGCTAGTAACACATGGTGATCCAAGAAAATGCACCCATTATTAGGATAGAAATTCAGTGTTCATTAATTTAATAATAGTATTAACAATTTAGAATTAAACTTTACACTGTCTGTTTATTTCATTGGCTGTACATTTTCATTGTCTTTTTATGAATGTAGCCTATTCTGAAAGGAAATTTCGTGATGGGTATGCAAGCATGCATATTATATATGTATGTTTTCTAATTTGTGTTTGAATTTCACTTTCTTCGCCTCTCAGTCACGGTTTGATCTAGCGGCGATGCCCGTGGAAAACAACACTGTATTCTCTTCATCTCCTTCACGCTGCTCCCCCGTCGCCCCCCTTTCCCTTTAGCCGCGGGTGACCGCCTCACAATGAACTCCGTCCATACTTCGTTTGTCCGCGTCGATGGGAGGACATTCAATCTCTCTCTCTCTCCCTGGACGCCGACATCATTATCCGTGCGTTATATTGATCCCCTCCTGTGCTCTGTCTTGGTCATGGACAGCTAATTGAATTGATGACTGGATGGGAAATAAAAAAATGAAGAACGAAGAATTAAAAAAAAGTTAGGAGCCGAGAAGAAAAAAAAATCGTTTTGTGTTCCTCGACGGCGGCGGTCGGCGGTGTTCTTCCAAGGCACGATTTTCCCTTTCTTCCTCCGGCATGCGTTAGTGCGTGCCGGGAGATTTGGGGGGGGGGTTTATGGGGGGGGATAGTCTTTCTTTCTCCCTAGCTTCGTGGGCGGAGGGAGAGTTGGGTGGGGGGAGGGCTGTGAGAATATATAAGGAGGAGGAGTTGAATCTAATGTAAGATTCCTCCGGAGGATGTTGCCCCCTTCTTGATGGTTCCCATGTCGTCTCTCCCCTTCCCACCTCTCCCCCCTCCCGTGCGCGCCGCCCAAGGAGATTCTTTCCAAGGATACCACGGTCGCTCGGGTACAACCCCTTGCCCTTCCCTCACCCCCCTCTTTGGTCTGGTACGCGTGGGAGTCTCCAAAGGAATCCCCTCATTTTTTCTGTTATTGTCGAGACTAATGACTGTGTGAGTGGGGACGGCGACTTTTAAGGGTCTCTCTAAACCCCACCTCGGCACCGAATCGAACCGTCAAGGATTGGGCATAAGTTGTCAAATGGGCTTCGGTAAATTGCATGGAGGTTAGGAAAACAAAGTTGAGGCGACATTCTGCTCGATTCCTGAAGCCAATGCGCCATTATAGTCCAGGCAAGATTTTGGAAAAGAGCTTTAGTTTTGATGCTAGAAGCATTTCGTGCAGCTAGTGAGCGGAAGGTGGTTTCTAGATGTTTCGACCCCACTGAATACGAAAGTGCTTGTTACCAAGTCTAAGTCTCCACGCAGAGTGGGATATCCAATATAGCGTCCAAGATGGTGGCAAAGTTAAAAACTTTTACTTTTCCCTTACATATTAATAATGCGATGATGGTAACGTCTATTATTATGGTTGTTGTACTGAGGAACACGAGTCTTTTGCCAGAAGTGACGTACAAATCGAATATTTCAAGATATTTTGAATGTTTACGAAAGGCGTCAAAAAAATTATATTTGCCAGCCAGTATTTGTCATTTTTCGTAAAATTTCAAAATATTTTGAAAAATTCGATTCGAACGTCACTTCTGGCTCAAGAATTTGTACCTCACTACGAAAATCAGAAGGATAGACTTAAACACCAGCACATTTTATTTCGCTTCCGTATTGGATATCCCACTTCCGGTTGAGATTTTGACGGTGCAACTACCATCTTCGTGTTCAGCTGGTTCGAAACATCCATAAACCACCGTTTAGCGCTTTTTACATGAAATGCTTCATACTGAGCGTTTTGTTTCCGGAAACCTAGACTATTGCAGCAGGCACAGTTTTAGGCCTTACTCCTTCTTAAGTTTACGGTGGTTACGTTTGATGTTCGTCTAGTTTAAGTTAAAATCCACGGGTAAAGCGGTGTTTTGTGACTGGTAGTCCTCGCCTACTCAAAATCCTTTCAATGCAACCCTGTTCTGGCTTCACTTTCATCCATGAGCGCTCATGGCCATACCTCCTCTATTTCATTTTTAACTCATTGAATAAACTTGACAGTGGCAGGCTTCACTTCGTAGAAGTTTATTATATTAGTACTCAGGATTAATGATATACTTAGTACTTTTCTACAACATATCGTTGAGTTTCATTCGAAATTTTGTAGAAAAATACGAAGTATTATCATTAATCATGAGTACCTCCTTGATTAATTGCAGCAGCAGATAATCTCGTTTACTTCTTCACGTTCCTTCAAAATAAACGTATTCTTCTGTTCTGAAATATTTATGCTTATTTTAATTAAAAAATAATGAGATACCAGATTTGCAAAGTTCTCTTTCAGTAAACATTACTTTTATTGCCTTCACTTTGTAGAAGTTTTGAGTTTTCGTAATTAAAATAAAATATTCTGTTCCTATTTACAGTTCTCATGTGGCTCATTCACACCGGAAGGTAATTCAAACGTTTACCCCTCTCGTTGAGTTTCATTCGAGCATCTTCGTTTTCACCTTGATGCAGGAAGGCAATTGAGAATATCATCATTGGACTGTCAACTAGTGCCGTACTTTTCGTTTGACGGACACGCGCTCATCTTTCATTCGGTTACAACTGACACTGGGTACCTCACGGCTCTTGACGTCCTGTTTCTGGGCGGGCTCTGGATCTTCGAAATGGTTTCTCCGCTTCGCGAGGCCGTGAGGGGAGGCGGCTATTCTCCCCCGGGGGGTTTGAGAATGGGCGATGCGATAGCATGCACTACGCGCTCGGTGAACATGAGGCTGGAAGGGTATAAGAGGATGGATGAAGAGGGAGAGATTCCGGGAGTTTGTTGCCACTGTTACCCTACCAGCGCATCGGCAATCGCCCGTACAGAGTACTGTATCGGAAATCGTTCGCAAGAAAACAAAAAAGTGCGTAAAAGTTTTTTCGGCTGTTCCCCCGGGTAATAGGCTCCATATCTGCCGGCGTTTTAATCGAGACACAGGATTTCAATAATGTAGTGCCGGAAATCCTATTATCAAATGCTTTAAAATCTAAGAGAAGACGAGAAAATCAAGTCAACGGTCAGTCAGACAGATAAACCTATAAGAGACTCCTTAGCCCCATTGCTGTCAACTTTGCAAATAGCGGTCAAATTTGACGGCATTCAGGTGCCCTTAAGATGAAGAACAATTCCTTCGTCGAAACATCGGCAGATATTGGAACACCCGAGAAACTTTTCTGTTTTATATTCACCGAGAAAACCTTAGATCTAATACAAACAAAAAGCTTTTACAAACGGGCGTTGCCACCATCGTCGCCTTTTTATTCTCATGGAAATTCCACCGCTAATATGTGAGTCAAAACAAATTCTAAATTCCCGAACCTCGTTTGTTCCGTATCCTCTCCTGTTCCGCCACATGTGCGTCTAGATATTAACCTACCTTCATCACCTTTTCCGTCATTCCATGTTTCCTCCCTGCTCCATTCCAGGATATGCCTCTCTTCTTTAGGTCTGTTTTCACCTCATCTATCCATCGTTTACGTTGTCTTCCCCTACGCTTTCCACTTTCTCTCTTTCCTTTTCGCATTCTGGGGATTCTAATATCTTTCATTCTTTTTTACTGCCCCATCCATCTAAATCTATTCTACCTTCTACTTTATTTCTTAAACTACTAACCACTTTTATTTGCCTATAATAAATTAAATTTAGCCTACGCTGCCTAATGTGCAGGGCCTGTAACGAATGGAAGGCAAGTACGCTGTATTGTTGCGAAGTGATATTCGCACTAGAGCGAATGGAAACCTCCCATAATTCTATGTGTATAAAAATGTATTTCTATTTTTAAGATGAGATAAAATAGAGGTAACTAACAATAATACCATTGGGGGTCTATTTACGTATCTAGTCTATCGATCATCGACGTTCTACCGTACGTATGTGGAAAGTTACCGAGTGATTCCGTCGTCTCGGCTCCAACTGATCGCCATTTTGAATAAAAAAGTTTGTACTTTTCCACACTATATTATAAAACTGCGACTGGTTTCACCTTAATAAGGCATCTAATCAAGGTAAAACCGGTCGCAGTTTTTAAATAAAGCTTGGAAAAGTACAAAGTTTTTTTATTCAAAATGGATATCTATCACTTCCACGAAGTCAAGCCTGAAACAATCAAATTTACCCAGTCGATCGGTTACGTTGGTACGCGTGATGGTAGTGCGACCGCGGCATGTTGGTAAGGAGGAGGTCCCGCAGTGGGCGCAGGTTGGAGAGGAAGTAGTGGGAGTGAAAGGAAGCGCTCCGTGTGGCCGCCAGAGGGAGATAGTTTCAGGTGGGAGGGGAAAAATAGAGAAGGTAGGAATATTTACGCATACGGCTAGTGGGTGGGAGGTTGAGCGAATCGTGTAGAACTCTCCGCCCCCCTCCCGTGCTGTGAGACTGTGTCGCAACATTTATTTGAACCCCCCCCCCCTCCTTCACCCCCCTCCCCAATGGTTCTATAGCCTATCCTGTTCTCTGCCCCCTCTCCCACCAAATCCGTCCGCCTCCAGTCCACGAGAAGGCGGGTCGACTCAGAAGATTTGGGAATCGTGATCAGACGGCCGTGCCACGAGGTAAATGGATAGGGAGAGAGAGAAAGAGGGAGATAAATAGATAATTTGAGATGGGTCGATAGGAAACCATGCTGTGAAGGACGACCTATGAACATACACCTACGTACATTGGAGAGAGAGCGTTCTTGTTCCTTTCTCAGGGAAGAATGCTTCAGGCAGGAATTGTGAGGCGGACAGGACCTTGGATCAAAAGTGGAACGAAGTCTAGGAAAATCCATGCATCAGTCAGGAAAATGCGCGGAAAATGTGTTAATGCAATGGTTCACGCCTGCCTTAAAGGGAAGTTTCCGATGAATGACTGATGGAGATGTGAATAAATGAGCTGAGAGAGTAGTTACCTAACAGTTTCTCTACTTATTCCTGTTCTTCAGTTCTTTTATTTCCTGAAATATATATCGACCCATATGATCTTCATAATATCTTCGTTAATTCCCTCGTCTTCCCAGCAAGCTGGACCGCGTAACCATCTGCAGCCCTGCATGTATCATCGTCTTGACTCTATAATATCATGTCTTCATCCTTCAATACCACCATGCATTAGAACTTAGGATGTTGCTCTCCCAGCAAGATTTCTCATGTAAATGTTCCAGTTGTCGGGAGACCCGATCAATAACTGAGATAATTTGCGCCATTGAGGGTAGAAAGGTTACTACTCTTCCTCCATTTTCGTCATTTATTAAAATGTGAAGTTATCATTTATTACGCGTTCTTTTATCTTAAGTGGCTACGTTAAAATGTCTCTGGCATCTCGAATCATTAGACAGTAATGTACTACTTTCGTCTTATCTTTGGCTACTGCTGATTCAATGAAATTGGGTCCAATATGGGTTGGATGCAGCTAGATTTTTGTTTAACTGCAATGAAGTAATTTCAGAGGATGACTTCGGAAGACGATACTAATTGAGGCTAAACAGTAATATCATATGATGTGTCCTTACATTGACTATGACTTTATTCGAATGGCTAGGTGCCCGGGCCTTGTCTATTTACTAGAATCTATAAATCTCCCGGATGTAGAGATTATAGTGTTGTCCCATTCTCCACAGTGACCTTTTGCCTGCAGTATTCATGTGATGGCTTGCTTACGTTAATCAGGCTTTCACAAGCTTCTATTAACGGAACCGTTTTTATTTTGATTAGTTTTTTCAACGCGTTTTCATCTTCCTTTGTATTCCCATGGAATAAAAATTATGTTCGCCTTCTCCTTGCCACGCGGCTGCCTTCTCACGGAGGGCGCTTACCGCAACCATCGAATAATTCACGGGGCCATCTGCAGGTCAGACATGAAGGAGACGAATGAGAGGGGATACGGGCAAAAAATACTTCATGAGTGAAAGAAATTTCATCGGTAGAAAGGCGGATGTCTCACTTACTCGGGAGACGTGAAATTCACTTGACCAAGAGGGCATTCCACTCAGGTTAGGCCATATCTCGAATACGCTGCGAGCATTTGGGACCCTGAGCAAAGAGATTTAATCCGCGGAATAAATAAAATGCAAAGTAAAGCCGCGTGTTTCATGGAAAACACTGCTGCGAGCGAACAGTGTGCGTAACGTAGCTATAGTGCGTCCAAGATAATAGCGCAGTTAACCGTTAGAAATGCACCCAATCTCTAAACACCTCCAATACCGTTTGGGGAAGGGTATCACGTAACCGAAGAATACGTGGCCTTCGCTTGAATCATACATTCGTGAAAAAATTGTCCCCTTTTCATTTCTTTCCAAGCCAAATCAGTATATTTCAATTACGCTATTATCTTGGGCGGTTCTCATTGTCAGTAGTGCAGCATAGCCAAATGAGAGGGATACAATACAGAACCGATTGGTAAAACAATTCCTTTTTCCCATCCACAATTATTGATTTTAACAAAAACAGTTTGACTCTAAGACACTCATTTAACATGTAATTCACTCCCTCCCCCTCTGCCCTCTTCCCATTCCTTGTCAATATTCCCTCCCCTTTAATGGGGTTGCCTCCTAAAAACCCCTGCCACTCGCTCTTGCGGTGGCTCGCCGGATAGTACGTAGCTGAAGATCAATTTTCGTGATGGGATCAATGGAGTAAGGGAAAGGTCTAAAAAATAAGAAAGACCTGCTTCGATATTTGTATGTTCCTTATGCTGTTGTTGCCTACAACGCGACGGCTCAAATTTGAGCGAAAAGGCGTGGTTTTATTCAGGAGTCAAAACCTACTTGTCTTATTTTTAAAAATATGATTGGTCAAGGTTTAGAATGATTAATATTAATTTCGTAGTTTCCACGAATTAA
The DNA here is from genome assembly GCA_963573305.1 of Pyrrhosoma nymphula. Lineage (NCBI taxonomy): Eukaryota > Metazoa > Arthropoda > Insecta > Odonata > Coenagrionidae > Pyrrhosoma > Pyrrhosoma nymphula. Next base: position 30,425,364 of record OY754331.1, on the reverse strand, counting down.
GTAAGGTTATATTCCACCGCTCTGTGGCAAAACTATGTGCAACATTATGCGTCGTAACGTTACATTATCTAAATATCGGCTGCTACACTACGGACGCAATTGCACTCTTAATTGCCTAAACACACAAGTTTTCTCTCTTAATTTTCATAAATTTTCAACCTTCTCCATCACTTCCTCTTATACTCAACATGAATCCCCCCTCCCGAAACGAAATCGTGGCTACGTCAATGACATCGGGATAGGTCCTTCAAACCGGGACTGTCCCGGCCAAACGGGGACGTACGGTGAGCCCACTCATGTATCTGTTGCTTCCTTTTGTGTGTGTCCTCCTCGGTTAGTGCTGAGCGGTGAAGTGGCTACCAGCCGATAAGCACAGGCGCAAACCAGCCCTCCCTTCTTCACTCGTTCCCTGAGGAGTGAGATAGGCTACTCGAACTGCAAACGAGAGGATGTCCCTTGCACATGCGATCGTACTGGAAACCACTGGGCCACTCCAGTAAGGGTTGGCAATTACCCTCCCCTCCCCTACTTTCTAAACGTGAACACCGCGAGCACCAGCTATCATTATCATCACCATCGTCGCAGTACGACCCGACCCAAAACGCCCAGCAAGCGCCATCCCAAGTGGCACTCAAAAAGCTTCGATTGTCGACTCGCTTGGCGAAGAGTGGGCGCGGGGGGTTGTTATAAGGTTTGACCGGGGAGCAGGACGGGACGGTATAAGTGGTGACCGGGAGTTGAGGATGTGCCGTCCGCTCTAGGGCCATGAGAGGCGCGGCGCCGTTACTAAGGGAACATCTGACATCCACGCATTTCTCCTAACATAGCACACTCGAACGCGGACGAAGCATTTCATCGCATGTTAACGATATATATGAAAATCAGTCTTTATTGTTCTGGGACATGAAGTCACCTGGAACATTGAAACATAATTACATGCCACAATAAATGGGATCAATGGTGACAGCATTACATACTAATTTCATTTAGGAGCACCTCATATAAACCAACAATAATCAATGAAAAAGATAATACATAATATGTGAAAATCAGGGTAACAGTGCACAGATTTAAGATCAGGGTAACATTAAACAGATTAGGGATTGAGAAATTAAAACAGGCAGCGTAGATAATCAATCGCACTACTAACACATTATTCATTAAGCATTATCGAATATATAGACACAACACGAAACAGTATGATAATACGATAGAGCATGACAAATCCCATTCAAAATTGCAATGCACAGATATGAAATCATATTTCAAGAATTAATCATATCGATTTGAGAAGATTAAACGAATTGTAAGTTACATAAATGATCAGTCATATTTCTCTTGAACATCGAAATTGTAGAATAGGTTCCAACATTTTCAGGTAAACAATTCCATAGCTTGCAGGAGGATATATCGCCTCCCACCGTATTTGTATCATAGGTATGGGATGTATTTTGTCGGCGGTCTACCTCCTCCGACCCGGCGGTGTATATAGGCTTAATTGACGTGGACCGAATAAAATTTTACCTACTACTTTCAAGGGGCGGATTTCTGCTGTCTCATAAAAAAATAATGCTTGCGCTGTGGCGTCATGAAGGAACAAAATTCAGTGACAAATGCCAGTGATTAAATGGCAAAACGCAAAATGGTAAAAATGTTTATGAAGGCTTCTCGGGTGTCCCAACGAGTTAAATACTTCATGTGTGCCGACTTTTCGAGAAACGACTCGTTCTTCGTCATTTTCGAAGCCCTGATAATGAAGTACGGAAGTTTTTCTTCGAAACGTCGTCATTACTTAACCCGGTGGAACATTTGAGAAACCTTCATTCACATAATTCGCCTTATCATGCGTGGTAAAAATTTCATTATACCGTAGTATATGGCTAGTGATGTTTGGTAGTGTTTTAGTAACTGTAGTCATGGTCATAGTTCGTAAATAAATGACTCGTAAGAAGAAAGTGTAGATATTGAGTTCTCCAAGCCTTCTGACTCCAATCGAATAGGTGGGTAGATGCTACTAACATAAGTGCAACTACTCTCTGCCCCTGACGGCCGATTAATAAGTATTTGTATAATAAATAGGTTCTTTTTTTCCAGCTCCTCACTTTTCCCCTTAAGTCACAGATGTTTTGGTGGTGGTTTTATACCACTCATTCTTAGCAATCTCCCTTTGAAATTGTATCTCGGTGACCTTCTACTCCTCCGTCTGTCCTTCCACGATTCCCTTTCCTTCCTTTCCTTTCCCAATCCGTCAGTGTAGTTCTAATCTTGACCCAAACTCCAATAGTCCTCGGACACAACTCTGCTATACGTTTAACAAAATGCTCTTTCTCCCTCAGTTTTGCTCACTCTGCCATCCCCTTACCTCTCCCTCCACCATCTCAAACCAACACGACCATTTTTCTAAAAAATATTTCTCTACGTATTCATAAAATGGTTGACGCTTCAGAACTTGACAGGAGATGCCTTATCAAGGTGAAGCCGGCCGCGGTTTTAAATAAAGTGTGGAAAAGGACATAGTTTTATTATTCAAAATGGATGTCTTTTACTTTCACAAAGTCAAGCCTGAAACTATCAAATTTAATTAATATCATTATTAAGAATGATCGTATCACTAACAATGATTGCAGTAAAAATGACGTACGAGAAAAAGCCGGCGCGGCGGTGGAGGCGCCAAAATCTAGTCTGTAACATTCATGAAGGCTGCATCACACAAGCTACTTGTATGAAGTCAAAGAAGTTAAATCTATGACAGTAGCCTTAGAATTCACGTGCAGGTAGTACTTCATTTTCTGTAAGCATGGGCTTATACGGCAATAAGGGGTCGATATCGATAGTAATCGACTGCGGTTCGCACTTGGATGGAAAAGAGACTGGCTTCTATTTTGCCTAGCATTTCGACTCTGCGATAAAGTCTAATCGCATCCGGTGAAAACCTGATTACTTGATTACAAGCGGGTATTCAAAATGTTTACAACGAATAAATGTTTCGGACAAGGACTCATTGTTACAAATGTAAATATTTATTTTAACCCGGATATGTTTTGAATTGTCTGCGGTGGCTCTACGGTAAGACATGCGCAATGTGCAAATGCAGTGATTCCCGATGTTAAGCGATTTCTTTCTTTTTACGAAATTGTCGTGTTCATTGTTGACTTCTGTGATTCATCCTGGTAATGAGGGACGAGGGGATGATTAAGGCCGTGATAGAGGGGAGGATGTTGGATAAGCGAGGAAGAGGAAGAAAGAGAATAGGTTTTATGAACGGGTTGAAGAGAATCTGGACGTATGCTGAGATAAAGAAAGATATCGTGTAAGAATATGGGGGACTATTACAGTGAAAATGTTCCGTTTTTTTTTAACTTTCTTCCATTTTAGCCTACTTTAACTGGTAGAATTCCTTAATAATAATGTTAATAATCATTAATGTATGTTTTTGACATAAAAATCATTTATAAAATAAAACAAATAGTACAAAGCCTCATTATCCGACTCAAATGACGGGTGAAAATTTTTAAATCATTTTTCATTAATACCGTCGTTACTCGGGGCATCCCCTACTAATTACACATTCTGCCTTGTACTTTTTACTTTCTATTGTTCACCTTGACATACTTACTGACTCGTTTCTGCCGTTCCCACGCCTAGATGCATCAAATATAACCTTTCAACTCCCACATTCCCGCATGCCTTAAATGCCCGCATATGTCTTACGTCACAGACTTCAAATGCCCGTTACCTTTTCATGTTTAATTTTATTCATTTTTGCCTTCTTATATTTTTTGCCTTTCAACTTTATCTGTCAACTTTTTCAAATCAAAACTTAACTATAAAATACCAGAGCCTCATTTTATTTGCCTGAGTCTTATTTTATTCAACCTTTGTCATACAATTGTATAATATAGCTCTATATTCTTTCCTCAAGGACAAGTGATTCCGAACCCTATCACTCAACACTCCGAATAAATTGTTAACTAGACTTATCTTAACATGATTCCCATCCTTGTTCAAAATGGACACGATCCGCATTCTGCACTGTCTATACCTCTTAAAAAATCCCCCATCATTTCCAGCTACTCCATTAATACCACACCTCTGAATCGTGTGTTTTCAGTCAAGGATCTTGGTATAATAACGGACAGTAAACTGAATTTTTCTGGTCACATCCAGGCCGTTAAAAGTAAAGCTATATCCCTATTAGGCCTCCTATACCGCATCACGGAAATCCGAGATCCCCGAGCACTGCAGTGGTACTTCCCAACAATTGTCCTCCCACTAATTTCTTTTTGCGCCTCCATATGGTCCTTGTCAGTTCCGTGTAATCTTAAAGCTATTAACAGTGTTACCAATTTCTTTGGTAGAATTGTGAAACATAGAGTCCCCCATCTCCACAATATGTCCACGGATGCCATTCTCTACTCCCTCTCCATCTGCCTCTCCACAATAACAGGCTTAAAACTGACTTAAAATAAATTTACAATATTCTGAACTCCATCACTGACAGCCCCGAACTGCTATCTCTCATCAACTTCAGAGTTCCATCTCGACCTACCCGTACTTATGCATTACTCCATAAACTGTTCCTAGACTGTCACTAACTAAACGTTCGCTTCTCTTCCGTCTCTTCTCCTTATTGAATTCACTTCCCGACGACATCGATCCTTTCTTATTATCGTCAACCACATTTACTAACCTAGCCCTGTCTCACCTCTCTCAAAAATAACTGGAACCCTCTATCCTGTCTTTATGTTGTTACTTCACTTTGTACTTTATTTGTTGCTATTTTGTTACCTTGCTCTTGTTGATTTTTGTATGCATATGTCTCCTATTATGTGTCTTGTTATATATGTCACTGGAAAATGGCAATACTGCTGTATGTGAACAATTTCTTTTAAAATGAAATAAAAAATTAGCTAGGAGTCTTCATAATCTACTCCCTTATCACTAGTGCTTTGGCATGACACAAGTCTTCTCCTGTTTTGGTCCAAGGTGATTAAAAACGGGCAAATTGGGGGGCTTCTAGAATGTTTCGAGACTGATGCCAAAAATATTTACTACTTCATGTGTACGTAATTCGATTTGCAAGTAGATGCTGCCTTTCCTTTCCTTACGATTTTCAGAGCCCTCCCCAGCTTATTCTCAACATTATTTACAACTTTCAGTATTTTTTTAAAAATTCTATTTAGAATTACAAAAATTACACCCTAAAAAAATGGAGTAAGGGAACTCTTTAAAAAATGAAACTCAATGATGCAGAAAAGCCTGCAATTCACTGAGAGCGTAAATATTTATGGCGCTTAAAAGAAGCGGAACCTTGGGTACCCAGGGAACTTTCCAGAAATACGCTTGGGAAATAATTCATTTGAGGCCGTGGCAGCTTTGGCGAATCGGTTTTATAGTGGTGGCGAAACTTGGTGACATTCGGCTGCGCTAAGTGTGACGTCGAGGAGGGAAGGCTCATGTGGAAGGGATAGGCAAAGGAACAGAGGAGAGAGGATGATACATGATAGGCAACGCTGCCAACATAACTGTGTTCAACTTTAGGGTTCGGGAAAGTGTCTGCTGCGTGTTTCACGACAATGTTTACAATAAAAAACGGAGCTGCAACATAATTCGCTGGTATGGTACGCAATCCATCGGAAAAACCCATCTAAACAATTGGATTAAGAACCATAGAGATTCACAAATTGATGTTAACGACGGATTGAGAATTTTGATTTGCTGATGTAATTTTTCGAGCTTGGGAACCCTGTTAGCCAAGCGCGGAGACCACCTTACACCTCCGTTCAGGGCCACTTTGTTGGGAACGTTTTCTTCCACTGAAAATATCCTCCTGCGCAAATTCCACCATGTTTCTCTGGCACTATAACAAGCGCCTGGTTTGTAATAAGGGCCCTCAATAAAAAAGTATTCCGAACTTATACGCCTTAAAAGTACAATCTCTTCTTTCGGCGGAAATCATTCCGGTGACGGGGGGATGGGTATTCATTCCTTGTTCCCGAGTTCGTCGTCACCCCGAGGATCGTAAAACTCCCAATCGAGAGAGGCCTTATGAATTTATCAAGAGATGGCAGGAGCAACGGGTCGTAAAAAAATTGCGACCAAATTAAATGCGTCCCGTCTTGCCAAAAGCTACGGACTGTGCGTTACTGTATCGTCAGCGATATCCTTACCGATAATCCGACATTCATGAGTTATCACATTCCGATATTAAGAGCCTCCGGGCCGTGCGCCGCCGTGGCCATGTTTATGAGAGATTATACGCTAAATTTCAGTTTACAGCCTATTAAGGTGGTTGCATCGATTTTTTCACAGGTTTGCTTAAAAATTTGCATAAATTTTTGCATAAGTGATATAATCAGATAAAAGTGAAAAAATTGCATCATACCGATTTGGTTTTTTGGCAGTTCAATGCTATTTTTACACCTAACCTTGTGGCACCTAACATGTATTTCGTAATAAATCGATTACGCATGCACAAAGTTTCTTCCAAATGTGAAATAAAACATTTAATATAATTTATTTTATTATAATCAATATCAGGGTGACATGCCGAGAGAAGGATTAGAAAAAAATGTTCATTGTAATTTCGTCTAAATTTCGAATGCCGCGCCGAAAACTCTATTCATAGCATTCTTTAAATTACGAAAAAAATTGTAACTATCGCATCATTTTCATTACTGCCTGTATGGTGAGTTTCAGCGAATACACAGATGGAATGTGGTCCAAGAATTTTTTTATTTGAAAAAATTATAAAAATGTGCACTCAATGGCCCACAATTACCTCTCCAGCCACGACAATAACTTGTTTCACAACCCCGTATTTTTTGCATGGTTCTCACCAGGGATGCTGATTCATAATCGTGGGCAGTTAGGTCAAATGTCTCGGCCCGTCTCATAGGTGCAGCGAGAGTTATGCACTAGTTTCTCCCCTCACATGTAGGTTGGTTACTGCGCTCTCGTAGCTGCAGCGACGGACGGCGAAGGTCCTCCCGGTTAGGAAAGAGTGATTGCGAAAACTACCAAATCGACGGCGAGTCGCGCCAAATTGACTCTCTCAACCACCGCCACTGGCGAGCACGGGATGTTAAAAGGGTTGAGAGTGCATATTAAACATCTCTTAGGGTGTTGGATGAACGTTAGATGTTGCTCTCTGCCTCCTCTGTTCCTGTTCGAATCAGACTTTAGCGACTCCTGACTAAGGAGTCCTGCGTAGTTGAGTCCAGAAGAAATCATTTCCAGGAGTAGGAAATCCAGGGGAGGTTCAAGTTAAAAGTGTAATCAATCATCACTACCGATGAAAATTCATTCTCACTACATGTGCAGCGTGAAATCTAGTATATATGTTTACAGATAGATTAGCTCCTGGTAGAGCTAGTTTAATGGTGAACAATTGTTGCCATTTGCCATTGTAATTATAAAATTTGTAAAATATACTGGAACTATCCCATTACTACAGATAAAGTCATAACAGATTAGACATAACGTAGATATTTTATGAATGTTATTAAAACTTGAAACACATTAGTACTAACAGAGATACCCACCGTAGTTTTAGTCGTATAAGAAATACTTTTTTTCTCAAAATAGTTGCTCGAAAATCACCCCCGGGGCTTATATGCATATATGAGTCCTTGATCAAACAAAAGTCATCCCCTACACTCTCTCCTGTTGGAAAATTGAACCGCAGATTGGCAGTACTTCGCAGACCTACTCGTAAATATCTTAGTTTAACGATGTTATGTTTTCTAATATCATAACCGGTATCATTTTTACGAACGATACTAGGGTTGATAGATATCGTTTAGGTTGCTTCTGCGGTTTGGAATATGATTAAATCAAAAGTCATGCTGGCGCCATTTGAGACTTGAGAATACCATGCCCCTAGCTAGTAACCAACTGGGCAAAACTACCTAAAAATCCTCCAAACGCATTGCATATAATTCCGATTTTATGTAAAGCTTGTAATAAGTTTTCCAAATAACTGTAATATGTATTTCGGTGACATTATAAAAATGTTTCCCATTGAAGCTTTTTTTCTTCACCTTAGTACTATTTATAGAATTAAAAAAAACTTCGAATGTGAAGACGTTTTCAGCGTACCATTAAAAAAAATGAGTCAAGTGAAAGCCTTATACATGTATATTTTATTAATTATTGGGAATATAAGTCATATAAAGCAACGTTTTTGCGACATTAATATTGCATTATTGACTTTATGCTTCTCAAAGTTGCTTAAATGAAAAAATAAATTTCAAATATCGTCTTTGTTATGACCAGAGAAAGATCTCGCTCGAAGTACCTCAAGCTCGTGAACTTTGATACCCGGCAACCTAACGTGCTATCGACATCATTGGGTCTGGGTGGGGGATCGTCTGAAGCTTCGGACTCCCTCGCTAAATTTAGAACTGCGTAGAGGTTCGATATATGAACGGAATGGATTAATAACGGGGAGTATATGTGGGTCGGAGTTTTATTTATGGATGCTTAAATGCTATCTGTGTGTGTGAGTGTGTGGGGTGAACAGAAGGTCAATAAGCCAACCTAGAGAACTTTGAAAGGTTGCTAGTCTGCCGATCATTCATTGCAGCGAATGGAGCTCATATTAGGTGCAGGCAATGAGAAAAAAATCATTCTCGGTTAGATTTATTTTATGCTTTTCTAATAACTTTTGATATTGGCTGCTGAAGATTTTATTGCTTTTGCTCTGGATTATATTTGCTCGCGGCTTTGTGACGCAAGGAGAACGCGCGGTTTTTGTCGTCCTGACCACAGGATTTGCAACTGCCAATTTTTAGTTTGGCTTTTCAATGCATGTAAGTATTTGAAAACAAATCCAATTATAGAAAAGTTCAATTCCACAGCTATAGAATAATTTAGTTTCATTTTTGTGAACAGCATAATAAATAATATTCTGTATAAGTATGTACATGTATTAGGGTATTGTAAATGCAAAGTTTGTAAATATTGATTCACGGTTCTTAGGAATAATCCTCCCGAAAATGTTATCGTTCGGCCAATGTTCCGGATAAGTTTTTGAGAAATTTCTCGGCAAGATAGGCCGTGTCGGGACAATGATAAACTTTAAAATAAGAATTTTTCGGCCTATAATGGTGTCGGCAGGATATCTTCAACTGTTGTTCGGTCGAAAAACCTGGCCATACAAGAAAACCAATTGTTTCCCGCGGTCTACAGTACACCAATGTCGAAAATGAAGAAGAATTGTTTTATGGTTTTGATACATAATGAGTATTTAAAAATTCGCTTGGCTATCCCTCTTGAAGGTTTTATATGAAGGGCAGATTTTTATGAAATGAACGCCACGTAATGAAATACTTTCATGGCAGAAGTCGGGGTTGGTAGAGTATGCCGTGCTTTTTATGAACTTTTTTCAAGCCGTTCAAAAAATTAATTTATTTTTTACGATGTCGCCGTAAGGGCTTAATTGCAGCATTCCAGATTAAAATCGAAGGGGATGAGTAAAAATAAAGCTATACACACTTGACGTTGGGAACTGAGTTATTTTGAATGGCCTTGAACTTTGAACTTAAACACGCAAATATACATTGCGTGCCTTAAGTTCATAGTTCATGGAGTAGGCATCTGATTGTGAGTTTCTTCTCAGCTTTTGGTGCGGCTAGTTTAAAGTTTTTCGCTGAAAGAACGAGCAAACATAATTTGTTAGCAGTTACATCAATTGTGGTTGAGAATGTCAGTTCAAGTTGAAATTGGCTCTTGCTCTGCGAAGAAGAGAACTTTTTCTGTAATTTCTTGTAATAGAATTTTCGAAATATTCAATTTTAAATCTGTCCATTCGTTTCGTCGTGCATCATTTACGGCGAATTCTTATATTTTCTATAACATTGGTAGCATAAAATGAAGTTCATTTTGGTGAAATCTTACCCCCTGGCATGCATTTTCAGTCGTTTTGCAAATGCATAAATGGTCGTGCTTCCGTTAACTTTTGTCAGATGTAGTGTAGTGCATGTTGGTGAAGACGCACCCCCTGCCACACACCCTTGAGGTGGCTTGCCGTTTAAGATGTAGGTGCGCACGATGCATATTGATGCAAGTCTTCATTTTTTTGTCCCTCATTATTTTCTTTATGCGTTCCATACTTGGGTCTTCCTCAATAATTATAGCTAGTTCGTGCATATTAGTTAAGGCGCCAGGTCCAGTACGTTGTAAGTGTTGAGAGTCTTTTAAAATTTATTTTCGACTGATATGCATGATATACATGCCATTTCGTGACGCGTCCACGGAATGGGCGGAAAGTTGTGCGATGGGCCACAATTTCCCAGCTGCTCAATTCGCAGCGAGATTGACGGCCAGGGGCAGGGCCGTTTTAGGACATGCCGGGGCCCCTGGGCACGGAAAAATTTGGGGCCCCGTTGGAAAGTAAAAAAAGGGAATGACAAGGAAAATATTTTTCTGTTATTATTTTATATTTTTTATGCTTATGGCGCAGTTAATCAGTTTCACCAAATAGCAAATAGTACGTATTTATTATTGTTAAAATTTTCACTGTTCACTCTCTGGAAAAATTGAAAATCTAACGGTAATTTTAGTAGGTATCTACTTGAAAACCGAAAAAAAATTGAGCTCCTTTTTTCTGCCCAAGCAAATATATCGGCATTTCGGGGCCCCCGTGAGGTAGGGGGCCCAGGGCCCCGATGGCCGTCGAAGAGTCGATGTAACTATTTCCTCAATATTTTCCAAAGTAATGCAGATATTACCTCTATTTATTCTCAGAAGGCGTAAACGATTGTTAACCTGTAGCCCGTAAGTACCAATGGGACAAAAATATACCATTAGTATGGGACCAATATGTCCCATTGCTACCTGTGGGACGGCACATATAAATGCGACATAGTTATCCCGATGGCCGTCGAAGAGTTAATATAACTATTTCCTCCATATTTTCCAAAGTAATGCAGATATTACATACATGTTTTCACAGAAGTCGTAGAGTAATGCTTTTGTGGATCAGTTAAAGTTAAACGCGTTACATGAAGTTCTTTCTCCGTATATGCACTTATTATCATAATGCTAATCTGAAATTTTAGCCTCGTACACTCTTTTGTTAATGTAAGTAAAAATATTTCTTCTCTCGCTTTTTTTTCTGTTCCTATTTATTAAACTCAATGGTATACACGTTTTTTGATGGTTTTTTTTCCCATTCGAGTTGGATTTTAGTAAGTTTTTGATTTTGAAGCTTTTAATTACATTGTCACCGGAAACAATTACCGACATATTTTCGGAATTTTCGGGGATATTACCTCTATTTTTTCAGAGAAGGCGTAGGGTATTGCTTTTGAGGTTCAGTGCAAGTATCGACGCGTTATATGAAATACTTTTTCCGTAAAGGCACTTATTAACATAATGCCAATCTGAAATTTTAGCCTCGTACACTCTTTTGTTAATGTAAGTAAAAATATTTCTTCTCTCGCAGAATTTTCTGTTCTTTTGCATCAAACTCAATGGTATACACATTTTCTGATGGTTTTTTATCCCATTCGAGTCGGATTTTTGCAATTTTTTGATTTTGAAACTTTTAATTACATTGTCACCGGAAACAATTACCGACATATAAGGGCACACAGGCCGACAGGGCCTGTGTGCCCTTAAGGTAAAGACGGTATTGGCCATGGGCCTGTGTCAGAATACTAATCGACAAGTATTATTTTTCGGAATTGTGTTCATGAGGTGGCTTGGAACGGTAATCATGGATCAATGAGTGCAAATTTGAATATTTTTTCAAATAAGTTGAAAATAGGACAATGACCACATTTCATTTTAGTTAATTTGTTTGTGTCGGAAATCACATTGTAAATACGGAGACATGCATTAATGAAAATTATACAAACATTATACTTAGTATTTCAGCCTTGGTAAAGCATATCACGACTTCAGTTTTCGGCGAGGTATTCGAAATTTCGGCAAACTTTATATATAAATGGTATGTCTATTCGAATCTTTGACTCAGCGTGACACCTTATTATTTGTTAACAAACATTAAAATTATATAGTGTATTGTTTCGTGTTTAGAATAAAATGGGTGCATATGTAATGGAATGTAGAAGAAATACAACTCGTCTTATAAACGTGTTAAAAATTCTTTAAGGTGGTTCCACCGTATAATCACTTAAATGTCATTTTATTCATATTCTGTCTTCTTATAGAAGCTGATGTGAGCAACAAAATGTTACCTTTCCACGCTAATTTATTCTCTAATTGAACTTGAAATTACATGGTGTTCAATGGGAGAATGAGGGAAACACGGGGAAAAATAGTATTTTTCCTTAAAATATAAATGCCATTTTTGCGGAAAACTGTTTATAAGAAGGAAATTATCCAGAGAAATTGAATAAAAATAAAATATAGGCATCTCACCACCTTATTTTTATAGTTATTGGGGAATTAAGGCCGTAATTGAAGTCTAAATACGGTAACTCGTTAAAAATGGTGCTGCAGTCGGCTCCTATTGTGCTCATAAAATACATTCGTGGGATAATCTGAATTTTTACTACCTTACTTATGGTTTAAGATAGGTAACGCATTCTATCAGCGAAATCAGGATTTTTTGTACAAAATATCAAAAATGTGGATTTTATTATTTGTTTTGACTCACATAGTCGTAACGTAGTCGTGGTTTAAGATAGGTAACGCATTCTATCAGCGAAATCAGGATTTTTTGTACAAAATATAAAAAATGTGGATTTTAGTATTTGTTTTGACTCACATAGTCGCGGTGGAACATCCTTAATTGAAGAAATCCTCATCGGTAAGATGCAATTTGTTTACGTTTATCTATGCATATCACTAACCAAAACATGCATGCAGTTTCACGCAAATCTGTGCATGGACAAAAAAGTGCTCCTATCACCTTAATGGATATAATAAGAAAGCTGTAATAGACCGTGTAGCCAAATGCGATATCCAACAGAGGCGTGTTTTGCCGCTTGCACACTGCAGCCAATGCGTAAGTTAATGGGCGGTAGTTACGGCTTGCCTACTGTCGGTCGAATGGGGTAAATATGTTCTGAGTTCAATTTGATTCATTGCACCAACATGCCATTAGAATGTCTGGGGCCATAATTTTACCCGGGAGGCCGTAACTAATGCCACATTTTCGCTTGCCAATCGACGCGACCGTACGAGTGAAATAACAGCACTCAAAAGAGACCGCCAAAAAGCATTGCTTTAATTCAGGGCTTCGGGTATTAAGAACCTTGATATTGTAAGTGAACATTATCTTAATTAATCTTAAGAATGAAGCATGCAAAGCCCAGCCCCTATGTCTGTTGACTACTGTTTTATCATGGTGTCTACCAACCAAAAAATCCGAGAGAATTGGGAAAAATCCTGGAAATTTATTTGACCGGGAGACAACCGGAAAAAACCGGGATTTCACTTTCAAATCGGGATTTACTTGCTGTTTATTATTTCAACTTTGAGTGTAGTATCGGCATTTATATAAAAAGTGTTGACCTTGCCACTTCAACACTTGTCATGATGATAAACTTCCGCGAAACCACAGAAATAATAGTTTTGGGAAAACGGGTCTAATTTTATGAGAAAGCAAAATCATATGCACTACGAAATTGCTCAGATCCTCGCGGCAGGCTCTGTGTCTGGGGCATTCTCGAAGGAAGCCTCCTCCCACTGCCCCGTAAAGAGAGGTTTAACAGTCCCTTTGCTGGTTGTTTTCCTCTTATGGCGGTGTGGGGGGGGGGGGGTAATGGGGGAGGGGGTGTAATCGGCGCGGGAGCGAGAGGCGGTCGCAAAAGGTGAAATACGATTGCGCCGAAAACGGTTTCAGCGGTTCTTTCTTACCTTTCTCTTTAATCTCATGTATTGGTGTCCTTATCTAACCCCGAACAGTTCATGCAGGGTCTAAAAGACTGCAGCTGAATCAGTTACATTTCAAACAAATGACCATACTGCTTTATAACTCTCCTTTTGAGTAGTTACACAGTATTGTATATTGTATAGTTGAAAAAGGTTTCGAGACACACCGAGGAGGAATAGTTTTTTGATGCGGTTTTTTTCAACGAAATGCACCAATTTTTCGAAACACTAATGGGAGGGGTCACGCTCAGTCTAAACGACTACATATCCGCTATCTGCATATGTTATTTTGTCTAAACACCTTACTCTTGAGGTCATCTGTTATCTTTTTAACGAAGTCTTTTCGCATGCATGAATTGAGCTTATTTTGCCGTCTGCATTTGAGCGGGTCTGCGTCGTAAAGATGGACTGCGTCGTAAAGACGGTAAAGGTGGCCGCCGACGACGTTATCTGCTTGGATATCTCATTTTGTCTTAACACCTTAATATGAGTTATTTCGGCCATTTATCGTTCTTACACTTCACTTGATATGTGTCGTGCGACAGTGACGGAAAAAATGCTTTGGCTAAACTTTCGTTGAGCTGCGACGGCGCGGCGTCGGGTTGCGCTGTGGAAGAAGGAGGCGCAAGAGGAGGGGGCGCAGTGACAGTTGATCCTTTGGGCAGTGATTGTGAAAACGGAGATATATGAAATGACATATCAATTGTAACTTGATATTTTTTATTCTGAAAATAAAATGCGCCGATTCAATTACCTAGGGTCGCAGGTGCGATGGTGTCTGATTTCGCGGTGGAAAGTGAACGGAAGATTTGGGAGGGAGAACGGGAGATTTGGTACATTTTTAAGTTGAATTATTGATTAATTAAATTTTTTTTGCATAATGTGTCAAAAAGATATTTTTGTTTAATACCATGTGAGGATTTTTTTTTATTTCTTACTTATGATAGAATACTAATATTAAAATCAAAATAAAATTTTTTTCACAATGTTTAAGATTAAAGCATACTTGTCAAGTAACTCACAACTTCAAGGTGAATTATGGTGAAAAAATATATGCATTACAAATGTGATATTGATAATAAAATATGGATTGAAAGTCATATGAAATTCTACTGCAAAAACCTTGAACATTCTGGGAAAGCCTTGAAAAAAACCATTGAAAAACCATGAATTTCATTTCATAATATTAGTAGACCCTGTTCATGCACTCACAAATCGCAATTTTTGTGCTTAAATAGAACTTATAGAACATTAATGGTATGGATCACCCGTTCATTGAAGATAATTCTCATCTTGCTGAGGCGGGTTGCTCTTTGTATTAAACACAAAAAAGAAGTCTTTCAAGTTTCTCAAGTAATGATTATTTAGGTACTTATATTTTGTCCCTGTTCGCGCCATAGTTTAGTGGGATGGGACAAGGGAGCCCTTCGCGAAGAGCGGAATCTCTACTCATTTGTTTTTAATTGAGTTTTTGTTCATGCGCCCGTATGGGGCGCTGTGTGATTGTAATATGTTGTCTGTTCAGTGGAGCAGACGAGTAGTATGAGTGTGTCGTCCATGAGCAGAAGGTGAACTCAAGAAGCAGCCGACGCCGACGGACCTGACAAAATCCCCGAAAGGAGCCCGAAGAGTGAGTGGTGATTTCGTTCGGAGTGGGGCTCCCGGAGGGATATCAAAATACGGTCCACTTAAATTAGCCTAGGCGTGAACAGTCCCTTTTGACTGTTGTTCATCACTGAATTGTATATTCGCTGATTTCAAACATTACAGTAATTTGAACCTGTTGAAAAATGAGGTAAAGGATGTATTGAAGGTGCCATTACTACAATCTGGGCGCTAGCGCGAAATCGTTAAGATTTTGCTTTCAGCTTATCGTCCGGGGTACGTAGACGTTAATGCGAAAACATTCTTCGTTTTGGTAATGAAGTTACACCTATTCGCTGAATGAACTTGCGAAATCATTAATTGCGGGAGACAGTACGGAAGGAAATCTTTTGGATGAATCTTTTGCTGGTATATACTTACTTACACAGCGCAATTTTACGTGATATTTAGAAAAGTCACAAAGAATACTATTGGAATGGATAACACGTTCATGGAACGTTATTCTCACTTTGTTAAGATAAAGTGTTCGTTATAGTTAGCGTGAATAGGGCATTTTTCCACTTTCTTATGCATTAATTCAAAAATTACTTATGTTTTGTCTCTTTTTGCGGTTGATCTAAACTGATTTGTATGCTTGCTGGTTATAAATACATTTTACAATAATATGAACCTGATAGACAATAAGGTTACATCAAACACTAGTGTTCATTATTCGTAACATGGAAAGGGCGTTTTACAAGTTTATCAAATATAAATAAAGTAATTTCTAACATTTAGTCTCGATGCGGTTGATTAAAATCGGAATTGATTGCTTGCAGATTACAAAAAAACATACCAATCCGAGCCTAATAAAATAAAAGGTTAGAGAAAAACGCCAGTAGATATTTCATAGAAAACACCTATAGTTTATAAGTTTTGCGCTGGATGTGGGCAGGTAATTGTAAAATGCTTGCTTTCAACTTTGCGCCCTAATCACGTGGACGGTGATGCGCAAATGTTTTCTCTACATATTTTGTTAATGATGCCAAAATTCTCAAAATGGGCTTGCGAATTTCGTGAGAGCCAGACACAATGCGGAAAAGGGGATCTTTTTTTACTGGGAGTCTGTTGCGCTCTTATTCAGTTTGTGAGTAATTAATGGCGACTTAATTAAAATTTGACCAACCCCTAATTTGTTTTCACACCGTCACGCAACACGAAAAATCGGTGTGCGGTGCTTAACGAGAGGGCGTCCACGCGGGTGGCCGGAAAATATTGCGGCCCATTGCTAATCGCTGCGCTTTCCGCCACTTACTTTCAACACCACGGAAGATTAGCACTGACTCTTTGCCCACCCTGTTCTCTAAGGAAAGTTTTCGAGCGAGAGTTTTCTCTAGTCAATAACAGAGTCCGTATTTGGATTTTATTTTGAAATTCAGGCTGTTAAAACAAGTATGAAATACATACGTTAATATTAATGGCGCAAAAACTTTGCTTTGTGCAACCGGCTTTCACGCTAATTAGCCAGGCATGCATGTTTGAATTTTCAACTTGACTCATTTGTTTCACGGTGTTTGTTGACAGAATCTTCACATACATATATAAATACCTATCCATTAAGCCATTCCCTGTCGGGGAAGGCAAAGTAAAAGACTTAAGTTATTACCGTTAGCCCTAGAAAACTGGCTCTCTCTATTCTTTGGTAATATGATGAGTAACCTACTGGTTTAGGAAGGTTTAAACGGAAGTAAGGAAACACACTCTAGATTTTTACATTCTCCGGGCTCTGTGTACATGTATACATACACACCCATCACACCTTTCCCTTCAGGGGTTGGAAAAGTCGATGAATTTAGTTATTGCCGTTAGTCCTAGAAAACTGGCTAACTTTTAATAATTTTATCCATAGTGTCATATCCTAGTAAACCACGGTCGCTTCTCTTTCACTCATTCATTGCTCACTAAATGCTCACTTATTCCTAAGACTCCTAAAATTCCTCCTCCTCCTACTCCTCCTTAGAGTCTCTACCACCACACTCACCCATTATTTTGCGGTCTACCAATTTCTCCATCACCATTCACTCTACAATCACATATGTGTTTTGTTATTTGACTCTCATTCATTCTCTGTACATGGCCAAACCAATGAAGTACAGTCCTTTTATATATGCCCATGATATGCCCGAAGGTTTTTCATGCTGCGGTTTTGTAAAAATGTTTCACATTGACTAATACATTTATTTAAAAAATGGTTGATAAAGCTTACTACCTACACACCGTTAAATTTCAGACGCAATGTATGCATCAAAACTAACTCCTTTTTTAAATAAATTCTCTCTTGAGCACATACTGGAACCATATCGCATTGGAAAACGGCTTGTATTTTATGGCAATATGGCGAAAAGTGGTGCGGTAAGAGGCTGATATTTTTGTATCCTCGGTAAGGTGAGATATTTTTCTTAACGATGAGGTTATATTTAGTGAATTTATGTGAAATGATATCTAGCTTAAAGTACCTGAATTCGGTCGAAGTGAGAGCGTGCGACATTTATACTCTCTCTCCTGCCAAGTTGTTAAGGTAGCTCTTGAAAGTGGGCTTAGTAATTAATCATGATAGCAGAATTATGGTCTCGTATCTATGTATCGCTTATTGTATTAGGTGATAAACAGAATATTGAGCTGGATAATATAACATACTCAGGATTCTTTTACCCGTCAATAACTGATAATAATCCGAATATTTCCCTCTAATTCCGAAGGTTTCTTCATAAAGTATTCCGTATTTCAAAGGAAATGTATTTTATCTATTCCTTGACGCGGAAAATATCGCATAAGTGTCATTTTAAGGTAGTTTGAGCGAGATTTTTCCCTAGTCACAGTAGAGACAATTTTTAATTTATTTTTAAATATAATCTACTCTAAGAAGCATGATGTAAATATTGCAACATTATTGACGTAAACAATTTGTTTAAAATTAGTTAAATTCTCAGTAATTCACTAAATATGCATATATAAGTTGTTCACTTGGCTCATTGTTAGTGTTTTCACGCCGTCCACTGGAAACGCCTTAACAACGATTTTTTTGTGATTCTGTACAAACTACTTCGGTGAATGGTCAATTTATTTTTATAATAGTTGAGAAAACATACAAACTACGTACTGTTAAATTTCTGACGAGATCTTTTCGTTAGAAGTTCCACATTTTTAAAATGAAGTCTCTTGAGTACATACCCGCACCATTTATTGTGGAAATTGGATGAAATGTTTTTGGAAAATATCTCGAAAAGTATAATTGTGAATGGCTGATATTTTGCTCTCAATGTTATACGAGACATTTTTCTTTAGAATGTGACCAAATTTATCGAATTTTATTGGAAGTCATATCTCGCTCAAACTACCTGAAAAGGTCAAAATATTATCCTCCTCGTCTTACCAAAACTCGCCTAATCTGAAATGTTCAAGTAATTCATATTATTATGGGAAAACGTTTCCGGCGTAACTTTGTGGACATTTATAATATTATTTTTTTAAAATCACTTGGTAAAAAATCCACACTTTTAAAAACCCCCCTCCCCATCCACCCTACAACAACTACAACCAACCACACGATCCGGTACCTTGAAATTGGCACTGAGTTGCCGAAACCTTGGTCGGTTTTATTATTAAAATGTGGATTTTTTACCAAATGATTTTTTCAATATGAATAAAATTTCATGAATGAATAATATGAATAGAATTTTCATATTAGCCTAGCGTGTATTCGCCGAGTCTCTAAGGGTTTCAAACCTAATCCTTACATCAGCAGTGTGACATTTTATGTCCGCTTGTAGCAGTTTTGAACAAAGTGGGAGGCTCTCCTTTATTGAATATATTTTATTTTCTTCGCGAATCTAAACTCTTGGTGTAGGGTCCCAAAATCTCGCTGTGTATTCTTGATGTGGCCTAACCACATCAATGTAGAATAACTCTTTCGCTTTTTCATCGGTGATACTTCCTACTATGTGCTTGATAGATAAGATGTCGGTCCCCTCCCGATAAATACTAGTCTTATTACTAATGGGAATTATGAGTAATTGGTGCAGATGAAGGAAAATGACGGGGAATTGGGAAAGCATGGAGGGAAGGAAAAAAAGATATAAATGGCATCAAAGGGACTTAAAAGCTTAAGTGAGAAATAATGAAGGGCAAGGGATATTACAGAGTAAAGGAATGAGACCGTTTGAGAAGGAGCATAGAATTTCAAACTGGGGCTACCTGAAAGCTTGACTATTATTCTTTCCTTTTATTAGTGTGTATAACCCTGTTTGAGCTGAAGAAATCACCAGAAATATTATTTAACAAGTTATAAAAATGGGTATGGTATGAATAAAAATAAGTGTGACGCACAAGTAAATATTTTATAGTATATTATTTATAGTATATATTAAATAAATTATCTTAGGGTTTTGGAAAAAATAAGTGAAGTGAAAGTACGTTTAACGGAACATCTAAACACAACATAGTTAAGTTTTTATTATGCCTTTATATGCATACACATATAAATTCCTTCTAAGCCATATCACTTGTCAGAAGCCTCCTATGTTACTATAAATAGCGTCGAATTAAAAAAAATATTTAACATTTTTAAAAACGTAACGACATTAATAGATTACAAAGTTACAAACACGCAGTACCAGTAATACATGAGAGAGTAAACTATATTTGAAATATAAAAGAGATAACCAGGTAAGTTTTTATTTTCTTTAATAAAGCAGTTATTCATTTAATTAGCCAATATTATTAAATACAACAGAATTCTCTATGAATGAATAGTTAAATATTTAGGATGATTTATTAAGTTGTAAGTACGCCGTGTATAATTGTGAATGCAATATTGGTTCTAATATTCTCTTCTGTTTGTAAGATATGTAATCACCTTTTTATTTAGACCACTAATTACGGATTAGCTTGTGTACCGTGGTAGAAATGAATTAAAATTCTTTTCAATTAAAGGCTGTATGTGTTAATTCATAGTGTATTATGGAATATGCCGACAAATCCATATAGTAATGGAAGGGCATGGTTTATTCGCCAAAATTATCGCCTCTGTTATAATGGACATGGACTATCTAATAAGCTGTACTTACTTGATATGGGTCATCCATTGCCAAACACCATACAAAGATTAATGAAAGCTAAGTTGATCTAGATTTCCGGTTGTAGCAAATTTTAAAATTGCACGCGATATGTTGAGTGGAGGATTAGGGCTTTTTTGTTGGACTCAGCTTATACACCGCTTTTGGAGGATTATTGTGGAGGTGCTAACTTTCATTATTATGGAAGAGGCGAAAACCGCAGAGACCGTTCCGCAACTTGTGGGGAGCTAACCGAAGCAAAACGCACCCTCGCGAACCCTTGCACCCTCTCACTTCCCTTATTCCTGCTTGCCTTTACCCTAGGATTGCCATACGTTTTGAAAAAGTGGGAACATCATGAAGTTTGTCATATAAAAAAGATTTGGGCTAAATTATAAAAATCTAGAAAATTCTATAAATGTTTTAAAATAAGTCCGGAATGCTGTTACATTGATTCTAACATTTTGGTAAAATATCCACCTATTTCTCCCCTGATGAAACAAAAGAGTTATGCAAGGACAGGGCTGTATGGAGTAAATAAGTAAAGCAGAGTCAGCTTCACTGGCCTAACGCCGAGAGTAAAATATTTTCACTGTGTCAACCCTGAAACGGAACGTGGAACAGAAATCGTGATGGGCATGTATTTACTCTCTTTCCGATTTCACAATTCTAAACTTATAACACGAGAGCACATTTACCTCTGGGAAAATATGAATCTTAATGATTAAGAATAATTTGAAAGATGACATGCGGTGATTGCGGTATTACTGCAGTATTACGTTGAATCACCAAAAGAATATCATTGTTAAGAAAGCTGCCATGTTCAGAGAAATGTGATTGGTTTGAGAATTGAGGATATTTACACTACATGTACAAATAAATAATTCGTAATTTTCAAAATATAATTACACTCAAAATATTTAATCGTGTGGAATAATGAAGTGGGCTGAGCCAATTTTATTTACGATTGACCATGCAAATGATTAATATATAAATTCACACATATGTGATTATTATGAAATTACGACGTACTTACTCTCTGAATTTTCACCTCACCCTTACGGCAACTCTATATTACCCTGGTCCTACCCTGGTCCCCCCCCCTCTACCTTCACCAAAGCTTCTCACCCCCCACCCTCTCCAGCCATTACGCGAACACCACCGTGCACCCTCCGCACACCGCCTCTGCTGCCCTCTATCGGCATTAATTCCACTTGTTTCGCTCCAGCTACTTCATATATTGATTTTCGACGAGGTTCTCAATTTGCATCCAAACTGCCTCGTGATATAGCGGCCTTCATTACGGCGCTGCTGGGTGCCCTACCCATACCCGGCTGTTCTTCGCCATCCCGTCCCCCCGGCAGTCTCTCTTTCTCTCTACACTGCCATCCACCCCCCATGTTGCGTCGCTGTGGCGATATGTACCTACCTACACCTACCCACCGTCCAGCGGTCCGCCGGACGTGTCCGCTCTTTGCCGCCTTGCTGTACGAAGCACGATTAATTTCATTTCGTCGCTAATGGACTGTGCGCCTTGCACGGTGATGTCCCCTACGTGTCTCTGAACTTCCATGCATTAGGGCGTGTAATTCTGGATCGTTTCGGCCAACTTTCCTATAAAAGTTTAGGTGCTAAAGGGTTTTGAGTAAAACATTATCCTTCAGATTAGACCATGGACCTCAAATTATTAGTATAACATTAGTATAATTAGCATTAGTATAATGGGCATGTTTTGTTGGGCTCTTGTAAAAAATACAATTTTTTTACAAGAGCCCAAAAAAATCATACCTTTCCACGCTATTTTTGCAAATCAAACTTCAAATTAGATGATGTTAAATGTGTGAATGGGTACAACATGAGAAATATACTATTTTTACATGAATTATAAATGCCAATATGGAAAACTGTTTACAAGAAGGGAAAACTCCAGAAAAATTGAATTAAAATAAAATATAGGCATCACCTTATTTTTTTAGTTGTTGTCTAATTACTGCGATAATTGGAGTCAAAATACGGTAGTTCCACAAAAAATGACACTGCAGTTGGGTCCTATGGTTGGAAAAAAATTGTTAATTAAAAATATATTCGTGGAATCATTTGCATAATTTGTACCTTAATTTTGGTTTTCAACAGGTCAAGTATGACGCCAGCGAAAGCAGAATTCTTTTAAACAAAGCAGACAAAAATTTGGAATTTAGTATGCATTTGCTTTGACTTAGACAGTCGCGTTGGAGCCTCCTTAGCTCTACTGGAAAATGCCATCAGTTTGTAGGTAGTTGCTACAATAGCGTCGCTGCAGCTTATAGAGCAGGGTTGTCCAACTGGCGGCCCGCGGTGCCATTTATTGTGGCCCGCGAAAGGTTATTAGACAAAAATTCAGAAATTTATTTTTATATTTATACCTTACGTTGTTTCTTATTTTTACTTAAAAAATAAATTATTATTATATGGCTCGCAACCATATTAAAGGTTAAGTTGAGGCCCCCTGAGGCCTTGCAAGTTGGACAACCCTGTTAAAGAACATATAATCTTTAAATAGTAAAGGAATCGAGACATCAACCGCAAGGTTCGGCGGTCACACCCTTCCCTCTCAACCCATACCTACTCCCCCGCACAACGGCTACGTCCACGGGGGGTTCCAAGGGCCTTGGGCCAGAGGTGACCGTGGCTCTGGAACGCTGGGTTCCCACGATAAGCGTCGCGCAGCCACGGTCCGTGCCCATAGGCCAGCACAGTGTCGGGGGTCGCTGTGGATTATATTAGAGCCCACGGGAGATGGAAGGTAGGAGAGTGATTGGGTGACTGAGTTGATGGTTATTATACCTTGAGGCACATTTTACCATAGGAAGCCATCTTCATGGATAAAATTTGATCTGATCCTAGTTGAAAATTCGTATATTTTTGTAGGGTCAACGGAGGTGTGCAAAGACACTCCCGAAAAAGTAAAAATTCATACATCATAGGTGTGTTGACAAGTTTGGGTAGCCAACTTTGTTTGTCGTATTATGTGATTCAACTCAGCAACATTAACCTATTTATTCCATTAAAAATTCATACATTATTCGTACAATTATCGGAATTAATATTAATCGTCCTCCTTAAACGCATGGAGAAATCTAAATAACTTGAAGTACTTACATTTAATCCTACAAATGTCACTCTGCATGCTTGTAATAGGAGATGTAGTCGAGTAATTAATGCGGAAAGGAAGCTTTAATATGAAGACTATAAAGTAATGTGGAGTAAACTGCAAGGTCAATTACAATAGTTAAAGTTGCTAAATTTAGGTCCCTTACTTAAAATTTTAGAGAGTATTGCAAATTTCAAAGAGATATTTACGCTAAAAAAATGAAAGATGACTTTTCGTTTAAAATGTTATATGAGTAGATGGTGAAATCAATCAATGACCACATAAATAATTTTATTGCCATTTTTTAAAAATAGTAGTGCATATGCATGCAGACTCATCACAACAGTTTCTTTCGTTATAGTCACAGTCTAAGAGCTTAATGATTGCTTTTAGATCTTGAAAACTGGCTTCCATTTAATAATGCCATATCCGTGAATAGCTATTTCGCATTTGTTACGTTCATGCTTTGCTTCGTACACGTCCTCCTATTCTTAAGACTCCTTAGACTGCAAATTCTCCTCTTCTTTGGATTCTCGTCCACCACATTCACCCACGACTTTCGCGGTATACTCCATCCTCTCGCACCATTCACTCTTATATCATAGATCTGTTTCACTCTTATCCTCTTATTGTTAGACTGTCATCCATTCTCTCAACATGGTCGAACCAACGAAGCACATCCTTTTCACATATGTCATTGCTGAATCATTCATTGGTCATTCTTTAATGTTTCACTCGTTCCTAACCCTATCCATCCTACATTTATCGAAACACTTCTCAGGCGGTGACCATATTTGGTATAATGCTCATGAATAACGAAGCCACGCACGTGATGTTTCTTAAACTCCTTGATGAATGTACCTTCCTTGAGCACAGGTAGGGTATGCAATAGGATATGACATACAGTATTTAATGTTCAGTATATTAGTATTAGTCAGAATAGTATTAAAGATAATATAATGTAAAATAACTGACAATACACAGTAATAGATGTGAGTCGTGAAAAGTTACTCTTCATTGTAAATTTTCCGACTTATTTTCTTCTTACACGTAGAACCATTGTCGTGAAATCGTTTAAAAAATGTGTTTCAAGTGCAGGAATTCCCCAAATTTCGCTTCGCCGACCTTGAGCCGTTTTATAATTTAATTTATCGGTCGACGTGTTCAAGTTAATATTTTTTTTAATATCCTACAAAGCCTTCGCCATACAAGAGAAGGGGAAGTGCGAGTGACTCAAATCGGGAATAAGTCAACCGATGAACTTTTCCGGAGGATGAAGGGGAAAAGGTGGGGAAAAATAAAAAAGTTTCGAGTCTTTTGAATCGAGTGAGTTTGATCACTTGGCAAGGAGGAATGGAAGGGAGCGGATGAGAAACTGGAAGTTGGGAAGAAGGGAAAGAAGAATCGCGGCTCGAGATGAGCGAAGAGTGGGCGGAAGAGGGGAATGTTCTTTTTTTTGTAGCATATTGATTTCTCGCCGTCTTAATTTCAAAAGAATCAATGGAGGTATATATATTTAGAAAAGTGCTCTTGATTCCTTCTCCACTCCACCTCCACCCCCTATTGATCTCGCTCTCCAGACATTCCTCCTTCCCGAATCCTTCTCGTTTCAACTTCCATTGTGGTCGGATTACATCCCACGAAAGCCGTTGGCCATTTCCATCTCAAATCATGCAGGCTATTTGCATATTTTGAAGGATTGTACAATTAAAATGGAGTATTTCTGGAGTCTATAAAAATATTTCATAACAATCACATCTTGAACTAGTTTTCAATCTTTTATCACTTTTTTAGCTGCAAAAATTGTCAAAGTTGATACGTTTTTATGATTTTTAAACAATTTGGAACTTAATATTGGCTTCCCTGCTTAACTTTTTATTTTTATTAGAAGAACTAAAATTGCTTATAAATTACTTTTGAACAAAGGAAAATTCAATGCTAAGCCTCATAATTGACCAAATTAGAGACATTTGAAAATTGATATTTTTTCTATTTCTCAGTGAAACTATCATTTTAGTTTTTCATTAAGTGACTAGTAAGTTCATGAAAAACTAAATTAGAAAAATATAAATGGCAAATTATTAAATCCTCTAATTCTCTATAGGTCCATCACATTCAATTTTTTTCGGAGAAATACACGATGGTCACCCAGTCAATTTAATGCCACTTTGCATGATTTGAGATGGAAATGGCCAGTTACTTTTCTTGACTTACGTACGTCCGCTATCGCTTTCCTTTTGCCACGTCAAAACGTTTCGCACATGTTTCAAAAGTTTGGCTATTATTCAGGAATTAATCAAACTATATAATTATCCTGGTGTGTCTGTCAAAATGTAATGCTGCTAGGTACTCTGCGATCTTGAATTCAATTTCGTCGAAAGTGAGCCTGTTTGAAGAACGTCTAGATTACCAAGGATGATAAAATTAGGCAATAATAAAGATCGTGACATGAAACGGACAGGAAAATGTAAAGAAACGCCTCGAACAGCAACTAAAAGGGGGTATTTTTACCCCATAATCTTAACTTTTAGCACAATAAGAAAAGCATCAAATCGATGCTGGGTTTTCTTTTTTTACTTTTTGAGAATACTTGCACTCACAGGATATAGGGATGAGATGTATGAAATTTACAATATTGGATAGCTGTAGGAATGCAGAACCGGTCAAAAGTAAAGTAAAAAAAGCAAACACCTATTTATAGGAGATGTTTTTACTCCTGATTTGTTTACTTTTTAGCCCTATAAAAAGCACAACACTATGCAGGGGTTTATTTTTTTGATTTTTTAAATTACTTCCACTGTGGATATAAGGTAGTAACGTTCTATTCTGGATGGCTTTTTTATCTTGCACTGCAGTTTTTTATCATTGTGCTCGATTTTCTCTGAGATTTGTGCTTTAGGCTCCAAAATAGTCAATTTCTTTACCATTTCAGCAACATAAATTTGATAATTGCCTTGGCAACCGCAGTATGTGCTGGGAATAGGAAATTATATCTGAGGCCTTAATGACTTAGGTCATGTGATCAAAATGAGAATTTAAGTGAGACTTTTGTGGGGATATTTTTCACTTCACTATGGGCGATTATGGTATCCTTAATGGCATATGTATTTTTCACGTTTTATCCTGGGGATTATTTTAATCCTATGAAAAAGTTTCATGTTTCCTTCTTCCCGTTGGATTTCAACGGGCATCCTCTCCCAGTTAATGTAGTAATTCAAATGTCACAAGCGATTTATTTTTATTGTCTCTTAAACCTTTTTTACACATCACCAAATAAAGGCTCTATAACCTCTCTTCATGCATTATGTACAGAATGAATTTCAATAATCGATTATAATTTGCTGAGAATCTAAGAATAGAATGATCTTGGAATATCCCCTCGTGTCGCTTTCATTGTCCTTACATTTTTAAGGAGAATGGCGTTTTTTTGGCGTTGGCTATTTTACTCGGAGGAATCCCAACATATCATATATTCATGTCAATAATGGATGAATTACATCATGTCACCAATTTTACTATTCGCAAACATATTTTCACATATAGATTCCGTTCCAGAAATAATAGGATTTTTTTCCATTATAATATTATTCCAAAATCTGGGTCCTGATTCTGATGCTTTCCCGATGTTCAACTTTTCCACCAAAACGTCATTAGTTTCCACCAAAACGTCATGAATTTCCGACACTACGTCATCATGTTCCACCTTCCACCATGGAATCGTTCACTTCATCGTTCATCGTTCAATGACTGGTGGAAAGTCAAGCTTCCCTTCCACCCATCATCCACTTGGTGGAACAGCGCTAGTGTCGTGGTGGAAACTTTCCGACGGAAGTAAGCGTGCGGAAGGTAGACATTGTTTTGTTCGCGTTTTCGAGGTAAATTGGAAATAGGCATAAGTTTGTGACGTTCGGCTCTCCAGAGGGGGTCATTGAGCCGTTCATTGAACGGAACAAGAGTCGTTCAATGAACGAATGGTGGAACTTTCCACCAGTCTTCCACTGGTGGAAGATCAGAATCGGGCCCCTGAATAACATTTGCCGTGACTTGTCCTCGAGCCTGTGACGCTCACACTGGGAGTCGAACACCTTACCCCTAATAGCTTAGTTGGTGACGAAAACGAGTTGTCTGCTGCTAAACGTTTTAAAACGTACGCACACTCACTTGTTAAAGTATCGCGACAATCTACCATAGTGGTTCATGCCGTTAGACGTTTGAAGCTCCATATACGGTGGCTATCCTATGCCGCCTCTGGTGACTATGAGAACCTTCGGATACACGAAAGATATACTCACTCTTAGTCATGATAGTCGAGTGGGACCAAATATTTGACCGTGCTCTCGGCATTGTCCGCGTTACGTAATAGGTTAAAACTTTTATAAATTTCGTAGAATAATTTAATATCTAACGACCGGTTTCATCCAAAAGTGGACATCATCCAAAAAAGGACACCTGATGATGTCCACTTTTGGATGAAACCGGTCGTTTTAAAAAAATTCGGTGAAATTTTACAAATTTATGATAAAATTTTCCTACTGCTGGTTCGTATTAACCCCCACTGAAATTCGCTATCTAGTCAAATGACTTTTTCTTGGCGAATTTCACCCTTTTTTGTATAAAGTTTTTATCATTAGTCTAACGATGAGATTTCGCGTAGTTGATCCTGCTTTATCAAATTCATTGTTGTTGCTGTTTTGCATCTAAACCACAGACTAAATTGTGGGTAAATCATGATCGTGAGCAATATAATTAATTAATAATATACTTGTCTGTGGAAAGTGCTACATGCAACAAAGAAAAATAAAACTTCTTCACGTAATTATTTTTCTTTCTTCTAAAGATGCAGGTCCATAAATGAAAAACAAATAATAATATAAAAATAAGAGGCCATGAAAAGGAATCATCTGGATGAAATTTTCTCAGTGATTCATTAAACAAGGACTTGCATCGTTAAACTTGCATCTTGAGCTGGGGGCGTGACTTCAAAATTGCAGTGTTTTAAGTTCCCCTCTTTATCGAAGCTTAAAAAAGTTCCGCCTCCAAATAAATTTAAGGCCAATGTCGGATGAGATGCTCAGGTCCATTTATCTGCTTCACCTAGTTTGGTGATGCAACTAATTACCCTTCCTTCTCGCTCTCTCTTGAACGAATCCGTATAAACCCCACCCATGTCGTGATGCCTCGGACGCCAAATTATCTCTCTCAACCTCCTCACTCCCTTACCCCCCTTTGGCTTTCTGGCTTCCTCTCCAACTCCTCCCTTCTCACCCTCCCCCCTCGCCTTCATCCTCTTCCTACGCTTCTCTTTTACGTCTGTTTCCTCTTCTCCAGCTGAAGGGAGCGTTGAATAATTCACCGTCGACATTAGTCTCCTTCCTCTCCCCTTTTGTCCACCAAACCCCATCCGCTCCCTATCCTTTAAACAATACTCCTCTTTCTCTCGACTTCCATCTCGTCATTTCCCTGCTCTTCGCCCTCCTACCTGCTTTCTTGTCTCTCATTTCCACTCACAGAACCTCCACCTACCTCAGCTTTTAACCTTCCCCTCTGGGTAGTTTTGATGTTTCGTTAGAGGAGGAGTGTTTTTCGGGTGAAAGGTGATGTCGTTTATGCCGAAAGTTGTGCAGTTGTGCCACCTTTGGACCTGTTTTGACGAGCTGTCTGGTTTTGGCAATTTTCATATATTTTATGAGCGTTAAGTGATATTAGGCGCCAAGTGGAAGTAGTGATCATTGTGCAGGTGAGGGTACCGCAAACGTCTGCATTTATGGTATTTCTAAGCCATTTCGGAATCAGCTTTATTAACTTTCCGTCTCCGTATGATATCCCCATGTTTACAATTGCCTCGCCGCACATACTATTGGTGCGAAATCAACTGTATATAACATCAAGCATAGCGATGTGGATGCGATGCACGAAGGAGGGGAATGAGCACCAACTATGTAAATTATACCAAAGTATTTGTTGATTACTACAATGTATTGTATTTATTGTTACTATGTAGAGATAGACAAAATTTTTAGTGGAATATATATAGATGGTGCGTATTTCCCTCCTTGATACTGTTATAGTTGCTTATCAAGCTGTCTACTCCTGTGAAAATGAGATGTATTGATATTTCTAAAGATCGTTGTTTAATATTTTTATCATCCCAAAATAAATTGATCAAAACTTCCTACCCTTTGAATTTCACATTTAAATGTAATTTTTATTTTACTTTCAGATTTTAGGAAAACGAACAATGATGGTTGTGTACGCGTTTGTCGTTTTCCTTTCCCATTTTGGTAGGCATCTGTTTTCTTCATTTCCCACCTGAAGCTGGTATCTGAGTCGCCACAATGTCTTCCCGTTTAGTTTATTAATATACTACATTGTGTGTTCATTCATTCAGTGTATTATAACGTTAGGGTTGCTTTGGATGGACATTTAGACGAAAATAAAACTCCCGAGCGTTGCTATTTACCGTAATAAATCCTTTCCCTTCACTGTTTCGTTATTCATTCCTCGCATCATCGACTTCTCTTAATCCCATCTACAATGAGGAGAAGAGGCAAGTACTAATTTTTGAAGGGAGTAACAGAAAGTTTCTTGGGCAATAAAGTGAAAGAGAGTTATTACTTCACTCTAGTTAGGCCATATCTCGAGTACATACACCTCTAGCATTCAGGACTCTGCACACAAATTAATTAGCACGTAAAAAAATAAATAAAAATGAAAGCTACAAGTCTCGTTAAAAACTGATAGATAAAATGATTATTTACCCGCCCCATGAATGAATTCACAAAAAACAGCGAGACACTAAGACTCGTTTTTATTATCTCTGGTTAATTATTTCTCGGTATGAAAACCAAATTTAATACGTTTTCCCATCGATAACAGTCACTTCAATAAACCGATAGTATATTGTGATATACAAAACCCGAACTATTAGTTGAGATTGCGTTAGCAAAAAGGCTTCGTCATCTCGCAGTTAATGCTAACCATACATTATAATACCAAGCCTAAGTCACCCAATTAACAGATTTCATTTTTCGTTATTTTTATCTTTCAATCCTTTCTCTTGATCCCCTCCTATTTTCATGGCTCATGTCCTCACACCACCTGCCATACGCCCCTGAGACGGTTCCCAGGGTTTTATGTATATATAGAATGGTAATCGTTTTCCTCTCCTTAGTTGCTCTTTTTTTATTGCATGCTGGCCTCTTACCACTTGTTACTTGTGAATGGCATCTCCCCAGTTCCTGGAGGTGGCTTTGGGGGTTTACCTTCCCCCTCTGGCAAATGCCATGACCATTCTGGCGGCGTGATCAACAGCCATCACATATCTAACCCAAACCTGAAGAGGCAATAAGCCTAAAACAGAGGCCATGTTGTTACAGTTTGTTAAATTGTTGCATATTGTTATAAGAAGTTACTTGATGAAACGACATGGCAATGAACATATTAGACTTCACTTTCCTCTCCTTTTACGCGCTCACTCAGTGTTCTCTCCCTATTTCAGCGTTGAAAATGCCGTAGCCTCTAATAACCTACTCCAACCACCCATCCCGTCTTATCTTAACCCCCCAGTAACTTCTACATCTACATCTACATCTTACTTACTTCCTTCCCCAACAATGCGAAATCTTACCTAGCTGTTAACCCCCTATTTGTCCATTTTTGGTTCCATCCATCGTTTAGCCAATTTTTAAAATATTTAATTATTATTATTTTAGTATATATCAATAATTATAAATCAAATTATAAATTATATTTTTATTAAAATATAAATTATAAATTAAAATATTAAAATTTTTTAGTTTATATTTATTATTATTTATACTACTAATTTTTTATTATTATTATACTGCATTAAATTTTATTATTAAAAATGACAAAAGAAATAACAATACATTGACAGGAAACAATTTAAAAATATTTTGTTTCGAAAACACATGGCAACACATGAAAACACATAATTTTACTGTCTTGGTCAAAGGGAAGTATTATTTCGTATATATCTGAAATAGTTTCTTTGAAAAAATCCTTCTATTTTCTGTCCGTCCCAATTAAGTATACCCTTTTCCAATTGTTACGCTTTGCCAATGAAACTAATTTTTTTACCTTATATTTCCTATAATTTTCTTTCACTCTCGCGTAGAATTGCTTCTTTCCGTTTTCTATAAACCTTTTCGTTTGAATACGCATTCCTCTTGCTCTCTCGGCTTCCTAATTTCTTTTTCCAACTTTCCTCAGGCTCACATAATTTATCGACACAGTAATGGTCTCAGTTATTGAGAAGTGTTATTTTGCGTTGATAGAAAGTAAGTATTAACTTTTAAAAATTCCACAATAGTTTATTCATAAAGGTACAATCGATTTCAGCTGTAAGGGTATCATCACGTACAATGATGGATGCCCTAACGGGTGAAACAGGCTGTAGCGCTGTGAATAAACCATTGTGGAATTTACCAAGTTAATATTTACAATCTTTCAATATGAGAGAGTTCTACCAAATTACGCTGAGTAGTATTCGGTTTATTAAGTTATTTTGCATAATTATGAGAATTATATGGGCACACTGATGATTTTTCATGATTCAATTGGTCTAGTTCCCAATGCATTGCCCTACTTCTCGCCGTCCCTCTATCTATAATTGTCACTGAAACCACATCATTAATCTTATTGTTATTTTCATTGTTAATGAGTGTGTGAGAATGTTAATGAGAATGGAGTGAGGAATGTCGTATAATTATCAGAATTACTTCTGTTTTATGTTATTGTCTCTGGTTTAATATTGTTTTAACTTTTGTTTCTCGAATTTGAACGCTTCATCCAATTTATTCCACTGCCTCTTGCCATCCCACCATCTGTATCTTTCGCTAAACCCATATATTTATTTGTTTTTTGTTATTTTCATCGTTTATAAGGATTATAAGATCGTATAATTATAACAATAGTCAATTTGGAATGCTATTATCATTGTTAATGATAAATATTATTAATACCGGTAATATAAAATTATTTATATACTTGAAAATGCGCAATTCTAAATTATTTAAATTGTTACTCTTTTTAATGATGAGTATTATGTCGTCTAATTATACCAGTTAATGATTTATTTTCCATTTTTTGTCAGTGCTAACTGAACCGAATCCTGACTCTTTACGCTTCGTTCGGGTAATTAATTTCACTTGCTTCTTCAGCTCCTATTTCCCTCGCCTTCTCGCTCTTGCTCACACTGCTACCCCTGCTCCATTCCGTTTCAACCGCCCCCCCCCCACTCCCTCCCCCTATTCCCCTGAGTCGCTGCCATCTTTCTTCTCCGCTCCTTATCCTCCCTCCCATTCCTGCACCCAAAGTCCATCGCCTCCCATCTCCACGCAATCATTCTCTCTCTAAGGAGATGGATGTAAAAGGGAGACTTAATGGCCTCATTTTTGCCCTGACAATGAAGACATGTAGCAATCCCTTCTCCCAACCCCGTCGTTTTCCTCTCTCTACCCGTTTCGAATCCTTTTCTACCTTTGGGAGGGCCCCACCTCATCGCTTAATCCTCCTCCTCCCCTTAGTTCTTCTCTCTCTCTCTCTCTGTCTTTATCTTTGTCTCGCTTTCCCAGATTTCATTTCCACGGCACCCGCTGCCGATTCTCCGGCCCACGGCAGCTCCCCTTAGGGTTGCCAACCGGGGCAATTTGACCTGGAGACTCAGGGTGTAGTAATGTTTCTCCGGGCTCATGGTGTCAAATCAATTTCCCTGGCCCAGTGTTAGGTGCGAACCAAAAACTGTAAATGTTTCAGATATTTATAACTGTATAGAACTGTAAATGTTTCAGATATCGTAGATATTCCATCGACTATGCTGAATTCACTCAGAAAATGTTATTTGAAATAAATACCTGAATCCAAGTTTAATCGTTTTTATTGAACAACAAAGTGAGATCTTGGTCGTAACATTCCATATATTATTGGGCTCAGGACGGCTACTCTTTAACTTACCCATCACATCGTGGAAGGTTATTCGGGATTTCCACCGGGTCAGGTTCTCCATTACGGCCGACGTTTCGATGAACGAGTCGTCCATCGTCATCAGGGCATGACATGCCCTGATGACGATGGACGACTCGTTCATCGAAACGTCGGCCGTAATGGAGAACCTGATCCGGTGGAAATACCGAATAACATTCCACGATACAGTACGCCGGGAAAGCCTGCGATCATTCTTTACCCATCACAGTTTTGTAAACTGCGAGGATGTGTAAAAAGTTAACCGGGGATACAGTATACAGCAAATATATTAGCCAATTCAACTCAAGAACGCCACACCGGCGCATTCTAAAATGTGTCTTTAAGACAGATGACTCCGAAATGTCTCTATTAAACTTAAGAAAATCTCGAGTACAAATGATTAATTTATCAGTGAGAGCAATACGTGCTACAATTTATTACATTGTGACACAAAAAGTTGTTTTAAATATATCAATTTAATAATTAAAGATGCTTGAGGACGAGGAGACAGAAACTAGTAAGTTCATAGATCTGTCAAAGGAACGAAGTCACTCTCAGTTTGACGTGTATTTTTTGCATATAATTTTTACAAATGACTTCTATATTATTGAAGTATAAAAAATATAGCACTAGCCAATAAAAGTGCTGTATTAATCTTAATCAATCTGTTACTACGTATATAAATGATGGAATTTCGTAGCATGGACAAAAAGGCGACGTATTCAGATTCTCTCAGTTGCAGACAAAAATCTCTGCGTCGAGAAGTTCCCTAAGGTTGGCAACCCTTGTTCTACCTCCCCTCCACAAGCAATGTCTCCGCCGCCTTTTGAATCTTTGCTTCATCAACCCGTCCCTTTTCCATATTTGATTCCGACTGCTCGATATTGATGTGACTTCGTGGCGAAGTTTTTGGCTCGTAGCGTTTTCGGGTATGGGGATTCTTTGGTCTTAATTTTGCAGGAATGCGTTCTCATCCCTCTCAATATCTTTATGGCTCCGGATAATCTTTATTCTTAGCTTTCTCACTTTGAACTTTTCCCCGGTGAAAAATTTGAACTTGCACCATCTTGGGGCATTTCGCAGTAATTTTATATTGAGTGTTTCAATCAGTGGTTTACGATTTACTTCTACAGATTCCACTACGCAAAGTGTCTTCGACCGCTTTAATGCTAATGTACGACTATTCATTGTAAATTTGAATCGAATATGCAAGATTACCAGCCTTTGCCGTGCCCGCGCCATACAGCTTTCCCTGCTAACGGATACAGCGATCTACCGATCAGTTACGGCACATTTTTGCCAGTATGCCACAAGAGAAGCCAAAGCCTAGTAATACAATAAGGGACTATAATAAATGCTAGGCGTAATTTCATTAGAGTGTGTCCATTCTGTATGTAAACGGCTGGTGTCCTAACACCCCCCGCCACACGCCTATTGAGGCGGCTTGCGGGGTAATATGTAGATGTAGATGAATACACTAGGTCAGCTAATACTCTTCTACTCGAGCTAGAATCCCTTCCAAAAGGACTACCTTGAAAGCCAGAATACCGTTGCCCTTGACCCATCACTAAGAGGCACATGCGGTGTACTGACACTCTGGGACGCCTCGACTTCTTCTTCTATAGGGGAGATGCAGTAGTGGTTTTCAGACTAGGAAAATGTCTATGAAGCAATGCATGCATTCAATAGAAGTGAAAGAGGTGTACAAGGATAGAGCATGGTGGTGGGAATTATTGAAGGAGAGCCGTTTTCCTCAGCCTAAAAGCAGTGAAGTAGCCGGGGGTCCATTCCCCCCGAAATTTTGAAATTATTAGGAAAGGGACGCAAAAGGAGAAATTTATATTTGTGATTTTAACAAATAATGTCGATTTAATTTATTAATTACTTTGAACAACGTTTTTCGTTACCTCAAAGTTATCAGGCACAACTTTGTGGAAGTTCATTTTAAATAATGAAAAAGAAAACTTTGTTATCGAAACTAGTAGTACCGTAAAATAAATAGGTGGAATGAAACAAAGTTTTATATTTCATTATTTAAAGTTTTTAATTAATAATGTGGTATTTTTCATACAAAAACCTTGGGTATTGTTTTCTGTCAGAATTGGCCGGTACACTACAGTTGCAAGTGCACTCTTAATTGCCAAAGCACACTATTATGTTTCTGATTTTATAAAATGTTAACCCTTCCCCCCTGCTTTTACTCAACATAGATTCCCCACCGGAAACAAAATCCTGGCTACGTCACTACTAAGAGCATTAACTAAGCTCGTTACGAAAGTTTTCACTTCCGCCCGCACATTTCAGCTATTACTATTAAACGGCCAACTACCCTGAAGTTGGTAGACGGAGGAATTCACTGACCGCACGTACTCAATGCGCTCTCTGCCAAAGAGGGCGTGACTGTTGATTCGTAATAATTATTCATTCGTTTTGCGGTCGCGACGTGAAGAGATTTCCTTGTTTGGGGGGTTTAACATCTCCGTAATTAAGGACCGGCATAATCCCTCCACGTCGACCTCGTCCTATTTCAACCCGCCCTCGGACCCTCTTTCTCGCTGTTAACCCTTACTCTCCTCTCTCTCTCTCTCTTGCAATCTCCCTCTTGTGGATTTTGGACCTTATGCCCTTCAGTTGGCCCTTCTACATCTCTTTATCTCTTTCCTCTCCTTAGAACTCTTCAGGCCGCTTTACACGAGGCACTTTACTGCGCAGTCTGATGCGTGGGTGGATTTGCAGTGAAAATTGCGCCGTGTAAAGTGAGGACTTGCTCGAAGAATTGCGCGAATGCATGAACAAAAGGCATGAAAATATCCCCACTCTGTTTTAATGCCTGTGTTCTCACGATTTATGTGCATCAGACTGCGCAATTAAGTGCCTCATGTAAAACAGCCTCAACAGTGCTGCAGAATTTTGCAGGAATGAAAACAGGCCTTCTTCATACTCAAATTTCATATATTTTATTGCTCATTTTCTGATGTAAATTTACCTTTTTTGTTAAATAAATTTAATATTTTATAAATGAAAGACCTATCATACAATATTATTCTTAATTCATATGTAAAACATATCCATCGCGGCTTTCCCTTTCGGGGTATGCACAGCTAAAGAACTTAGCTCTTGGTGTTTGCCCTTGTAAACGCTATCTTTTTATAATTTCCATTATAATGCACTATCCTTGCACACCTATCTCTTTCGCATATGCTCATGCATTGCTTAATACACACTCTCTTGTTCTTAAGACACTTAATTGTTCTTCTCTTAAGTCTCTTTCACCGCATCCACCCATGACTTTCTCGGTCTACCCCTTCCTCTCACACCTACCTCTCGTAAATATGTTTCGTTTTTCTTATCCATTTTCTCAGTATGGCCAAACCAATTAAGTTTTATTCTTTCCCCATTATTTCGTGACTCGCTCATTCCAATTGCCTTTAATTAATTTATTAAAAACATTGTGATCATCGCTACGGTATTTGATCAACCTTTTTTATTTTATTGCGGTTGATTTTCACACAGAGGTCGTTAACTTATTAAAACTTAATTCCAACGCTAAGTTTTAGTGTTTTCATGTTCCTTCCAATGATTAGCATTATTGCTACTATCGTTAACTTGCGTCAAGAACGGGAATGAATATGCCCAATAGATCAATGTACGCAAAGTTGCTTGATGGATTTTTTTAAATCCTGCTTTAAACCTACAAGATTTATTCCCTCCCTCCACAATCCCTTTCCACCATTTCTTTTGACCCCATCTTCTTCTCCCTTCCCACCCTATCCCCACTCCCTCCTTATCCTACCACCCTCACCCTAATTGCGTTTGCCGAAAACTTTCTGCCGCCTTGGCGTCGCAGCAGCTGTGGAAATGTATTCATTCGAAAGTGTGTGGCCGCTCACACCCCGCCCATGCCCCACCCCCCACTTCTCCCCTGTTTCTCTTTACGCTCAACTCCTGAGCCACATCATTCTTATATGCTTCATGCTGTTGCGACGTATACACATATAAAATGGAGACTTTTCTGGAGGAGCAAAAAGAAAAGAGATTTTGCTTGCTAAGGACACTTCATGTCTGTTGGCCCCTTCTTGAGCTTTAGACTGTTAGTCGTTAGGAAAAGAAATACACGTAGGTATATTCCTATAAACAATACGAATGTAAATAACTATACGATTAGATTGTAACATTAGGTGTTGAAACTGGAGAAGAATAGATAGGTTAAGAAGCAGACACGTCGGTAGATGAACCGTAAAGACAACGGTTATGTTCACATATATATTTTTTTAGTTAGTACCCTTTGTGATTTAATGTTATAAATAAGGAATGGGAATAATTATACAATTAGCTGGTAGAAACAGGCTGTTGAGCGTGGGGAAGGAGAGATAGGCTAATCAGAGGACACATACCTGTGCATGACTAAGAATGGAAACCATGAGGACAACGGCTTTTTGTGAGTGCCCTTTCTTTTTATTTCCGTGTCCCCGAGTTTTTTTTATATTTGTGTGAATCATTCAGTGAGATCTTTGTTATTTATGTACATACATTCATAAATAATCGTATCGTGCGATGG
This sequence comes from Pyrrhosoma nymphula, assembly GCA_963573305.1. NCBI lineage: Eukaryota > Metazoa > Arthropoda > Insecta > Odonata > Coenagrionidae > Pyrrhosoma > Pyrrhosoma nymphula. Next base: position 30,387,146 of record OY754331.1, on the reverse strand, counting down.
TGAGAAGATTTCTCTGAGCTGGAAATCCAGCCGCTACCTCCTAAAATTCTCGAGAACTTTGTTCACTTCTGGGTTCAAACTCCATTCTTCCTCCTTAACTTTTTGAATTAGGGGCAGGAAGTTTATTTTTTTAAAGACGCCTCTTTTTGTCACAGAGTTGCTCTCTTCTTCGGTGCTTCTGTTGAATCGCAGTTTCCACAATCATTGCCCTGGTGGGCGTTGCCGTCCTGTCGTCAAAAAGTCGTTTGCTCTTCCTCAAAGAGTGTGTACATGTGTGGGTGTCACTTTCTCTTTGTATATCTTCTCTGAATCCTCACTGAATACTAGCGGTGAATATCATAACGTTTGACAAAGTCAACGTGTGAATTGACAACAGAAACTGCAGAAAGTGAAAGAATTTAGCTCTTTTAGAAGTATGATCACCTACGGAAGAAGCTAGAACGATATTGCAAGCAGCGTGACTAAGGCCAAGAAGGAATTTTACCAAAAGAAGAATCACTTTATAGACAACGAGACAATCTTGGAAGTAAGGAATCACATTTATTGATATAGATATATTGAGCACGTTCTTTTAAGACGGTAAAACCTGGACAATAACTGCTGCAGAGATAAGAAGATTGGAAGCAACGGAAATGCAGTTTTATCCAAAAATGACGAAGGTCTAATGGATGGAGAGCATTACCAATGAGGACGTTTTACGAAGAGTTAGTGAGAAAATGGCATAATTAAAATTTTACAAAGTGGAAGAAGCAAATAGATGGACTTATTCTGCGAACAAACAGCCTTTTGGAAACAGTACTGAAAGGAAATTTGATTATAAATAAAAATACCAAGGATGGAATACATTAATCTAATTATGAAGGACGTTAGTGACGAAGGGCGACTCATGTAGCAATGAAGCGCTTAGCTGAGAGTAGAGTGGAGTGTAGAGCAACAGCAAATCAACCCTCAGATTCGGATATAGAAGACCTCGATGAAGATGAATACCACGGGTATTAAGCCATTCCAGTAAATACATCACACTTTTTGAAATATTTTGGCGAAATTATAATTTCTTTGGGCGTTCCTTTACTGTGGAGATTAAAGCGGTTCGGTCCTAAACTGGCTTTGAAGAACTCCGTCCTATTGCGTGGCTCCGATTTGATGGTGTTTTTCATCCGGCATGCGTTTAATGCACACACATGTAATTAATTTCGGATTTTAATATTTTCCTCTCTCGTGGTTTATGACTAGGGTTTTGTGGGAAAGGCGGGATGTGAAGACGGCAAGGGTGAAGTGTGAGTCGTCGGTTTTGGTAAAAGAGAGAGGAGATAGAGAGATTCTGTTTCCATGGAAAGGGGTCTTTTTCAGAGCATAACTCCTTAAAACCCCCTTACCCTGCTCTTTTGACTCCCTTGCTCACCAACGCGCGTGCCTTTGAAGGCCCGCTCATCTTTTGTCCAGTCAAAAACCGACCTCCTCCCCGTCCATTTCTCTGTCCGCTCCTACATTTAATGTCTCCGTTTTTATCTTTCCGCCACTGTCTCTCATTTAAAGTTGCGTGTAATCCTATTTGTAGCACGACAAAGCTAAGGCTCATTTTTCAAAGCTTGAAATCAATTTACGTGTCCCCTGCAGTTCACTCTCCTGAAAATCCTTTTGAGAAGCAAGATATCTCTCTTTTAATACGTGGTAACCGTTAGCTTTGGCTGTGAATAAAATATTTTGTCGCACTTAAGAAACATTATGTCGTTAACTGGTAACTAGATTTAAAATAATGAGGAAGGACTTCAGTACTGATCTTGATGCTGAAAGAAGGTGTAATAATTTTGGAACATTCTACATTAAAAAAAATAAAATTAAATCAATGACTTAAGCACTTGAGCTTGAGTGAAGATGTAGGAGATGAAAATAACGGAATGATTTAACTATCTTGTAATCATTGAACGATAGTAAATTTACAATTTATTCATGATTTTTTTCTTTTCATGGCCAAGTTTCCGGCCCATATAGCGCCACGCTCCAAATTAAAGTTTTCGCCAGCCTCTTCTTTACGTCTCTTCTCAGACCCCCCCCCACATCAATTTCCATTTCTCTTCGAAAATTCTTCTTTAACTAGCGCAATTCTGCATCTGATATCCTTACCACTAAACCCATTCTCCTCCAAAATACTACCCTGATACGTAAATTGCTCGACCTGCTCTATCTTCTGCCCTCCCACCCTTATATTAAGCCCCACCTTCTTACTTCTAGAAAATCTCATTACTTTCGTTTTCTTGTGATTGATCTTCATCCCATACTTTTCGCACTGCACCTCTAATGCATTCACCATTGACTGTAACCCCTTGTCAGACTGACTAACCAATACTTCATCATCTGCAAATGTTACTGATTTTATCAGCTCCCCTCCTACCTTTATTCCTACCTCCTCCTCCCCCATCCTCCCTTACCATTTCTTCTTAATACACGTTAAAAAGCAACGGCGATAGTGGGCACCCCTGCCGCACTCCCCGTCCTATCGTGGCCCATCCCGATTCTCCATTGGCTACCCTAACCTGCGCAGTCTGATTCATATACAAATTCCGAATCAGACGCATGTCCCTCCAATCGACCCCTAATTTCTTCAACACTCCCATTAATTTCGTCCATTCCACCCGATCAAACGCCTTCTCGAAATCTACGAAGCATGCAAAAACATCCTGCCCATACTCTAGGTTTCTTTCTACTAGCGTCCTCATCACCGCTATAGCGTCTCGCGTTCCCGTCCCTCTCCTAAACCCGAACTGGTCCACGCCCAGGTCCACGACTTCTTCTCTAGCCTTCTATTTATAATTCTCAGGACTACTTTGTCCGCGTGGGATATTAAGCTTATTGCCCTATAGTCTTCGAACGTTTTTGCCTTACTCTTCTTTGGTATAGGAATTAGTACAGTCTTCGCGAAGTCTTCCGGCCACAATTCATTCTCATAAATCCTACGAATAAGCGCAAAAAGTTTTCCTCTTCCGTTCTTCCCCATGCTCTTTAAAAACTTCTGCAGGTATGTCATCTATTCCCACCGCCTTATTCCTTTTTATGTCTCGTAGAGCTATTTCGCTTTCTAGGATACTTGGTCCGATGCCATCTCTGTCGATATCGTCTTCCCTTTATATATCTAACCTATTGAGCCTTATTTCTTTACTATAAAGCTCTTCAAAATACTCCTTCCACCTCTTTTGGATCTCTTTCGGTTCTACTATCACCTTTTCCATCTGGTCTGTTATCGTTGTAATTCCCCTTCCCTTATTACCACCCGTCAGTTCCTTTACTTTCCTGTATAATGCATCTGCTCTTCCCTCTTTTTGGTATTTCTCTAACGAGTCGATCTGTTCTCTCCACCACGCCTCTCTTGCTTTCTTTGTTTCTCTTCTAAACCTGTTATTTAATTCTCGGTATTTTCTCTTGCCTGGCTCTGAGTTTACGCTTTTCTATTTCCTTCTATCTTCAATCTCCCTTATCATCTCTTTCGTGATCCACGGTTTTCTAATTTTAGTTTCACTGAATACGCCTACCGTTGCTTTCGCTGCTTCTAAAACTCCATTTTTCAAACTTCCCCATTCATCTTCCACTGATCTTACTCCATGTTTCTCAACCATTATCTCATCCACCTTCTCTCGATACTTCTTCTTCATTGCCCAAGTTAATGCCTCCGTATTCCACTTTCGTACCTTCCTTCCCATTCTTATCTTTTTATGTTTTACCCTACATTTCATGACTAATAAGTTGTGGTCTGTGTTTGTATCAGCTCCTGGATAAGTATGCGATTTTTAACACTATTCCTGTATCTGTGACGAACCATTATATAATCTATCTGGAACCTATCTGTGTCTCCCGGCTTCTTCCAAGTGTACCTACGTCGATGATGATGTCTGAACTATGTATTTGTAATTACTAGGTTATTTCTCCGGCAAAACTCCACCGCTTTCTCGCCGCGGTCAGTTCTCCTTCCTAGCCCGTAATCGTCCACCTCCCGCCCATCTCTTCCTTCGCCCACCACCACGTTCCAATCCCCCATTACTACTAAGTGCTTACTCCCAGGTATCCTACCAATTATTTCCTCTAGCTGATCGTATACCCCATCTACCTCCTCCTCTTTATGATTAGAGGTAGGCATATAAACCTGGATTATCACTAAATTCGTTGGATCTGCCTTTATTTCCACGACTATAATCCTATTACTAACCTGTTCTGCATACACTACTTTTCTACCTAGTTTCCTATTCATTACGAGTGCAACCCCGCGCTGATTTTCATTCCCTCCACTATAAATTACTCAATAGCCATCGCTCCAGTAGTCCCCGTCATCTTTCCATCGTACTTCACCCAGACTCATGATGTCTACACCCACCCTCTTCATTTCTTGCTTAATATTCTCTAGCTTCCCCGTCCTCAGCATAGTCCTAACATTCCACGTGCCTATTATTTCGTGTGATGACGACCGCAGGGGCCTTGCTCCCACCGCTGCCGGGCACGACGCCCGGCCCTCGGGGCCGAGTCCCGTTCCTAGGATTCATTATCATTTGAGAACTGTCCATAACTAAAGGTCTTTTGTTTTAATTGAGATAGTATTCCGTGGCCTATCCCAATAGTGTTTTTTACGTGACATCATCACTTCAGAGGCCGCCCCACTGGGGGCAGACGCCTTTTGCAGCCGCCTCACTGAGGTACAGACGCTGCGCTGACTACCATTCGTCTGTCTCCAAACTTTCGACCAATCTGGCTTGGGTGACCCTACCAGGAGCATTGCTCCCGCCAGTTCAGCTCTAGGGGTCATCGGAGCACGCAAGCCCTTCCACCACGACAAGGTTGTATTCCAAGAGAAGGGTCAAGAATGATAGGCTGAGGAAAATTCTAACAAGATTGTCTTTAAGTGCCTTTCAGTCGGGTTCTGGAGAAACGTGATACCTCAGTCATCCGTTGATTCTAATTTTGGAGTAGGTACTATTAATTTTCATGTTTGTAATGCTATAATTTTGGCGAAGATTTTTAGCGTCTGTTACCCGCCGAGATCTCAGTGTTGCGTTCTGTTTATGAAGTTGTGTCAACTACTTCTAATTGTTCTTGCCACAGTAATAAAATATTTTCCTGTTTGCTCAAAAGAGGAAAGGTTTTTCTTCCATTGAATTTTTATTTTATCTTCTTCTATTTTGCAATAGGTTTATTTAATTTCATGAAAGAATTTATTTAGATGAATGTTTCGTTAAATAGCCATCTTAAGGTTTCAAAACTTTTAAACGCGCTTTTGTTGTTGGAATATACTCGCGTTGGCGGGAAACAATTTACTGTCTATTTCCATGTTTTCAAGTCACCTTTTCTGAGAAAAATCCATTTTGTGCTACCTTATGTTTTTTAGTAGGTATAAGATTATCTGATTGTCATTTCTGCCAAGAAAGCTTGATTTCTCGCGACGTATATGGCCTTTAGCGCTAAGTTTTTGTATATTAGTGGTCATTCACTGTTGTTTATCTAATATCAGCAAATAACTTTGGACTATTCAATCGCCCTTGTGTATTTATTATAAAATTATTTTTTTTCTGTTTCATTCTAGGTAATCATTCCCATGTCCTCTGCGTGCCGAATATGCTTATCGCGCTGGAAAGGTAAAAATAAACATAAAAATTCTGAAAATATCGATTATTCGTATTTTATACCACTTATTTTTTTTACATCAAAAGGGTACTTCAAAAGGTCTCAAGGGTTGACAACAATACCTCTTTTTCGGCACTTGTGCCCTTAGTTAGTATTCGAGGACGTATTTTTCTTGCCTCTTTTGTCTTCGATAATGAGCCTCTTCACGTTTTTTATTGCTTTTTAAAACGATAATTTAATCCCAAGGATATTTTACACAACAGTTTTTCATTCTTATCCTCGCCGCGCGGCCTTATTCTGGAGATTTTACCCCATATCATAATGCTCTTTGCATTTCGATGTGGTTTTCAGCTGAATGGGTCTCTTCAGAGTTTTCTCACAAGCGTTTACGCTTTTGTCCCTTCCTAATGCTTTAAATCAATAAAGTTCTTCTTGCGTACCTCGTTTTTTTGCGTATTTTTTGTATTATCGTGGTGACTACGGTTATATTTTTCCATCTTATTTGTGTATTAGTAAGCACTAGGTGGGGGTATTAGGTACCCGTTGACTACTATCTACAATACGGGGTCGTTTTGACATTAGATTCTTCGATGATGCTAGTTTATACCAATATTAATGTGAAGAACTTATGCTTTTGTACGTCAAAGTTTGAAACGTCGTTGTATGAATCTAACATAATACTGCTATGATTTTTTTATTGAAAGGGGGTATTTAAGGACAAGCATTAGAAAAGGCTAAATTCAGTGGGAATGGGGTACCAGAGAAGTGTTTGCAGGAAAAGTAAGCTGGATGGGGTCAGGAATGAGTGGGTGATGAAAGAAATTGAATTGGATGCTCCAGTAATGGACATATTTGAAAGAAGTGTGCTTCGTTGGTTTTACCATGTGAAGAGAATGGGATAGAGTCAAATAACGAAACGGATATATGATATTCGGGTGAATGGTGTGAGAGGAATGAGTAGACCGTGAAAGTCATGGGTGAATGTGTTAGAAGATACTCTAAGGAGGAGGAATATTAGGTGTCCCAAGAATAGGAGATCGTGTATGAAGCAATGCATGAGTGTAAGAGAAGCGAAAATGGATTTAAAGGATAGGGCATTATGGAAGTAAATATTAAATGGAAGTCAGTTTTGTAGGACTAACGGCAATGGGAATGGGACATTTTTTCGCGGCCGCCTTGGCGCGAGACACTTTGGCATTGGCCCACTTTTGTATCCATATACATATTGATAATGGACTACTTTTATGTAACGTTAAAGCTCATTCTACTATAATTAGTTATTTTCGTGGATATTGAAAATGGCAGAGACGATCAACAAATTTGAGGTAAGTTTGATGTCAAATATCATAAATGAAACATTTAATATTAGAAGTAACAAGTATATTCTGGACTATGATCATGACCAAATAACGTCGTAGGCTCATACTAACTGCGTTTAAACGCTCAGAACCTCCTACGCTACCTTAGCATCAACCATAAAGACCACACGTTCTCGCGCCAAGGTGGCCGCGCCATAATTTTCTAGACCTAGGAAATGGCGTGATAGGTATATATGTATGCATGTATGTTTGAATGTATGTAACTTTTTACCGATAGTGGCTGCCATGACTTTCGTACCAATGTATCCCTGTGTAGCCTTTAATTGGCTTTTTAATTGTTGAGCCGGTTGTATTTTTTGAGTCCCTGAAATAATACCTAGATATTTCTCTGTGGAAACAAAGGCCGATGATGCTAACTGTCTAATAAAAGGAATGACCGTTTGATGAATTAATTTTAAAAAAAGGACATGATAATATAGCCGAAATAAATGTTCTTGCTGTGCGTGTTAGTATCTATCCAAGACGTTTTGATTAATTAACTAAGACCTTTGCATATTACCAATTGAATCCCCGTTGTACCCGAAAACGTTTCTTTCCAATACGTTGCGGTACGACATGTGTTTCCTTCTTGAAGACAGGGAAACCTGGTAAATTTCCACACTTTTGTTAACAACCGACTAAGGTTTCGGCACGTTATGTCGTCATCAGGGTATGGCCGTTCACTTACGTGAGTCAACCAACCTTCTCTTGTTTTTCCACAACCCTTTTTTGAACTTCTTACCCCACCCCCAGTTTTGTGATAATGTATTAGGCCGAGATCTTTGCAAAAAATACCCTGTTTATGGCATAACGTGCCAAAATCTTGGTCGGGGGTTAATTAAAGTGTAAACATTTTACCAGCGTTTTTTTATCTTGATAAGTATCGTTTCCAAAAAGCCAGTGCCAATACTCTTTCACATATTAGTTACCTTGTTGATATTAATTGACAGCAGCATCAATACTAATAATTTAGGCTTTATTGAGTTAAAGTTTCAAACTTCGATGTATTATTCGCACATCTTTCTACCATGCCTTTTTTATTGAACTATGCTTTCTCGGTGGCGCTCGTTTCTTGTCAGCCGCGCCAATGTATCCCTGCGCAGCCTTTGATTGGCGTTTTGATCGCTGAGCCGGCAAATTTTTAGAGCCGCCCCTCGAATAAATACCCAGAGATTTCTCCGTGGAAATAAAAATCTGAGGGAAAGATCAATTGTCGATGGATCGGAATGACCGAAGCTCCATTCTCTCTCCTTCCTCACTCCATCTCTCAATGGATGTGGAGCGGATGTTTGGCCGGGTCAACTCTAGCGAAAGCGTTTTCATCCCTTCGAATCATAAGGGCCTCCCTCCTCGGTTCTCTCATCTCCCTTACTCTTTCGCCCTCCCCTTACCCCTCCCCTTACCCCTCCCCGTTTGGCCACCTACCTTCCTCAATGACCTCCCTTACTCGCCCCACTCCAAATTCCCCTTCTCCCCCCGCCCCCCGATCATTCCCCGAAACCCGCATTAATCCGACCTCTGGCATGTGGCGCAATAAATCCATCCCCCCATAATAATCCATTCCCTGAAATTCCGAATAAGCTCGTTGGGGGAAGGGAGAGGGGTGGGGTGGTAGGGGTGGAAAGCAATAGCGCGCTCGACTCGTTCCGTGGCGGCCGAGCGAACTAACCCGATCTCCTCTCTCTCTCTTTTTTCATCCCTTTGTACACGTCACAAAGGTTTTTCGTTGGTACGCCAAGAATCGAAGCGCGGATCGGATTTCCGGAATCTATCCATCTTCGAAATATGGTGAGTGGTTGGTCGCATTCGTTTCTCTGTGCGTTCCCAAATGAACCCTCCCTTTTTTTTGCAGTTTATAATTTACTTCTTCCTTGAAATGTAGTCGGGCTGTTAAACTTTCGTGGACATTGGGGTAATCCATGTAGTAGCATAACAGAATGAGTTATTCACTAAATTGTTATTATTTCAATTTAAAGGGATAGAACTAAAGGTTCATGGGTGAATGTAGTGGAAGCTTGTGAGAGTCCTCCCTACTTAAGTGGAGGAACATGAGTATTAAGAATAGGAGAGCGTGCATGAAGCAGTGTATGAATTTAACGATTCAATAGAGGCATGCGTGTATATGGGAGCTTGGAGGAAATTATTAAAAGGGAGTCAGTTTCCGACGCCTAGTTAGTAAGTTAAGTTCTAAGAAGTTAAGCTCTTTGACGTTGCCTACCCCAAATGGGAATGGTGTTATGAGTATGTATTTAGGTATGGATTTTTTAGTGGGAGCCTTTTTCGCTTCCATCTCATCCTGTTATGAAGGTGGGATGGATGGAAAGGCAGACGAACGATGAAGTGGTTGGAATGGGGGGTGCGGAAAGGGAATGGCTGAGGAAATTGGGAGTAGGCAGAGTAGGTGGCTGCAGCAGGATTTTAGAGGCGAGGGGTTGATGAAAGCGATGATGGAGGGATTGATGTTAGGTAAGCGGGGATGGGGGAGGAAAATACTATTTTGGATGGGATGAAGAGAGGATGCATTCCGAGCTAAAGAGCTGGCATTATTTTATTTTGCTCTCTGCATGAAGTAGCATCTCGTAGCATTCATAAATTAACATTATTAGTAATATTAACCTCTAGATATGTCTATAGCCTTGTTCTACATGTTTGCATGTTCATTTACGTATCACTCTCCCAGTTTCCGGTTGGACTGCGCACGGTTCTCCTGACTGCTTTTTGGCCTGCGCCTAGCGGCCGGGGGAGCGTGCGAGGTTCTGATTTGTGCTGGGACGAGTGCTGCATGCCTGGTGTGGAATCACCCCGTGCCACACACCCTAGTGGTGGCTTGCACGGTACTTCGTAGATGTAGATGAAAGAATGAATTAGAGTATGGAGACGAGGAACTCTATCTGCAAAAGTTTCGTAACATTATTCCTACTTCCATATAAACCTGGCACTGGTAGATCACCCCTAGAAGTATGGGAATGGGTTCAGTTTAAAATGTGTGTAGTAATTATTTTTGAATTTGTGATTTTAAAGAGGTGGAAATAACGTTTCTCTCTCCAGACTAGTCAAGAATATTCGCTGTAAATGCATTGAGATAACTCGAAGGTTAAATGGGAAAAAACTATCATTTTAGACTCAGAGGAGGGTGGAGAAAGGTAGGAATTTTTCAGGCGGAGTAAATGATGGCAGAACATACGAAGCGTTATGGGATTTTAATAGTTAAAAAAAATCTTATTGAGAATTAATTATGGGAGAATACGCCACTCTTGTATTTCTTAGAGAGGACTGTCGAAGGACCTACCAATTTAACCGGTATAAAACCTTCTAATACCTTCTCTATAGAAGTGTCAGATTAGCTGTTCTTTCTTCGTCCCTACATCTTTTATACTTGTACTACTCTTATGTTAGGTTATCACATTATCTTTTTTTTTGTCTTTCTGTGCTTCTTTTTCTATCTCCTTTTACTTTTACCATCCTTGTCTCGCCCATATTATTTAATCGAGATTCCATTCACACTTTCTTTTTAAGGTTTACTCGTTTATTTTTTCCGATTTGCAGGCTTTGCTTCTATTTCCGTGTCGTTACTTGGAAAACCTAAAGTGATGATTAATTTTTTTGTAATTGATACCCGCGACGTAACTAGCGTGGGCGATGGTTTTGTGTGACGCCAGGACGGATTACAAAAAAATTATTTTGACAAAAGAAAATGAATGAATGCGGGGAAAACGAATCAAAGATGTTGTCATCGAAAACGGCCTCATCCATTTCCTGGTTTTCATCATGCGAGTCCGCAGAGGGAAGGAAGAGCGAGATTCGGGAAAGGGAACAAAAGACGCTCGCTCGCCGCTCCTCTTTTTTTTTACTGTCGTCCTCTCGTCGCTGGATGGGCCCGGTGTGTGTATACCCGCGCGTGATCGCCATGCCTGAAAGGAGAGCGGATTCACGCTCGGGTGATTTGCATTCGGTCGGCGGCGATGCGATGGGCGGTTTGGGCGGAGGGGCCACTTGGGCGGGATATGGGGCAGAGGGGGCCGTCCACTCCAGCTTCAGCGGGAGGAGGGAGGGGTCGGAAGAGCAAAAAGCCGCGAAAACCCCGGGCTGTGGCCGTGGGACAAATGGGTTGAGGCGCACCACTATTTTTAGGCTGAAAATAGGTAAGTACTGCATGAATTTCGGGAAAAGCGTCATTCAACAAAATTTGGACGATACTCTGAATGGGAGGTGTATTAGGATTATTAAGAACGAGAGAGCGTGAATGGAACAATTAAGGTTTAAGAGAAGCGATCGAGGAATACGAGGATCCGGCATTATGGATGCAATCATCAAATGAGAGTTAGTCTTCTGAGCCTAACAGCAATAATTAAGTTGTTTGATGTAAGGAAAAATTATTTCCCGGCGAATACTGTATGTGAACTATATTATTCAGGTTTCAGGTTCTGCGATTAAATTATTTTATATTATGCGACAGTTTCGCCGTACTATGCTGCAGGCTTCGTCGGGCTTTTAAGAACAACAATGGTCTTTTTTCAAAAAGTAAATAAATAATTCCAGCAGTTGATGATTTTGAGATGTAAAAAAACTTAATTTCGAATAAGTCTCTTCCAGGTTTAAGGGAGTTTATAACTATCCTCTCTATTGATGTTATTTGGTCTTTTTTCTATTTCAATCTCCTCCCTTATGAGCCGTGGAAAGTAACTGCTTTCTTTGTGTAGTACTCTTGCCGTCTCGATGTCAATGGCGTGACCTTCCTCTAACGTAGTGTGCTCAGCCACGGCAGAGTGATACCAGTTTTTCTTCCGGATTGCACGTTCATGTTCCTTTAATCGGCATCCAATTGCTCTCTTGGTTTGTCCCACATATGATCTACCACAACTGCAGAGAAGTTCGTACACACCCTCATACATTGTGGGTGGTTAAGGATCTTTAGTCCCTCGTAGATGATCTCGTACTCTGGAGGTAGTGCTGTATCTTGTGATAATGTTATACTTTTTCATTATTCTACCTATGCGATCGGTCGTACCCGCAATGTAAGGCAGTATAACATACCCCAGAGGTTTAGGAGTCTCCTTCTCTGTAGGTTTTTTTGATGTCACTCTTTCAATTAATTTGTTACTAAACTCATTATTGTTTAATGCCTTCTTCAAATGGTGTATTTCTTGTGTGATGGAATCAAGATCGGAAACTTTTAAAACTTTAATCGGAAACTACTGTATGTGAACTCCTCTCGGGTTACATACCAGGCTAACTCTTCTATTTTATCTGAAATTTCGATGGGCGTCTTGCTCATCATCATCAGAGCGATGATAATTCGTCTCCTGCAGTAAAATTCAGTCATGTGAGCATCCAGGTGGCGGCGGGGTTAATTCCTTGCCTGTCAACCTAAGGGTCGCGGGTTCGAATTCCGCCTGGGTAGGGTTATGAACTCCCAGGGCATGGTTGTGTGTGTTCATGTACAGAGTGATATGTAAAAGATCACTAGATAGTGCTAATATCGCTATAATAGAAGTCACCATAGATGGTCAATTTTTTACTCAAGATTGTATATATGGCGGTAAATTTTTCACCGACATTTATCATATCCCCGATGATGATGAGCGTCTCGCAATTGATCTCTCGAAACATTGGATGAAATGGAAGAATTGAGCTGGCGTGTAACCTGAGAAGAGTTTGACTTTGCCTACTCCGAAATGGTGACGTGATGGGGATGTGTGCAAACCATTAGTTACTCTCTTCGTTAAAATGCCGCTTCACAGCACGAATCTTATTATTTTTTTAACTGAAAGGTTTCAACGAGATAAAAATTATTTTTGGGAGGTGACCGTCATGTGAGGTATAGTGGTAGCGAAACTTGGAGGTAGTCGCCTGCAGCAAGTGTGACGTCGAGGAAGGGGGAAAATCGTGTGTAGCGGGGTCAGCTAAGGAGCGGAGGGGAGAGGACTGCATATCGCAAGTTACCCTGCAGTAAAACCTGAGGACTACATTTTATTGATAGCCAGATTCACTGTGAAAGTTGCCTTATTCAACATGCCTCTAAGCCAGTGATTCTATACCGGTGTGCCACAAGACTCATGTTTATGTGCTCATAAAAAATCATAAAAGATCAATAATAATAATAAATTAAATTATTAAACTAATAGATACTTTTCAATTTTATTTTTGCTTTTTAAAAAATGTTTTTTTTATCGGTTTTTGTTTATACTCTATTTTTTATAAGTCTATTAACTCACTGGTGTGCCGTCTGCATTTCCAAACACCTCAAGTGTGCCTTGGTGTCACAAAGGTTGAGAACCACTGCTCTAAACCATGCCATTAGGCCTGAGTAATGTGCTAATTCAAGAAGAAAGCAATTGGAAAATAGATTTAAGATGAAGATTAATCTAAATTGCAAACGAAAGGAGAGGAATTTTCACTCATATGCATTTAGGTCATCCCGATGACCATCGACTGGTAGGGTTACAATCTGGTAAACACGTGCGTGTTTACGATGTTTTTACTCTCTCTCTCTCGAATATATGCACAGGAGAAAATATCCCCTTGATTTTATTGGTAATTTGGATTAATCTTTAATTTAAAGTGCAAATATCTCGATGCGTATCGCTTCTCGTAGGTGATCGATCTGGATGGATTTAAAATATTCATATGATATTACGCTATACGTATTCCTCTAGTGATATTATTGTGGAGTGAATCGAACCGCTTTCCTTTCGTAAGGGCGTCCTAACTACTCAATAGTCACATAGGTGAATGCGTTGTTCTGAAGCGCATTTCCTCAAAAGTCAGTAAGGTACGCGTCGCCAAAGATAAAAATTCTCTTCAATGTAGCTTTCATATCCTTTGCAGCATGTGGCAAGCCGCGGTGACAATGTAAAATATTCTTGGAAGCGAAAGTGAAAAAACACTAAATTTGTATAAACAACTCGCGTCAAGTTTAAAATTTTCAGTTTATCGATTGATAGAATACTTATGGAAAAAAATAACATTTTATGGTGCTCTGGCATAATTTTGGAACCAAGTGTCAAACTTGTAGGTAAAATATTTCACATTTTAATGAATGAAAGAAAAATGCTATACACGGGAGTTACTTCCGGGATTCAGGCGATTTTATCGTTGAATTGAAATGCTACATGCAACCAAAATGAAAGTCAGACTATTTTTCGTACCAGTGCAAACCACAGCCGATTACTGTCCCCACTGTCGATCCCTGCGGCCATAGAAGTTCGTGCTAACACTTCGAATAACCCCTTGCCAGGCACGAAAGGCTACTGTTATAGAAATAACTTTGATGTGAAAAGCCACCTTAACCTTTATGTGAAAAGCCAACTTAACCTTGATATTGTGAAAAGGAAACCTCTGGCATATTGTCGTATAGCCTTGTTCGGTTACCAGGTTTTCCGGAAACGGAATGTGGTTTCCTACCTTTGATCAGTTTCGTTTTTCCATTGAAATCCTCTGACGATATGGTTAGAATATTTTTTCTGAGGGCTCTTTTGTGCTCGTAAACCTCTGGACCAAAAATGATATCGTGGATGTTGTTCCCGAGCTAACGTGGTTCCTAGGAAAGGGCCTCAAGAGATTGATAAGCGAGTTTCCGAGAAACCCTGAATTATTCTTTAGAAATTTTGCTCGTGTATCGCGTCATGCGAAAATCGTGTCCTTAGTATTTCTGGGAACAATCAGCTTGGGTTGGCCTTTATTCAAGTTTCAAGGGGAATTATATACTTTTTTTTACTGGTAGCTTTGAAAAGTGAGTCTTAAGGAAGTTGGAGTATGGAAATACGCAGTTATATTGGCATGAAAGTGATCATCAAAACATCTCATCGTTTGGGAACGGCTTGTTTTTATTACGTAAAAGGAATTTTTAGGAGGCGAATCAATTTAAAGATTGGGGGATTGGTTGAGTTTCAACGAAATCAATTAGCTCCTTTAAAGCATTGCCTAATGAAAAATGTCGGATGCTGAATTAATATTTATTAATTTGTATAGCAAATAAATATCGTATGTATCACAAACTAATTCTTAACGCATGTATTTAATATAGTCAGTTTTCATGTTGTTGATTCCTGACGCCTGAGTTTACTAATTCTATATTTTTTACTGGCTTGTATTATTTAGCTCGAATATTGAATACTTAAATTGTGTCTGTTCACAGTGGATTTACGTATAAAAAACAATATATGATAACTATTAATTTTAGAGCTTATATTCCTCATCTTTCCCTATCTATTGATAGTTCTCATACTTACTGGTAGTTCTTCTTGTGTTCTTATCTCTTTATTTGGCCTATGTATTTATCCTTTGGCCTTCTTCTTGCGACTTTTGCCTCCATTTATCATTTTATAATATTCCTCACAAATCCAATGTCTCTCACAGTGTGCCCAGTCCATCGGGATCGTCTTTTCCGTATGGTGTCCCACATGTAATACGAAAACTAAAACTTTTTTTAATCCACAATTTTTGGTCAGAACATGTACGCACAATCCAGATTTCAATGCTTTTGCGTCATCATCAGGTGCTTGATTGTTGATGATGATGCAAAAGCATTGAAATCCGGATTGTGCATAGGTACATGTTTTGACCAAAAATTGCGGATTGTAAAAGTTGTATCTTTCGTTATAAATAGAACTCCACCTGTCAAAGTCAAACCTGATCTTATTTCTGTTATGTGTCGCACATGGTCTTTTCCTCTTATTTTTTCTGTATACTTCTTAGTTTCTTATTTTATCTGTCCATTTGATCTTCAGCATTCTCCTCCAACACCTGGTTGTAAATACTTCTAATCTTTTCTAGTCTCCTTTTCCAATTGTCCGCCTTTCCGATCCGTAGAGTGCCACGCTCCACACGGATATTGTCACCGTTTCCTCATTCATATTCCTATCGTCTTTTAACACAGTAGTTGCCTTTTCATGGTGAACGCTTTCTTAGCATGGGCTGTTCTGCGCATAATGTCCGTTGCACTTATCTTTTTCCGTAAGATTGCTCATTTTATATTTACGCCGTAAAAGCCTTCCTGAACACTGTGTCCCATCGACATTCGTCCATTCCTCGTGGTTTCTTCATGTTATTGATCACAAAAAAATAAAAAGACCTTTCTTTGGAGATGGGTTAGAGTTTTGAGTTATTAGCTGAATGAGGCGCAAAAATATGCAACTGAATTTGTAAAACCCAAACTATTTATTCTATCGATGAAAGTGTGAAAAGCCACAGATGAG
This sequence comes from Pyrrhosoma nymphula, assembly GCA_963573305.1. Taxonomy (NCBI): domain Eukaryota; kingdom Metazoa; phylum Arthropoda; class Insecta; order Odonata; family Coenagrionidae; genus Pyrrhosoma; species Pyrrhosoma nymphula. Next base: position 30,370,987 of record OY754331.1, on the reverse strand, counting down.
CCTTGAAATGAGATTCGATTCCAAAATAAATGGGTCTAGTTTCACAGTAAGTAAGTAAATCTTTATTTACAGGCACTAGACCCATTTCAGAAGAACACAAATATTTACAAATTAATGTTTAAAAGATGATAATCAGTGATATAAAATAAACAAGTGGAATTGGAAAATGACAATGATATACAAGTTGTAATTACACAAAAATTATTTATGGATCAGTGCACAATATTTTCATATAGGAAACAGGTATGACTGCGCCATGGATTGTACATAATTATACATGAAACGTGTGACTCTGTACAACCTATGGCGCAGGTGGAACAGGTGTGGGTGGCTGACCGAGAATCAGGATGAACAGTTGCTTATCGTGGGGTAGGATAAAGTTGTCCGTTTTAACATTTGATGTTTAACGAGCATGCCGAGAAAATGGCAGCAGATGTTTGGGAAGAGCTAGATGTATGAATAAAGATAGTAAGACTGCTAGTTAGTCTGCTTGCTTTTCTAACGACCAGCAATTGGTTAGTCAGCCATGTAGAAGATTGTAAGGGTTCGTAGATGCATTAGAAAAACATCACAGAAAGTACGTAACGAAGATTAATCGAACAAAAGTAATGAGTTTTCTATGACAAAGTAAGCATGGCTGACCACAAAAGTAGGAAGGCTCACACTGAAGTAGGTGGAGGAATTCAAATTGTGGTGCGGTGGAAGAAAATGGGAATAGTTTTTATGATATTAGGTGTAAAGTGTTAGCAAAAGATTTGTTCATTAAATAACTTATGACGGGGACCGATAGGAATGGAAAGAGTAGACTTGCGGAGAGCTTAATGTGAAGTGTTTTGTTGCATGGAGCAGAAATGTGGAACGAGGATGAGAGCAGTCTAAAGTTTTGAAATGTGTTTGATGAGGAGAATGGGGAAGGTTCAATGGACGAAAAGCGCTTTTTACGAGGGAGCGTTCGGCATGATGGTTGAGGAGAGGAAAATGGTTGAGGAAATTAGGAGAAGGTAGAGTAGGTGGCTGGAAGAGGAAATGAGGGGAGAGGGGATGCTGAAGGCTTTAATAGAGGGGAGGATGCTGGGTAGGCGAGAGTGGGGAGGAAAGAGAATAGGTTTTATGTACGAGATGAAGAGGGGTAGGACGTATGCTCAGGATTCGTGCATGTATTTAAATTGGGAGGTCTAGTGTCACTTGATAGGGCCGATTTTCGGGCGCATCTTCAGTCGACCTGACCTGGAAACCGATACTTTGAAGCGGCCAATTTTCCGTCAACGTCACTCTGTGGAAGACCTCAGAATAAGCTGTCGAAACGTTGTTCATGGAACCACCAATCCTTCGTGAAAACCCAAAGAGATCTACTTCTATAAACTTCTCTCATACCTTCCCTTTTGCTCGTCCAACAGATGTAACGTGCGTGTGAAAGAACATACGTCATAGTCGTGTTAGTATACTTGACGGGAACGGGTAAAGGGTTACGGGGAAAAACATCTCACACTCTTCCGTAGCCTGTGCCCGCTCAGAAGTAGTCCCGAACGTGCAGTAATAAGGCCAAAGTCGAAGGTTCGGAAAGAAACATTGGGTCTTCCGGTCTGATTGCATGTTTAAAGTGAACCAATTATCGCCGTCGTGTAGTGAAAAGGGCGCGCTCGATACGAACCAAAAGATTACTATCCCTTGGTCTCTATCTCTCCCTGCGTTCGTCATGATTCCCCCTCATTCACGTGTTGGAGAATATAAACGCTTTGGGGCCTCCTTTCCTTACTCGACCGGGCCTCCTCCTCCCTTGACTGGTCCCTGCTTTTTCCATTCATCTCCCATTCCTTCTTGAAATCCCCTTCCCCCCCGCCCGCCCTTTAAACCGTTCCCAGGGGTGCCGGAGGCGGGTACATACAACCCTCCCTTTATTTTTTTTCTCCCTTTTAACCCTTCCTTAACTTCGGAATGGGTGCATTCTCGTGTGAGGAAGGGAAGATGGGCATTAAAAGGGCGTTACTCCCTTATTATTAAACCCTTCCTACTCCAGTATCTACGATTCCAAAAATATTTAGTTCCCTTTACCCACGCTCAATATTTTTGTGTTCGAAAATGCTTTACATAACTTGGCCCAAAATTAAAAAAAACGGCCACATGTTTTATTAGATCATAAAAATGTATTAATATTTCTCATAAGAAATCAAGATTTGGCTTTTTGCTCATTAGAGAGCCATTTGCATTATTCTTCAGGTAATTTGTTAGTGTTTTGCCTTATGATTTATTTTATATCCTTTACTTCGTAGATATTATTTTTACTAATTATTTCCAGTTCATGTATAATGGTTCTAGTTTCAATCCAGGATCTCCTTAGGAGCAATCTTATATTAATTTTTATTTAGATTTTAAATTGCACATGAGCGATATAACAATATATCTATCTTAACTAGATTAAAAAAATGCTTTTGGAACGTTCTATATGCAACGAGCCAAAATAAAATAAAATTTAAATTTATTCATCTCAACCACAGGCATTCATGAACGCATTCATTATGAGTGGAAAGAGAATATGTGTAAATGAAGACATTTTGAGTTTATTTTACACATTTTGCTATCAATATTAGTAGCAATTGAAAGATAAGCTTAGGTTATAAATAGTGGAAGACAATAATTTATAAGCAATTATATTTTATGACTTATAATTATGCAAACTTTTACTTTTTCGCTCCATAACAACTCAATCCGGAAAACGGGAAAATGAAAAAATAAAACTTGCTCGACTCAGGATGTACAAATACTCCCTGATTATCCGGTAGAGTTAGCAGCCCTGCAGAACACCCTTTAATCCTTAACCCTCCCATTTCTCTTTCACGCCCCTCCCCCGCCCCATTCTTTCCCACCCATCTGTTCTCTACCCCATTCACATCTCCCCCTTTTCGTGTTTTCCATCCTCTGACCTCTCCCTTGCCCCCAAACGCCTGGCCGCCCTCCGTAATGGTCTCCGTGGGAGGCGCTCCGACAGCCGACGGGTATCACGCCTTTTCGTGTCGGTGCGTCGCTCAGGGGATGAAGGTGGTCGGTTTGGATTGTTGCGGTGGCTGTCTTGCGTGTGTTTATACCGCCTTCCCACGCGGGAGGGCTCGGGGTTCTGCTCCTCCCTATGGATTTTCCAGCGGCGCGCTCTTCTCCATTGACCTGTGATTCTCGTCTCCTGAGGTACACGAATAATATCGGGTGCAATAAGTGGAATACGCCATGGCTTTTGCTGCGATATTAGCAGCATGGCTAACCACATCGAATTATTATTTTTATTAATGTAGTCTACCGGTTAAGGTAGGTTTCAACAAGAGTGAGGAAAAATATAGTAATCTAGGCTTTTACAGGCGCAGAGCTCTTATCTACCTGAACAATTTCCTTCTTCACCTCAGCATAGGTGCTACCTTTCTTCAACCCGTCCATAAAGCCCAATTTGTTTCCTCCTCTTCCCGCGTACGCTACATCCTCTCATCTTCATCGGTCTTCATCATCCTTTCGTCTCATTACCTACTTGGCCTCCCTCAAATTTTCTCTATAAGTTTTCACTCCTTACCCAGCATACGTAGCACTGAAAATATTTTATAAGTTAAACTTTTACAATACCAGATAATACATAAAACTCACAATCCGGGTTTCATGTATTTTGTGGTATTGTAAAAGTTTACCTTATTAAATCCTTTTCATAATGGAATACCTACTACGAAGTCACAAAAGAAAGTGTTTTATTCTCTTCCTCATTTGTCTCCCTCGCCGTCTACCTCACCTTCTCCATCCTCCTCCACACCCACATCTTGAACTCCTGCAGTCTCCTCTCGTCTTCCTTTCTTTCGATTCACCGTGTCTTCAACCTCTTTTTTTCTCCTCCGCGATCGACTGCTTCACTCTCCTTCCGCTTCGCAGGCACAGAGAGGGAAGATCCCCGCGGTTTATCCAGGTCAGGCCGGAGTCTTTTGCTCTCTTCTCCGTCATCCAATCCTCTTCCCCCGCCCCACCCTTTTATCCTCCTCTCGTTGCCCCGGTGATCCAGAGGGCGCCCATTTCTCAACTCCTACCTCCGTTCCCAACCCCTCTCATGCCCTCTTTGCTACAGTTCCCCCCCCCCCCTCGCCCAGGTCCCACCTTCCCCATTTTCGTTCGTCTTTTTTTATGTGTATTCTTTCTCTCTCACGGGGCGTCGCACGCGCTTGGTCCAGTTCTTCCTCGGCCCCACGCACGCGTTTCCCTAGATATAGTTCGATCCAGAGCGTCACTGTAAACGATGCGAGGAGGTGTCTTTATGCGGAATCTACATCTACATACCTACTACCCATAGTCAGTACTGGCCCGAGGCACAGTCAACATGTGCTTAAGCCGCAGGCGGCCAGTCATAGCGACATAAATGTGATAAGGGGACAGAAATTATGAAAATCGGATAATGTTGGTAACTTTCTGCTTATATTTCTACCCAAAATAACCTGTATCAGTTTATATTTGAAGTGACTGCAACTCAGAACTAACGTCAATAAAAACATAAACCTACGGACCTGTACTTTCCTTCTTTAGCATTGTTGTCACCGTCCCATTGAAAGTAACTGTGGGTAAAATTGCACTAAAATATTTGGATGAGATTACACTCACCCATAAGAAATGCTTGTAGTATAAATAATCCATACAAAGAGTTTTCCTCGTAAAATTTGAAACTTGCAGACAATATATACATTTAAAATTAAGTTCCAGGCGGGAAAGGAAACCAAAATGCTTAGTGAATCGTTCTTTAGCCCCAGATTATCCCCAAGATCAACGTGAGGTTTCAGAAATCACAATCGACAAATAAGTTCTTTATTAGGGAAGGGCCAAATAAAATTTGGCCCACACTTGTAAAATAGCTTGGGCCGGTACTGGGTATAATAATAATATGTAATGAAATACAAGGCGAAGGTCACGGACACTAGATGCAGAGCGCACCGAGCCCAGTCGGAGACTTAAAGTCACCTTCTTTCCGGCTGCTATCACTTCCCAAAGTCAGCGTAAGTTGCTTGGTATAACGCGGCTCTGCTGGTGTTATATTTTCACAACCGACTCCATCACGGCATCGACGAAGCACCTGTACTGCCATACAGCCCTAGATATATTGAGTCCGCCAGGGAGAACTATAAATGCACAATCTTGGGAAATTACTCCTTTTCCACCAACAGGCATTTGGAGGCGACCAACCCTGATATTGTTCCACGACCAACTCTCATGCGCCATGCCTATGATCGGGTTTCTCAGCTCTCAGCTATCGAACTTTGTAACTACCATAATTTATTTAGAAAGTACACTATAGCTAAATTGTTGGAGTAACAAAGATAAATTAACTATCAAAATGTTTTGTCCTAAGGGACTCGCCAACACATTCTTCTCGACTGTTATCTATAAAACGTTTAGGAGAGAGTGGCAGCTAAGTTTTAGAATATTAATCAAAAGATTGTATTTGATGCTTGGACGGTTTTTTGTTTATGAAGACCATAGATTATCCTCGAAAGTCCCCTGATCAATATAAGAGTCTCCAACCTATAAATGTCCGAGCATTTCTTCTCATATGCGTTGAGAGAGAGGTACATTATCTCCGAAATATAAGGGAAACATGCAGCCGGCCAATGCTTTAGTCCCTGCGTTATTGAGTCTTTCGCTATGGACTGTAGTGGTCTTATTTGCTCAAATTCATTGTTAGTGGTCACACCGTGTATTTAGGACCTCTTCAAACATCCATTCTCTCCCTCTCTAAAATTAAAATCGTCATTCTCTCATCCCACGCCATGCAATTGAAGCTGACGTTTCCCCGCTTCTCATCTCCGCATTTGTCTGTATTCATAAATGTCGTCTCAGCTGTGGTCACTTTCCGATTGAGTGAAAGGGTTTCTCATGCAATAGGAGGGAGTTAGAGCAGAAAGATTTTTTTCCCTCCCGCTTCCAACCCATTGTTGGTTCTGGCCGAATCAACTTCATCCTTCCTCCCATTCTTATGGGAATCGTAAGAAGGGTGGTGGGGTAGAGAGGGAAATCTCAGTCAGATATACAACATCGGATCCCCCATGGGAAAAAGGGCATTGTTTCGTCCGTGGCACGTGGAAAATTGGGTTCCCATTCACCCATGGGGCCCAGTGAGTCCCGGAGGAGGGGTTGTTGATCCCTACGTAATGACCCGTCCAAGGGAGGAAGGGAGGGTTGAGAGGGAGTGAGAGTGAGGTGGAAGGACCCTTTATAAGACACTGTGGCACTCCGTGCCGTACACCCTTTAACCTCCCCCCCCCACACCCCCTTAGAAAAAATTTATATCTCAGATTTTCTCTCCCTCCATTTCCCCATCCCATTCCCAGGCATTTTCCCGGCGTGCCCCGCGGTTATCTCTCTAACACATAACTGCATCCCTCCTTTTTTGGGTCGTTAAAAATCCGAAGGCGCAGTCGACGGTAGGGGTTTTCTCTCCGGGCCCGCCAGTCCAAAGCGGTCCCTTCCCCAACAACACCTCCTATTTCGGCCCTTCGGTCTCTAGGTTTCTTCTCATCCCACTGACCACAACCTCCCACCATCCTCTTGAATCCCCCCCACCCCATAACCACCTCCTCCCCCCTACAGTATTCTCTCAGTCCAGCGTTGCCTTGTTTATCGATTTTGTCATTAGATCTTGAGGCCCTGATATTTAGTCCGCCGCCATTAATTATCGTGTATGGACTTGTCTCCAGAAGGGACACTTAGCGTGAATTAATAGCCCGCATCAGAATTGATAATGGATTCAAGGTTTTGGAGGAGAACGAGAAAAAAAGTGGGATCCATTGTGCTTGCGTGCGCAATCCTTTGAACAAAGTGAACTCATCAGTGCTCGGATTTTACTGTTGGATAGCCTCACAAAGCGCTGTAATGACTTTCCTTTTAGGAGAGGAGAAGAAGCAATAAACACATCTACGTATTCATACATACATACATACATACCTAGGCGAATACCCATCGCACCATTCCCTTTTGGGTCCAAGTGTTTGGTTATTGCACAATCAAGACCTAAGTGATTGCTGAGAGGCCAAGGAAATTGCTTCACTTTCAATTATTTCCTCCTCAATGCCCTTTCCTTGCATACCATATCAATATCAGAGTGACTTCGCAAACTACCCGAACAAACTCATTACTCCGCATGCCCACAGCCAGATAATTACTAATTAAACGTTCGCTCTTCTTCTGTCTCTCCTCCCTAATAAAGTCACTCTCTACTGGTATTTATTCCTTTTCTGTATTGACAAAACAAAACCTCACCAGGGTTGCTATTGGTCAGTAAAATCAGTAAAGTCAGGGAAAATTCAATAAATTTAAAACACGTTAGTAAAATCAGGGGAAAATCAGGAAATCAGGGAAATTTGATGCGGAGTCAGTAAAAATGAAAATACTGGAGGACAATGCACCTTACATACTAAAATATTGCAACACAAATTTCGCTGAATTACGTCTAATAGAGAAGCCCTATGTTGTGCAATGTATGAAGGATTATGACCGCGGCGTGACCCGTGTAGATCACCATTGATGCACTGTACTAAAAAGTCAGAATTGTTCTGATTTTTTTGTTGGTTTTATCGGCATGATTTTGATAATCAGCCGCGGCAATGCATTTGTTGAGCGCGGATTTTCTATTAACCGAGAGAGTGTTCTCGAAAATCAATTGTGTGTCTCTAGTCGCGCAGAGGCAGGTATATGATGCGGTCAACCTGTCAGGTGGTATTGACAATATTACTATAGATAATAAAATTATCTACAGGATACCTAGTGCGCGTTCAGAGTACGAAGAGGCACTCAAGCAGAGGTCGAAAGAGGATAAGGAAAAGGAGCAGAAAAGAAAATATACAATGAGAATCGGATGTGAAGTCAGGGAATTGAAAGCTAAAAGAGCAAAGCTGATGTAAGAAACCCAAATGAACTGCAAAGCGATAGATGAAAGGCTAAAATCTTTGACAGGCTCTGGTAAAATTAGAATTTCTTTACGTTAATTCATTTTATTAGACTGACTTTAGTCATGTTGTGATTTTTGGCAGTCCTATAGGACATTTTATTCTGATTAAGGTAATGGTATATGAAGTATAAAGACTTAGATTGAAATACATATAAGGTTCTATATAACTTACAAGTTCAATTTAGCCATGTCTGAAGCATCTCTTAAGCAATTTGTGGAAGAAAACTTAGAAAAGAGGACAGTAGTACTGCAGGTCAACACTAACTGTCAGTCATCTTTTTTCAATATGGTGCCAAAGCGTGTCACATTTTCTTTTTTATAATTAGATTGTAGGAGTGTAATTTCTTGCTACTTTACAATATTTGAACCGGAAAAAGGCTTATTTAATCAGTTATCCCCTAAAAGTTCTACTAATGGTACATGGTCAATTACTCCCTCATTTCCCTTGGTTTAGTTAGTGTTCATTTTATTATGCCATAATATGTTCCTGAGGTCAACCAAATTGTTTTAAGTCTGTGTTTTTCAGAAGCCCTATGGACCATATTGGAGATTTTATTAGGGTTATTTATGTTAATGATCATTTTCTTGTGCAGAATATTATCCTGTAATGAATCATCTTGTTTAATTATTGATCTACAGTATTGCAATGTGTAATTTACGGCATTTTATTAAAGTTTCATTTTAATTTATTACTTAACTCCTGTACTTTGGAGAAATTGTACCTGAATTTTTGTTTATAAGATTATAGTAAATACTCTCCTAGTCATGCATTTTTGTCAGTATTTTTCCCCTTCTCATGTAGATTTGCAGACTTTGGCTCTTTGTTGCGTTTCCAAAAGTCAGTAAAAATCTAAATGTTGGTCAGGAAAAAGTCAGGAAAGTCAGGAAATTTGAAAACCTATATCTTATAGCATCCCTGCTCACCAACTTGGCCAAAACACATATTTATGAAAATAACCTGTAAATACTGACAGTAATCAACAATAATCAATATCTCTATCTTCATCTCACGTAAGATTTCTTTTGTTTTGTTGTTTAAGACTGTTTAGTCTCATTTTGTGAATGCTACAAGTTTCTTTGTAAATTGGCTATATTGCTGAATGTCGACTATTTTCTCAAATATAAATAATCAAATAATATAAATATTTCTCTTCTTTTACATTCATGAACTGCTTCATGCGAGCTTTCTTATTCTTAAGACTCCTAATTCCTTCTCTCTAAAGAGTCTTCTCCCCTTCATTCACGCATGACTTTCTCCGTTTACCTCTTACGCTGTTCACTGCACTATCATAAATCTGCTGCACCATTTGACTCTTATCCATTCTCTCGAGATGGCCAAACCAGCAAAGCATGGCTCCTCTCATAGATGCCCATTACCAGAGCACCCAGTCCACATTCCATGACCCACTCATTCCTTAACCCTGTTGCACTTCTTACTTTTGAATAACGTTTTTACCTTGAAACTCAACCAGTGTCTTTGGTACTCGACCTAATTCCGCCCTCATCCATGGTTCTCTTAAGGTTCTATTTTATTCATCGTTGATTGCTACCTTTGTTTTTTATTGTTAGTCGTTTATTTTATTGAAATGTTTTCCTCACCGGGTATGATTCTTCATTACTTCCAACTCTTCGAACCTTATCCTGTGGAAAACCCGGGAGCATTTCAATCATCAGATTCGCGGGCAACGTGGTCGCCGGGAGTCATTGTTTTTTATTGATTCACCGTTGTAATTCTTCTAATGTAATAGGCCTTGCACTGTTTTCAGACGAGATTAATTAATAAAAATAAATGAAATACAAATGTTTTTATATTTTGGGAGAAAATGAGGGAGGCAGTATTGATTTATAGCGCCCCATGTTATATGAAGGTCTTTTGTTACATTACGTTAATTAAATGAGAGAGTTTTGCATGCTGAATTCATTCTCCGGCATGTGACGTGTTCTGAGGACACCAGTCAATTATGCAATTAAATGTCGCCGACTGCGGTAGTTGGGTTGGTAACGCGCCAGCGTCACTATCCGGAGGTCATGGCTTCGAATCGCAACTCTGATGATTGTGTTCGTTGATGTACCTATTAAGGTTTTCCTGCCATAAAATTGCTTAAATGTCATTTTGCCCGTATCCTGGCCTCTTGAAGAAAAATAAATCCTCAGCTTGATGAGAACAACTAAATATAACGTTCCCAGACCAAATTATTTTCGCAAAATGAACTTGATATAACATGGTATTACATAAAAGGATAAATAAAATGAATTTTGTCTTTATATCTTAAGCGCATTTAAGACTTGAGAGTCCTTTAAACCAATGAACTCATATTTTGCTATTCATAATCATTCATGTCCTGTGTGGTGCAAAACCCACCCAGACAGAACTCGAACCCTCCACCACAGGGGTAGCATGCGAGGAATTTACCCCGCCGCACCGCCACTAAGACTGATACAAGAATGCAAGAATGGGTGAAATATGGTTAAACATAGTATTTTCTGTCTATTAAGTATGTAATATTCACGATATAACCATGGCCCGTAGGTTTGGGCCGTTTTCTCGGAGGTTCGCTCATAATCCACCTCGCCTAATTCAGCCCTGTCGCTGTCCCGTATTCCGGATGCAGTTTTGAACCATGGAGCGACCTGTGGTATATGCCGGTCGTTTATTGCCCCATATTTTACTTTTAGGTGAACCTCATCCGTGCGTGTCAAAGGTCTCCCTTTGCTCACAGCTCCTGTCGTCCCTTCCTGGACCTCTGCCGAACTTCCCCCTCGATTGCGTGACGCATTGAAGGGCACAGATGATTATGCTGCTGCCCTTTCAGAGTTGAAGAACGGCTGTGACATCCTGTATCCGCCCCATCCCTGACCTCTTCACTGCCCTCCCTTGGCTCCTCCTCTGCTTTTCTCATTCATCCCGAAATTTCTCACGTCTCTTAAAACCCGTTTTACAATTTAATAGATATTGCGCAAGTTCTTGCCTTGACTTCGACACAATAAATATAGCACCGTGTAAATTTACGGATGATACTAACTAAATATAGAAAAAAACTCTTTGTAAGTGAAGTTCATTTTCTTAAATATACTTTTGCATGGATTTTGTTGGCAAAAAATTCTTGTTGGTATTTAAGTGAGCTTGATGACGTCATCGGTAATCCTTCGATGGACACCACGGACCTGTATGACTTTCAGTAGTACGACGCGTCTCCGTGTGACATTCAGCTGGCTTATCCTAATTTGACTTCAATTGATCATTTTTATTTCATGTATGGGAGACAATGAAACATTAAAATGTCGTTCTTTCTGCTGAAATGTATGTGAAGAAGAGAAGCGAAACCGTGCGCCGACGTGAAATAATCGAGGTACCGTTTTGGAATGCGTGAATGTTTCAAACTTCTATGCACTTTTTGAAGGCAAAGCTAAATTTGAGCTGTTGACGCATATACATGCGGATTTTATACTTCAGATCGTTAGAAGTTTTGCTGTCATGTACACAATACAAATGGGAGGAATACTTTTATACCTGTTCCCCATTGCATGGACAGTTAACGCAATCGCTCGGGTGAAGGCCTATGTTGTATGGTGATAACATGCATGAAATCAATGTGAATATCCACTCATGACTGTTTTACTTTATCAAAGAGGGGCGACGGTGTCCAACTAATAAAATCACGGTAATTAGTCTAAGATAGTTAATAAAGAAATGGAATCGTGAAATAGTAAAAAGTTAGGCAATAAAAACCGGAGGTGTTTTCTTTATTTCGGGATAGAATCTTATAGAGGTAACTTGAGTCGATATGAACAACAATTATCTTTAATTTTTACTGTTAGTGCAAATTTAGCATCCTCGAATGCGCTTTTTACGGGTACACTACCCTACCATTTACGTTTACTAAGGGAGTAAAAGATGCACACTAGGTAATTTTCTACACTATTTTGTTACTTGTAACCTGAACGGTTTTGATATTTTACATAACTGTCAAATGTAATATGTACCTTCTTTATCAAAAGCGCTACCTACTTCTGCTTATGATGTAATACAGTAAAACCGGTCAGGTCACCCATGGTAAAAATTATGCGGAAAATTACAGAGAGTAAATTTTAATTCAACGTCAGTTGTTTCTATCATTTTAGTATAGTTTAGATTCATCGAGTCATAAAATGTATTAAGCTGAAAGGAATAATTTATTAACGAAAATTTAAATATTAAGGTGCCAAGATCAGGTTTCTGTCACGGGGTAACCAAGCATCGTCCTCATTAGCCTACGATTGTGCTCAATGAATGCATACAGTTGGAAATTTTATAAATTTAGTTTTTACTGTGCGAAACACTGTTCTTGAACCTAAATTTTATTCCTCTTCGCAATATTTCGTACCTTTTTCAATGCTATGTCCGAGCAATTGCAGATCTTTTGTTTTTTGAAAACAAATGCGCAGGGAAGGCTTTTCTTCTTCGGCGCGGAATTGTTCGAATCAAACTGTTGTTTTAATTCTCGCTCCAACTGGGATGTTTCCGTTTATATTTATTTTTCCAAACAAATCGAAAGAATCTCTACTGCATTCGGTGCCTGAGTACTTGTAGGATTCGTTATTTATATCCTCCATCCGCGAGCAGATTTAAACTGTTTTCCGCACATTTCCATTCTTGAAAAAAGATAGAACCGCGACATGTGGTCCTTGAATCCAGGTCAAACATGAGCACGTTTGGTTAAAAGCGAAGGATGTAACTCTGGGGATTTAAGGGGTTCAAGGCTCGGAGATTGCCATGAAAAAAATCTTTTCTTATTTTCTGAATTTCCTTACTGGGGATGGAATAAAAGATCGATGGAATATCACGGAAATCTTTCATAAGTAAGGAGTTTCAAATACAGTTGGCAGTAGGTACGGGCTCTCATGGAAATTCGTTTCCTTCGTCTCTGTTAGGCCGGGGGAGCGATGTTGCCAATGCCAGCACTAAAATTTACAAATGGCTATGCAGTATGCTAACTACACGTTTAGGAGTGTTCTATTTGCAAATATTGCTATCTAAAATTGACTTGAATAAATTTTGCGTGGAGTTGGAAATGATTGCCTACGTGGCTTAGCTGGGAGCGTACGGAGCGTTGGCAACAACGTACTCCGAAGGGCTCATACTGTCAACTAAATGTGCGACACCATCTCCAAAAAAATGGCTTAGAAAATTTCTAATGGTCGACTATGTAACCTAAAGGTGATCTCATGTAGACTAAGATAGGCGACAGCTTTCTCCATGATGACCGAGCTGTCAACTAATTGCGGAACACTTTCTAGAAAAAAAGACTGCTTTTAAAATTTCCCATAGTTTCCAGCATGTCCTAGAAGTGAACCCTATGAGCGTAAGTTTGACAACAGCGTTCTCCATAAGGCCCATACTGTCAACTACATCTACAAAATACCCTGCAAGCCACCTCAAGGGTTGTGTCAGGGCAGTATGCAACACTCGATAGAAAAAAGACGACATAGGGTATTTCCAATAGTTACCCACGTGGCCCAGAGGTGAGCATATGGAGCTCAAATTCGGCAACTGTGTTCTCAATAACGCCCATGCTTTCAACAGAACGTGGAACGCTGTATATAAAGAAGAAAAAGATCAAAGGAATAGCGTGGAAGTCTTTCATCTAGAAAAAAAATGACGGCTTAGAAAATTTCCCAGGTATTACCAAAACCGTTTTTGACTCCGGGTTAAAATCGTGACATTCATTCCGTCCGTCGATGGAATGTGTCGGCCGGGTTGGCCTAAATATTTAGTTCGGCATAGGCAAGCGGTTTCTTTTTGTCAACCAACCCTCTCACTCTCTAGGTTCGGAAAAGAACACGTCTGGAGCGTCCTCTCACGCTTTAGATGGGTTGGAGTTGAAACCGTGGGAAATCGTCGGGATCTGTGAAGAGCCCCCCTTTTTTCTTCCTGAACTCTCAGCGGGCGTGGGGGAATGTCTTGAAAGGAGACGGGTGCAAAGGCATTGCAGTGTGGAGAATTTGCGGCGAATCTTTTGAGACGGTGGGCGTGGAAGAGGGTCCTTTCATTCAACATTTTCTTAAAAAAAAAATATTTCTGGTATTGGTGTTGTCGGCCATTCCCCTTTCCTCAAATCGGACAGAAAAATTATCATTTGTCCATCTCATCGTCGAGTGAGTTCAGTTTATGCGAAATGAGCAATCTATGCTAAGAAAGCCGTTCGATTTGTTAAAAACTGTTGCAAGCGAAGAGGATTTGCGGCACAGCTGATGGAAGGACTAATTTGGGAGTCGCTAGTGACTTGGAGACCAGGGTTAAGGTGCGTGAAAAATTCAGATTAGGACAGTTTCAGGTTTAAATTGAAGATAACTATTATTTCAATCCCCGCTTACTCTAGAAGTGATTGGAGCCAAAAATAACAAAGATACACTTCCGAACTAACCAGTACAAAAATTCCTTCACTCCACGCTTTATTGGTGATTATAACAGAGAAAGCATGACGTTATCTTTAGACACTTCGTTAACATACAATTCACTCTCTGTCCTCTCCCCCCTCCTTATCCTGTTCCCTCCCCGTTATATTATTGTTGTCCTTACACCTTCTGCCGCACGCCTTTGCGGTGGCTCGCTGGGTAGTATGTAGATGATTACAATTTAAACCTTCTTTCCACTCAACATTTATGACTGCAGCATAAACAGAGCGAGACATTTAGGCACTCTGATAGCATAAAATTTTCTGTCATCCTTTCCCCCTTCCAATCCCTTATTCCTATTCCATCCTTTTGTAATTTATGTGTATCTTAGCACCCTCTGCTTCCCTCCCTTGTGACGGCTGATAGTATGTAGATCTGGAACACTATATTTACTTCTATGGAATGACATCAAATTTTCATGCGATGTCGAATTCCGCCTTCGTGGACTACGCTGAATAAAATTAGTATTCTATTATTCATTTCTTTCGAATGGGAAATGAGCGTTTGGAAATTAGCATAAGTAGTTATTCATGTTAAAACAGACTGAATAATTTAGTACTTTTAAATTTTCCAATTCAACAATATTCATAAATTCATAAATGTTTTAACAAAATTGTTGTCAGTTGAAAAGAAATTCGTGGCACTAAAACGGAGTTTGGGCGACGAATCACAACCCTAGGGGTCTACTAGATACTTGTACAACTCATGCAATTGATGTTCTCAAGGAAGAGATAAGTGATATTTAAACCACCATTTATAGAATAAGTGGGAGAGCAAGATTTCAGAAACGTGGGATGAAGATGGATGGAACAAAACCTTTTTATACTGGGTCTTCTTGTGTGCTGCATAAGATTTTCAAAGGATGAATTCAAAGGATATGATGCGCCTTGTGGCGTGAAGTAAGAGTCACGACAACGGTTAGCTTCTATCTTCCCGCCTAATATTTTCACCTCTAATACCTCAATCACTCGATTTCCATCAAGAGAATGATATTAGAAAGTGTTTCGGACGATGCGGTCGAAATCGAGTGGAAAAAAATGGAAAACTTGTGATAATCCACGCGATATCTCGTAATCTTCGCGCGAAGCGTGGCGTAAATTTGAGGCTTTTTTCATTTCAATACTCCCCCACCTTCCCTCCTTTGTTCTCCGCTCGGTGCGCCTGCCGGTACTCAATTGTTTCTCTTTCTTCATCCTCAGCCCCTCTTGGCGGCTCTGTTTCTTATTTTCTCAACATTTGCCCCCGCGAAAAAATCATCTCCGGCCCTTTACGCTTATTTCCTCTCTCTCTCTATTCTGTTTCAACATTGACTTCATTCTTCTTTAAAACCGCTTCCTTATGAATATTACGAGAACAGAACGTGGGGACGTAACATTAACACACGTGGGGACGCTTTTGAGTAGGACCTTTTGAGTTGTAAAGTCCGTCCTAGATACTAGCGCAGTTGAGTATTCAAGCCTACGAACAATTTTGGTGCTGGGGTGGCGTGCAGAGGCCTTTCGGTGAGGTTTTGACTTGACGTTGTCGCAACGCTATCATGGATGTGCATGGAGTGGCAGGAGACGTGATTTTCAATGATTTTTTGATGCCGCGTTATTCGATGTAAAAAGTCAATTATTTCACTATTAAAAATTTAGAAACTATCTTAATCAGCAGATGAAAACTTGTGTGGAAATTAGCAGAGACTAGTTAAAATCCTAGGTCCACAATTTTGTAACAATATTCAAAACATTTAATCATCATGGTGGTAAAAATGTGGCAAATTACTTACGAAAACACTAAAGAATACTTAAAATACTGATTTGGCTAAGAAGGTAATGAAAAGTAAGCATTTTTTGCACGATCATATGGTTTAAACAAAGGCCGCCATCTTGGATTCTTAGGTCACGTGATTCGCTTCCCCAGTCGGCATTAATCGTGTTTACTGATTGGCTGGATTTATAACTGTCAACTGCGCTATCATCTTCGACGGAGTTAAGTGGAGTTGGTCACAAGGCGCCGTATTGACATAGATGATGTAACGTAGATGATGGTCCATGTTCATCTCTTATGTTATGCCGTTTAGTTTTCCAATCAAGACAAAGCGTGATGCATTAAGTCGGCCAATGACATTCTCCTCCTATCTTCTTTATATTTCCTCACGCCATTTCTGCCACTTTCTCTTGTCGTTTCATCCTTCCATCTCCTCTTTGTCTGCGTGCTTCTTTTCCCCTCAATATTTCTTCTTCCCCATTACTTTTTCTCCCCCATACAAGTCATATTTCATTCTCCATCCACCCTGATGCTTATTGCGATTCTCCTTCTATTTCCTTCGTATATTCTTCCTCCATTCCTCTTTCCACTTCCTTCAAATTGTCCATGCCATTTTTATCTCATTTAACAATTCTCCTTTTTTCATCCTTATTTTCTCATCTGCTGCCCCTTGAAAATCTTCACGATTTCCTACTGCACACTTTTCATATGGCCACTCCCCTTAAATCTCTTTTTTATCTTCCTACTACATTCCATCTCCTTCGTTTTTTCTCCCTTCTCATCCTTCGTTTATATTATATTCTTATATTCTTGCTTCATTCCACCATCTCTTCCGTTATCTTCTCTTCCCTTTGCCTCCCGTGCAGATATTTCTTTTTTTCATCCACTCTCTTTCGTACTGGCATTTCCCTTCATTCTGCCTTCATATCCGTTTTCCATATTTTTTCTCCCGTTTTTCATCCTCACCCATTCTTCTCCCATTTCTTTTTCATTCTCATGCTTATATCCTACTCCTCCCTACTTTATAATAGGTTAAAGAAGAGAGCAGTCTATATGGCTACCGCGCGCAAGATGTCAATCATATATTTTATGAATAATGACGTCCTGTTTTGGAAATTGTTTCAATTTTGCATTTTCAATGGTAAATTTAAATGGTACCGCCACAATTAGGCTACTAGCACCTACGTTTTTGGCGTATTGACTGCACAACTGGTCAATTCAACATGCACGATTGCGCATTTCCAAGGGCTTATTTTTTTCTTAATTTCATTTTACAGTGGAACCATTAGTGAAATGAGCGACATATCACTTCATATAAAATACAATTAATTTTGCCTCATTGTGAAGAAAAATATCTCACCTTTCCAATGATACAAAAATATTACCCACTTGCGTTTTCCATAGGATATGGTACAGCTATGCGCTTCAGGGATTTTATTTACTTTAAAATAAAGAAGTGTTATTTCATACATCGCATTATCAAAAAAACTGTTTTTTCGACTATTCAAAAAATAAATTTATTACTTACCGTGAAACATTTTACAAATTCGCAACAAAAACCTTCGATTGTGAAAGAGTGCTCTCTATCAGGCGTGAAAAATTAGTCAAGTTAAGGACTTTTTATGCACATTCAGTTATTAACTGAGAATTTAAATCACGCAATCCAATATTTTGCGCCATTAATATTTCAATATTTACCCCACGCTCCTTAGTGCTGCTGAAACTAGAAAAATAAAATTCCAATATAATGTCTATTATGACTACGGAAACATCTTGTTCAAAATATCTTTAAGTTTTTTGAGTAATTTTTGTTTACATACAGATTTGCATGAAATTTTGCTTGTGTTCTCATTAGTTGTCTGTAAAGATAAAAGTGAAAAAATTGCATCACACAAATTTGTGTTTTTGGCATTTTATTGCTCTTTTAACATGTAGTCTTGTGGCAAATGACATATATTTCGTAATTCTTCGATTAAATATGTACTGTTTTTCTTATAAACGCGAAATAATACATTTATTATTATAAGTGCTTCTAGCCATTATCAAAATGTCACAACGAGTCCATTATTCGAAAAAAAACATACTTCAATATAATTTCACCTAAATTTCTAATAACGCGCCGAAAACTCTAGCATAACGTGCTTTAATGAAGGAAAAAAATCTGAAATATAATTGTGGTATTATTTCAATGACTGCATGTACTTATAGTGAATTCCACCGAATTAACAGATGCTTAGGGTCAAAGAATGTTTTTACCTTAAAAATTATTAAAATGTGCTGTCACGGCGCAAACGATCTCAAAGTTAACCCATAACCCAGCCACCTTAACCACCGCTCGTCACCTCTCCCGGACTCAGCCAGCACACGTGCAATCTCCGATACGGGGACTTCCTCTCAGTCCGTCTGTCACATCATCATCAACCCCTTCCTTCTATTAATCACGCTCGCTTCTGCCCCCAACCCCTTTTACTTTCGTCTGCCTTGGCCCGAGCAACCAATTCCCCCCACATATCCATAGCCCTCCCTCTTAGCGGGGAAGGAACCGTGGCGTTTAATGGGTCGCCTTGGAGCCGCTCAATTTATGCGCCACGCCGTTCGTGCCCAACCTCCCCCTTTCTTCCTCCAAGCAAGGAGAAGGAGAAAAAAATAGGAATGGGAATGGAGTAGGGTTGCCAACTGGGGTATTTAGGCCTGGAGATTCCGAGTGTATAGCCCGTTCCACATTTAGTTGAAAGCATGGGCCTTATGAAGAACACTGTTGCCAAACTTACGCTTCATGTGCGCACCTTTTGGCCACATCGGCAACCATTCTCAACACCGCGCGAATTTTAATTAAGTTCCTTTAGGGAATGATATTTGCACATAGGAAGACTCCTAGATGCGCGGTAATTATGCGGCATTAGCAGCAAGTGAATTTTTCTGCTACTATTGGCAACGTCGCACCTCCTGCCTTATGGAGACGCACAGTAAACGAACTCCATGCTACCAACTAAATGTGGAACGGACTATAGCGTTTATCCGGGCTAAGGGTTTCAGATCAATTTCTTTGGGTCAGTGTCAAGTTAGAAAAATCAAACTGGGAAATTTTCGCTTACGCAGATGTTCCATCTGTCATTCAGAATTCAGAAAATGTCAATTTTTAATGAATAAATTAAAATTTTACGTGTTTATGTAGAACAAAAATTTAGATCTTGGTCGAAATATTCCATTTCTATGTGATTTAACGGGCATAGGACGGTGACTCCTTGAGATGAAAATTCAATGAAGTTCATTGATTTTTAGAAAAGCAGATGCTCAAAAAATGTTCCACTGCTCAAGAAAATGGCCCCTGCCCGTTGGTACATACTGAAATACATAACATACTCGTATTATTTTATCCCAAAATAAGATCAAAATAGTGCTTATATACCTAATATTTATTCTCAACTAACGAATGAAATTTTTCCGATATCTAAAATTACATCAATTATAATATAATCTTAATCAGTCTGTTACCACCTATAAATCAGCCAAAGCTTCGTAAGAACGGAAAATAGGCTGCCAATTCAGATTCTTTGGAGAGCACAGTGGTTCCCAAAGTGTGCGCTACCGCCCTCCGGGGGGCGGTGCTTTAATATATGAGGGCGAAGAGAAACAAGGGTGCAAAAAGGGGGCACCGGAGGCAGGGTCCTGACTGAAGGGTCCCATACGTACACGTCCTGAGATGGGTATACTATCTATCCGTTGAGTTAGTAATACATATCAATCAATTCATGACAGGGTGTTTGCGTGATTTTTCCTGAGACCAATAGTTGAAACTACATGGTGCCTAGGACACGAAAACATGTATTAGAATTCCATCTGGGCGTCATTTGCATTGTTTATAGCTGGTTTAAGATGTCTTTCAATATGGCCGCCCTCTACAAGTTCGTGACGTCATTAATCGTACCTCAGGGTATTCCTCGTCGTAAAAGCTGTATTTGCGGACTTTCTTTTTAAGTCTTCACATATGTGGAAAACTCGGAAGTGGGAGCGACTTATTTCGAGTCTTTTAACAAATAACTTATATCCATACAAGCCGCAGCAATAAATATTAAGCTTGAGTCTCATTGAAAACCGATCATTTTAAATATCCTCAAGTAGAGGGCTTGGCTCAGTGGGCAGATCCGGCCGTGTCCTCCACGGGCCCTGTCGCCTTGAATACGGGTGAATGATGCCACAAGGCTTATCTCGCTCCGCATGTATCTGTAGATGCTGTGGCGGTTTTCTTTGTTATACTACGACATAGCTATGCATTTCACACCTCATTAACGTATATTTTTTCATAATTCTCATTCAATTCTCTATACGATGATATAATGTTTTTTCGAGAAAAAAGTTTTGACTCAAAAACCAAATTTCTTTCATCTTATCTCTATAATATTCCTGATTTAGTCATGTAGTCAATGATTGTAAAGTTGACGATTGGGGGGGGGGGGGGGGTTGGGTACAGATTTTTGGAACCAAGGGAGGAATTGGCTCGGGAAAGTTTGGGAAACACTTGGATAGCTGGCCAAAATCTCCAGGTCGAGAAGGTCTATTGCAGTTGGTAACCCTAGAAAGGGAGGGGAGAGGAATTTAGGGGGAAGGGGTGAGGAGGAGATGAAGAGGGTGGGATGAGGGGGATGAGTTGCACGGGGGGGAAGGGGGCGGGGCTGAGAAAACCAAGAGCGTATTCGAGACGGAGGAGAGATAACTCATCGCATCCCCTTTTGTGTGAACTCTCAAAGAGGAAATGAAAACTCTCGGGGCGTCGGAAGGAAGGCTCTCTCTGGGTGAGCTTGAGGAGAAGGAGCCGAGAGAGATGGAAAAGGGGGCGTTTATGTGTAAAACCCGGAGAAGCCCTCCAAAAAACCAATCCCCTTGCACCCCACCACACTACTCCCCCATCTAAGGATGCCAAATCTCCCGGAGGATTCTGGAGGTCTCTCAGACAAAGATTGTTCAAATCTCCCGCCACCAAAATAAAAGAGTTTCCCTTCCACTTTAAGTGGCTGGAGCGGTAACCGTGAGTCACTGAGTGAACATTTCGATAAATTTTAAAGTGAGTCTAAAAAATATGAGGAACACACATGTTTCAAACTGTAGCTATATAATTATGCGATGGAGTTTGACATGTGTGCAGTAATGGAAATGATACAAGATGGAAATGTACAAGAAATATATTTTACGTTTTTAGCCTTAATTAAAGCATGTTATGACGTGAGTTTTCGGCAACGTATTCGGAAATTAGGTGATCATTATTTTGAAATGTATTTATTCGGAATAATCAAAATGGCATGACATATTGATATTAGTTACGAAACCATAGTAATTGAAATGTATAATTTTGTGTTTAGAAGAAAATCTGTACATGTTTATTCGAATTATTAAGTAAAATCTCATGTCATAAGCCATGAGACTACGTGTTAAAAAGCATGGAATTGCCAAAACTCCAAATCGATAAATTGATTTTTTTCACATTTAACTATCTTTTTTTTCACATTTAAGAATCTTCCTTTACCTCTCGCTGAAGAAGGTGGTGCGATCCACCGAAATATTCAAAACCCGTGTGAGTTCCTTTTTTTGTGTTTTTTCCTTTTAGTCACCCTTGTGACGAAGTTTATATATATATATATGGAGCAAGTTCTTATTTGGCAGGGAAACCTGGACAATCACTGCGGTAGAGCAGAAGCAATTTGAAGCAATAGAGTTATCAAAGAAAGATGAAGATGAAACGGACCGAGAGAATCACATACGAAGAAGTACTACGACGTGTTGGAAAGTAAAGAAGTGCAATGAAAACTCTGTGAAGAAGGAAAGACGAACTTATTGCGCACATTTTGCAAATCAGCAGCCTGTTGAAGACTGTTGGAAGGAGGAACGATTGGGAAGAATTGCAGAGGAAGGTTAAGGATGGAAAACATGAATCAAACGATGAATGACGTCAAAGTGAGGAAGTATTATGAGGAAGAATATTATATAATTAGAAATGAAGTGGTTGGTGGAGAGGAGAGTTTAGTGGAGAGCTGCTGAAAACCAATCTGACTGATTGATGACTGCTGATTCTCCAGGGGGCGTTAAAGTAAATGCAGACTATATCTGCGCGCGTCCATCATTGCATGGCAAAAGCGAGTAAAAACATATGGTGTATTACAGAGGAATTATGATTCATTCCAAATTATTTTCATTTCCTGAAGAATTAATGACAAAGGCTCTCAGAATATCTTCACCATTGATGATTTCCTGGGACCCATTGTTGTTAATTCTTCAAGGGGTGAAAAGAATTCCGAATGAACAATAATTCGTCCTTAATAAGCCATATTCCTTTTCTCGCTTTTGCCGTACATTGATGGACGCACGGAGTTTAGGTTTGCATTCACTACTCTGGAACTGTTGCAGTTTCTTGCGTTTCTTCTTGTAACTTCTTTGGATGGAGCGGACGTATTAGACGCTTCCTTGCGTGCATGCGAGTCTAGAAGTGGTAACGGGCACCAGGCTGAAAGAGCGTGTTCTACAAAAAAACAGCGGTGTCAAGGGTCAGGCGGTTATTCCCCGAGTCTTTTTTCTTCACGTGCACCGGACTAAAATTATCTTCGACCCGGAATGATTTTCGTTCCCTGTAATCACGCCTGGAAGAGCGCCGCCGCTGGAAACATTCCAGCGCGGAGCCCCAATTTTTGTATATATGTATAACTCTCTTAAGATATCCAGCTTGTTGTATCGCTCGCATCATCAAAACTGAGAATTTTTTTGGAAAAAAAGCACAAGAGATGCCGACACTTAATTGGAAGATTACACGTGGGATAATTCCGGCCGAATGTCGTTCCATTAAACCGATTTACGGACATTTTTTTTTAATTCGGCCTTGAAAAATATGAGAGCGGAGCACCCTGCTCACTGCATTGTTACGGGCGTAATGGTCCACAGGGGGGGGGGGGTGGTCGGACTTATTCTCCCAAACAAACGACGTACTCTCCGAGAACTGGGTATGGGGACCTCTAGCGCTCATCCGGGGGCCATTAATAATCATTGATGAAATAACGAGATTGAGTGGAGGGGAACGATGAAAGGAACGACTTAAAGAGGACCGATTGCTGCGAAGTGGGGACTTGATTGGCTGCGAAAGAAGAAAAGACTTGAGCGACGATTGAGACGTGAGGGAAGGGGAGCGGGGAGGAGATTAGTGGTTTGAATGAGATGTGGGGAAGTTTATGATAGGTGCGGCAGGAAAGGGCGGAAGGGGGAAGAAGAATAGGATCGGCGGGTGGGTGGCTAGAGTGCAGCGATGACAAAACTTTGTGGCAGTCGACTGCACGAAGCGTGATGTCTAGGAGGGGTTGGCGCGCGTAGGTGGGGTCGGACGAAGAGCGGAGAGAAAAGGACAGCACATGGTTAACAATGCTGCCAACTTAATTTCACTTTACCTGAGAGAGCAGGAAGGTGTCGGAACCCCTTTTTAAAACAAACTTCACGATACTAACTAGCGAATTACTCTGTCAGTGATTTCGAGACGAAATACGCAGACAGTGCTATCAACCCATCAGATAATCCCATCCATGGAATTGTATTAAGAGAGACAGAGAGAGAGAGTATATTAGTTGAAAAGGAAAACAGGTTCAGCATTATAAATTTGTTCACGAAGGTTTGCGACCTTGGGAACCGTGGTAGTCAAACTTGGAGAGTGCCTTTCCTCCCCGGGTGGTGCTAGTTTGTAGGCAATGTGCTCTTACACTGAATAAGATATGCGCAAATGTCTCCATGTTTCGCTATCACTATGATGGCATCTCGAAGCTCTGGGTTTGAATCCCGGCAGGGGTGGAGAATTTATGGTGGAATCCCTATCCCTGCTTACACAATGTGGGGAAAACTTTACATGAAGTAATACTAGTAGTAGTTTATTACATTACAGGAGAAGTGATTTGATTACACTGTCGAGAATGAGGAAAAGTTATTTTGAAACACCCTACCAAATTTAAAACCAACAATTCAAAAGGTCGGCTAACAGTTTGCTGAAGTTCCAATGAAGAATCATTGTTTAAATTTGACAAGTATGAGAAGTTAGGCTCGCTAAGAAAAATGTGACTAGTAGGTAATTGTAGGCACTGTGTGCTTTCCTCAAGGTCTCATCCAGGACTGGAGTACACACTAAGTATTAGTAGTACCTGCACTAAACTTGAGGTACTCTCCTTTAGTATGTACCTACTTAGTATCTGAAGTACTTCAAGTTCTCTCCTGTAGTAGGTACTATACTATTGTACTCCGTCATCAGAATAGGACGTGAATCCCTTGGCGCCATTCGTTGAGAGCACTCTTATGTCGACGCCGGGTTTCTATCCATATTTTCTTCATTCTCTAAAATAATCCTTCACTTAGCAACCTTCCCAGCTGCACTTAATACTTAATAGCACAGATGACTTCAGTTGTTGGCCGCCTCCTACAAATAGCCAACCATGGTTGAATATGAGAGTTATTACGTAAGATGATGCTTTCAGCCTGATGTTTTGACCGCGCAGTTTAAGGAAAAAAGAAACCGTCTTTCACTTCCGGGATGGTTTCCTAGCATTCACAACAATTTGGCGTTTTTCTGACCGAACTCCTATTCGAAGATGAGTAAAAAAAGGAGTCGTTAAGGTTAATATGCGGTTCTACTTGCCCCATCATGTGGAAGAACGGAAGAGAACACCTGCTCTTCCTGATCTTGCCCTTTCTACAAGTTTCCTAGCCTTGTTCCATGTCGATGAAATCCTTTTACTAATGCATTGCTTTGAAAAGCACCATTTCACATGCGCGTCATTGATAGAATGCGTGTAGTCGTTTTATGACCAGCGTTGAGCTATTTCTCTACGTCCACGATATCGTGGTAGCCACGATACAGGCTGTGTGGCGCGGGGTGATTCAAGACCAGGCATGCATTACTCGTTTCAGTTCAAATAGTTCGAATTAGAACCTCGTGAGCTCCCCCGGCCGCTAGGCGAGAATCATAAAGCAGTCAGGAGAAAGATGCAGCTTCTGCCGCTGCAAATGCTGAGCCAGAAACTATGGGAGAACTAAGTTGATGTTAATGCTAACATTCAGTAAATGGATTAAAATACTACTACTGATTAGAATTTGTAATACTTTAAATTCACTAAATACCTGCTACGAGATGTTAATTCGCGCAGAAAATAAAATATTGCGAGATATCAAGTGTGATCAGAGGGTATTGGAATTCATATTTTTGTGTTTCACTCGTATCCATATTTGATTTGTCATTCAATGATCATTCGCAGTGAAAAAAAACGAACCAGTACCTATTTCGAAGTTCTTTCATACTCCTTGATGCCCTACTAGGTTCATGATTTGAGCTTTCTCGTGGTAGTAGTAATGAGAGGGAGACTATCTACAGCGTGCGCCATGAGGGGAAACCCGTCGACTAAATTATCTCATAAATAACGGAATTGTCCTCGGTTTTGCGTCTCATCAAACAGACGAAGTACCACAATTGAAGTGCTCCGTCATCAGTCAGGAAAACAGTGCACTGCTAAGCCAGAAGCTAGGGAAGTGCTGCGTTGGCAAACGTGCTCACATGCAGTACACTATTTAAGATGCTTCTTCTGATTCCAATAATTCATGGATACGGTGAGGTAGTAATTAATGCAGAAAACAGAATAAAGCGGATCTCCACATGCGGGTTTATGTGTTAGTAATTATTATGAGTTAATAAACACAATGCTACGCCTTGTGCATTTTCAAAGGTTTGGATTTTGGTGAAATCGAGGTAGATGATGAAAGTGAGCAGGTGAACACTTTTTATTCACCTTCACTGTGCATTAATTGATTGGGAAGGCTTAGAGCTATGTTCGAAACCAGCGATCCCCAGCCTGCGGTACGGTTATCGTGCGGGATATGCGCTAAATTATACGCTAGGAAAATTGAATAATGGGGGAAGTAAGTTTGTAGTTTATAGCGTGTACATGGTGGAATGTGGATACTGAGGCATACTGAAGAGAGTTCCACGCTTAGAGGAAAACATGGGCCTTATGGAGAACACTTTTACAAAACGTACACTTCGTTTGCTCACCTCTAAGCTAAGTAGAGAATCATTTCCGACACCGCGCTAAATTTAAGTAAGTTACTTTAGAGAATAGTATTTGCATACTAGAAGACCTCTAGATTTGCAGTTAGTGAGTTCAATACTGTTATTTTTACTTTCGTGCTACAATTGGTACCATCGCACCTTTGACCATATGGAGATTTACAGGAAACGAATCTGCTCTTGGCAACTTCGCACCTCCGGCCTTATGGAGTGGCCTCAGGTCTTACATAGGAAACGAATAAGAGCCCATACTCTCGACCTAATTTGAAACGCCCTAAAGCAGTAAGAATGTAAACTATGGACATTTTTTCCAGCATAAAGGGTACAATTTTGGAAAATGACTCAACGAGGGGTGCGGAAATCAAAAGAGTTTGGGAGTTTAGACCTAAGAGGATCTTTTTAACAGACGAATTTTGTCGAGAATGAGAGAGTGAAGGGTGTTTAAAACCCAGTACATTTCCCTATCGGCAACTGTATCATCCCCCTCCGTTTTGTTACGTCTGTCTTCCGATCATTTCAATCAAGATCCCAGCTGTATCCCTTCCCGAGAGTGATATTAGGTGACAAGCGGGTCTGTATTCGCGGACTATAAGGTGGCGAATATAACCGTAAGGTGGCGAGGCATAGGGATGTTGAAGGAAGCGTTGTCGTGCAGACCGCAGAAACCGCTGACGGCCATACTCTCTCATGCCACACCAAAGTGGAGGAGGGGAGTGGAGTGGCATTAGAGTGGACGCTGTCGCACTTATTATTACCGGACGAGGCACTGCCCTCTTAAGAACCTTTCCTTTTTTTTACCTAACCTCTCCGGTTTCCCATCCAGTTTCTCAATGGACATGATACAATGACCGGCGTTGCCGTTGCACCGGCCGCCGTGGGTCCAATCTTAGAGGAGAAGTTTCTTTACGCAACAGTGAACCTTTCCGCCATCGGAAGCCGTGTGCTGCTGTGCCGCTGACTGACGAAGCTTTGTTCACTAAAAATTGAGATGGCTCGGTCGATCGTGTTTATCATAACGAACTGCACTTTATGGCAGTGCTTTCCTGAGTTCGTAATTTACTTTTTGGTAGTCCATGGACACTTTTTACAGTAGAACATCAGAATAATGTTGACGTGAAAGTCAAATAACCGATGTAAAAGAGCTTGCGAAGAAAACGGCCTTACACCCGAATGCGATTACCGTGATACTTCATAAGAAATGCCGTGAAATTAGAATGCCTTGAGGGGGCATACATTTTAAATTGGTATGATTGAACCTAAAGGCTTACATTTTTATTAATAATAATATTCATACTCTGAAACGAGTAATAATTGTATGCACGTATGTATCCATTTAAAACTGATATAAAAAACGGTTCTAACGGTTTTGATGAGACTTCATATGTTAAGGGTTTTTGGCACGAGTCTAGGACTAGTTCTGATCTTAAGGAAAATTCGTTTAGGGACCGGGCATCTGTCATTGGATGATTCAAGGAAGAGCTGAGTTCGGTTGCGGGTGGTTGACATCCTCGTATGCCAACCTTGATGTCGTGGGTTCGAATCCCTCTTTGGTGGGTTTCACCATTCAGGCTATAGTTGTGTGTTCATGTAAATGTTTTGACCAGTTTTGTCGTCAATTAAACGTTTTTCCTGATAAGGGGATAAAATTCTCCATAGGCGCCAAACCTAATTTTTTTCCACCAAAGATTTATAAAAGTCGCCAGATTTAGCGACAATGTTGATAGTTTGGCAACACTGTCAATACTCTCCTCTGAGCCCCCTCCCTTTATTCTCTCGGGTGGTACGTGGATCCGCGTATACTCTGCCCGATGGGAACGACTCCTCGCCGCGATCCAGTCGTTCAAGTTCGCCGGGCGATTGGCAACTGGGGGTTTATTCACGAAGGACTCGATATTTCCGCATCCTCGACAATTTCGAGGCCGCGACGTCCAAACCTCGACATTTCCGAAATTTGCGATTCAGGCAGCTTATTGTCGCTGTTTCAACGTCGAGTTTGGCGGAAAAAATATCGAGGCAACGGAGGCCTCGACATTGATTTCGCGTGTTGTTTGAATCCTCGATTTTCAGCGAGAACGGTAGCAACTCATATTTTAAAAGATTTATTACCCAACAACTGACGTACGTACAACGTTGAGTAGTATCTTATTTCTTATATCTTTTATTGCAAAATACTAATAAATACAGATAAACTCGTATATAACTATAATTATGATTATCCAAAAATATCCATCAGAGTCGCAGGCGGATGATTAATATTCGTAGGCTTCATTTCTTGACGAAACATGTTTCGTTTTTAGATATCACATTAATTCTTTTGGTTTTATATGTAACAAATTTCCACTATTTAATGAATTTTGGTTAAAAATTTTCATTTGTTAAAGAAGGGAGCTGCCAGCAATCTTTAATACCTATAGCATAGCCGAACAGCAAACTTCTACCAAGAGATTTATTTTTTACCCCTTACATTTGTGATGTTAGGCAATACTCGTGAAATATTTAAATTGTTATGTGAGCCTGCCACAAGTTATGCGTTCAATTATTTTGCTTATGTTATACAGCTAAAATTTCAGCAGTCGTTTTGTGAATAATTGGCTTGTATAGCGGTATAGTCTAAAACCGTGATTCGAGAGAGTACAATTGAAATTCGTGAATCATCTCTCTTGCTTTTGATTCCATATCTCACGTAGGTCCAACTGCATCGGAACAACTAATCGTCTTTGAGAGAAAGGGGAGTAAAAGTTGGTTAAGTATTTGGAGAGCCATAATGATGTATTGCATTTCAATGTTCATAATTGGTTTTTAATAGCAGTATAATGATGAAACGTTGTCGTCGTGCTGTGATATCAATGAACACAACGTTGGCGTTCATAGAGCTTGTATTCGAGTTATGCATGATTATAAAAAAATTGCTAATAACATCCCATCACTCCTAACTTTATATTCCTGTTACTGTCGCAGCATACGATTAGAGGTTTACTTAAAACAAAGTATTTATATATTTCCTAATAAGAACTAGGTATTTTTGATGTTTATCAGTGTACTGCTCAGTACCTCGTTTGCTAAAACAACTTTTAAGGACTATGTATTTTCAAATTTTATCAGAGTACCTAGGGTTGTATTGAAGAATTATTGTAACTGCTTATTGAAGGCTGTTCACGTTATAAGTTAGTGGCTCTCTTATGAATTGTTATGGAAGTGTTTCTAAGTGTAGCAGGGTGGTAATATTTATCAGTAGGTACATATCTATTTTCATGAAGAATATTGTGGTGAAATATCATCTTGCATACATTTGAAAGCTATATTTATATCTATTGTGTATTTTTTGGTAATATAGGTATATTCTGTGCTCTACCTAAGTTATAGCCTATCTTTCAAATAGCATTGGTACACAGAGAAAGCAGAACTGAAATAATTAATGTTTAAACTGCCCCCAGGATAAAGCAATAGGCTAATATTATTTAGGTTCATTTATTAATTAGGTAATGTTGTCAGTGAAGTTATTGTTTAGTCAATGTAAATTGATCCTCTAGTTTGTTTGAAAATTACCAACATCTATGTTCATGAGAGGTAAATCCAGCTGTAGGAATTGAAATAATTTATACTCTTGTTGATTTTAGACAACATGGTTTGGTGAATTTTAAAATTGTAACCTGGAAAATGTAGGTACATACATACTATATATTGATTGCTTTTATATGCACCTGTCACATTGAATAATTCTAAAAGAATTCTAACTCTTTGAAATTAAATTAATAAGTATTTTCATAGTTTATAATGTTTCGTTTTCTCACTGTCCAACCTCTATAGTTTGTTTGTCTAACAAATAATGGATGATGATATTGCCATTATATGGTTAAGGAGGAGAAACCTAAGGAGGAGAAGAGAATTATTAATACAAAATAGAAGGCGGTTAGAAAATTTGAGAACCATGTCGATGCCATTTTCAATGCCTGAGGTGGCCTTCATGGGTTTGTATAGACTTAAAAAACAGATGGTTCATAATTTAATAAACGAGTTAAGACCACATTTGCCTCCAGCCTTGAGGAGATCATCTGTTTCACATGAGCTAAAGGTACACATGCTTAAGATGGCTAAACATATCAGTACCTATTTGCAAGTGATATTTATCCATTACAATGCTCATTTACTAATATATACATTTCTGTTCCTTGAGGTTCTCTGTGCTCTGCACTTTTATGGCCAAGGGAACTACCAAAAGCCAGCAGGGAGTGACAGTAATCTGGGGTTAAGTCAAAGTTCCGTTAGTCGCTTCCTTGATGAAGTGACGGAAGCTCTTAATGCCCCAAATATTGTCGCAAAATGGTTACCTTTTCCCATAACAGCAGGGGAAAGAAGGGAGGTTATTCAGAAGTTAGTTTTAACTGATATTATTTTCTGGATCTTTAGGAGTTAATTTTATAATCATGTGAATAGTTCCTTGAATTAATTCTTCTTAAGAATTAATTACATTTACATTCATTAATATCTGATCCTAATGGCTATAAAAAATTCTTTCTTGAATTCAATCATCTCATGAGTTGAAAATAAAATGATATTCATATGTAAAATAGATAAGCACTTTGGGAATTGGTTGTTTGTTCATTATCAAAGTGATTGTGCCTTTGAAAATTCAAATTTATAGTGTAAAAACTTTGGAACTACCATAAGATTCTGGATACATATTTTAATAGTAAGAATTAGAGTTGTCAGTAATGAAAAATCTCTTTAAAGTTGAAGAAAATTTATTTTCAAGCATGTTTCATTCACTTTCATTTATTATGCTTCAATATTCATGTTGGCCTTCTTCTGACTATATATCTGAAAAAAACAACACTATTACTGAACTTATTTTACAGAAATTACAGAGCATTTAGGTTCCCTGGCATAATTGGTTTTGTTGATGGTACGCATATTTCCATCAAGGCTCCTTCTGTGGATGAACACCTATATATAAATAGAAAGGGAAATCATTCGATCAATGTGCAGATTGTGAGTGAGCATATTTTGCTAATATGTATTAGAAGACTTGGCCTAAAAAATATATCAATTAATTTCCTCCATGATAACTGGTAACCTCTACTTAAAATATCTACTCTCTTCAGATATGTGATAGTGACCTTATAATTTTGAATTGTGTGTCGCGATTTCCGGGAAGCTCACATGATTCATATATCTGGAGCCTTAGTGAGGCTCATAATGAAATGAGAAGGGTGTGGGAGGGCGGTGAGCAGTGCTGGCTGTTAGGTTAGTATAAGAGTGTAAAGTGTATTTGCAGAATGAATATACATATCATTTATTTCTTAGATAGTGAATAATATATTTAATAATGCTAACGCAACTGTGTTATGATTATAAATTTATTGTAACTGCAGGTTGAACCTTGTGTGATTAAAAAATTAAGTTTTTAACATAATGCTAGAGCGAATTCAATAATCTTTCTCATTCCTACAATTTACTAACAAATAAATATTATTACATAGGGGATTCAGGTTACCCTCACCAGCCTTGGTTACAAACCCCAATTCTAAATGCAATTGAGGGTTCCCCAGAAGCCCAATATACATCCCTACACACAAAGGCTAGGTGTGCTGTGGAGAGATGTATTGGTGTTCTTAAAAATCGATTTAGGTGCCTATTAAGACACAGAGTCCTCGAGTACAGCCCAAGGAAGGCTGGAAAAATAATTATAGCCTGCTGTGTGTTGCACAATATGTGTATAAGAGGAGGAGTACCTCTCCCAGTACTCATGGAGGAAGATGATGTTCCCTTGCTAGCTCCCAACCCTCCTTTTCCTCTGGAAGCCATGGGAGAAGTGCTACTGGAGGCACGACGTGTGAGGGAAGAATTGATTCAGCGAATCACGAACTAGGTTGTACACCATTTCATGTTGTTAGTATAAACATAGAAAATAGTTCTTACTCATCACTAGCATCCTTTATTGCTTGGCAGGCCATCTTAATAGACTCTGCCATTACTTTGAAGCTTTCTCCCATGCTTGTTAAGGCTGTGGCCTTCACTTGGCTGTATGCTGCCCTCTCCTTTGAGGCCAAAGCCAATATTATCTCTGGGTCATCAACTGCAATAATAACTGTAGGCCTTGTTTTATATTAATATCTATTGTATTTTTCTAAAGCACTACTTCATTGTTGAGACAAATTCCTACTATGAGCTAGGTAATTTTTATAGAATTTTGTAGGTATACATTATTCAGTTATTAACAATCATAAATATTACTTAATCAATGACTATAGGTAAGTATTACAAGTCTACAACATGAATATTTTACTGCTGCTATATTAGTTAAATGTGAATTGTTAGTTGAATGTTTTGGATAGATATATTATACCAAACCTAGTGCTGCTTACTTGGTGGAAATTTCCGCTTCCTCTTTCTGCTCCAATGATGCAATCCGTGAAAGAGATGAGGGTGGAAGGGCTGCAGAGGATGGAATGTTTTCTGTTGTGTGCTTTGTAATGATTGGTGTTGATGTAGGGATGTCTGAATTAGAGGTTGAGGGCACTGGAAATATTTGTGTTTGGTCAGTGAGTATATTTTTAAGGTTAGTTATTTCATTGGTGACTAATTCGAATGATGAAGGCATTTGAAATGAAAAAGGATGTGATGATGAGGGTGATGAGTTTGGGGAATTTAATGATATAGATTGATGGATGTACTGTTCAACCGTTACTTTTGTAGTTGGTGGAGGTTGTGGATCAAATGTTGGTTGTGTTATGATCTGAGTTGATGGAGCTAGGTTGTGGCAGTGCTGAAGTAAAGTGAATATTACATTAAATAAATACTTATGAAATTTAACAGATGACTCTTACTCATGCCATATTTTTTAACAGGTTCAAAAAAAAGCTAGGTAAATTTTTCTAAACATAACATGTTCATCAATTGAAATTAACATTATGTGATGCAGATCACTAATTATACGAGCCATAATACCTCCTACTGTCCATCTTACGCATGTCCAGCATTGCTAATATATGTTATTCATTTACTATTTATACTAATATTAGCTCAAGATTGATTGAGTTGTTGAGTCCATCTACAATTATTGTATGAACTATGAGAATACTTTGTTCTAAATTATTATGACAAAAATGTATTAAACTTACTGTCAAAGGATCTGCAAGCCCTAACTCCCCATCCACAGCCTTTTCCCCAATTAAGGAGAGCACCTGTTCCTCCATATCGGAGAAGGGGGGAACCTTTAAACGGGTTCCCCCTCTTGTCCCTCCAGCATGAATTTTTATTTTTTCTGCTTTTTTTAATATCCAGGCGCCAGTATTGCCATGTCCAATGAAGATAATTGTTTTAATAAAACATTAGTAATCTGAGCTTAACTTTATATTTTTGACATTCTATGAATTAAAACGGCTACATGCCAATCACATAGATAAGTCTGTTAAGCATAGGTTGATGAAATTACACAATAACAAAGATAAACAGCTCATGTAAACAATTTTCTTTACCACTTAGGTTGACCACTGACAAAATTTAGGTATGTGATATGCAAAATTTCAATTACCTTCGCCCATTTCACTGGATTCCTCGTGTTACCTCTGGGGCAGGCGTTAAGAATGTCGGCTAACTCTGCCCACAAACGCTGTTTTAAAGAGCCAGCATGGCTGCCTGTGAGCCTGTTCCTTGCCAGCCCATTTTTTTCCCGCATGAATTGCAATAGCAACTCACGTTGTTCATGGGATACCCGTGCCTTTTGGTGACATTCGGAAGAATCTTCTATTTGAGAATTATAAAATAAGACATTGAACAATGGCTTATGATAATATTGCCAAAGATTTATTTCATTTTTATGTAATTTTACAGTTTTTCCATTAATTAATATCATTATTTTTTTTATAAATCATAAATTGTGTAATAAATTGTAAATTGGAGCCACCAATTAACCCAAAAAATTTATGGCAGAACTTAAGTAATTAAATTTTTACTAGAAAATCTTTGATTATTTTAAGAAATCTCATCCCAGTCGATTTCATGAAACAGTAGTGTTACCATTTTCATTTATTACTTCGAAATATATTAAAACATTGGGAAAAATAATATTTTTGCGCTGAAAATTAACTTTTGGTCGGTATATTTTACTTTAACAGCAAATTGCCAGAGATCTACCAAAATGCAGTTCAATTGGCGTCCCCATTCATTAATACTCATAGAAAAAGTTTTCGAACTTACCTCTCTTATATTTGCGATTTCACGCGAGGGATCATGGAAAAAAGAAGAATGCCGAATATAATTAGTGACGTTACCCTCGACAACCCATGACGTCAACTGCGCAAGCCTCGGCAATCTTCGTAATTTGTCGAAATCCACTTTTCAGCTTCGTGAATCGCGCGGAACTCGATTTCCCGGCCCTCGACATTGTCGCCTCGACGACCTACCATTGTCGAGGCGACATTTCCGAAATGTTCGTGAATAAGCCCCCTGATCTCCCCGCCGCGCGGTTCGATATCGGAACGCCTTCGATTCCTATTTGCTGCGGTACCACCTTCCTCCCCCTCTCAATCTCTCTCTGCTTCATCTCCATCTCCATTCAGATGAGGCTCTCGGCTTTTAAACTGATAACACGTGTTGCGGGGAGATGCTCTCTCGGATTAATTAACCTTCCCCCGTTATGAAGTACTCTTTTCAAGATGATGGCTGATTGGATGACGCTCTTGGAAAAGAATCGTTGCGATTGGAAAAGTCGGATCATTCGGGTGCGTGATTATTTAGACTTATATAGATAGTTTTTCGGGAATATTTTTCTCTAACTCTGTTAGAGACTACTTGTAGCTTCCTCTATCCCTGATAGAGACTAGCTGCCAATGGCGCTTAAACTAGGTTTGTCGATAGGGGGAGTAGCTAATTAGTTGATTGGCTCGGTAATGCTTGTTTTTTAATCTTCTACGTATTACTAACAGCCTTGCATGCATGCTTGAGTGCATGACTAACAGATTTGCATGCATGTACAACTCTTATATCTTTGCGTATTTTTGTAGTACCTAGCAACGTTAATAAAAACGTTAATAAAAACAGTCCCACAAACATTGGTAGGTAACAGTGTAGGAAAGTTCGCCTCCTGAGAAGTATTAGCAGGTTTTTGTTAATGCATCAATAGTCGTAGTTACGTTAACTTTAATAGGGTATGGTGTAATACATGTTGATGATAACCAAACACACCCTTGAGGTAGCTTGTTGGGTATTATGTAGATGTACTTGAGAATATGAATTCGGATTCGCAACATTCATTAGCCCTGAGGAGGCATACGTCAAAGGAGAAGAAACATTGACATTTTAAAATCCAGACGCGGGTCATTCCAAAAAACGGAACAGTCCTTTACGAATATGGACAGCGAAAGTTTTAATATTATGATAATAGAGACCATTCTTTCCAGCTATTTCAATGTCTCGAAATTTTAAAATTGAGACATCTATTCTTCTATAAAGTGCTAAAAGCTTTCTATATCATTGGAGGAAACCGAGTGGAATCAAGAAAGCATTGAAATTAACTAAGATCAAACCATGGTGCTACAATTTCTAAACCAAAATATGAAGTTAACAGTGTTATGTATACGTTGCACCAAATTTTTTCCGTTCCCTCCCAGTAGGACAGACAAGCTGAGCTCCGTCCTTCCATTTTTGCGAAACGCAAAACAATGGCTGTTTCCCAAAGAAAAAGTGGAGGACCTCATAGAGAGTCCTTTGTATTTCATTCCTATTGCCTCATATCTATTTGTTCATAGAGAAAGTATAACTCCATGAATAATTATGAGAGATATTTCGATTGATATACGCAATATTATAAATAATTGGATATGAAAACTCAAAATTTGCACACTAATTAGGGTGGAAACTTTAGCGCATCTACCAGTTTTCTGTTTCTCTACCTTTGAAATATATAGTAACCGCAAAACAGGATCTCCTCTGGTGCACCTGTATTACACCGGAACGTATATTACCTCGTTATTGATTGTTTTGTTTATTGGAGTGGAATGAAGATAATATTTTATATTCGAAAAGTAATGTCAAATTTTTAGCAGCTTTAAAGTCCGAGTTTCGGGCTTTGAACCTCGGACAATACGCACGTTTACGGATTTTAACTCTCTCATTAGATGGCCACTTGGATGACAGAAATGCGGGCATAGGAGTCAAAGTTCCTATTGCTTAAATTCACAATTTGGATTAATATTTAATTTATATCGTAATCTTACCCGTGAATACCTAGTTTTATATGCATATAATCCTCCTCTTCTATACAAACTACACACAGTTTGTTTTTTAACGAAATCTAGGCTTTAGTAATTCCTTTTTTATTTAAAAAAATAATATTCTCCCTCTTAAGCGCACATCCATTAATCTATCCCTGGTGAAATACCTTATATTCTTAGATCAATTGCTCGAAAAGTATTTCGGGAAGGGGCTAGTATTTTGATATCATATGGACGATGAGAGTTTTTTATTTAAAATTAGGTGAAATCCATCAAATTCTAGGTGAAGTAATATCTCACTCAAACTACCTTAACTCTCTGAGAGGGTGTGGAGGAGGGAGATGGGATAGAGTTCTTGTGAGGATGGGGGGTTGGGAATGAGACCACATTTGATGTGATTTATTCCTCCGTCTGGGGCGCTTGCAATCGTCGAGGTAAAAACGTCTCCTTGAAGGGGTTTTCCCACCGCCATCCAGCCGTTGGAGATGGTGCCCCGAAGGAGTGAGCCGCTTCCAAAGAAATGAAGCATAAGGGGAGAGACAAAGAGAAAGAGAGTATGCGAGACAAGAAGTCCTCTTTCCTTATCTCTTTACGCGGAGAATGAGAGAGAGAGAGAGAGGAAGAGGGTTTTTGATAAGAGGAGAAGGAAGAAGGAACTCTTCCTTCTGGGGCGAAAGGTTCAAAGCATTTTTTGTCTTTTTCTTTTCCTCAGAGTGGCGAATAAAATATATGGGTACGGCCTCGGGGGCGGTAGGAGATGGAGGAAGAAGAATTGTGAGTGGCCGGTGCATTCCAAAGAGGAGTGTAATAAGCTTTGAGCGGCTCTCTCCCCCTTATACTCTTTCTCCTCCTTTTAAAGTATTATATATAAAAAAACATTTTTCATCACTTTCATTTTATTTGCGTAAGATGTTGGTTCCGTTTCTCCCTCCTCCCTCATTCCCCTTTATCATTCTCCTTTGGGGTTCCAGGACAAAGAAAACGAGAGTGTTCCACTGGTCTTACGTGTCATTGTTTTTAAAGAGGAAGAGTTAAAGCTGTTAGGAGAACATGGGGTGGATACTGGAAATTCCGTATTAATTATCTCGCGCGAAATTAGCAAATTGTCCTATGATTTTGTATCAATGTATCACATGCGTCAAAACCTCTTGTTACTCTTCAACCAATAATTACCGCGTCTGGACAAGACGGAACGACTCAATTTTGCTGAATCGACGAAACCATCGAGTGGAGTCAGTATTTCTGCATGCGATTTTTATCGTGGAGTTTCTAGAATTTGCTTTCAGGGCGTGGAGGAGGATGATGTTGTGTTTTAACTATGGAAGGGGATGTGGTGGTCCTTCTCGGGCGGCGCTGCTCAATAGTTGTAAGACGCATGAAAATTTGACGAAATCTCAAAAGTATTTATCTTTGGGCTTTTATGGTTTAATGCTCAAAAACATTCCTCGTAATGTCTCGACGGTCTTTGGGAAAGAGAAGGGTTGTAAAGGTCTGCGTATGTACTGTTGCCAGCTTGTACTTTGAAATGGAATATTTATTTATTTATTTATTTTCAATAACCACCGAAAACAGCACTCATTGGCCTTTACATCGGGGTATTAACAATATTAACAATGGACGATCACACATAACCATGCCCAGGGAAGTGAAAAATCCTCCCCAGGCGGGATTCGAACCCGCGACCTTTGGGTTAGCAGGCGAGGACGTTACCCCGCCGCCACCGAGGCCGGAATATAAGAAAGGTGTCAGGTTAGGAGGAGATAGCTTGATTAATTTCTAAATTGGCTTTATAATTTTCCCACGGTAATAATTCGGCGCGGCAGATCGTGACCCCCGCGAGAGAAAGCTTTGGGGAAAGGAAGAGACTCAGAAGCCCGTAATTATATGGCATAATGACCCCGTAGATTTCGTGAATACTTGTGTGATTCTCGTCCGAGCGTTGTTCGGTTTTAGCTCATTTATACTACCCTCATATTTTTTATTTTGATTTCCTCATTTCCCACCTCATGGTAAACAGAAGGATCTCGGCAATAGGGGTTTCATTTTCATAACACGTATGTGTTTTGTTTTTGGGGAGAGGTGATTCGGGTCGATAATGTGGCTAGAGTACATTGTTGTCAAACTTGATCGCAATCGCCAGCGAGAAGCGTGACGTCACGTAGGGGAAGGCTCAGTGAGGAAGGGGTCGGCAAAGGAGTGGACAGCATATAGTGGGCAACGCTGCCAACATGACGGCATTTAACCTTAGATGGCGGGAAAATTTAACAGGGCCTTTCACGAACATTTTTATGATGCAAACGAAACTTTATTGAAATACGTTGATATTGTTCAAAACCTTACGTAGAAGCCCATATGAGCCATTGTATTTTAAAACAATATGGAACTAGAAGGTTTTTGATATTTACAGATTGAGATTTTTTAAATACACCAAAGAGTGAATTTTGCCATGAAAAAAAATCATTTGAATTGACCGGGAATCCAACCCGGATCTCCCAACTGCCTACTGGGTGGGTCAGCCAACTGGCCAGTTACACCACGAAGCCATCTTGATTCAAGGTGAATTTCAGTGGGGGTTTGAACTAAGATGGCATGGTGATGTAACTGGCTAACAACCTGACGCAATTGGGAGATCCGGGTTTGAATCCGGGTTAAGTCAAATGATTTATTCATGATGAATTTCACCCTCATCTATTCACCCGTGCGCGTGAGTGCGTACCGCATCATTTGTTCAATCGCAGTGATTTAAGCTTTTTGAAGTTGGCATTAAAGATCTGCGACCTCGGGGACCTTGTTAGTCAAAAGCGGAGACTACCTTATTCCCCCCATGCAAAGCCCGTTGGTAGACAATAAGCTTCTCCAGAATAGGTCTCATGCACAACTGCCGCCATGTTTCGCTAACAATATACTGGCTTCCCTTTTCATGGGCCTGAGTTTGAATCTCCGTCTATAAGGAGATATTTTTCAGTGGAATCCCGAGACTTACTCGAATATTATTGGCCTATCGTTAAGAATTTCGAGTTCCGACGTCGAGTTTTTATCCTCTCAATCCTTAAATAATCCTACTTTCACCGGCCTACCGCATGTAGTAGGTAAATGCCACAAATGGCCTCACATGAGCTCCGTTGAACTCTTGTTAAGCGTTTGTCCTGTTGAACTTAAATCTGGCATCCTCATATGCGTCTCTCCTATTTAGGAAGCCATTGGTAAATTAAACATATAAGTAACGTTAGTGTTGCGATAGAAACTGACACATTCTTATAAGAGTCTGATAATCTTTAGAATCGGAAATATCGTCTAATTTTCTAATTCTTTGATCTTCTTCTTTGCAGGTAAGCATTTGGTCTGCTTCGCTGACTTCATGTGGAATGCTGAAGTGAGTGACTGGAGGTTACTTTTTGTCATTGTAAGTCCATGCATGCATTTACATTTGAACGCAATTCCAGTGATCGAGCTCTACCCGACCTTTAATTTTCTAGTTTTTAAATTGTTATTCTGTCATGGAATGGACAATTTCCTCCCACTAAATATTGTGATTTACCCCACATTGCGTAACCGTATTCCACCGAGTAACTTCTACAGGGAAGGATAAAGGGGGAAGTAACTTGAATTGATAAGGATAGTCGAAAGGAAAATGCCGGACACATATTGACGAATATAATTCAGAAAATATATTTTTCTAAATCGATTACTATTATCAGCATGTTAAACCATCATGACATTAAAATATTTAAAATTGAAATATCTTTAACTTCATATGCGTTTATCTAAGGAATATTTCGCCAAAAGTAACGCAATTTTCATCTGAGCGACGATCAGATTCATGATCAGCAAACAGTGCCGACAATAGGGGTGGGCAACGTTTGCAGAAGATACTGGCGGCAAGTCATAGGGGCCGGACAGTGCGACCTTTTAATGAATGTGAAAAGGGGACAAGAAGTATGAATATCGGAATATGTTTCTAGCTTCCGGGATGTATTTCTATCGTTAAATGACTGACACTCATAACTAACTTCAGTAAAAAGAACAATGAAACGTACGGACTAACGATTTCCTTCATTAGCATTCTTGTCACCAGCCCATTGAAATGAACTGTGGTATAAAATTGCACCACAATTTACGGCTGAAATTACACACACCCACAAGAAGCAGATACAATGAAAATAATTCCTAATTTTCATACTTTTCCTCGTAAAAGTCGAAGTATGGGGAGGATTTATAGATTAGAAATGGAGTTCCTGACTGGAAAAGAAACTACAATGTTTATAGGATCATTTAGATTACTCAAATTTAATGTGCGGTTGAAGAAATCACAATAAGCAAATTTATTCTTTATTAGAAACGGCCAAATAAAATTTTACCCAAACTTTTAGAATAGTTTCGGCTGACACTGCACGAAAAATTTAGTTTTGTTTTTAAAGCTGAAATAAATTATCTTTCATTGCAGTAATTATTCGCACAAAAACTGTCCATTGTTAATATTCGTTTTGACTCTCGTAGTCAGAGGAACTCCTTATTAACACTGAGGAACGGGCTGAGGCGGCGAACGTTAGAAATAGGAAACGCGGAGCGAGAGACGAGAAGAGTTTGATGGATAGGAATGGAGAAATGAAAGGAGGGGGGGGGGGGAAGAGAAGACAGATAAAGAGATAAATTATTGTTCTACGGCAACTATCCCCCGGACGATCATTATTCATGGCAATTTAATCAAATTATACACGCGCCCCATTCATCACTTTTAAAGCCGCGACGACAAGAGATAGTGAAAAAATATTAAGTAGACGGATTTAATAATGAATTAATCTCAGCAGCACCGGTGACTGAAAGCCCTACAGTTTCCCCTCCAATCCTTCTGAAGATTCCACGACATAAAGAGCTGTTGAGTCAACATTTGAGGTCTTCATGAGAGTTATTTTCCAATGACAATAGAAAAGTAATGGATACATCCCACGACTAAATGGAACTGTTACGAGCTTTCCATTCAATGTGTTGAAGTCAGCACATATGGGAACACATCAGCGCCATTTTGCTTACACAAACGTTGAAATGATGCGAAACGTGCGCCGGCAAAACATTTGGTATTCTGCCGGTAGATATAATTTTTTAGGTGCATAGCAGTCACAGCCGAATGTTTTTTGCATTGTAATTGAATTCGTTCCAAAATGTGCCATTAAAAACGAAATCTTTATACCGCAGAGTAACGAAAAACTTTCCCAAATCCACATTTGACGTCTCAACTGAAAATCAACACAATAGCAACAACCGCGGATGCGATTATCGAACTTCTTTTGTTCTTTATTAAGTATTAACTCTGCTCGCGATCTATTTTGAAGTGTGCTGCCTAGTGTGCAGGGTCTGAAATGAATAGAAAGCAAATACGTA
Source organism: Pyrrhosoma nymphula (assembly GCA_963573305.1). Classification (NCBI taxonomy): domain Eukaryota; kingdom Metazoa; phylum Arthropoda; class Insecta; order Odonata; family Coenagrionidae; genus Pyrrhosoma; species Pyrrhosoma nymphula. The sequence goes on along the minus strand of OY754331.1, from coordinate 30,329,178 downwards.
CACAGATGTATTGCAAGGCGAGCAGCGCACTGGAGCGCATGGAAATATTTTCTTCATTTCAGCAGCATCAATAAGATTGCTTGATAGAGATGCGATTATGTAATTCATTTTCTTGAAAGGATTTTAAGGCTGCCTTAAATGCATGTGCAAATGCGTTAAATGTGAACGCGAGGCTTTTAAAAATCTTAGTTGACCACTACTAGGCCGCAACTAGTCCGCTATTTGGCAAACGCAGCTACTGACGAAGAAATCCGATTTTTACTGCAGCACATTTGTATTATTCCAAGTATTTCAAATTGATAGAAGGCATTTAGATAGGATGCTAAGTTTTATAGTGCTTGAAGCTAACATAAAGACGACTTCAGTCATTTCCAGAAACGTATACGATCAAAAATATAACTAATTCGCATGCATGGGTAGGAGAGGAATTTGGAGAAATGTCAAATAATTCAGGTCAGCAGTCAGGCAGTTGGCATTTGCCGTACATTTGGGTTTAAATTTCTCCAAATGCATTAATATTTTAATTTGTAGGATGTTTTTATTTTCACATTATAAGGAAATAAACTGTCAATAGTATTATTTCATTTTACCATCTCAGGTTTCAACCGGGTAACCGTAGTTTTCAAGAAATTACGATTAAAAAATTGACAGTTTACCTGTAAAACCTGGGTCTGTCAAATAAAACTTAATTTCAGATAAGTACGATTGGCAGTTACTTTTCTTTGATTTTTCAAATTATCCGACTGCATATGATACGGAAAAACCTTACATATTTACTATATGGCAAATTAACACCCATTCGCGATGCGGGATTGAAACTAGCGCCCTTTTCCAGAGCCCAAACCAGCGCAAGTTTTTAGGCGGATTTCGGCTGCAAGTAGCATAATAACTGCCACTATAGCCTTACAGTCAGCTTTACCAACTTTAATCAAATGAGCATTCTGGGCATTTTGCAGCGTGCATCAATGAATATGATTCTTCCAGGATTATCTGGATAAGGTTTAATGAAGTTATTTTTGGTGGCCGATACTTTGTGGAATTCCACTGTAGGAAAAATATTAAATACTTTGCACAATTCCACTGGAGATATTTGTTTATTGAGTCAACATGTTTCACTGCACTGCTGCATGTTGACTCAATAAACATGTGAAACAAGTGAAACATGTTGACTCAATAAACAAATATCTCCAGCGGAGTTGTGAAAAGTATTTAATCTTTTTCCTGGATAAGGTTTAATTCACCTGGAGACATTTTGAGCTCTTATTAGGTAATAAAAACCCCAGCCTTTAACCTTCATAGGGCCACAGGCAAAATGTATTGGCTTCAGCTTCTCAGGCTAACACTGCCGTATTGGCTTATGCATGTAGCATTAAGTTAATTGTTATATCAAATTAAAACTTCTCTCATGCAGTTACTGTGATGGAAAATCAGAATGCTGTACATAACTAGTCAAATTTTAGGTGGTAAAAGAACATTGTGGATGAATGTTTAAAAAGATTACTCCTTTAAGTTATTATTTTCTGAAAGTTTACATTTTTAATTTCTAGGTCCCCAACAGGATTAATGTGAACGAAAACTGAAAATATATTGTACTGAAAATTTGAGGGTTAAACACACCTTGAGTTTTCAGCCCTGGGGCTGAATCAGATCAGGGGCCTTATTTGGTAAACATTCGACGCGGCCTAACCTCGGAACATCAGTGGATGAGGCGTCAAAGCCCCCGACAAATATCAATTTTTGAGTGGCTCTTTTTGAAATTTTTGAGGCTGAGACTCGTCAATGTCTAGGCTCACAGATTCCGAGGCCATACATAAAGTCCCTCCTGAACGACACGAAGTAGTACGGTAACAGGAGTTGGTAGAGGGCGCTCCACAATTCTTTGACTGTATGGGTTAATATGGAGATACGTTTTCCGTATAATATCCATGAGCCCGGAAGTGCGATTTTGCCAATAGCAGGAGGAGGTATTAACATAGTGCTATGCAACATACTAATTACGCACACAGTTATGCAAATATTATTCCAATCCAGTATGCAAATATTATTCTTTGAATAAGCCTACTTAAATTTAACGCGTTTCTGGAAATGGTTGGCTACGTGGCGTAGAGATGAGCACACAAAGCGTAAGTTAGGCAACAGCGTTATCCATATCGTCCGAACTGTCAACTTACTTCGGAACACTATAGAAAGCTTTTAAAAATTCCCATGATTTACTACGTGGCCTAGAGGTGAGCACATGGAGCGTTTAAGTTTTGCAACAGTGTTTTCTATGAGGCCTAGAGAGTCAATTAAATGCGGAACGCTCTATATGAAATCGCAAGTTTCAATTTCATGTAGTTGTCAACGTTGCCTAGCGTTGAGCACTAGTAGCGTAGGTTTGGCAATGTTTAGCGAGTTCTTCATAAGGTCGACCCTGTCAACTAAATTCGGAACTCTCTTTTGATTATTATAGAAATCTTTAAAAAATCCAATGATTTACTACGTGACCTAGGGGTGAGCACATGGGGCGTACAACTTTGGCAACAGTGATGACGACTACACAGTCAACTTAAGGCGGAACGCTCTATAGAAGCTGAGGAAGAGCAAGAGATCGACGAGGAAAACGTGTGGAAAAATTAGAAGACAGCTTTAGCTCTTTTCAAAAACGGCCCCCGGCCACGCGAAAGGGAGGGGGGGGGCAACGGAATCCGCCCCTCACCCCCCATCTCGACGGGAAACTGAAAAAGACTACCGCCAAAACCGACATACCTCCCTCATACACAGAGGCCTCTCCTCCTTCCTACTCTTCTCAGGACCATATCCGCTTCTCTTCACTTTGCATCGCTTCCCCCACGCCTCCCCCTCACCCCCACCCCCCTACCCGTCTCCTTCGTACCAGCCCTCCTCCACATGCCGCCGATACCTCCCCGAGGGTAAGAAGGGGGGTGATGAGGAGGACTTCAAAAGGACAATGAGCGCGGAGTGGTCCAATTATGGGGCCGAGGGAGTTAGAAGTAGAGAGTGAGAGAGAGGAATGAGAGAAAGACATACGACTGGAGTAGGGGATGGAATAAGAAAAGGTGACGAAAAAGCAGAGGGGAAGAGACGGAGAGGAAGGGATGATTGTGGAAGGAGTAGAGGTGAATGGGTTTTCCCATAGATTATAGAAGAGAATAGATGGAATCATACCGTACGCTAGTACAGGGAAATGTTAAGTCATTGAAATGCGCAATGGGCCATATTTAATGGAACAGTTACGCAGTTGATACGCGGAAAACATAGGAATTAGTGGCGCAATTGTCGCGGTACCGCAATGGTTTATCTACAAAAATGTAAATGCTTCCCAAAATAATTACTGAATTATCCCTAAATTTGATGGATGAATAACGCGCGACTGGCATGTCGAGTGGATCATTTTCCCTAAAAAACCCAACTCAACTTTCATGCGTCAAGACGTTATCTACTCTTCTCTTTAATCTGAGGTTTTTCCTAAGGAAAGACTGAGGGTGAAGTCTTCTCGAGTGTAGCACCGGGTTAGGCTTTCCACAGCAGAATTTTCGACGAGCACTCGCTCTTCTTACCCAGTGCGACATTGACGGCCGAGTTTGACACTCGGCACTCAGTTTTGTCCTGAGGGAGATGAGCCAGTTGGACTTCGAAACGTTGCCTATGGAAAACCTTACCCGGTGCCACACCCGAGAGGACTTCATACGTATCATCCTCCGGGAAAGCCTACGATCTTTCACCAAGGAAAGACTCCTGCGAAAGGGAATGAGAGAAAGACCCCAAGGAAGGATTCACATTTCCACCATCTTTGCTTATTCCTTCTTTACAGATCCAACCGATTCCTTTCAAAATAGCAGAGGGGAAGAGACGGAGAGGAAGGGATGATTGTGGAAGGAGTAGAGGCCTCTTCATCTAACACTTTCCCTTTCTCGTTTAACCCATTTTACTCCGGAATTTTTTTCAGGCCATCACAATAGGAAAAGCTATATAATAAAAATATTCAATTGAATCAACCAAATATTTCGTTTTTCATAATAAAATTTATTGGGATATTGTAGTAAAAATCGGGTGACGTAAATTTAAAAAGATGCAATCAGTAGGGACATTTAGAACAAGAAATGTTTGCTGGGATTATATTATCACGCTAGGCGTTAGAGGGTATAGAATATGACCCCATAGACTATGCTACTTTTTTCTTTAAATACTGCACAGTATCGCCCAAAAAATTCTTTAACTTGGGACCCTCAGAAGCTTTTCTATGCCTCAACATAGTTTTATGTGCTTAATCTAAAAACTAAAAGAATTCTTAATATCTATATCCTAACGAGAGGATCAAAAAGAGATTTTTTTCTAAATATCCAACAGATTCCTTTCAAGACATACCCCGCACCTTCCCTTATCACTTTCCTTTCCTCTGTTCATTTGTGCCCTATCGCCTATGCTACTCATTTCCTTAAGTACTACACCATTTGCCCAGCAAGTCTCTATCCTGAAAATCTCAGAAGCTTTCCTATATCTTAATAAAACATACTTCCACCGCTATCAACTAACGCATGCCTCCATTCATTTTCATCACCTTTATCAATTTAGTACTAAAAGAATCCTAATGAAGAGCATCCAAACACCAGGAATAAAATGCGAGTTCTCCCATAAGACCCTACTGATTCCTTTCAAGACAATCCCCGCTCCCCCGCGTTCCACTTGTCTTAACAGTTTCCTTTTCTGTTTTTAAGGTAGTTTGATAAAGAAATCTCTTCATCTAGACTTTGATGATACGCTACGGCGTCATCATCTGTCGGTACTTGATGATGACGCCGTAGCGTTGAAAGTAGTTTACCAATAATAAACTCTGTGGATTTAAACACAGTTGGCCTTGTAATTATTTATTTACCATTATTCCGAAAGATTCGAGACTGTTTATCCATTCATGGAAGTAATATATTTTGTTTTTGTACAATTTGGACTACATTTTTCCTATGTGGACATTCTGCTTTGGGACATCCCTCCTTCGGAACGTCCCGTAGACGGGAGAATCAATGCTCTCCCCCTCCCTCATACTTTCCCTCCCCCCTTCTTTGTGCACGCATGAACCGTCCCAACTCCTCCCACGACACTCGTTGTGATGCGAGGGGACGAGATAAAGAGAGAGAAAAAGACCGGTTCCCTTTTCCGGTGTGACTGGAATCGAATCTCCTCCCTTCGATGCATTCTCCTTTCTCTCTCTCTCGCCCCTTCCTCAATACCACACGATCGCCTCATGTGTGCCCTCTCCTTTCCTTCTCTCGTCGTGGTGGTGTGTGCTTACCGAGGAAATTACCCCCGTAAGGTGGAAGGGAGAGAGGCAGGGTAAGACAAGCCAACTCGCTCCTTTGAGAAGAGAGTCCTCGTTCTACCCCCCCTTGCGAAAGGGAAATGGGTTATTACTCGTTCTTGGTTATTGGCCGGATTTCTTTCTTCCCACTCCCCCTTACACCAACTATTTTTTTCTTCTCGTTTATTTTTTCCATTCCCCACCCCCACCCATCTCCTCTCTTCCTTGCATCTTTTCAATCTCTGGTTGGGCGTTCTGAGAAGCCTCCCGATTCTCAAGTTTACAACCACCTCCTCCTCCTCATCGAGTGATTCCTTTGGTCTCTCTTTCCCCCCTTCTCATCCCCTCAGCCCCCCTCCGATCCCACCCGAGTCGTCATTCATAACTTTCTTTCAGATGTGTTCGGTCTTGGCGCCTTTTCACGAGTGGACGATGGTTTTTCTTCTTTCTTTTCTCGACCAAGGTGTCCGTCTCGTCTAGTTATCGTAACATCGTCAGGGATAGGATTTTGTGTTCCCAGCAGAGATATTCTCTGACTGGTTAAGGTGGCTGGAGCGCGGTAATCGTGGTTTATTAAGTGCATATTATAATGATTATTCAAATAATTATTTTATTTGAATTTTGAATAATTTCAATAATCAATATATTCAAAGAACTATAAGGAAGAAATACTAAGTGCCATATGTCATTAGTGTGTACCAGCTAATACGGTGGCGCTCACCATACTTGCATTAACCCTTTCCTGCCGGCGACTACGAAAGAAAAATTTTTCCGTGCTACGGGTAGCTTGCGAAAATTTTAAACCTCGCTCTGCGAAGCACTTTTTTGGGGTGGAGTTGCCCAGGTACTCTCGTCCCTCCGATTTGGGACCCTACTTAACGGGGCGCCCGGCTATTACCCCGGCCACTGGACTCGACCCTCCAACCCTTTCTTAGCGGGAGTCCACGGTCAACTCATTGCATTAGCAGTGTTTTTATAAATTAAATATTGTCTATGATTTTTAACAGTTTACACTTATATAAGAATAACTTACATTTTTTTAACCATTGTAGAATTTTAAACGGATTTCTAGCGTTAATAATAACAAAGTTAGGACTTTTCCATATTTACAGCAAGTTAGGACGTCTTTGAATTAACGAAATTTTCTTTGAATAAACCTCCAAATAATACTTCCCATCCTTCTTTTTCATTCGGGCTTTGGACCAACGTAGGCGAAGTTAAAAGTATGTTTTTACAATATACATTACCTAAAGATACCGGAATATGAGTAATTACTAATGGGATCAATGAAGGAATCGGAAAATAGAGGACATATAGTGTAAATAGGCATTCCGATTGTAACAAACACCTACGATATAGAAAATAAAACGGCAAAATTTCTCTTTTTGCGTATTTTTCATCGCATATGAACACACAAGGTTTTCACACAAGAAGTCCGTTAATAATAACACTAAAGTTTCGTTTAAAAATTGCTTATGCACAGAAAAAAACGAAGAATTCAATTCAAGGTATAAAAAATTGGAGTTTGCAATAAATTTTTCTTTGCAAAAATCATTTACAATTCAACCACTTCAACACGGATTCCTGCTATTATGAGGATCGTAAATGAGAAGGAGGGTCGGGCCAAATGGCCGAGGATTAGCTCTAAGGTCTCGCTAAGCTGGGACTCAGGCAGGGGCTGAATACCTCCGACCATTGCTACTTCATCGGTCACTTCCCATCCCCCGCGACAGCTATAGCCGACGTCCGTTCGTTTGCGCTGAAAAACCCACGCCAGCTATAGCCGACGTTCGGCCTTTTGCGTATGAAAATGCTCGTCGGCTATGGCCGACGTCCGGCGCGAAAGGGTTAATAGAAATGACACAAGAATTGTGTTTTGCATTTTTGACTTGTTAAAGTATGCTGTTGTTATGTTTTGGCGTGCTATTTGAAATTTAGGCGAAAACAATATTTGAGTATGTTTTTTCGAATCATGAATATATTTTCGCGCGAAAGCGCTAGGCTGAGAGAAGAGTGGAGTGGAGGAGCCCATGAGAAAACCTGCCATCAGGAGCAGAAAAAGGAAAGAATTTGTAATCAGTGACTCAGCTGAACAACTTTATATTTGTTAGCAACCATTTTGTATAATGTGACATGTGTTATGTAGCGTCTTGAAGAAAAGCTCTGCCTCTGTGATCGAATAATTAAAAAATATATCTCGCGTGCCAATCGGCTACGTGTTGAAATGGCATTGAATTGCCAAAAATGTTTCTAAAGTTGCCGGGGTTGATGATTAAACTATGGCTGTCACGTCTTCTTGATGGCTAAAAGTTGGTTTACAATTTTAGCTAGCTGATTATGCCGATCCAAATAGGCATTATGAGACAGCGATGGACAATCTGTAATAGTGTTTTCAATGGTCTCAGCAGACGAGCCACACTTCCTATATTTATCTTCCACTTTTAGGTTTAGGCAGGACTTTTCATTATTCCTTGTTCACATAACCCTGTCCTGGCTGACAATAAGGAAACCATCTGTTTATGTATGCAGGTAGTCAGCGTTTAGCCATGTTCAGGACGCTTGTTTATCGATATTATCTATATCTAAGCTCCGAGGGAATTTTCCGCGTACTGCCCGCTGCGTCCATTCAGCTTGTTTCTCCTTTGTTGCTACATTAAAGTCAAGTTCTTAATGCTGTAGATTATGCGAAGTAAAGCCAATATCTTCCTGTATAGCTAATTGCATCAAACTCTTAGTATGTGTAATAAACCGCAGCCTAATATTTTTAATTCTTCAGTCTTAGGATGTCGATCAATCTTCTTCTGCCAACCTTTCTGGAGATATAGTTTTCTCACCGATGAGTTTTCATGTGAACACCGGAATCCGGTCATTACATTCCCGATTAGTCGGTCCAGCTCATTTAAATCAGTATCGGGTCTCTTCTGGATGCCAAATGCGTAGGTGAGTACAGGGACAGCCTAAGAATTGAGGGGCGTTATCTGATTTTTGAGTGAAAGTTTGGTGTTCATAACTTTTGTGACCGGTTTCCAGTATTTTTCCACATAAATTCTTTCTTTTATCATTTTATTTATAAATTGTACTATAATAAGTAATTAATTCGTTTTGAAAAAAGTAGGCAGTGTGATGAAGACGTTTATGCACACGAGCAGATGGTTGAAAACTTTTTTTGACAGCCGTATTGGCTGAGTTTAAAAAAAAGAGAAAAATCTTGGTGCAAGAAGTTGTCACCACTTGAAAAACTTGGCTGATGCCGATATCGATAAAGGGACTGTCAAGCATCAAAAGTCGCATTACGCACCAGTTACCGCCTCGACTCTGGGAAACGCCACCGCTCGGAAATCTTGTCGTACGATGGAAATAGAGACAGACTGAAAATCCTTCGATAAGACGCCGCGAGAGTTCCCCCCGCCTCGCCGTGAGAACGAAAAACCCAACGCCCATACTCCCCAAAGTCCTTCACTCCTGAGCGCGGGAATAAAACTCTCGGAGAGTTTTTAACTTGACGGAGAAGGGAGGTGGATGAGGGTTGAAAAAAAAAGACGGGGAAGAGAAGGTGTTTATGCATGTATATGTGGAAGTAAGCTGGGGGAAATAGGGTAGGAATGCATGCACAGGCAGCAGTATATTTTAACGCTGCTGCTTCGCCTCAGTTGTTTTTATTTTCACGTAATCTCAATTAAGAGGGAGAACGAATTCCCTCAGCGTCGTCGTCGGTGATTATTTGAGCGAATATCCTCGCATTGTCCTCGGTATTCCCACAATTAAGCCGAGATCCGAGCGGGAGTCTCCGAGATATGGGAACAGGTGTGTGCGTGGTCGCTTGTCCGTGTCCTCACTCCCTCCTCGCCTACATCGACTTCCTCCCCTCCCCGTATTCCAGTCGGCCCTTCGTCCTTCTTCTTCCAACCCCTCCCTTCTTTGCCGAGACCCCAGCGCGCGCTGAGGACGCACGTCAGATGGTACTTTTTTACATTCCCCTGTTTCTTCCCTGCGTTGCTCCTGGCGCGCTACCATAATGTAACTATCTCCATAAAACGACTTAAACTTGCATTTTATTCATCTCCTGACTACTTGTAGAAAAATAATTTCTTCTTTTTTTATGTGTAACAAAAAGTATATATCTCCACCCTATATTTTTCGGCTAGGAAGAGAAAGTAATCTGTTAGGGCTGGTAGAGTTCTTTTCTCATTGATTATGTTCTCATATCGTAGAAATTCACCATTCACGTAATTTCTATTGATTACTCATCGTATATATCTTATACTTTCGGAAAGTTCTTTTCCCATCGTTCAATTTCATTTATCGTTCAGTGGCTCTCAATAGGTTAAATGTTGTGAGCTTCAGTTGAATGCTACTCAAAATCCACTCACTGGCAGTATTGAAAGAGGAATTAAGCGTATCATTATTATATATATCTGACTAAAACTATTCAGTTTTAGTCAATACCATAAAACCTAGCAAATATCCAAGGAAATGTAAAATGTATACACCAACTTGAGTTCCTCGGGAAATAAATGTATAATCGACTTTTAAAACAACGTAGCGTATAAAAAGTGAAGGCTGACGTAGCAATTTTTTTAAAGTAGCTATTCTGAGTTATTCTATTTGCTATTTTGACTGACGGTCCATGTGTTGTGAATTTATCATTGATGACTAAGAATTATCTTCAAAAGTTAAAAGTTTGACTCCGATAGTTAGCAGCAAAAACTAAAAACAATAATTGGGTTGATTAACTTTGTTCATTTCACTCACCAAAATTTCATAGTGGACTTCAAGGTAGAGTATTTTATGAATTTAAAATATGATAAAAGATGAATTTCTTTTATTCGGGTTTATCCCGCGTTGATTCATTTTATAGACAACAGTTTCACTTGCATTATAGCTAGAGTCGTCAGGAACTGAGAACGCAAGTGCAACTGTTGTCCATAAAATGAATCAACGCGGGAGGAACCCAAATAAAAGAAATTCATCAAATTACTGCGGAAGCCTCCGTTCCATGATAAAATATGATTAAGAAAATGAGACTTGTTCAACTAAATTGCCCAACTATGCTAGAATTTCATTTTTATAGCGTCCAATTTCAGCTTACTTACCGTTCTACACATTTTTGATAGTGAAGATGAAATACTATTTTGTAATGAGGTACACCTCTTTTGAATTGTCACTAAACCACTCCCATTTCATCGTAGGTGATATCAATCTGTTTAGTGTTTTCCTTTTATTCGGAATTAATAAAAAAAGGTGGAGTTACTCGCTAGTTTTGACTCGTGCAGTCACGATGGAACGAGTCTCAGAAGGTATGTGTTTGAGAGTATGAAAGAGGTGATGGGCAAGGGACATGGATAACAAACACGGTTGGATTCGGGTGGAGGTAGTTGAGGTGGCGTGGGAGTCGTTTTATAGGCTTGGAAAGGTAATGGAAATGTGAGTGTGTTTGTAGTGTGCTGGGGTTGGAGGAAGGAATAAAAGTGGGTGAGGAGGGGTTTCGTGTGTAAAGAATTTGGTTTCTTGGTGGGGGTAACGTAGGACGATATTTTAGGGAAAAACGAGGAGGCCCAAAATTTGTGGAACTATGGAAAGGGAATGGAATGAGTAGAGTAGACAGACCGGGGAAGGTATTTTGGGGGAAAAGGGGAGATGTAGTTTTTACAGTCTTAAGGGCGTTTGTCCCTTAAAACACGGACTTTATTGAGGAAATATTTGTCGAGAGATACCTACTCTTGCAACCGACTCGGAAAAAAATCATTGTGGGACGATAGGAAGAATCTCGAGACGAGTGTATAGGTAAATTATGGGTATCCTCTTCTCGTGTGGCCGATGTTTACCTAAACAGTTTTTTTTGTTGGCTGAAGGACGGTAGTAATTCACTGTAATGCTCCGAAAACGTTGATAGTCAAGTACATAGTTATTTCTAAAATGTGGAAAAATGCATGCAATTTTGGTGCCATGTTGTTGCTTGTTTAGGCCTCCGAAACTGGCTCCCCTTTTATACTGTTCTCTGTACTAGCTTATCCTTATCTACCTATTTCACTTCTGTTACACACTAGCATTGCTTCAAGCACACTCTCGTATTTTTAAGACTCCTAATATTCCTCTTCTTAAGAGCCTTCCTCTATATTTACCCATGAAATATTTGGTCTATCCCTTTCCTATGTCACCATTTGCTGTACAAATCTTTTTCGTAATTCGACTCTCGTCTATTCTCTCAGCATGGCTAAACCTAAGTAGCATGTTTCTATCATATGTGCCCATCATTGGAGCATCCAATCCTCATTCTTTCATGACCCACTCATTTCTAACCCTATACCTTCTATTAATACCGCAATTATTTCTCAGAAACCCTCACTGACAGATAGACTCACTGTATTTAGCCTACAATTATGCTTATCCCGTCATACCCTTTTGCTGCCATGCAATGGGCGTCTTTCATTCGCTCTAGTGCGCTAATCACTTGACAACACAATAGCGCACTTACCGTCCCTTCGTTATAGACCCTGCGCACTAGGCCGCGCACTTCAAAACAGATAGGGAGCAAAGTTGTTTTGCATTTAACAACAAAAAACGCCTAGATTGTTGTGGAGTTTGTTGATTTTTAGCAAAGGCGTAAAACATTTATATTTTGAGGTTTTTTAATTTCTCTGTGATAAAAAGCTTACGTTTAAAAAAACTTATTTGGAACGAATTCAACAACTTTAAACTAAACATTCGGTCGTGACTGTTGTTCATCCACAAAATTCTACCTATCGGCAGGTTAAAATAAATTTCACCTGCGCACATCGTTCCATTACACGTGTTCCGATGCGCGCTATTTGCAACACCTTGAATGGAAAACTCCCAATGAAGGCGGAAGTGGAACAATTTTGTGTACTGAGATTTATGCTTCCCTGGAAAAACACTTATTTCATGATATGCTCTAAAAACTGCCTACGCATTTCTTTCTAGTATTCGTGTGGCTCTCAATGTCCTTAACTATCCTTCCATCTTTCTCATATATTCGACTAACATAAGGTACACAAAATCGTCCAACGTTGTTTATTCTTGCTGAATTCTCAAAATTTGTTAACTAGACTAAAGTCTTTTATGTGAGTAGTCATTAATGGTTGTTCTAAAGGAAAAGAATGCATTTTTTATGATTGCATTGAATTCTGTTGGCATAGTGTTGTTCGTTTTTTTTACGAATACTCCACCTATGGGATAAGTTTTATGAAGAGTGAATCTAGTTGCAATTGGCTTTTATAATTTTAATTATCTATATGAAAATAAAGCGTTCATTTTTATTGGCAAAAGTTACCGAGGAAGTTTATCATGTATGGAATTCATTATTCTATATGATTACACTGTACCTCTTCAGGCGTAACTAAATGGAATTATTTAGTATCCATATTAAATAATAAAATCATGTACTTGGTACCAATTGAAAATAAAATTTTGTGGAAAAAACAAGATTATATTCTTTAGTACTATGTGACCTTAAATCTTGACTCTTAGCTTGACCATAAATCATCTGTACTTCTAATGAGAGAGCTTGTAATCACTATTGACAAAAAATAAGTTAACGCCTTCCAACTTGAATTCATGTCGCATTTAAAAATTCGTTTTCATCTCATTGTTCACCCCTGGAAATTTAGCGTGAGACGTCGCGTAAATCCTTACGTTGCTGTGATTTTTATCCAACTCTGACTTTGGTCTTTTGTGAATGAAGTCGGCTTTTATGTGTACATATTTTTAAAATAAGTTTTCTGAGTTATAAGAGCCTCTCATGTTTCATGAGCATTAGCCAGAGATGCGTTGGTTATCGGCCATTTAAAAGAAATTCAATTTGTCGTTTATGAGAGCGATAAATGTTGAATTCCACCGATCAGATAATCCCCAAGTCTTTTTTTTTAGTGCCTCAACGGAGAGTCCATCCATAAAATTTCGAGTCTCAGTCGAAGGTCTCTTGAATGAACGTAAGGAGAGGAGGACGTTAGGCCAAGAAGGAGAGAGAGAGTGACTGAGATGAGATTATGGCGAGGAAGAAGAACGGAGGAGATGAGATGGGCGGGAATTGTGGGAATAGTCGATGGGCGTCTTGAAGGAAGGCTTGGCCTGGTGGGTGGGTTGGTCGGTTCTCTTGTGGCCCGGGATGGTGGTAGTGTGGGGGGGGGAGTGGGTGGATGGACCGAAGACACTGGAGTCTGCTGGGAAGGAGTGGTCTTCAGAAAGGAAGGAGTGAAGCCCTGTTGGGTTGCTGGGCCATCTGTACTCAGAATGTTTACGAAACGAAAGCTTTATTTTGAGGCTCCAAGGTGGTGGGTGTTTACTGTTTGTCGGTGTTAATGCGAGAGCTTCTCGCTCGCCGTTCATTCCCTTGACCGCTTCGATTATCCGGAAGGAAGTCTTCATTTATTTCTTGCTGCTTGACCAATACGGTTTGCGCGTAACTTTTTGTTGACAACTGACGAGCGTCTTTCGATATCAAAGCGGGTATTGGTCACTGTGAACTTCACGTAATCTGTTTCATTAGGAGGCATTAGGGACAGCTTTAGAATTTCTGGTTGAAGATGTGTCGCACATGTCGGAAATAAATATCTATATAAATTTATTTAAGCATCTCTAGGTTAAAGTTGGCAGAATAATTACTTATCTCGACCCCTCTTATCATTACCTCTTTCAACCACCAACTTTACCTCCTTTTAATATCATCCAGAAGTTTCCTTTCCTCACCAACTCACTCACTTTCCTCACACTAAGCACTTCCTAATTTGTCTTTCTTTCCGTCCACCGAGCCTTCTCCATCCTCCTTCATACACACATATCGAACGTCTGCAGCCTATCCTTATCATATATAGCATCCAGCAAACGCGAATCCTCTTCCTAACTCTGCTTAATTCAGAAGGCTTTAAAATAGTACCTATTTGAATTATAACCTCTCCGAAGGTCGATTGAACCGCACATCTTGTCCTAGCTGGCTAATCTATCAAGTCTGTTAAACAACCGGACAGTGACAATGTACGACGACAAGTCTTGCCAAATTGTAAACTTGTTGTTGCTGAATGACTTCATAAGTGTAAATAATTAACCCATTGTCAAGTTTTCGTCACAGAATTATTATCGTATAGATTGGGAGGTTGCGATGGGCGTGTCGGGAGACGGCTATATCACACCTTTATTTACGCTCTTGTCCCCCTTCCCCTTGTCCCTCCCCCTCTCCCTCCCCTCTCTCCCTTCAACCGCGCCCTCCCCTCCCTTTGTATTGAGGAAGGGAAGTCGGGAGTTGGGTGGACGTTGGGGGGACCAGACCGTTGGCCAGCTGTCGTTTTGAAATTTTCAAGGAATGTTCTGCGGTTTTTTTTTCAAGATCATCCGGACTCCACCTCTTCCCCTAACTCTTTTACGTCTGGGCGTCTCCTCACTCACTCCGTTAATAGACTTGGGCCGTTTCGTTCTCTGTCCCGAATTCGTTCTTTTAGTTCTCGTTCACTGTAATAAACCAGTTGATAGAGACTCATTCATTAAGTTATTGAAACATAAATCTATTACTTGCTCCAGGTATCTCAACTGAACACACTTTTTTAATGTTATTATAATGGAGTTGCACTTTTCCACGAAAAATATTTTATTGTCACGACGCTTTACAGCCTACTTAGCCACCATAAGGTGGCTGTCATCTGTAGTGGTCACCTGATGATAAGCTGACACGAGTCGTGGCAATAAAGTTTTTTCGTTGAAACGAGCAATTTTATATTAATAAAATGGAAGCTTTTCACTACATGTCACCCGACTCTGTACATTTTACACTTATCTTACTTAAGTATGCTGCAATGCTTCATTGAAGTTGGATTTTCGTCTATTTCTTGGTTTTCTCCTAAGACTTCGAGATGTTCTTTTGTTTCCTCAATGATCAGAAGCATTCTTCAGGAATTGAACTAGTCCTACGAAAATAACGATGTTTATTTCATATCCCTAATGTTTAATTATTTCCGGTTGGATCGACCAAAATACTGCTATTTTACGAGTTTAAAACAAGTAAAACTTGGACTTAAGTCGTTTTTATATATCCTTGAAAAAACTTTTTAGGCAGAATCTACAAAAACACTTCGAATTTAACTCTTCGAAAGAAATAAAATGTGTTTCAGTCGTTTTCATATCACTGAAGTGTGATTATTTTCAGTTTAAATTGACCAAAATGCCGATGTTTTCTGATTTACAAATGAGAGAAACTTGATTTTAATCGTTAAAATATCACATTTTGAAATTCTTTTGAGGCAAAGTAGGCTGAAATACTGCAGAAAATTAATTAAGCCTTCGGAACAGTTAGTACGCTCAAATTTTGCGGATGCCGAGAGCTTTCCACGATATTTCACTTCACCGAGTCTCGAAGTACGAAAATTCCTCAGAGGAAAGATCATATGCCTGGACCGGGATTCGAACCCGGATTCCTCCATATCGTACCGAGTGCTTGGGCCGACTACAACATCTTGTTCCTTTAAATCCCAAAATATTCCACTGGGGAGGAGGAAGCTTCGGTAGCTTATCTGACTATAGCACTAGGCGCATTATCTAGGGATTCGGGTTCGAGTCCGACAAGGTGAATGATTCTTCCTCTGAGGAATGTGTGAACATTGGTTAGAAAGAAATGGAAGCGACATTCCACTTGATTGTAGCAGCCAAATTTGCCATTATAATCGGCACAGATTTCGCCTTGCTCTGGCTTACATTTCCAGTGGTCGCGTTTGGCTTTCGTTAAATGTAACTTAAAATTCACGGGCAATACGATGTTTTGTGACTGCTAGGCCGCGCTTGCTGGGCTCGAAATCATTCTCATGCACCCCTATTCTTGCTTCAACTTTGCCTAAGAGCGTTCACGACCATGCTTCCATTTCATTTTAGCCTCCTTGGGGCCGATTCCATAACTTTACGTTCGATCGTTAAAGAGTCATTCCCGCTGGATTATGGGAATTCTATCGAGAACAATTGCCGATCGCGATTCTATAACTCACGATCGAACGTTTTTTGCCTCACGCACGACTCCTCGGCTTCGACGTCAAAATACATGTCGAAGCGGCCATGGTCGATCGAAGAACAGTTTGTTTTGGTCTTTCATTTGAATGATATTTGAAGAAGTATCGTAGTATGATGTATTTTGTGAGCTACAAATCACTTAAACCATATTATTCTTGGACTTTAAATGTGAATTGTGGTATAGAATGCTGTGTGTCGTTATATTGGAAGATAGTTTCGAACGGACGTCTTGTGTTGTGTTTTTAGTTGTGGCGATTTAAAGAAAATTACCCCAGTGGAGCATTTAATTTAAAGTTTTAAATGAAGTTTGCATCACTAAGGTTTCGATTTACAAGAAACAACCGTTTCATTTTTTGTGATAACTTTTAAACGAAGGTTTATCGAGTGTTTAGACTGTGTACATTGAGACATGCCAGTGGTGACATGTGTTATTTATGTTCTGCGCTGGATTACGTGTGTCTAAGTGGTGATATATTTACGTTAATTAGCTAGACTTGTTCTCTTTAAATAATGTGTTATGACAGAAATGGTATTATAAATGGTACAAATGCGTAGTAAGTGTTGGAGAAGACGTAACAGCAATCATTTCGTTGTTTTCACATATTGACTAAATTAACACGTGTAATCTATGTAAATTGAATTTGGTGACTCGTGGAATGCTCTTGACTTTTAAATATGGTTGTTTACGTGTCAGTGAAAGGATAAACAGTGTAGTGTTTAATTATTCTTCATTCAGGGAATTGTAGCACCCCAAGTGTCATCTAATTATTTCATTGCATTGTTGTGTTCAATGTGATTTTGTTGAAATAATTAATCCCTTTGCGTGTAAGGCAGGTAGTGACTAGTTAGCAATAGGCATCTTGATTTGCCCTGGGCAGGGATTACTGTTTTATTTTAGAGTATCTTAAATTGTGAGTGTAGTTGTTTACGTCCAAGTGATGATGAAAGGGTGATGATTGTTTTGTCTACTTATGCAATGTATCTTGTTTCATTATGCTTCATTCATTAAATTTTGCTATCTCAAAATTTATCTTTTCATTTACTCGACGTGGTGTCATTAGCAAGTATTGTTCCTTTTTTTGAGTTCTGCTGTGTGTGCCTGGAGAAATAGTGGAAGTGATTAAAAGCAGCCAATTGTATACCTCAAGGTAGGTAATCATATATGCTGCATGTAAGCTCTTGACAGACGGTGACCGGTCTTGTAAAAGTGAGTTATATAGTATTTCTATTCGATTTCATGGGAAGAAGGTTGTGTTTAAATGGTATTGAAGGTTGAGTAGTACGTTAATTATGGGAACTAGCTAGATGATAGTATTTAAGTATCAATGAATATCCTAATCAATTCATGTCCGAAGTTATATACCAAGGAGACATATATACGTCTGAGTGTTGTTTTGGAACATTATCTTTGAAGTGAACCATAGAGCATTAATTTATTTAGATGACGAGAAGTTTCAGCCGAGATGTCGTGGACTGTCTACATAGTAAAGGCAGAAATTGAAATTTTCCACTAATAAAAATGCACTGGTCTGTCAGTGGAAAATGTCAATTTCTGTCTTCATTATTTAGATAACTACTATTTATCTTTTAATCCGCGACAAGGTTCTTTTACGAGAGAAAGCGTTGTATTTGTAGTGGAATACGAAATGTTTCGAACAAAAGGAGACCGATGTCATTGAAATACATATTTTTTAGAATTTTGCTGATGATAAGCTTGTAAATTTTGATCACCTGTCTGAAATATATAGTATTTCAGAATCCAGTAAAGACGATTGGAGTGTAATTGAAAGATAAGAGGCAACTCAAGCAGACGTCTATGCCAATCTAAGCAGACGACATTACATCCGTAGAAGTCATAGAATGACAAGTAATTAGGAAATAATTAATCCAATGAGAACGCATTTAGGGTGTTTATAGTACTCGTGAGGAAGTAATGTTCAATTATTCAGACATTTCAATGCTTATTTAAATTAATATTTTTCAAAATTATTCAAAACAAGTGCATTCACTCCAATGTCAGCTCATTGCGCATGCGTAGAAGAGAAACAAGTGCGAACTATGCTGTAAATCCGACAACACCGCAACGTTCGATGTTCTGCTGAGCGATCGCCCTTATAGAATCGCTCGTTGGTCATCACTCGAATAAATTAATAAATTGAGGTCGACCGAAGGTGAACGGACCCCTAACGATCGAACGTCAGCCAAGTTATAGAATCGGCCCCCTTGGGTGGCACGGAAATGTTTTTAGCTGAGCGTTAGATTTGTTCTTCCATAGAAATGATTCGTTCTTTCAACAGAAACGAATCATTCCTTAAATGACCCGTCGTCTCAACTCTCTCCTCTCAAAAAGTCTTCCTTCTCCCTCCAAGTTTCTTTAGGTCTCCGTCTCGCAGCCTTCTCGCCACTCCACGCTGTTGACGGTCAAGGACGCGATGTCCACTCCTCCCTCTCGCGTTATCCATTGAGTGGACCGCGGCGACTGACGAGAGCGTCCTTCTGACTCCCCCCTCCGTCCCTCTTCCCCCCCCCCCCCTCGCTTCCCCCACAACCACCCGCGAGGTCCAAAACCTCTTATATATGCACGCGCGCTCCGGCAATCTCGCCGTCTCTCCTACCAACTATTCTATATATCTCTCTCTCTCACAGTGTCGTTCCTTTTCAGCGTCGCGACGCGTCGTTTCGGACCATTTAAAGGTAATTCCTTCATAAAATGACTTTTCTTATTCAGCACAAGTGTAAGAGCTTGTTTATCGAAACAAAAATTTTTTGATGGAAAACAAACTTTTTTTTACGTTTAAAACGTTTTTTTGAACATTTTAAATTTTAAATTAATTATTATATTATATCATGTTCTGTATATATTGTATGTATCGTTTATAATATATATTAAATTGTAATATTTAATATGTTTATAACATATATACTATATAGGTATTTTCTCATATTATTGCTTTGATATTCAGTTCTGAGCTATGTTTTAAGTTTCAAGTCTCTAGCTCATCGGGAAGTTAGTTGAAACTCGATTGTAAAATTTGTACCGATCAGACATACAAGAACTCAACCTAATAAAAACGTTTTAAAAATACGTTGAATGTTTATCCAAATTGATTGCACGAGGCCCAATTTTGTTAAATTATTGAACAGGAACGTTTCTCAGGTTTCCCACCGGGTTAATGGCTCCGTGTTCGCCAACGTTACGATATTGAAATGTTGGCGAACATGGAGTCATTAACCCGGTGGGAAACCCGAGAAAAGTTCCTGCACATCAATCGTCGGGAAAGCACCAGATCTTACTTGTTAAATAATTGTTTATATGGCATATTTTATTATGTTACACAGGGTTGTACTACTTTCGTTGGACGTCTTCGTTGGTGATTCTGTTTGTCCGTTTGATCTTCATCATTCTTCGATAACACCACATCTTCATCGCTTCCGATCTCTCTTGCTCTGCTGCGTCTTTAAACAGACAGTTATTCTAATGTCGTCAAGTGATGGGTGATTCATTTCTCACGACGAGGAGTTGAGAGGCGGAAGAAACAAATAGGGGAAACTATTCTCCTGGATGGGAAGGGTATATAGGTGGAGAAAATGAACGTAAATATTTCCCGCCCTTCGTTTTGTATATTCTGAAAATTCCTGCTCCCAGCACCCCTCTGGAATGTATCCTACCACTTGCGGGAGTCAAGCGGGAAATACCTATTTGTGGGAGGCATTGGAAGAACATTTACCGAACTATGTCTCACATTTCGTGTTGAGCTTTATCACTGTTCCTTGCTCTTAAGTTATACTAGTATTCGTAAACACTTTTGTACACATTTTTTATCCGAAGAATGGGAGAGTGAAGCTATGGTCTTCTTAAGTGCTGAAGTGTGACTATATCTGCCATTTATTCGAAATTTAAGCAAAATTATTAACTGAATACGCTTTTTTTTACTCAGCATGATACCTTGAAATTTGTTATTAAACATTATAAAAATGTGAAACGTATTAATTTGCGTTTAGGTGAAAATATATTCATATGTCATCGAATTGCTGCGAAATATATGTCATGTGCCATAAGGCTACATGTTAAAATAGCATTAAATTACCAAGAAATCAATTCGGTAACGTGTGTTATTTTTCACTTTTATATATAAATACAGCTAATAAGGACACGTAAGCAACGTTTCACGCAAATCTGTTAACAAACAAGAATCGCTCCAAACACCTTAAGATAGTTTCAGTGAAATATCACTTCGCATAAAATTCGATGATTTTGGCCTCATTCGTAAGAAAAGGATATCATCCATCCAATGATAGCATAGTATCAGCCACCCACCTTTATACTTTTTCTTTGCCATTTCACGCCGTTTTTAATGGGAATGGCACGGGTATTGCACTCCGTAGAGACTATTTTAAAAATGAGGAATGTCTAAAGCATAGATCACGTCAGATATTTAACAGTGTGTAGTTTGAATAATTCTCTACTATTTTTAACAGTAAATCAACTACTCACCACGGTTAATTCTAAACTAGTCGACCCGTGCGAAGCATTCACACTGTATCCTCCTCAAAGCCCACTTAATTGAAGTGCACACCGTATAGTTAGTAACGTGTAGTTAGTGCGTCATTGATGTAGGTATGGGTTGAAGTAAGGAATAGATGTGTGTTTAAATTTTAGATTATATATTTTTTGAAACATAAGGTTAAGGTATTTACATATTTAGAGCATATTTACATGTTTACAGGACCTCTTTGAACACTATGTTTGAAGTGATGATATGGTCATCTGTGATTGTTTGTTGGTGGGTCTGTTTTACGCAGACATAGATGTCACTGAAAGAGCGCACCCTGGAAAATGCCACATACAACTGACCGTGTGAAAAAACAGGGTCAGGCAAGTACAATCCTGCCTTTGTTAGCGTCTGTCCCTGTGCCTTATTTATAGTAATGGCAAAGGCAATTTTTATGGGAAATTGATTCCTAGTCAGTTTGAAAGGCACGGTAGGATCAGAAGGGATGAGTTTAATGCGTGGAATGACGAAAGTTTGACCGGAGTCAATCAATTTCGCTGTGATAGTGTAGTTGCCCAAGTGAGTTACAACTAATCTGGCGCCATTAATTAAGCCCTGCTTAGCGTTTAGTTTTCTAATCAACATGATAATAGCGTCCTTTTTTAGTATGAGTTTATGAGGTGGCAAACTTGAAGGGCTTAATGAGTTCAGAAATTCTAATCAAGCAGTTTGGGGAAGTAAATATAAATTCAAGTTTTGATTAATTTAATTCATTTTATAAATAGATCAGCAGATCGAATACCTTAAATCAATATTTTAAGTCGAAATTAAATGCGGAATGAGATAATAGATGCATGAAATCGAAATCGGTTTCATTTCGATATATCTCGATATTCTCGATAGAGGATCGATAGGTCGAAGGCGGGATTTCAAAAAATAGTTTTTTTCAATTGTAATTTTTCGAAAAACAACTGAAATGTGAGTAATTTGTATATTTTTCCGGTGTAGCAGTTAAGAAAAGCTTTAAAATGATTCCTCATTTATGAAAATGATGAAGTATTAAGGAAGTTATGGCGTACCGACAAAAAAAGGTCCTTGAGAAATAATATATATGATAATAGCAAAATATCTTCGGCTGTGTAGGCGTTTTCAGCGTACGGGGTGAAAAAATGAGTCAAGTTAACTACCGAGAGTTTCAGAAATTTAAATCTAAGTTATTTTGTCACCAGTGCTACAATATATGCTTATTATTATTTATAGCTATTTAAATCTAAAAAATAATATTTGTATATGGTCTACATTGTGACTGGGGAAAAATCTCGCTCCAACTACCTCAGAAAGCATACAGGGACCTAGAAAGTTGACGTGAATAAAATATTGAGCATTTTTAAGTTTTTTTTGCGAATTTGAGAGTCCTGTGTATTCTAATGCGGAGACGACCTTGCTCTCCCGAGGACTCTTCCAGTCTAAAGGGTCTCCTGCGCAACCTCTACCCCCTCCATGTTTCGCTACCCCACAATGCTGTAGATTCTATCTACCCGCTCTCGCTCTGGCTCCTGCGTCTTCTGAAGATGCATTCCTAGTCATTTTCCTGGTCCCCTTATCCTTTCTCGAATGTGCGGGTCGTGGCCGTGTGTGGGTCACTTTCCTCTTGACGGAGGAAGGAAGGTCGGGACGCGATTTAGTGGCTGTCCCACGAGCGCCACAACGGCCGGCCACGATTCGGATACACAAACAAGGAAAGGAGGATAGGGGAGAATGTTTTGGGAACGAGTTTTTGGAGTGGTTGGGAGACTCGAAGATTGCAGGCTAGAGGCCTGCGGTCACTAGAAAAGTCCAGTTCTCTGGATTTCCATGTCGACACGGCGGGTAATAAGGTCATTTAAGGAGATCTCGTCTCTGTCATGAAAAATTGCGCAAATAATTTTTCCCAACTTTGATGCTTTCTCTTCATTGCCCATACCTTTTCATTTATTTATGTATATTCCACGGGTGCTAGTATGGCTAATATTGGAAGAGCAGACGATAAAAGATTAGAAGATTTCGAAACCTGGTGTTGAAGGAGGATGCTGAAGATCAAACGGACGGATAATATAAGAAATGAAGAAGTTAACAATAGAGTAATAGAAGAGGAAATAGCCAAATGGTACACTACGCATAAAAGAAGAACCAGATGGATTGGGCACACCTTGAGGCACAATGGGTTTGTAAAGAATGTAATTGAAGGATATATTGAGGTAAATGTCTCAAGAGGAAGGTCAAGGGATAAATATATAGACCAAATAAAGAGGAAAGAACATAAAAAAACTTGAAAACAGTCAACAAATCTTAGGATTGAACAACCAATTAATGATAACAATCACTCATAATTTTTCAGCATTTTTCTTATCCTTTTTTTTTCTTTCACATGCCACATGTCAAATGTTTTACCTAAAGTTTTCAGAAGATTTTGGATTGATTATATTTTCTTTTTATTTTCAGGTAAATATTCCGTGAAATCTTGGTCAGTAATAGAAGTTACCCCACCAAATCGTGAGTTCATTTGTCTTCCCGTACACCATTGGTAATTACTAAAAAACTGAGTGAAAAACTTTGGCTTCCACTTCACCACCCAGAACACGTTTATAAACACGGACCTTGCAGTCTCCAATTTGAAGAATGCCATCACCTAGACACAATCCCAGGGCTCTGCATTGCAGTTTTAAAAGATATCGGTGCAAAGACATAGCTCCTTGTCTTTTAATTTTTAAGCCAACTACGCCAAATATCTTGCCTGTAGCTTAAATGTATCATAATGAAAACACAGTTTACCAAATACAATATATTTTGAAGCAATACTCCAAAAGGCAGGTGGATATTTTAATATGTGAAAAAAGTTGGTTATGATCATTTAACTTGAACTGAAACAATTCAAAAATATTGAAAATAAACTTCAATGTCTTTTCATAATTTAATTTATTTTTATTTAATACTGGTTTTTTGAGTATGTTGATTTCAAGTAGGTTGCAAGCACGCTAAGTGGAAACGAGAAAACTGAACTTAAATGACAAGTTTTTTGACACAGTAAATAATAGATTAGTCACATTTTTATAAAATATGAATACGTATATACCTACCGCTAATTACAAAAATACCGCTGGAAAATACATTAGTTTTGATGAGCAATATGATCGGCCAAACAATGAAATTATGCGAAATAAATTTTCTTAATGGAAAAATATAAATATGCAAATGGTAACCAAGATACAATGAAACTTGGTCACAAATATTTTTCTCATCCCTTCATACATGATGGTATACTTTTGGGAAAGGGCTCAAAAAGTTCCTGAGACTGACTGTTCCACTCTTTGATTGCCCTCTTTATGAATGAAAACTTTGTTAGCTGAGTTCGTTCTTTAAATAGGCTCAGACGTTCTCTAGATAATGTGTCTCGAACTCAGGGTTGCGCGTTACACGTACTGTCGACAGTAGGTGTGAACCGTGTGAACGCTAAACTAGCGTCCCGAACGGCCTAGAAAATCTTGGCTCGGCGCGCTTTGCTCCTCTGGAAAAGTGCTCCGCGACCCATTTTCACTCAGCGGTGGAATCCTCGGCGGTGCAATAGCTATCCGCTGCAGTGTCAACCCCGCTTCTCATAATTTCTGCCCACTCGCACTCATATATCACGTCGCGTATTCTCATGCCGAGGCGCCAACGAGCAGATACGGCAAGTTTTCCTCTCCCTCCAGAACCCCTATGCGCAAGCTGGTTCTGAAAACCAAGAATGGGCGATTATATCTCCCATACATTTGATGGCACTCTTGGGGTGTGGAACCATAAATATACGGCACGCCCCCGTTTATTTCTCCATGTTAAATGATTCGACGATAATTTTCAAGCTTAAAATTTCCAAAGCGCGTTTAACGCATGACTCACCATATTTTCTCCCGGCAATTTCGTTGACCTGTTCAGATATTAATAATGATATAAGCAAACTGAAAAATTCCTGGAGTAAGGAAATAGGCATTCCCAAGTCAACCTTTTTTATCGTTTAATATGATGATTTACCTCATTAAATATCAAAGTTAATTGGTGCATTATAGCTATGCGATGAGATATTTGTGACTTTCTCAGTGAATTATCCTAGTGAATTCTTCTCGGGTTTCTCACTGTCTATATGTTGGCCGACGTTTTGATAGTATACTTACTTACCATCTCCGTGGCTTTAGATGATCTTAGCCTTGCCTATCTACAGTCATGTAGATTATGGGAAAGTCTCCTATAGAAACTTCGGGCATCGTAAACACATTTACCGGATTGAAAAATCGAGAGGAATTGTCCGTAATAAGGAGCTTTACGTTCGAGGCGTTGAAGTTAGCGCATATGGGAACACATCAGCGCTCTTTTGCACTCATGAATGACAATATGTAGAACGATGTGATCTGGCGAAATGTCTGTTAACCTGCCGGTAGGTAGCATTCTATGGGTTAATAAGTCTCGGCTGAAAGTTTTGTGTATTTTTAAGGATATTGTTCTTTATGTGATATTTTTACCTCGGAGTAATTTAAAGCTTTACAATATCCATTTTGACGCCTTTACGAAAACTCAACACGAAAGAAACAATCGCGGATGCCATTATAATTTATCATTTTATCAATTCGTAGAAAATTAGGCCAATCATGTGGTAATGGTGAAGCATTTTCTAATCTTCTGAGATTTCCGTCGCCTCTCTGTTCGTGAATGGTTAATTTGAGTGTATCTGTGTATCATTGAAAATGTTCAGTTTGTTAAAATGCCAGAAGAACAGAAAAATATCGATAAAATTATAATGCCTGGTTGTTTAAAACAGGATGACCATGTTGACCACGCATTTATTTTTAATAAGGATTGGATTCATTTGCGTAAATGTGAATATTTGAAGTAGGCTCACCTTTGCACTAGGTATCCCATACAAGATCCACTCGTTTTGCATGGACATTTTCGTCTTCTCTTCGTAAGTGTTACATTAATTCACTCTGGCAATATTGTTCAAAGGTCCGAGAATATCGAGGAGGTAGGAAGTGTACCAAAGCCGCAACGTCGTGTATAATCCCATCGCGTACTCCAGGAAAATCATGGGATTCAGCTAGATTTTCAATAATAGAAACAGTTTCTTCTTTATTTTGACAAGCTATAGCTTCATGGGATGATAATGACGGCGGGAAAACTTGGTTCTCGTGCACAAAAAACTCCATCACGTTGAGATTACGGCTCTGAAAGACCACAAAGAGCTTAGAATAACGTTGAACGTCAGCTTTCAGCTCCTGTGGGAGAAGACTGCGATTTGGGAGATTTTTCTTCGAAGTACTAAATAGCCTTGTCCTAACTTTCTTTATTGGGTCAAATATATGTTTAAATTCCTTCATCAGTCTTTCTGAGATGAAATCTCCAAACAACTCTTTCCCCAAGCTTTCCGCTTTTCTCAAGCACTCAATGCTCTCCTGGTCTGTTGAAACGATAAGAAATACATTTCCCTATGGACACTGTTGCAAGGTAAAAATAGGTTTAATTTTAAATTATATTAAACGGAGTTCTGATTAAATCACCCATATTCAAGGCCAGAATATCCAAAAAATTTTGCCAGAATTCAATGTAACTAGGTGGGAACTCGTCTCAGAGAAAGGGTTTCGAATAGCAATGAAATTCTCCTTCATGGCCTATACTTGCCTTCTTGCAAGCTGCGATACTGCTCATGGTGTTATTGATCACCAGTAGTTATACTAGGATCAAACTCACTTGTTAGCCAAAATATTTCGGGCCCAGCCAGCGACCAACGTCTCAGTGAAGTAGAGTCCTGCATCAGCCCAACGGCACCACCTTCAGTCTTCACAGCACGGTTATGCTGCTCATGTGCTTGGTCAACAGCTAGGGCCAAGAAAGGACGCTTTGTCTTCCTGATAACAAAATTTCCTTCCGCGAACATTTTATGGACTACAGGGTTTTCTTCGTGCACGTTTTCAAGGTCTCGTACGTGTACAGTCAACCATCGGGCATAGTTATGGCGATCAAACACGAAGAACCAAGGAACCCTTTTCTTAAAGATATTTTTAAAATTCTCATAATCACCGGTCCTAATTGATCGCACAAATGATAAATATGAGATTTAAAAGGGTAACCCAAGAGGAAAAGGGAGGGCAGGTAGAAGACTGCTTTTGCAACCCATTCTTCAAATGGCTCTTTACGCTTGTAAGAGGAGTATGAATTTTAACGAAAGCGAGTAGATAGATGCAACTTGATGAAAATTTCTGGCTCTTTTTACGTAACTTATAAAATGGCATCAATACGAGCTTCTGTTAGAATACCTAAATTAGTAGCGATATTAATTATCCCTGATCTCTGTAGATACTGTCCAAGAATGCGAGGAAAGCTTTGCTCAATGTGAAAAGGAGTAAACATGGCAACAAATCTCTTCTCTCAATAGTCACTGGACTAATTCCATTGAATTAGCTTGACAAGAGCAAAAAGTGACTGGTCAACGCAAATTTTTATTGCTCGTATAACGTCATACGATGACGAACCATGTAAACAGATGATAACGACTCCTTGAATAGCGGGAGAAGAGACATAATGCTGGGAACTATACCAGGAGATTCATTCTTATGGGCATTATATGCAGTCCACGAAACGTCCAACCTCTCACCAATGTTATTGGAGTGTTGTAGCTTTTCTAAATGGTCTAACCAAGAACGTTCCGGAAGCCATTCCTATTGAAAAAAATTCGTTGGAATCTTTTGCTCAGCTACAGGTTCGTCACAGTCAGTGCCGTCCCTAGGGTAGTGAGACAGGTGCCGCTGCAATGGGCCCCGCACCTACGGAGGCCCCGCCCGGGTTTGCCTCTTTCAGATGGCGCAGTGAAACCCGACTAACACCCGAAATTACCTACTACTTATTATGCATGTAAATTTCTTGAAATCAATTGTCAGTTTGTCGGTTAATTTCCTTCTTTCCACGAAATATGTTTAAAAGATGCTACTTATATCAATAAGGGAATGCAAAGTTAAGGGGGCCCCCGACTTTCGTTTGCACAGGGCCCCTCAATTCCCAGGGACGACCCTGGTCACAGTAGGGAATCTCGGGATATTTCTTTGTGAGAATTATAGGCCTTACTTTTCCAAAACTTTCAGGAATAGTCAGGAAATTCCCACATTGTTCTTCAGCATCTTTTATGTCAGTGCATAGTTGTCTTTTGTCTCCTTGAAACCATTCTGTTGGTATCGGAAAAACAGAAATGCTTGTCCCGTGGAATGATTCCTTGGCAGTATTATTGCTTGGATTATGATCAATGTTATCATAGGCCCACTATAGGATAGTGAAAATATTACGTCGAAGATTTGGAGGGTACAGTAATCCCTCTTATTTAGCCCCTTTCATGGTTATATGGCTTAAAGATGATGTTACTTGAATTATTTTTTTAAATGAAACAGGTACTCCAAGTTTATGCAGATCATCGATCAAACATTTTTGTCTTGTCTTCCCATAAATGGATGAACTAATGAAGATAGGTAGAGGAGGCTCTATTTCCCTCTTGATGCGCACAGTGCTTCGTTTAGGAATGCGTTCCTTTTAGTGCTGCATGATAAGCTGGGATATCGTTAAGGCAAGTTGTGTAGAATACTCATAGAAAAAATATCACTGCCTAACAGCAGTGCATTGATTGTGGAAAGCAATGCTCTTGCAATTGATTTTTCTTGACAGTCCTCTGAAAAGTGACCCGTAAATCTGACGCAAGAACCTGAAATAATAGCATTGTTATTTTATTAGCGTCGCATTATAAAATATTTTCTGCAGATATTGATCGCTCGGATCTCAATGAATTTGTCTTTGAGCATCTGTCTTCATAATACCTATCTAATCCACTAAATAAAAAGTGCCTTTTAGTAGGCAATTTAATTTAAAATACCTGAAATTGCTTTCCGCAATGTTTTGGCAAATCTCTGAAATCCAATGGCATCCTCGTCAAGATCCTCTCTGCGTAAGTGTGAGAGTAAGTGAACCTTGTCACAAATCAAAACAAACTCTCTTCCTGACTGATTCGCTCTTAGCTGAGGGAACTGAGCCTGAATTCTCTCCCGAAAACGAAAGGAGTGAGCTTTTTGTAGCTGGGTCAATCTTTCATTGTACATCCTCGTGAGTTCCCATTCTGAATATGTACTCATCCATATCACTTTCCACCTTATTTTGTATGTATGCAGCCAAATATGCAAATGCTAAAACCTCACAAATATCATAACCAAGATAGTTGCTGTCATCCACACGATGTCCAGCCCTGTTATGCAACTTCCTTAAACATAGAATGTGATGTTTAGCATCAAGAGCAATTACCTACGTTTCGTCCAGAACCGAGAAAAGAGAGGAGATCAGCGTCATCCAATATCTTTGTTCAGTGAGCCACATTTTCGCACACATCTTCCGCCACCACGTTAAAGAGAGGTTTGTCCCAAGCCGCTACTGACTTGCATATGAAACATACAGGTTTCTTTATACCGATAGTAATGATTTGCCTCTATGGAGTCCTCATTCATAAAAATTTCGCCGTGTTCAAATTTAACTATTGGCATAAAAGGAAATGGTCAAACATGTGGATCTGAAATTAACGCCGACTGATATTTCTGTGAAAGGAGAGGTAAATCCTAAAAAGAAAACAATCAATAAAAGCCTTAAAGATAATGCCAACTAAATAATTAACCGTTATTATAAATGGTGAGTCATACCCATATTCCATATCACTGCAAAAATCCAGTTCGTAACGTGTTATAACTATGTGAATTTTCCTTGCCCGCTTACTTACTTGCCACTGGTGGGCGACATGGATTCACATTTGAACTTCTCCTGACCTTATTTATAAAGGTATTAACTTAAGATTTGGATATTAAGTGCCATTAATAGTTAATATGCGGCTTTTACATTTAAAAAATCATTCTTTGACCACCACGAAAAAAGTTATTTCGCCATATATAGCATTTTCGTGTGGGAAGTAAACCCAAACTTTGAATTTGACGCCGAATTCCGTAGTGGCTACAGCACCATGGGAAAATACCAGTATGTCTAAATATTACCATATGTTATCTAAATAGGTTGACATAAATAGATAAGCCGCAGCTATAATAGTAATTGAGTAATTGGATTTTGAAAATTTAATGTTAGTTTCTATCGGACGCCATATTGATGACGTCATCATTCGAGTCCTAAGGGACATTTTTTTGGGTACCAGATCGAAAAACGATCTAAATGGTCTAAAGATTATGCGCACCAATGGAAACCTTCTTGTCATCGAATGCAACGTTTTTTGATTTTTTGTCGTGTAGGCCCTAGGCTAATAGGCCTAGGCTAATAGTTTTGAGCGGTGAATAATTTTGCGAATGATTATTAAAGTATAAGCGTTTGAATTAATTTTGACGATCACATGGAGAGCTTCTGTTTTACACGGTGAATGTATACCGTGATTTTTCCGCTTTTGAAGGAAGAACAGAGTACGCCTATCGATATCGATAGTACGAATCGATTTACAAGAGATGTCCGACCTTCGTTGCATTTTATACAGTTTGAATGGTTTGTTTACTTGGTTCGTTTTTGCGAGAAAAAACCATTGCAGTGGTGTGCTGTTCATCTCAATCTGAAGTGAAGCTGGACACTGGAGATAATATTTTACACTCATCTTTGCTTCAGTTCTTAAGTTCACTGACTCGAGAGAAAAAATAAAGGAGCACAGTGCTCTGGATGGCAGCGTTTATTTGATAACGTCTTTCGCTTGTTTAAATTACATCCGCATCCACCATTCGACATGACTTTATCTTCCAAATTTTACCAATTCCGTAATACTCGATCATTTTCTCATCTTTGGCGTAAATATGTCCTGAAATGAATAAAAATGTGCTAAAATGTGTGACTACTGCCATGGAGTACCTTATGAATACTCTTCTTATTACTTACTCTATGCTACAACATAATAATAATAATGGCGACTTTGTTTAGAGTGAAATTAGGGCTATGCAGCACTCTCTTACATTTAACCCTCACAGATGCCCTGAGTGGAAGAAAACCCACCCAGGCGGGACTCGAACCCGCGACCTTAGGATTAGCAGGCGAGTACTTTACCCGCTTTCGATGCCGGCGGGGTAAAGCTCAACTGCATATCATATAATTGTCGTACTCTCATAGAAATTCGGTGGTTTAATTACTCAAAACAATCAAGAAGGGTGTCGTGCGCTGGTATCATGCTACTGTTCACGGGATGATGCGATCAAGTAGTATTAAACATTTCCTATTGTTACTCAATAGACCATGCGCACATGTTTTTAATTGCATGCAACTTTTTCCGTTTTATTCGATGCCTGAACTTCATATACGCGATCATTTGAATGGTTCATTCGCAAAATAATTCACCGCGTAAATCGGTCCTTAGAAAAATAGACATTTAAGCCATTGTTCGGAGATCCACATGGTACGATGGCGATTTAGCTGTATAAAAAAGATCCACGGAGCAGCGGTATTCTTGGGGAAATGTTCTCGTTCGGTCCGCGAGGATAATTGATAGACACTCAAGTCATCGCTTGGTGAAAATGGGCTTTGCTCCATTGGTGTCTCACTAAAACCCTGGTGGAGTGGAGAAGCAAGGCAGGAATTGAATTTTTTTGCGTCATCAAATTCCGATTCGAGTCGTGAATTGAATTTGGCGATCCTCGCTAAAATTACCTCTTTTATATATTTTCCCATCTCGAGAAATCTTCTTTATTCCTTTTTACGATGGTCACAAGTCGATAAATGTTCGCCTTTAGCTTCCTCTTGGAGAGCTCTCAGTAATCCGGGAAAATAATTCTTTTTTTTTTCGCCGGGGCGTTAAAAGGGTCAAGCTCTAATTTAAGGGTCTACTAAGGGTCTGGGGATTGGAATCCAGGGTACTCTTGCCCCTTCTGCCCTTTTATTAATTGACGTGAGATTTGTTTTCAAGCGTTGAAGAATTGATGGGTTATCTTCTGTGATTTCTAAATTTATGAAAAAAGTGGAGTCGCCAGTTTTAAAGGGGTTTATTTTCTTTTGCGTGAGTCGTGGTTAAATGTTTCCAATCCTTTTCAGGCCCCTAGCATATTTTGGGTGACTCATCGATCTTGCTGTCGTTATAATCAGCGTAAGAGTGAGAAAATCACCTGTAACATTTCCTGCAGGAATTTCTACATCATCTTCATCACCGGTGTTCTATCAAATTGCTTGTTCCATGGACATTCTTGCATATCATTACCAAGATCGTTGGGAGTTTTTTGAGTCTTTTCTTAGTGAAATAATTTTCAAGAACATACTTAATTCCAGTGGCAATTTTAGAGGATAAAATGGCAGAAGGTAAGGATTCCATCCTTTACGTTGTTATCCTTAATGGACTGCAAGGGCACAGTGCTTGCAACGAAAGCAGAGCATACACACTAAGAAGTTGCGTTAGCATAATATCACTTTTCCACAGATTTTCAGAAGAGAGCTTGACACACTTTAAGCGAAGCCCAGTTTTTTTGGGAACGTGATGCACGTAACATGGCCATCGCGCGCAATTTTTTCGTGAATTTGTTTATGAATAACGCAGTTATTTTTTGGGAATTATTTGAGTTTTTCATTACAATTGATAAATAATTGAGGTATCATGACTATTCCGCTGCTAATACCTAGGTACTATGTTTTCGGCATACATCGATTTCAGTTCGTTAACAGATTTGCGTGAAACCTTGCATACGTGTTCTCATTGGTAATATCTGTTGATAAAAGTGAAAAAATTGTATCATACCAATTTTGTGAAACCTTCATACGTGTTCTCATTGGTAATATCTGTAGATGAAAGTGAAAAAATTGTGTCATACCGATTTTGTTTTTTTTGGGCATTTCAATGCTATTTTAACACATAGCCTAATTGTACATGATATATATTTCAAAAAGTTCCGATGAAATATGTATAAATTTTCCTATAAATGTGGGTTCCATATTCGGAAAAAAAGTATCTCATTGTCAGTATTATCTCGTTTACATTTCGAATACTGTGCCGAAAACTCTAGTCATAACTTATATGCTTGGTAAAAAATTATATGATAATTCTTGCAACATTTCCAATACTCTCGGTATGGTGAGTTTCAACGCATAAAACAGATTAACGTAAATGAAATGTGGTCCAAGATTTTTTTCGGCTTACATAAAAAAGTTATTAAAATGTGCTCTCGATGATCCACGATTACCACTCCAGCCACCTGAACTGCATTACATTCAATATGGCTGTTTGCGCATTTAAATGTATGTAATAATCTGCCCTTTGCCTCCAGACCGTATATTTATATCTCTTATTGTCTCCCATCTATGATCCTTTCCCTCTTCTCCAATTCCTTCACTTCATTCCTTACCTTTGTGTCATGCTATGTCTGGTGTCCTACCACCTCCTACATAATCATAAGAGAATGCTTTATGCTTCCACTAGATGGCTCATTGTCGACCGCGGTTTCTACTCTATAGCTTTATTTTCTAGACAAGGTTTATAGTGTTACAAATACATAGTAAACATTCAAGGCTGAAATAGTGGAAGTGTTCCACGATGGAGATAAAATGCTGATGTAGCAGTTGGCGTTTCACTTGATAATGACGTAGTACGTCGAATAAAGTCATGAAATAAACCTGTTACTTGTGAAAAACATCAACATCTGTGTTTAACATTCATAACGTCTTTAGCGTTGAAACCGCCGTCGATAATACATTTTTCTGTCGAAGTAAAATTTTTTCTCTTATTTTGAAATATACTGGAATTCCACAACGAAACTCCTGAAATTTTGGAATGACACCTGCTGCCATATACGCGTCTTCCGGAAGCGGTTCGTAAGTGGTATTACGTAGATGACGATTCGCTTCTTAAATCCGTGTGAGGGTTGTAAAAAGAGGTACGGTAGTGGTGACAAAAGAAAGAAAGAGTGAAGTAGTAGGATAACGAAATGGAGATCTCGCTTGAATGGTTGGTGAATGAGGACAGGCGTCGCGTGGTATTGTTGCCTGGTGGTAGGTTGGAGAGGACGGGTCAGAAGGGGTGGATGAAAGGATAAAAGATTGAAGTTTGGTCTGCGTGGTATGGGTTGGGGTCGCATAGCAAAAGACAAATGAGAGGAGGTCGAGAGCAATGCGCCCGAGAAACAAAGCGTGACGTAATTAATGTTCCCATGGGGAGATATGGAGGAGTCCGAAGTAGTGGTAGAGGGGACGGCAACACAAAAAGACGCTCTTGCTTTTTGGTCTTTCGACCTTAAAGCACTCGTGTGGAGTCACACACACTCGTACATCTGCACACTCATGGAGTGGCTAATATTGGCTCCGGTGTGGGGGCGGTGGCTTTCAAGCGATATAACGCTTTTTTTCTCCTCCCATCTTCTCCTCCGCATCCACGTTGTCCCCGGTGTCCTTTTTCTTAAATAGCCGTCGCATGACTGAGCGATAAAATTTTTCCAGGCGACCGAGCCTATTGTGGTGTCGGTGCATGGGGGAGGGGAGTAC
This sequence comes from Pyrrhosoma nymphula, assembly GCA_963573305.1. Lineage (NCBI taxonomy): Eukaryota > Metazoa > Arthropoda > Insecta > Odonata > Coenagrionidae > Pyrrhosoma > Pyrrhosoma nymphula. Next base: position 30,294,864 of record OY754331.1, on the reverse strand, counting down.
CACCTTGATTCCAAACCACTTCATTTGAGTCGCTTCGTCCTCCCAAAAAATTGCATTTCTCGCCCATGGGTTTGTCGCCCGTAGAAAGTGAAGATGAAGGTGAGCCCGATCATATATGAAATTTTTTATACGCATCTCAAATGTATGAAACCAAAGACAGAGATACATTATAGAAGATTGGATGGTATGATTTTTAGGAGGAAGTTTCACAGCTTCCTCCTAACAATCATACCATCCAATGTGTCTTGGGTGAATGTGGTTGAAGAGACTCTAAAGAGAATAAATATTTAGTGTTAAGAATAGGTGAGCGTGCATGAAGCAATGCATGAATGTAGCTGAAGCGTAAGAGGTATGCAAAGATGTAGGGAATTAAGGAGGGAATTATTAAAAGAAAGCCACTTTCTTTGGCCTAACAGCAATTGCTAAGCTCTTTTGAGTGTGCCTTCCACGAGAAGGAAATGCTAGTTGGGTATGCATGTAATGATATCCTAACTATCTTACCTTACGTTATGTATTTTCGTAAAATAGGGTTGAATTCGCCTTTTATCTCACGTGTATTTCGTAGTTATTGGATGACGCGAAGGATATTATTTTAACCCCGCTCAGAATGTCTCTAGAAGTGATAAAATCGACAAAATAAGAGACACCGCCGAGCTGATTGGTAAAAATAATAATTTTTCCCGCCCACCATTATTGACTACAACAAGAGCAGAGCGAGGCAATAAGACACTTGGTTGACACATAACTCGCTATAGTCCTTTTTCTTGTCCTTTTATATTTCCTTATTTACTTCCCTTTCCTTGGCTGATGTCCAAACACCCCCCGCCGCAATCCCCCGCGGCGAATGACTGGGTAGTAAGTAGATGTAGATCATTCGAGAAATGTGCAGTATTCCATTTATCAAACATCGTATTGGACAATTGAACTCAAGATTTCACTCTTATTTATTTGAAAACAAGGACTGCTCACGCCTATGGTCCCTGTCTATCTAGTGAGATGTCATAAGCACCACTCTTACTCAACTCAAGAGATTCGGAGGAAAAAGAGCCCATTCCACATTTAGTTGACTGTATGGATATATGTTTCTTATGGATATTCGTTTCCCGTGAAAAGCTCCATAAGACCGGAGGTGCGATGTCGCCAATTGTAGCAGAAAAATTAACCTCATGCATTGCAGTATATGCGCTGAGCATCGAGGAGTCTTCTAATATAAAAATATTATTCCTGAAACTAAATAAAATATATCGCGGTGTTAAAAATGGTATAAGTACAACGTATATCAAGCTTAGAATAGCCCAAGCTAAGAAAATGTTCCCCTTATTGACTTCTCGCTTCATGCAGTTGAGCGCCACCAAGTTTTGCAGGACTACGAACGAGGAAACAGTATGTGCAAAGTGGTAATCTGTGTATCGGAAACATGAATGATGGAAATACAGGCCAGAAAAGATTTGAAGCATTCGAAACCTAGTATTGAAGGAGGATGCTGAGGATGAAATGGACGGATAAAATAAGAATTGAAGAAGTAGACAGAGTAGAAGATGAATAAACTATATGGAACATCATACAGAAATGTAGAACCAAATGGATTGGGCTCCTCCTGAGGCACAATGGGTTTGTGAAGAATATAATTGAATGAACAATAAAGGGATAAATGTTTAGACAAAAAAAGAACGCTCATAAGAAGAACTACCAAGGAGTAAGGGAACTAGTATCATATAGGGAAGGATGGAGAGCTGCAGTTAACCAATCTTAGGATTGAACGACCAATGATGATGATGATGATGATTGAGATGTTGAAATTGGTTGTCTACATGGTGTAGAGACACAGAGTGGCCAACAGCGACAATGGCTGTAATAACATTTTGTGCAATTTGACATGTTCTTAACAGGTTCCATCCCGGCAAGTCGATGGTGACTAAGTGGCGAACAGGGATAGAAAATTGATTTTTGAAGAGAAAAGAATTCTCGGAAGTGATGCCCAAACTGAGAAATATCCCATTTTGATTTTTTCGAGTCTAATAAAAAACACAAGTTTGGCAAAGGAATAACGCTTAGTAATGAAGAGAGAAATTGTATTGTTCCGCTGGTAAAATAGTTTTATTGCGACTTAGGCTTCGATGTACTACCTCATAATCAGGTAAAAAAGTTGTGACGAGTCGTGGTATGTATACAAGTTTAACAAGAGATTCAAATTTGTAACTATATTGTTGTGTACCCAAATATCCATTCCTACCCCCTGAAACCTTCGATGGCTTGAACTTTCTTCCACTTCCCCACCCATTCATACTCCACCTTGTAAACCGCTTCCCCTTTCCTCCCCCCGCACCTCACTTTCCCTAATCCCCCACCCTCTTTGTAAACTGGAATAGATTCCACGACTTGTCGTAAATTCTTTACCTGATTATGAGAAAAACTTTGTCGCAATTATTCTATTTTGCCAGTGGAAAATAGCATTTTCTGTCTTCATTATGATGAAATTTCACCACATCACGCCTGATACCCTTCTTTTGATATATGTGCTTGGTGTTTTAAGAGCGCTTTTTTGTCCTCATGAAATCCTTAATTATGAAAATTTTTCTTCGAACTGCAAAGATCTTTTCATAAAATAGCATACGGTACAACCAATTTTTATCATCTGTCTATATACCCTTCAGTATAAGTGAGCACAGGGGGCGTAAGTTTGAAAACACTGTCCCCTCATCAGGGCCATACTCTTAACTAAAATTGGAACGCTCAATAGTATAAGATGAATTGGCTTAGAACATGGTAGATACGAGCAACAGTATTTACATTAAATAGCTTACTGAACAACTAATTTGTCCTGTGTACATTCTTTGGTGAGGTGAGCACAATAAGTGTAAATTTGGCAACACTGTCCTCCATAAAGCTCATGCTATATACTAAGATTGAAACACTCTATAGACCCTGCTTAGAACATGATAGATGCGAGCAACATTCTTTACATGAAATAGCTTGCGGAACAACCAATTTGGCTTCTACGTATACACTCGTTGGCTGAGGTGAGCACAAGGAGCCTAAGTTTGGCAACACTGCCCTCCATAAGGACCATACTTTCGACTAAAATTGGTACTCTCTATACTAAAGCATACCCCGGCGCCCAACGGCTGATATTCTATCTCTCCCTCTCCTCGTTTCACTTTCCTTCTCGCTCAGTTTGCCGGGAGACTTGAGGAGGAGGAAGGGTAGGAGAGGGGAATTAAAGGAGGGGGTGGGAGGAGGGAGATTGGGAGGAGAAGGTGGAGGAGGATGAGGGGAGGGAGAGAGAGAGAGACGCCGTGAGTCGAGCGACTGGTCCATTGCTCGCTTTCAGGGTCAAGCGAGGACGCAACAGACAGCCTCTCCTCAGCTGCTCTCTTCTTGAGCGATGTGCTTGCTTTCTCGCGTCGCTACCCTTCCCTCCTTCTCGGTCTGAGCCTACCCGCTCGCTTCCTCGTGCAAAACCCCCTTTTCCAATAGGTAGCCACAAAATTCATCCGATACCTCGACAATCACGCGTTACGAAACTTCCTTTCATTAATTCACTAACCTAAGATTGCTCCCACTGAGGTACTTGTATGTTTATAAAGTACTGACGTTTTTCTATTTGAGGAGTGATAACAAAATACCATTAGCGAACAGGCCTTACTTATGTTAGACAGCCAAACGAAGGGAATTGATACTCTTGCCCAAACCTAACATGACACTTCTCAGGCGAAGTTTTTTGTATGTTGGGCCAAATATATTCAATGTTCTACCTAATGATAGTAAAAAGGCATAGTCTAACTTCTTTAAAAAATGCCAAAAATTGACTACATATTTGTATGGATTTAGAAGACATATTTTGATAACATCTATAGTTCAATATGGTCTGTCTCGTTGTTAGGCTCCAATGCGTAGGTAAACCGTCGGGTATATTTGGTAAAACCATGGTAAATTGATGTTCACCTCACTACAGGGTTTTCCTCCGGGGTTACCTTTAGCTCCCTTTTCAGCTGCGTTTTTTCTTTCTTCAGTAAAGTATTTGAGAGTAATATAAATTAATCGCATACTTTATCACAGTTTACATTCTCATTCTCCGGTGATGCATCTGTTTCATTCACCTTTCTCCTTCCGGAGACTTGACGGTGAGTTCCACGGCCACTTTTCCTTTCAAAGGTATTCGTCGTACTCTCTCCTAATGCTCATCTACTTTTATCTTATTTTTTAAAACATTTCTTTTGTATGACATTGAATGACTGGTTGCCGCTTGATTAGAACAGTCATCAAACTTCGTAACCAGACCCCTTATTCCTAGAATTAACTTCTCATTCAATCATTGGAGAAAAGTCGAAACAAGCTTGTGACCATTTGTTTAAACTGCACATAACACTGACCCATACCATTGCTTAACTTTCAACAATATTAGTATGCCATCACGGAGGTACCATTTAATTAAATAATGCCTTTAAACTTAGTAAATACTCTTGAGCACTCACTATTTCTAAAATAGAGCTAGGGGTATTTTTCCAGAAAACGCTTATGCTGATCGGGGAATGACACCAGAGCTCTTTTCCGGTGGATTCTTTTATTTTCACGATTGAACTCCGTAGGTCAGCCGGGGATTTCATGCATGTGCGGTGTTTCAATAAATGGAGCATATAATATGAGAATTGCACCACAATATGGCCTAAATAACTCCAGTAATAGTCTCACCGAGTGAAATTATGATGGCGGTATCTTTGCGCTACCTCGTCCCCTCCGTTAACTGTAATCGAGGATGAATATGCGATGATAAGTTACCCTCATTAGAGATAATTTGAACTATATAGATTGAATATTAATTGAATCAAATTTGATGATATTTAAACAAAAAATAGGCGTTAATTACACTTTTAAAGTATCATGTGAAATTACGATTTTAAAGTATTTGGTACTTATAAATATATTAATCCAAACATGATGAACCGTGCAATTGTTTCGTCATTTTCTTTAATTAAAAAATATCCAAAACGTTAATGTACTGTATCCACACCTTGTGGTGTTATGGACTCGCTTGTTACTGCGTGAATGAGGAGAACTAAGGTAGCATAAAGTCATGGCACAGGGAAGTGTGGAGGAATAATATCATCCAATATTAGGATTGAATGACTCGTGATGCTGACGTCCATTATCGTCCTAAACGCAAGCGTGGCATGCCATTACGCGTCCTTTTATGCGATGATAAAACTATGTCAAATACTCATGTAGTATTTATTTTAAATGTCCATAATTTAGGTGCTAGAGAACCGGTGAATTCCTTTTACTAAAATCTTTTTAGTGGGGATATCCTCACCTTAAGCTTTTTCAAATTTTTGGTGGCCTTTTAGCCCAAGGCTAAAAGGCCAACTCATGCCTGTAACCACGGTGATGGTTACATAATTTCACTATTTGCACATTCAATCCATTGCTTCCGTATTTTTCGTGTCAACCTTGCATTTCCTTTCCAAGAACTGTTCCACTAATACGCTTATAAGTTAAACTTTTACATATTCCTTAGTTGTTCTTTCTTCTCTATTTCATTTAGTAAATTGAACAAGTTCTTTAATCTCCGTCTCACTGAGAGTCATAAGAGTCAGTGATGCTTGAGGCTAACCTTTGATCTCTTCTATTCACTTACTCTTCCATTTGTCCCTCATGGTCAAACTAATCCATACATTTAAATTGCTGTTGTGCACATATGGAACCAATATGCGAAAGTGAATGCAGACGCGTTAAGTGTTCTGGCGTGCGTTCCGACGGTTGAGATCACACGAAGAAAACTAGTGTTATTTTTTGTTTTGCCAGGAGAGGAATAATGGTTGCGTTAACTACGCCCACGTTTGAGGCTGGGCTCGAGTGCACTGGTCATATGTTAGTGGGATAAAACTCCATCAATTCACTAGGCTATCTGAATCAGTCGACTATTGTGACATATTTATAACGCTATTTTTGTCCTGTCCTCAATCGTTGCGGTTGGGTGTCAGTCCAGCTTGTTGCTCGTTGTTATAAACGTCTCTACGTTTGAAGTATTATAGCTCATTTTAAAATACTCGCCTTATTTTATCTACTATTCCTTTCTTGGCTATTGTTGTTTTTTTTCAGTAGAGATGTCAACCCTGGAGGGAAAAAGTCGTATATTTTAAAGGTTAAGGGTTCACGAATCTCCTGGAGAATTGATTTCGTGTAAACTAATGCCATTCGGGCAATTGGAAATCTTAAGTGAGGCAAAATGTGACTTGATGGAATCGGGAGCACATGCGTTGTTATTTGAAAATATTTCTACTCTTATTAATTTAATCCTTGCCTAATTAATAAACATTTTTGTTTTTTTTGTGTAAGTTAAATAGCTAAAATAATCCCTTTTCACTCGACTTGCATTTATTATTTTACGTTTTAGAATTCAACCTTTGAGTGTTTAACTATTTCTCATGGTTTTCATAGCAGTCAAATTTAGTTTGGAGACTTGCTAATGACTCAAGTTGTAGTTTTTCTTTTGCAAGTCTTTCTTTTCCTTTTGTAAGCTAGGGTCATTGGTACTGTGTAAATGAAAGTCATAGGCAGATGTATATCTGACTTGAGACAAAATCTGAATATTTGCAATTGAGGAACACTTGCGTTATTATTTACAATTATTGCACTATAATTTTAGCCACTGCAAAATAAACATTGTTTTGGTTTTTTTTCATTTGAGTGATAAAGCTGAAATATTCAATTTTAATTTGACTGGGATTCAGTATATTATTTTAGTAAAGTTCAGTATATTATTTAAACAACTTTTTCATGGTTTAGGTTCAAAGTAAAATTTTGTTTTGGGAACTGATAATGGCTCAAGTTTTTTTTGTAAGTCTTACGGTCTTTGCCACAAAGGGCATATGAGGTACGAGTGGTATAACATGGCTTTGGTCGATTCGCGTGGGTCCAAAGTTCCTTGAAACTCATGTTGAAAGGGCGGCAGGCGAGACGACTCGGCGTGCCTCACCGCACCACTTCCTCCTCGCATCAATGATTCCTGGAGAGACGTCATTCTCTCTCTCTCTCCTGTTCTCGGAATTCCTTTTTCGTGAAAATGCCCTTAAAATTGGGGCTCTCTTACCTTTAGTGGATCTGGATTGATTTTTCGGTCCGCACGTGATACCTTTCCTTTCTCGATTTCTGGAAGTCGGCTTATTATTTTAACTGAGGGCCCAGAAATTCTATAAGAATGGGTAAATCATTTATGAGGCCAGTCTGAAAAGGGATTATTATTTCCTTTCTGCTTGCTAGTAATAACCTTAATATCCTTAATAATGACGCGGTTATTTGCGTATATATGTTGGCGTTCCTTAGAAATAGCACATTTTGTGCTGGTAAATTATATCTTGAAATAAGAGTATATACATTTCAGATTGAAGAGACATGTGAAAAGATGGAGCACAAAATGGGCTGAAATTTGGCAGGTTGTTGCGCCTCAAGGTGTAGACATCTGCATTTAACTTCTTCAGTCACTATACTAGTTAAATTATACCTACCATGATCTGAGACCAAAAGGAAGCTGATATTTGGCTCATGCAGAAAAAAAATAATATTAAATAAACTAAACGTTGCTTACGTTCAAAATTGAAATCGAAAGTGTTCGGAGAGGTCAAATAAATTAATGATGTCGTCTTGACTGAGCGGAATTAGGTCATCACAGACGTCTCTGACATTAAATCATTATTACACCACATGAATATCCATCCTCTGAGTGGTGAAATATCGACCCAGGCGGGACCCGAACCTGCCACTTCCAGAATGGCAGGCTAGGATGTTACCATACCGCCACCGAATCCAGTGAGGTCAGAGGTCAGAGATGATATGGAATGAAAATAAGGCATGGGTTTTGTCATCCATAGCATTGTGCTAAAGTATGTTTTCGAATATTTTTCAATGTAGAATGGACGGTTTTAGTGGATTGGTGTAACTGAAACGCTTCATGTTCTCATCTCCGCTTAAACAGTTATATTTTGTAGGGGTCACGGTGGAAAGTCCGAGCGTAACACCTTTCAAAACGTGCGCTAATCGTTTGAAGCCATTCAGTTTCCCTTGCCAACCGGCACTTGAAAAATCGCAAACGTATATGTTAAAACGTACAGAACTCACCCCGCCGGCCGTTTTCGGCCGGTGGAGTGAGTCCTATAGGTGACGAGGTTAAAGGCCCCATTTTATCCTTCCTATCTCCCTCCCCCCAATCGTTCTCTAACCCCTCTTCCCCCTAGCTTCGCGAGCCCCTACCCCCCTCTCGACCCAATCCTTTCCCAACTAGTAGTTACCTACTAATTCTTTCTCACGTTCCTCTCAGCATCCTCGCGCAACATCTGCTTTCTCCAAAACGGTCTCTCCGAGGTCGCTGTTTCGTTCGGATCCGAGGGGCGATCACGATAACTCCGTGCGCGCTGCTTAACTGAATTTTTAAAAAGGATGGTGCTTACTTGCGTAAGCTCTGGCGTTAAGCGATGAGGGCCTGCCCAGATAGTCGTACATGGACTTCATTTTGGTCTGCAGAACCAAATGAATGGAAACATACATTTTTATCGTGAATGGTAAATGTTGATCACGAATCTGATCGTCGATCTCCTGAAAATTGCATTATTTCGGGGGGATAAAGCTTGTTGAAGTTGACAATAAAGTTATTTTTAAAATATTTTATTGCGCTATAATGTTACCTACATGTAGACAAGATTAGCTCAAGGAGACCACATTTTTCTCGACCATGGAGGTCAGAGGGATCAAATTTGACTCCTGATTCACTTTCACCTTTTAGCTCGTTGCTTTATTCGTCTCATTGAAAACAAATACTGAATCGTCATTACTCTTTGCAAAACATCCATTTTCCGGTAGCTACTCCACAGATAAACAGGAGTCAATTGCAAGGACGAACGCGTCACGTCACGCGTTTACCTCTGTCCTCTATTTTAATCTGGTGCTGCCGATTTAGCGAAATCCGGGTCTGTGAATGACTCACAAAAACGCACAATATAAATGACGCAAAACCTTTGTTTTCTATTTATAAAATTCTCAGTAATCAACTTAATAAGTAAATAAATATATTTTTATATTTAGGGTTTTAACTTGATTAATGTTTTTCACCTGCACTGAAAACGACTTTTCAACCGAAGATTGTTTTGCGATTCTGTAAAAATTACGGTGGTTAGTAATTGATTTATTCCTATAAAATATTTTTAAAAAGTATACGAACTATACAATGTAAAATTTCTGACTACATGATTTCTATGAGTAAGAAATTCCTTTTTTTGATTTGAAAATTTTTGAAATTATGTCTCCGTGAAGTGCACACACGTATTATTTGAGATGAAAAAAGATTCTATTTCTTGGCAAATATCTCGAAAAGTGTTATGCTTAGAGAATGGTATTCTGGTATCGCCATAAGATGAGATATTTTTTTTATAATGAGCCCATATTCATCGATTTTGACGTGAAGTGATATCTCGGTCAAATTACCATTAGTTTCCTTAGCGTACGTGGTAGATTCCTATTTTTTTTACCTTAAGCGACGTACGAGGGGACCCGGGAGGATATAGAGACCGGAATTAAAGCTAGATACATGCGAGAAGGACCCGTTCCTGGTGGGGAGATTTCAACGCTCGCAATACCGCGGATGCGATGGCAGCGGTGAATTCGGGTGGATGCGCATTGATCTGCGGCCACGGCCGCCTGCGCCTTTGTGAGGAAGTCCACGGAGGCTGTCCATTTAGATTAACCACGTTTGATGCTGATCGGCACGTGGGGATCGAAATTCCCCCGAAAACAATCCGATCTGAAAAATTCTACTTTTCATTTGGTAATTGGCTAACCATAAACAGCGATCCTTACACTGGCACGATGAACTAATAACAGCGTTTTAAGCGGCACCCAAACCAAGGTTCATCGATTCAAATGACATAACTCGTGAGCTTTTTTGCGGTATGTTTAGTTTTTACATATTTTGTATTAATCAAATTGCTTTAATATGAAAAATTATGTTTTTTAGCGTCAAAGTTGTCCTGGGTGTTCAAGATTTTTGCGCATGCATTAAATTTTGCAGCTTCACGTTTCGTTTGCGCTGGATGACGAACAGATTGTAGATGGAATGTAATGTGATTTTTTTCATAGATAATGCCTATAGTGTGTCGTATTGTTGTAGTTGATGGTGTATGTGCTTGCTAACTTGGTGATATTTTGATGCTTCATTCGGTTTATTGAAATATTTCTAAATATATTTAAATGCTGGCAAGTTGTATAAAAGTGATTATAATAATTTACCAAACCGTTAAAAACCATTCTTTGGTCGTTAAGTTCTAAGATTGGTAGACTGCAGCCCTACATCCTTCCATATATAATGCTAGTTCCCGTACTCCCTAGTATTTTTTACTATGTGCTTTCTTCTTTTTTGAGATACGTATTCTTCCCGTGGCCTTCCTCCTGGGACTGTTCCCTTTATTTTTCCTTCATTTATATTCTTCACTAAGTCGTTGTTCCTCAGGGTGTGCCAAATCCATCTGGTTCTTCTTTTCTGCATAGTCTTTCGCATGGTCCTCTCCTCATCTACTCTTCTCTATACATTTCTTCATTTCTAATTTTATCCGTCCATTTGATCGTCAACATATTCCTCCTACACAAGATTTCGAATGGTTCTAATCTTTCCTGGTCTGCTTTTTCAACGGCCCATCTACTAACCTGCAACTACGCAAATGGTAAAAAAAACTGATAGGATAAAAATGGATTTTTCCATCAATGACGCTCACGTCAATTAACCAAGAGTCTGGCGTAATTTACAAAACTCTTAACTCTCAGCTGTTGTCAAGTTAACGAAAAGGTACGTCATCTTATAGTAAGATTTAACCAGACATTGCGAATAAAACCGGTCCCAAGTCAAGGGCTTTATCAGTCAGATGGGACCTCAAGCTGTGGTTCCGTTTTTCGCTTTTCGTTAAGAGCAGGATAAAGCCTACGCCTGGTTCATCTCCATCCTTCCTCCATTCCCTACATAATTCTTGCCTTACCAACCCACCCATCAGTCATAAATGGAGAAAATGGCATCCGTTGGCGGGCACCTCACCAAAATAAACATATTGAATGTTCTCCAACACCTCTTCACCTTCTTTAAGACCTGACTAGACAATATAAAGCCGAGTCTAAGAGTTAAATCCTAAGATGACAATGAAGTACCTACCTATATAAAATAACAACGAAGTTTTATAGGTACATATTTCAGAATGAGTGGTTGTAGACCGAGTAAGACATTTTTTAGATGTATCGCAAAATTTAGGACGAAAACAAAATAGGTTGAGGAAACAAAAAACATGGATGAAGTTGGCATCCCCACAGAAGGTATCCTATGTAAAGAGATTATTCTAAGGAAGTTTGATGGATTAATGGGGTCCCAGGGAAAACAACGTAAAAAGTCCAAAAACACCTGGTCAGAGGAAATACGGAGAAACCAGAGTGAAAGAATGATTACATTTTGGGAGAAGAAGAGGGAGACAATGAAGCAAACCAATTATTTCCCACGATTTACAGTAGGCCTAACACTAAAATGAAGAAGAGTGTATCAACGACGGATTAACGCTGGAAAGAAGGAATAATTGAGTATAAAGGTGATTCAGCTGTGATGTAAAGATATTTTGCGAGTAGACAAGGTCAAGGGTAGTTTAATTTCAGGAGAGATTATTAGATACAGAAGATATGCGGTGGAATAAGGGCCGTTGAGAAATAGTTCAACGGAAATTCCGTTTATGTAACAAGTTTGCATCACTTGTGGCGAGGACTGACACGTGGAGTGAAAAGGTTAAAAGAAAATTGTCGGAGCTGAAACTTCAGTTTAAGTTGGAGTGATGGAATCAATTTTGTTTGAAACCGTCTCAGATAGGTGTAAAAAGTCATAAGAAATGACGCAAAAATTGTATAAGTTCGTGTTAACACCCCATTTTTGTTCAAGACAAGACTTAGTTGAATACAAAAAAATATCACCTTTCAAAACCGGTATCCCCGAGTCTGTGTCAGTAAAAAGTGTTCGACGGACTCACCCAAATTTTTAGTATCTGTATACTTCTTGAAAATTGTTTGCTATATTAACCTCAGGATTTTCATTAATGCAGTCTGAAAATGATTGTCAAATAGCAGTTTGGATTCCAATGCGTTATGGAAACAAACGATATTCATAAAGTCAAGTGGGAGAGCCCAATACATAGGTGTACACCTATGGACCTTGTGGGAAAGGAAGCCAGGCTAGAAAGATCGCAGAACAGACCAAATGAATTGAGAGGTCTGAAAGGAACATTGGGCTGTTTTCTCAAATCTCCAACTGAGAAAGCTACTGCGAGTTTATATTCCATAGAAACAATGCTATCCTTCCACAAAGTTACATCCGAGTCAGTAGATGCATACATACTACATTGTTACAGGGCTGGACTAAATTTTGACCCAAAACTTTGGCAAAAGCATAACAATTTTCCGTGAAAAGTTGTGCGAAATCAATTTAAAAATTGAAAAATATTTACGGTTCATCAAGGTGTGCACGGTTAAGATAGAGCGATATGTTTCCCTATTCATAACATAGACCACCGTCGAATTTCATTTCATATATTAGACAGTTGAAGGAAGTATCAAGTAAATATAGTAATAACTTGACTTATTTATTTCATACCATACGCTGAACACGCCTTCATGGCCGAAGGCCTTTATTCAAGCTTTGATAAAAAGTGTTACGGTGAGCAAAAGGTTTTTTAATAATTGAGTAAACGTACAGATCACACGCCGTAACATTTCTGACACGAACTGTTCGTCTGAATTTGCTGATCATCATCATTAGCAGTCACCAATCCTATGATTGGTTTGCTGCCGCTCTACACTCCACTCTCCTATCACCCAACCGTTTACTTGCTCATCTTTCAAAATAATGTCACTCTGGACCGCAAAGCCCTACCATGCACGACACAAAACAGCTACTATTATTTGGTAGAAATATCGAAAGTAGCACAGGAAGTGGCTGATTATTTATTGCCATTAGGAAGTGGTCATCCATTTCTTTATAACGAGGTGAAAGTCATTGAATTTTATTTCTTGTATTACCTCGTACAAAGCACCTTAGAGTCAAATTTACTTGACAACTGGAGACCTTTGGTAGAAAAAATTAGGGAGGATTAGACTTTATCTGCTTATTTGAAACTGTTTGATGTCTGGCATATATCATTTACATATCTAGTCCTCTAGAGCTAGAACTAGAACACTCCGAGGAAGCCTCCATCAAGAGAGAATCTGCTCATGTTCACTTTTCTTATTGATGCTATAGCAGGGAGTCCAGTGTTAGGAAAGTGAGATCTTTTTATTTACACTGAAGCAAAATTCGTTGAATTTTACGTGTAGTAATATCTCGTTCAAAACACCGCAATTCTCCGGCTGGGCTGATGCGCCTTTTCCCTGCACACGCGTGTATTTCTTTGCTCCAACTCGGCAGGACCAGCCTCTTGCCGGCCTCGGCTACGTTCCATCTCACGGCGGGGCCTTACGTGAGTGGAGAGAGTGGTGGAGGCTGTGAGATAGAAGAGATGAGGAGGCACAGGGAGGGCGGTCTGTGGAACCGTGAGAGGTCGTCGCCGTGCGAGAAAAGCCAGAGGAGGCTCCAGGAGGAGAGGAAGGGTGTGGGGGGGTGGAGGAGAGGGAGGAGAGGGAGGGATGAGGAAGAGAGGGGTGGAGGAGTGGGGGGGCGAGGGCGGAGTGCAGACGAAGGAATTCCAAGAGTGGAGGAGGAGTGTGAGGAGGAGGGGGGGAGGGAGAAGGTAGAGGAGGGGGCGGGGGCAGTAGTAGTATGGTGTGGTGGGGGTGGGGGAAGGGGGGGACGGGAAGCCAGCTAAAGGCGGTAGAAAGACCGATCCCTTGCGAGTCGGGTCGTTCCTTTACCTTCCGTGACGATGGTCCCAGGCCAGCTAATGCCCCGTTCACAAACGCAGGTATGAAGGTGAGCACAAGATACGAATCGTTTAAAATTTGTTAAGGTGGCTGGAGTGGTCGTGGTGGGTCATGGAGTGTGCGCACATAAACAATTTTTCAAGTGAGTTGAAAAATAATCGAAAAGCTTCCAAATATTCCAACAGGTAAGGTTCACCATTGCTTCCAACGTTTCGTTGGGCGACTCGCCCATCTTCATCAGGAATCCTGGTGGTGTGTGTATGTTTGTAACGCTCGAAATGTGACTAATCACGTGACTAAGGAGTCATATGGTGCAATAACAATCGGTTCGAGATTTGGGTTTGTTTTATTCACTTGAGTGGATAACTTCAGCGTCCGCATAGTTGATTGCGTCTCCAATCGGGATTTTCAATTCGATCAACAATATCCCGGTGTGAATAACTAGATCGGGAAGGATGCGTGAGATTTTTACGAGTGGTTCAAATATGCCAAAACCTCGAAAATTCGTGATTGTACCTCCTCAGGTAGTGGATCGGATTTATCTGGAATGGTGCAAGCACTTCCCCCATTGAGTCATTCGAAGTGGAACTTCCAAAAGAAATATTTGATGTAATGGAGAATCCTATCTGGTGGAACACCAGAGAGATTTTCAATCATCAGATTAGCCGAGAAAGCTTGAATTCATTCATCTGTTTACCCGGTTAAACTCACCTTGCATGCAGTAATGTAGGTAAATGATTCAAAATTTTATTTTGCATATTTGCCTTTTTTGAAAGATGTAATGACTTGAGTTTCCGGGGCGGTATTCGAAATGTAGTCGATATCTATATTTAAATATGTTTTTTCTAATCTTTGAGTCGTCTTAATAACTTGATATTTGGTTTCTACCATTATAATAATGTTTAATGTATTTTTTCGCGCTTGTAAGAAAATCAGTTTATGTAATCGTATTATCACGACTTATATGTCATGTGCCATATGGCTACTTGTTAATATAGCATTGTCGGAAAGTTAGCTGAATTTTCACCACAGCTTTTTTCCACATTTAGTATTATTTTCACCACCTGAAGATGTTACTCTGTAACGAAACCATGGTCCTGAAAAATAAAACTAAATGTTGAAAAAGCTGTCCTGAAAATTCATCTAACTGTCTTACTATGAAAGACTTCCACAAAGTTACGCCCGAAACAGTTTCTTATAAAAACATAGCATTACATTTTCAAAACTCAAGGCTGTGATATGCAATTTCTTTTCACTTTAATCGATAGATATTTCACTAGATATTGCTATCAAGAACATATATCAAAATTTTCACGTAAATCTGAATGTAGACAGAAATCGCTCCAACCGTCTTAGAGCAGAGTTCACTGCGACTGTGTACCAAGAATAAATTTAAAATATTTTCACCGATCATACGTTACACATTATTGTTTTTATATGAACCTCGATATAATTGGTGTGAATAGTCGCGGTTTGTGTTGCCTGGGCGAATTCAGAAAATTTTGTGTGGAAAAAATTAATTTCAGAAAATCGATTCTCTCTTTCAACATAGTGTGTCATCACCAAGGACGGACAGGGTTAGAAATATCACTTTTCTTTTGTTGTAACCACGAATGGTGGGTATAATTTCGACATTTTTGGACCTTTCTATTCGGCAGTGTATCTCGCATATATGTTGTCACTTTTGTCAGTTCTGGAGGAGTAACAATGATATATCTGCGTCACCCTGAAAATTATGTGATCGAATGCTTGTTCATCATCATTATGTGCCTCATTACCGTATTACCTCATTCCGTGCAGTAAAACCCTGGAAATATATTCAGGAATATAGAGCATAGACGAAAACGTCTCTGGTCAGCAGCCTTGTGAGCAGTACCCAGCGTTAGAAATGTCTCTGTGTGTACAGGCCTTTTACTGAGGGCTCGCTCAAGCAATCCCTTTCCTCTTTAGATATTTGTAGCGAGATTTTCCCCTAGTCAAAATATAGTCCATGTTCAAATTTTATTTTAATTCAAGAAACTATAAAAAGCATGGAGTAAATATTGTAGTTTACAAATAAAACAATACGTAGTTTTTCCTCTTAGTTTTTCAGGCACAACACCCGATGTCGATCATCTGTGAAACCTGGGACGTACAATAAAGCTATTATGCGGAAAAACTAAGTATTTTTTTGAAATATAAAGCAGTTCCACAAAGTTCAATTGGATACAATTAACTATAAAAATTGTAACAATAATTACGCAAACACTTTGTTTTAAATTGCTAGAATTCTCAGTAGTTAACTAAATATACATTTACTTGTTAAAAAGCCAGCTGAAAACCTTGACAGTTCGTGAGAAATATTTAAAATTTATTTATTTGTTTGAAAAAGATACGTGTATTTTGAGACACCCGCGCTATTTGTCAATTAGTGGAGAACGTTTATGGGAGCTCGCTTGCCACCTCTAGGCGCAATTATGAACCCCAAAGCCAAGTAACTGAATCATACGTACGTACGCGTAGCGTATTATATAGTGGATAGGGTTTTAGCTTGACTCATCTTTTTCACGCTGTGCACTGAAAACGCCTTCACAATCGAAGATTTTTTGCAATTCTGTAAGAATTATTGTGGTAAGTTGTGGATTTATTTTTCAAAATAGCTGAAGAAGCATGCAAACTAAATTTTTTTTCAATTTCTGACGAGATCCATTTGTTAAAAATTCCTCATTTTTTATTATTGAGCCGCTTTAGTGCATTTCCCATGGGAAATGGCTGTTATGTTTTGGCAAATATCTCTAAGAGCATGATGTTTTATTATCGTTGTAAAGATGAGATACTTTTCTTTATGATCAGACCAAATTATTGAACTTTGTGTGAAATGATATCTCGCTCAAACTACCTTAAGCCCTGCACACTCACTCAGCAACATTTCTTGCGTATTAGCTGACGCGGGACGTGGTTATCGGTAATGTTCTCCATATCCTCCAATCTCATATCACATGCTGGAATGCGATATCGCCTTGCTCTGTATGGAGTAGAACTCATTAACTTTTTATAGTGATCTGGGAGCAAAGTATTTCGCCTCTCCTTCATTTATTTGGGAGTAGAGAAAAAAAGTTTTATGGAGAGGAAGATTTTTAGATGGAAGTGTTGAATTTTGATCAAACTAGTCAGCGAATATTAATATCGTTTTATGGTTTCCCATATGTTTTATTGTTTATTTTCCTGGGAAATTATGAAGAGAACATGATCAACGTGTATGTTCCCCGGTTACGAAGCATGATGATGATAAATTACCTCTAGTCCAATAAATTATGCATTGTTCTACTAAAATCGCTAATTATGTATCAAACAATTCTAGCGCAATTTATTTCATTTGCAAGATAGTCACCCGCACTTAATGTTTCCAGGGCGTATGTCTCTAGAACTGATACAATAGTAGTGACAAAATAAGAGAAATTCACAGCCGAAATTTTAGATAAACTATTCCTTCTTTCCACGCACCATTAGTCATTATAATAAAAAGGGCGTGACACTGACATAAGACATATTGTTAATACACAATTCACTTCTGTCCTCTCCCCCCTCCTTTTCACTGTTCTCCCCCTTTCCATGGCTGGCATTCTGACCAAGACTCCTTGCCTATTTTTCCCAACTCATGGCGGGTGGCCGTCACAAATCGAGCGGCTACTGAATGGCGTTCCATCTTCCACCTCAGTTTCTGGCTCCCCACGAACAAACAGCGTTGTCAGCTCCAACAACTAAATGCACGTTAGATGGCCAGGAGTCGCGTCAACCGCTGTTTTTAGCCTTAACAAAGAAGTCTAATATTCCCCATCCTTCTTTTTCATCCGCTCATTGGACCGCCACTGGCAAAGTTAAAAAAAAACTCCCGGCACCAACACAAGGAAATTCGCACGCAGTAAACTTGGCAACACAGACGATAAGGGACAGAAGTCAACCTCACGGCAATTGGAGAGAGATTGAGTTACCCCCTCGAATTGCATTCCATGCCACTCTTCTGTGATTGGCTGGAAAAGTGATAGGCACACCAACGCATTCAGAGTCAGCCGCCATGAGTTAGGAAAAAGGGTCACGCCGTATGCTTCTGCGTCGTCTCTCAGGGTATTATTTTTATGTAGACTCGGCCACTGGCTGTGCCTTCGTGTGCACACATGAAATGTTGCTCGCTATCGATTGCCGCCATCCTACCCAAAATGGATGGGAGCAGGAATTTAGGCAAATTGTGGCACAATTAATGTTCCCGTGATTACAGAGCTCTACACCCGCCCCTCATCTTCCCACCTATTTCCTCGTATCCCCCCCGCTCAGCTCCGCAGTCGGACGTGGACGACGGATAGATGAGAGGGCGCACTCGTCACCCGCCCACGCCTTTTACACCCGACCTTTCCCCTTCATCCCATCACTATAACACCACTCTTTCTCCACCCTCCCTCTCCATCTCTCCCCACCTCCGGAGGCAAAAGGGCCTTCGCTTCGCTCTCTCTCTGCCTTGTCCCTTTCTCTTATCAGCGAGGTCCCTTAACTTGCTTCAGACCGGCGCACTTAATTTCCCCTAAGTAATCCGGAGATTCGAGTCTCTTAGCGCTTTAAGTGAACGCGGCTGATTTTCGGTCAAAGTAAAAAGCGGGTGGGTTTCCGTAATAAACGGCCGTCTCTACCTCTCTCTCACTCCGCCCTCCCCCTACCATGCCCCCGTGGCATGCTGGACGTCCTAAAAGTGAGTGAGTGAGGATGGAAGATAAGTGTGGGGAAGGGTTTAGTGGAAGGAGAGGAAAGTCCTCCTGAGTAGGATTCTCGTGGAACGGGCCGGGGGCTGCCGTGTTGTAGTTTCCACCACTTCAAGGGATGTTATTCGGCGTGGAGAACATTTCTGATCCTCTCTCTCTCTCTCTCTCATCTCCCTGGGGTTGGTTGGCTCGTCAAACTTGTTCAACGAGATCAGTTAGTTATGACTTCATTCGAGATGAACACTTAGTAGTAGGGTCATTCCTGTTCTTGTTGATTCAAGTATTAAGTCTTTTAACGATATGAGACATACTGACTCGGCCTTTATTTTGTGGTAGCGTAACATACTCTAAGAAAAACTATATGGTGATAATATTGCGCCATTTATTTCTATTTAACCACAGTTTCGACCATTAAGGACCGGTTTCCCTAAAATTTAAAAATGGAAACCATAGTTTTTAGGTTCTAACATTTATGGAACTCATTACAAAATACGGGTTGGAAAAACTATCACTTTGATAACTTATCTCCAAATAGCCTTTCGTTGATCATTTAATTCATCTATCTAGTTATTATTCCTCCAAATGGTCCATGGCAAATCTACCCATCTTGGTTACCATAGATCTCATAAATTACCACAATCTATAAAGTCCAGTAAGTTATGAGACCAATAAATTTTTCGAATGTTTCTGCAACGCATGTTAAGTGATACATAGGCTTATAAATACTTTTACTCAACTGGATACGTGTCTATTGTTTCTGTTGTCGGTCATTAAATCATTTTTCATTGCCAGAAATATATCTTGAACTGTCACTTGTACTTGTAGTATGCCTTTAGTAGTTAGTGTTTCATTTTTCTTTAAACGAAAAGTACTTTTTATACATATTCGTGGGCGGTGTCAGCATCTCGCGTTTAGACATTCAATAGAAATCGGATAGGTCAAAAATGTGTGATTGTGTGAGTCAGTATATTCATGTTTCACACCTCAATTCAGTATGCCTCTTTTCCAATCTCATCCATTCACATGCTCTGCGTAAGATGATTTGACCCTGTCGCTGGAATAGCATAATAAGTAATGTAGCGTAATTATTGGGAACCATTTTCATGCCAAGTGGCAGCAACTCGGTTTTATGATAAAATGTCAACAAACTTATATTCTGCTAAAGCTATAACGGGACTAGGACATGACCTAGGACACTTGGACATGTTTTTTTAAATGTTTTTCATGTTTTACCAAATTAACATTAAAAACCTGGCAATTATTTGATAAAAACCCCAATATCATAGTAGATGTGATACGCCATTTTTGAGGCATATTTTTGTAATTTTAGTTATTCAGATATTTGTTGTATTGGTCATACAGCTAAAGCACGACACCCACTGATAATTCAAGTTGATGATCTCGCATGACCCGGATGTATTCAATTTAAAATAAACCAATTTTATATTCTTTTTTTCGCATTCTTATTTATAGACTCATTTAAAATCTCTTACGACTGTTCTGTTTTTTTTTGTGACTCAAATAAATTAATTTTAAGTAAGACTTTAATGCGCAAAAGAATTTAGTACATAAACTGGATACCGATAAACTGGTACCGATACAATAAAATAATACTTGTGTGCCAAAACACGTGTTTCACAGTATCCGGTTTAAGTGCATTTTTAGATGTAGAGCTCTTAAGTTTCCAACCGGGTGATGGAGTTGAGCAGCACTGACGTTTCGAGGACGTCGCGTCGTAGAGATGATGGTAGACTACGTCTTAGAAACGGCGGAGCAGTTCAACATCATCACCCGGTTTGAAACCCAAGACCTCAGGGTTGTTTGAGCGGATTTATTTTACATTTTATTTAAAAAACAAGGAAGTTTTAGTGCATAGATTTCGTTAGAAATTTAAGTGTGTAGTATGTACTAATTCTCAGATATTTAGTAAAAATAAATTGAGCAATTCGAACTTACCGTGGTAATTTTTACAGATTTGCAAAAACATCTTCGGATGTGAAGGCTTTTGCAGTGTACGGCTTGAAAAAAATAAGTCAAGTGAAACACAGGTATGGATATTTATTTAATAACTGAGAATTTCAGTCATATAATGCAATGTATTTGCGCCATTAATATTACCATATATTATTTATTTAATGCATCTTTCAGCTGCTGAAATTAAAAAGTAAACTTCGAATGTGGTCTCAATTATAACAAGGTAAAAATCTCGCTCAAACCACATTATGCCTCAAATCTTACGAGTGCATTTTGGTGGACGTGGTGATGAGATAGGTCAGATTGACCGGTCAGAACTGTTTATCAGAGCGAGAACTCAGATATGTTTTCTCTGTGCCCAACCATTGCGTAACTGTTCGCTGCTGCTGCGAATGGTGTGAATCTTGGGTGCCTCGTTCTCGAAATGAGTCACGTGTTTTACGACCTTTTTTTATTGCCTGGTGGCCAAAGGAGAACATAGCGGTGATTTGAATCAAATATGAATGCCTCAACAACACTCAAGTTTCTTAATGACCCACCGTCTGCACAAAAGAAAAACCAGTTCTCGAAACAAAGGACTACCCATTCGAGATGGTGGAGGGGCTCGGTGGCCGTCGGGATGAACAGGTTATGTGCAGCGGGGAAGGAATTGATCACACCGCCACTGAAAGCGAAATTCACGGTATCGCGGCCAACTGCCCCTCTCCACCCACGCAACATCACTGTTTGCCCTTGCTCGTTTATTTGTAGTAAGGATAGGTGTAAGGGAAGACGACCGACAGCGGAAGACAGCGTCACCGTTGAGAAGTGGTAAATTGGTGATCAGTAACAGAAGACCTCTTTCGTCCTGTCCGGCCAATCGTCCCTTGAGCCGTGCCTAGTGAAAGTTTTCATGGTTGGCCTGCTCATGGCCGACGTGAACATGCATTTATTATCTGTTGAACACCCGCTTTTTGGAGACGCTTTAATCTTCTGCTCTTCCCCATCAAATTTACAGCGCCATTTACATTTTATAATTCATCTGCGCATTTCACCTTCTATTTGGGACCAATGAAACAAGCGGAAAAATTAATAAGGAGTCCCGAACTTTAATTAAATATTTCCGGCAACCACTAATAACGTTTAGCTATAGGCCTTATTTAAATATATTCTTATAAATCTTGTATGGAGACGAGGCATTGAATGGTGATACGTCAACGCCTTTCGTGGTTCATCTGTTCCCATAGTGTCATATTACCTGGATTTGGCACTACTTGGGTTCACACTACAAAGATAACTACCACAACAGACGAATTACCTGGTTAGCTCAACCATAGTAAGATGATTTACTATGGTACGCGTTTTCGAGATATTACATTACTAGCATAGGCGGGTAGAGAGATACCGCTGTAGTGATGATAGTATTGGAAAAAGGAACACTGCAAGGCTCCATACTGTAAACGAAATGTGGACAAAAACAAAAAGAGATGGCGTAGGGACTTGTTGGGCGTCGGGATGAAGAATTTATGCGCAGTGGAGAAGGAATTGATCAAGCCGACGATGAAAGCGAAATTCACGGTATCGCGACCAACTGTCCCTCTCCACCCACCCAACAACAATGTTGCCCTTGCCTGCTTCGTTGTTGTAGTAATTGATGTAAGGGAAGGGGAGCGACAGCGGAAGACAACGTCGCATTAGAGAAGCGATTGATTGGTGAGAATAGGTGAAACCCCATAACAAGGTTTGCTTACTCCAAACTGCATCTCTGTACTTATGTGAGGCACCTGATGATGATGTGAGATCACTTCAAAGCGCGTCACGAATATCATCCGGAATAAAAAAGCTGCGGAATGTCCTTTCAAAAACATTAAGTCAATATATTGAACATTCTCTACTACTACCAGAATTAGAACCCAGGCCCTCGGTATGAGAATACTGTAGCCATTGAAACGATCCAGTCCTTCCCACTCCCCCTCCATCTCCCGTCACACACCTTTCCTAGTAAACCCTTTTCAGCCCTTTTCTTCTCTGCTCTTTTCGTCGCACTCCCCTCATTTTCCTTTTCTCTCACCCTGAATGTATTTATTGCTCCCCCCGTCCTCACCCGGTGGGTGAGGGGGATAGTTCTACAGGTTTATGGCACCAATTTTCACGACTAACGCTTTCGTAACGCTTTGCTGTGCTGGCCCAGGTAAGGCCTTTCTGTTGTTTTTATTCCAGCCCTCACTCCTCTTTTTCACATAAGGATCGTGTTGGAAGCATAATAGAGAGGTGCGCTTTCCGATGCCAGTGTGAAACACATGGTGCACCACATCCTCCTTGCCTATTTCCGTCGGAATCCAATTCCGTATTTCGTTTATGGCTCGTGACTGCTGACTGGATTCAGGCTCCCAGCGATCGCATTCATTCCCAAGCAATACTAACGTGATCTGCTAAGTTTATTCACGCTTCCAGGGGTATGTTTTTGAAATCCATCCTGCAATTTTCTTCCCCGTTCTTGTTCGCTTTCGAGGGGCGGTGGATTCTACGACTGAAAAAATCCATTTTCAGGTCGTTAGACTTTACATCGCCACTTTGGCACCCTAATGAATAAAATTTTTCTGTTTTCACCATTCGACGCTTGAAAGATGTTGCTGGAACGTATTTGCTATCGGGTTTACTTGATGTCCACCACATTCGGGAAAAATATATTTATAAACCTGCCTAAAAATCGGCTATATTCGCTGAAGTTAATACACTTACAAAGTTAAGGTCATCCTTAATAATCCGTGGGGTACCTAAGGACCCAATCGGCATTTCCCTAGGATTGAAGAAGAGAATACATTTAACCATACGGTAGGGGGAATACCTACTGAAGCCATTAAAATGCGCATTCGGCCATATTGAATGGAACAGTCACTGCGTCGAAAACATAGGTATTAGTCGCGGAAATGCCGAGGTATCGTAATGGTTTGTCATTAAAAATGCAAAACGGAAGTAATTTGCAAAATTAACAATACATTATTTATGAAATTTATTTTGCGTATTCGACAAATTTCGCGCGATAGCTCTGCTGGGTGGATCATTTTTCGCAAAAAAACGACTCCCTTTTCGTGCGTCAAGAATCCATCTACTCTCTTCTTTTATCTATGAAGCCAACTAAAATCTCCTAGATGACGCCCACAGTGTCTTTCAACAATTTTATTTAATATATGACATTTCCTTATGTATGCAGCATTTTATTTGTACATGCAGTCCGTAATTATTGAGAAAATAGTTAATCTAGAAATACATCCTGAATGTTCATTTTGACTCATGAGTTTTAGTTTCTCCCTCCACCAAACATGTCCTCGATTGAATAACCATTCTGTCATTTATAGCTGGTTAGATTTTACTTCATCTTTTTCGGATTTATTTTGTTAGTCTGCTTTGACATGCATACTGACTTTTCTTCATTTCCACGCCCAATACTAATCTCAGCATCTTGTGAAAATATCAACATTGACCTATAAATATTTTTGAATTTAAATTTGGCTGTAGCTCTATTCTCGATAATTGGTATTTTCCCTGATAGAATTGCGTGTTAACACGCTATTTCCTCGAGTTAGAACGTAACTATTTTCCATCCATAGTTGGATTAATATTAATTGCATATTACCAGTGGTATCTTATCGATCAAATAACCTCCTTTTACGTAATTTCAAAGAATAGAGGGCTAGGGCGATGAATAAATCCTATATTTATTGGTATATATAATGAGGGGAACATGTATCTAATATCGCTGTAGAGTGGTCTCTGCTTTTCAAGCAGAGACTGATCTCACCGAAAGTCGATTTCCACAATTTAATTTAAAAATTAATGAGGAAACATTCAATGATGATGAAAATTGGTTCAAGGATCAAAAATAAATTTTTTTACCATTTAATATTCTATAAATATTTACGTATCATGTCAGATTTTATCTTAAGGTCGTATTCAGTTCTTAACCACCCTATTTTATAAGTGGTCATCTATCGATTTCGTTCTGTTAATTGACTCGCCCCTTGTATCAAAATTCAAACCTAAATATTTATTGCTATACAGAGCGTTAAAGAAACATGTCAATGCCATTGGACTTGAATTGAAATCTTAGGTATGGCAATGTCAATGCTGAAGTGAAGAAGCGTGTGTACAGTTTTAACTGACCGACGAACTACCCTACCCGCAAACTCGAGGGCAACATGTAGATGTTTATCCCTCTCTGAAGGTACAGTGGAGCATGGAAGGTTGCAGGATTTCTATCTCCACGGCAGCAAAAATGGTTTTGTCGGGTCAGATGGACGTTTGAGCCTATATACGGTATTCAATCGAATATAATGCGAACCTGAATATAACAGGGGCCCGAATATAGTGCGAGCTGGAATATTGTGGCCCCAAATGTAGTGTGCCAGGAAGTGTTTTAGGTTAAAAAATAGGAAAAAAAGGAAAGGACTTTTACATTTATTATTACGATTTAATTTACTTATTTTAATTTTATTCTCCTAGTGCTTCTCCCGTGTATTCGTACAATGTACTTCAAGAATCGTAACACGAACGCCCAATTAATTTACAATTTGACAATACTAAGCAGATGTACTGAAACGCGAGCGGAGATGAGCAATACACTAATATTGTAGAGTAAAAATTACTTGAATATAGTGCGAATGAGACTTTACCACATGCATCAGTGAAGAAATCATCGCTCTAAATTCGGGCTAATATGACATTTCCTATGCAAAATGATGTCGGACTTTACGCGCTCCCCTCATCTCGTCCAATGAGAAATAGACACTTAAATTATTAAAGTTATGGTTACTCGAATCAAGTGCGAGTATGACTTTCACGAGAAACAAGAGCCTGCGTACGTACTGCGTAAAAAGACGAATTCTACCTACCCGTTTAAGGTAGTTTCAGCCAAGGTCTGTAGAGTATAGGTTGTCTCGATTCCTTACCCCTTCCACCTAAGTTTTAGCCCTCTGACTGGAAGTCAGAATGGACCTGCGGGACAGGCTGTATAGCTTACTGCGTGCATTATGAGGCGTAACTTCATTTCAAGGGACGATTAATATACTTGAAGCATTTAGGCTTGAGCATTGTAATACACATTAGGATAGTTTATTTTTTGGTAAGTATCTACTGATTAATAGATAGAGAATTATGTAGCGAGTTTAAAGAATATTGCGCATAACACAGCCAAGGTACAAACTTTCGCGAATGTAGTCATATGATAATCACGTGTATAAAGACCTGTTTTATATATTCCTGTCATATTATTAACATCCTAATAATTTCTAATATCCTTGGTAATGTCATTTTCTACGTAATTAAGCTACTGACAAGCGCGATGTCTCTATCATACCCCAAATACAGGACAGAAGACATTATTTCATCACCATTCGAATGTAGCTGCGAAGCGAATCGTATTATTACCGCGGACTTGAGCGTAATGAAATGAGATATTTGACCGCCAATGAAATAAAACGCCATACTCCAGTAAGATTTTATATCTTTCTCAAGGTTTATATCATTGGGTTTCTCGTCCAGTTGTAGCAGAATATATAATCCATTCCCCTTTCTCATTAAGCCAAATTACTTCTATGCAAATAACTAAAATGAGTTACAGCAAACAAATCGGGTCAGCGGTAGTCCTTGCAGTAGCAGGTGAAATGCAGGATGAATTTCTGAGACCTTTCTTTACCTTTATGCTCAAAACGTAACTCAGCAGCTCTCGTGCACTTAGCTCTCACAAGTAAATGGCCGATGCTGGCTTCCAATGACGTCACGAGACGGAAGAGTGGGGGATCGAGACAACCTGTACTCTGCAGGCCTTGGTTTCAGCGAGAATTTTTCCCTACCTATTATAGAGAAGATATTAAAATTTGATTTAAAAACGTAAGCAACCGTAAGAAAGATTAAGTAAATATCGTAGCATAAATGACGCCAAAAAGTTTGTTACTAATCACTGAGATTCTTAGTAATTACCTAAATATGCATCAATAAATATTCATATCACTTGACTCATTTTTTCACGCAATACGCTGAAGACGCCTTCACAAGTGAAGATTTTTTGCAATTCTGTTTAAAAAATACTGTGGTGAATAATTGATTTATTTTTAAAAATAGTTGAGAATTAATACATACAACACATAGCTAAATTTCTGACGAGAGCCATACGTAAAACATTCCTCATATTTTAAATAAAGTCTCTCTGGACTGCGTACCGGTAATATTTCCCATGGAAATAGGCTGGTATTTTTGGTAAATATCTCGAAAGGTAGTGTTGCAAGTGGCTCGTATTTTGTTATCTTTGGAAATATGAGATATTTTTCTTTATTATGAGACCAAACTCATTGAATTTCATTAGAGGTCATATCTCACTCAAACTACAATACTCGTCCTTTGTTCCGTCTTTTAGTCCCTTCTTCCCAATCTTCTGCAAACCGGTACTCTTTCCTTGTCGAGGTCGAAAGAAAGCAAATCCTCTGGAGGCGTGATTTACTGCCCAAGTGAGGGAGTGGACGAGTTGGGGAGGTATGGAAGTATTCTACCTTCACGTGCTAATCTGCGAGTCGCCTCAAGAGCGTACGGCAGGGGGTGTAAGTATACCAGCTATGGAGGAGTCAGATGATGAAAAACCAGAGGTATCAAGGGAAGAAAGAGGAGTAAATGGGGTTTGCTTTGGTGAGTTCGTGCAGCACCTCCTAGCCTCGTGTGATCGGCTTAACCGTTACCATTGAACCACTTACGTGTATTAGGAAGCCATTTATTAATATTCTCACCTCAACTACACACGGGGCACATTTTACAACACAATAGCGTAATAAAAAAAATTATGGCAAGATAAAAAATCGGAAGAATAACAGAGGAAGACCGAGAATGGCATACATCTGGAAAATTATGAAGGGCGTCAAAGTGAATAATTATGTAGGAATGAAGCGGTTTGCAGAGTGGAATGGATAGGTGCTACAAACTAATATTCGGATTTACGACTACTGACCATTATGACTGCTATTAAAAACTTACCTTCTTCCAGCATTTGAAGCATTCAAGGTGTGAGCGCACGTCGGAGCACATCAGCGCTAATGAACGAATATTATTTGAACGATATGAGCAGACGAAACGTTCGGTAGCCTGCCGGTATGGTAGGAGCCTGTAGCTATGAAGTTTTCACGACTGAATGTTTAGGGAATTGTGTACAAATTCGTTCAAATTACTAATTTAAGGTGGTCCTACCGTAAAATGACTAAAATGTAATTTTATTTATATTTTGGTTATTTGCTGAAAAACATGTGATGCCTGATATATACAACAAAATTTCACCTTTCCACCCTATTTTACTGGCACAATGAACTTCAAATTACATGGGGTTAATGGGAGAAACACGGAGAAAATAGTATTTTTCCATCAAATATAATTTCCAGTTTCGCGTAAAACTCCCGAGGAATAAGAAAGGAAAGCTACCGCGGAAAGGTATAAAGATAAAATATAAAAATCCTATCACCTAATTTTTACAGTTATTAGCTAACTACAGCAATAAATGAAGTCGAAATGCGATAATTCCAAACAAATGGTGCTGCATTCTGGTCCTTTGGCTTTCATTAAAACGGAATTCCATTAAATTGAAAACTGTGTTCATTAAAAATATATTCGTTAAATAATCTGTAAATTTATTTCCTCAATTCTGTTTTTCAATTGCTAATTGCATTGCATGTCATCGGCAAAAGTAGGATTTTTTCAAACCAATTAAACAAAAAGTTAGATTTAAGCATATGCTTTGACTCACGCTGTCGCGGTGGAACCTCCTTGAAAGGTTAATATTTTCACCACGGAGCAACTAAAAGCTTTATATTATATCCATTGTTTGACACTTTACCAAAAATCAGCAAACTGAAAACGATCGTGGACAAGATTACCGATGTACTTTTCTTCTCTAGCGCAGGGATAGAAGAAGTAACACTGCAATTCCACATGGTAATTGATTTATTGACATGACCAGTTTCGCCGCAGAGCATCTGAAGATGGTGCTCTGCGGCGAAACCGGTCGTGCCAATAAATCAATTACCATGTGGAATTGCAGTGTTACTTCTTCTCTCCCCGATATCAAGGAACTCCTCCAAGTAAGGTCTGAAACCATCATCTTATCTAGCGCATTTCAACCCAATTCAAATCTGCTCACGATGTGTTTTGAAGTGCGATGTCTGGTGCGCAGTCTGTAAATAACGGAAAGTAAGTGCGATGGTGTGTAACGAAGAGGAAAATTGCACTAGATCGAATGGGAAGCACCCATTCATCAACTTGTGTCGCTTATCTCTGAAGGGGACGTACAAGCATTGCATTGCACGCTGAGATTTTACTGCTGTGCGGCGCCTTTTTCTCCCCATGCAAGACCACAAAAATTTTATAAAGCCTAAGCATCCTTCCCCCATGTGGATATTTGAAGTCTTTAAAGGAAGAAGTTGTTAGGTCTCCGGGCATCGGCAGCATAACTGGCTAAATCACTTGGGACGATATCGAGGGATCCGCGTACGAGTCCTGGTCTAGGCGATTGATTTTTCCTCTGTGGCATTTCACACTCATGCACACTAGAGGTTGACTTCCAAAAGGCAATACCGTGGCTAGTCCCGGTATCCTCAACATTTACCCTTGGACATATTGAGCACAAGATATTTAAGGCTCTTGTTAGAACCGTGTGGCGATGATACAATCGTTTGCATCAACTTCTATAACTACTGTCACTACTCCATTAACCGTAGCTATTTACGGAAGAATGTATTTCACGCTAGGGATAACTCGTCCAAGAGCCACTAACAGGTAGCATCATGCTGATTTTCTAAAGTATTTGTTTCGAGTGCTTTGTTTTTGTTTTATTTTCGCGTTGAGTTGATCCCTGGCCCGATTTGACCTCCTGTGAATCACTCAACATATTTCCTTTCCCTTTCTACCCTCAAGTTTCGAACTTAACCATCGTTTACGGCTTTTGGTGATAACTTTTTTATTTCTCTTTGTATGGATTGTGAATCTTGACATGTCACGATAAACGCAACAGTATGATAGAGGCAGTTATGTATTGGTTATCTGAGAAGTGATTGCAGTGAGAGCGGAAGGGATAGATATGTGTGGAGTAGATAGATAGTTTTAATATGTGTGGGCGATGAAATAATATGAAATGGATGCTCCAATAATGGAAATTTAGGTAAGGAGCGTGCTTTTTGGTTTGACCGCGTCAAGAGAATGTGCGAGAGTCGTATAAAAAAGAGATTGATGATAGTGGAGTGAATGGTATGAGAGAAAAATGTAGACCGAGAAAGTCACGGTGAATGTGGTTGAAGATGTTCTTCAGAGAAGGGATATTATGAGTCTTATAAACAGAAGGGCATGCAAGAAGGAAAGTATGAGGACAGCCGAAGCAAGAGAGGTATGCAAGAGCAGAGCAATATGGAAGAACTTACTAAATCAGTGACATTTTCCCAGGGGTAACCCCAATAAAATAAGTTGTTCAGAATCCACCTACCTCGAAAAGGAATGGATAAATAGCTATGTACGTATTTATGAACGTAGATATCCATTACCTTGCGTTATTTTCATATAAAATGGTTGACTTTCCCTTTTATTTCACGTGCACTTTGTAAACGAACGCAATATCGTATTGATTAATTGTGAATTTTGTGAAAGATAATCTTTGGTGAAGGAACATCATGAGTCTTAAGGAAAAGAGAGTCTTTATGAATTAATGAATGAAGGTAACTGAAACAAAAGAGGTATACAAGGATTGGGCAGTGCGGAGGAAATTATTAAAGTAGAGACAGATTTACCGACCTATCAACGAGATTTATATTTTTTGTCTGTGACGCCCCCGATAGGGAACGGCGAGATGGTTATGTATGTGTGTACGTATCTCTATCATTCCATGTGACTGAGCTTCCACATAGTCGAGCCTGCATCTGCAATAAAATATCTTTTCTCTCCTAATCTTTCTAGAACTGCATCAGCTCTGCGCATTACATATTTACTTTACCCACTTCCTAGACACGCTGGCCATGTTGTGGGCGTAACTTGTGGCGTAACGTAACGTGTTGGGGAAGTGCAGATTTTGTTTCGTATTTCGTATGATATCTTTCAGATGAAATTTGTGGTTTTTGGCTCAACTAGTGAAAATTATTGGTCAATAAATGCCACACGATGTCGCCAATCCGACGAATCCGAACGTGCATTAAATTAATCTGTGCAAATATACATATTTGGTGATATCTGTCCGTCCGTGATGTTTTTCATAGAGAATTGGAGTGTGGACGGAAGGATCACGAGGAGAAAGGGAGAGGGAAGGAAAGAGCGATCGAGAAGTAGAGACGTGAAAACGGGTTCTCCCTTCCGAAGATGCGGCCGCCGGGTAGTAGTGCAGTTCGTCCACTCCCCGTTTGGAGGTCGCCACGGGAGCGTTGTAGGTCTTCCTCCCGGTTAGGTTTGGAGTGGGGGGGGGGAGAGAGGGAGTGGGAGAGTGAGGAATGGAGGTAGGAGAGGAAGAAGACTTGGAAGTGCGTGAGAGAAGTGTATATATATATATGTAGTCGCGTGTGTTGTGGGAAAGGGAAAGTAGTGGATGAGGAAGACGGAGACCGACGACGCGACGTGCGTGGAATGGAGGAGGGAGGGAGATTTGGAGAAGGGAAAGTGGAAAGTCGTCTTTCTTTCTTGGGAGGAGGAGGAGAAGGCAGAGGAAAGCAAGAGTGAAGGAAGAAGATACTTACGGAGGGGAGAGGATGAAAGGGGAGGTTATGGAATTGCAGGAGGAGGAGAGAGGAGAGGCTGTCGCTCTCGTTTGCGAGTAAATCCGGAGCAGCAGTGGCCACGGAAAGCAAAGAGCGTCTTCGTCGGGCGGCGACCGATGATAGCCCGGGCCTGCCGCTGCACAGTGAGACCCATTCCGAAAAAGCTGGTCGAAAATAAAATAAAAACTGTTTTAAGGTGGTTGAAGCGATTTCTCTTTCGTGCATATTTGCGTACGTGTTCTAATTTGTGATATCTGTCGATACAAGTGAAACAAATCGCAGATTGTGGCTGTACCAAGCCAGTTTATCTTATTAATCAGATTGGGTTTTTTTTGAGATTTGGTCAATTAAACATAAAAAACTTCAGCCAACATTTCGAACTTTAATTAGATGATCATCAGGGCTGTAGCAGTACAACAAGTGAAAACAGTTATAAAAATATGTAACACCTGAAGAAATATATTAAAAATGATAAGTTTATATCGAAAATTAATTTTCACCTTCAGCTTATAATGGTTTTCTAGTAACAAAACAAGCAACACAACCAGAGACAGACTGAAAATACAATAACAGAACGAATATTGAAAAATTAAGCAAAATTTATCATAACCTTATTTCTTAAATCTAAATCTGTGAACACAATTTTATTAATTTTTTAACATTTTGTCTTTTAATATATTGTTATAGTTTGGACTATGAGTTCTCAAAATTGAAATACGACTTTGTTTTGGATACTCGCGATACTGTTATGTTACTGTTTGGATACTCGCGATACTATATGTGCTTTTTATCTTTATAAAATATAAAATATTTTAAATTTTATAATATATTTTCATAAAAATTCGGTTTATTTATAATCATTATTTTTATTATGTTTTCAAATTAGCATTGTATTTTCAGTCTGTCTCTGGTTGTGTTGCTTGTTTTGTTACTAGGAAACCATTGTAAGCTGAAGGTAAAAATTAATTTTCAATGTAAACTTATCATTTTTAATATATTTATTCTGGTATTACATATTTTTATAGCTGTTTTCACTTGTTTTACTGCTACAGCCCTGATGATGATCTATTTAAAGGTCGAAACGCTGGCTAAAGTTTTTTGTGTTTAATTGACCAAATCTCCAAAAAAACCCAATCTGAATAATAACTTCATGGTCCAGAATAACCTCAACAAAATAGTTTATCTTATGCAAACGAACGTCAGAATTCAGGGATCAGTTGAATCCCCAAATGAAAGACTATTCGTAGGAAAATTTTATACCAAACTCGGAAAGAAATGAAGTACGGAAAAGCATAGAAATCCAATTTTTCTCAATTTATTCTCCCTCGTATGCCTTACGTGTTATTCGAGTTTTTTTTTAAACTAGGTTGGTTTGGTGGTGTCCCTGGCTAAAACACTGGAAATCGAGAGACTCTGCTTCAAAACTCAGTCGATGATTTTTCAATGGCAAATTTCATCCTTTTCATTCATGTATCGTTGTTCATCTACATCTACGAAGTACCGTGCAAGTCACCACTAGGGTGTGTGGCACGGGGTAATTCCACACCAGGCGTGCAGCACTCGTCCCAGCACAAACCGGGACTTCGCTCGTTCCCCCTGTCGCTATGCGCAAGCCAAAAAGCAGTCAGGAGAACAGTGCGCAGTCAAACTAGAAACTGGGAGAGTGATACTTAAATGAACATGCAAACATGCAGTATACTGGTAAAGAGGCAACTAATGGTTAATATTACTAATACTATTACTTTATGAATTCTACGAGATACTACTTCATGAAGAATGCAAAATAATTTCGGACATTTCAAGCGGGGTGAAGTGTTAGTAATGATGTTATGTCATTAAACACAAGTGAGAAGTCTACTCCACCTAGTGAGGGCGTGAGATTTATATGACTGCAAACATGCAGAACAATGCGATACACGCATCTAGTGACTAATACTATTCATTTATGAATGAAATGAGATATTACTACATTCAGAGAACAATTGTTCTGTCGTACCCGGTCATTTATGCAATCGCAGTGATTTGGAAATCCTAGTTTTTGGTTATTCAGGGTGGTCTTTTGTTCACATCACCTCGGATAATCGAGACATCCACTGTACCATGCGCGATTTCTCGTGCAATACGGTCTCTATGAAAGCGTGCGGTATCCGAGCGATGACTGGAAGGGATTTGAGGGCGTTCACTCATTTGTCACGGGGAGGGGAATTTCTTCCTCTTTCCTTTCCTTAAACCGCATCCGACCGGATCAGAATCATTTGCGGAGCTGGATGCGCGCTTCACCCGTGGCCTTTTTGTCGTGCGAAGAGGTGAGCGACTGAGCTTACGTGGATGAAACGCCGGGGGATGCTCGCAAGGAATCGTCCCGAGTGTCGTCTTAATTTGGAATGGCGGTAGATTTTTTGCCTCGTAAAAAAATGTTTTGTGAGAGACCTTTCTGGGAAGAGTCCGTCCATCCGAGGGATCGTTTCGTCTTACTCTTTGATGGTCCAATGACTTGAAGCGAAACAAGAGGGGAAATATGCTACCGTTTTTGACGGCACAAAAGATGCTCCTTTTTTCCAAAATTAGGGCTAAAAAATCACCTCCGGGTCTTATATGTGAAGGTACGGCTTTCCACAGGCTAACGGTCACTTTTCTGGAGTGTTCCCTGCTGAAATAAGGGTGCATCCTATATGCCGTCAAGTGCGGTATATCTAAGTGTGGGTTTACACTGGCAAGTAACTTCCTCAACTTTCTTCTGCAAGATCTTGTGGGGGATTTTACTCCGACGAATTTTTCAAAAGTCAGTGCAGAGCCATATTTGTTGCCGTTTACGCTGGCAACATTACGCTCCTGCAAGCGACTTGCGGAAACTTTTAAAAGTTCTACAAGTGGACTTGCAGAGCCTTTACATCTGCAATTTACGTGAAAAGTTGCTCGCTGCAAGTTACTTGCACATTATACATAGCATGCGCAAATCTATCTTAATGCTTAACGTATTGTGAACGTGTGATGAAATTGACTCATTTTTACTTCAGGTTTAAAAAATAGAAAAAAAAATTTCTTTCTATTTTTAGAAAAATAATTTCATTTTGGCTGCGTGGATTTTCATGGGATCCAAAGACATTTTCAATCCAAATTGTTTGGCGGCTATCAGCTTGTTTATTAATTTCCCAGAATCTTATCAATATGAGGCTGGAAAAAATGACTTTATCAGGCTTCATGTATTGGTTATCTTTCCTTTCTGAATTTGGTAATTGCTTATCCAACTGAAGTGCTAAGGCTCAGACTTTCACTAATTTACTCTCTACGAAATATTAATGTGCATATTTATCTTTTGTGTTTTTGTGCTCATTAATCAATACTGTTTCCAAACGAGTTATTGCTGTCAGCACTCTTTCGGTAATCAGCAATTTCGTGTTTCGAGTAATCCATTGGTTATCAGCAAATTTGGTCCAGTTGCTCAAGAAACAAATATTACCCCAATAGGCTTTAAATAAATGTCCGTGATAATATGACTAGATACATTTGTAGTGTGCATTTCATGGTTTACATTTTCTATTAATAGTCATTCCACGCAAATTTGTGTCAGAAAACTACTTTTTTGATGTACTACGATGAATAGCGAGACATTTTATCTTAGAATGGCATATCTCTATTGATATTATGATTTTCAATGGAAACATTCGGATAATCTGTTTAATCAGTGTAATATATTCGAATAACCATATGCCTTATTTTAGTGGTACATTTATTCAAAATGGAATATTGACATTTTTTTTCTATTTTCAGGTGAGCTACTGGTGATGGACCGTGATTCCTACTCGAGTGAGTTGTTTTTGGGTGAATCATTCCCTTAACCATCAAACGTAAGTCTTCCCGCTTATGTGCTTAACTCGGGCCGCTGCTTTATAGTAAGAATAAGTCCCCACTTTCCTATCTTGAGATAATATGAACATAAAATTCATGAGTACCTTTTCTCATATGGTTTTGAAAATTCATTTACCTTATTGCGCGCTCTCAACTGAAATGTAAAGTATTTTTACTACCTACTTAATTTACCATTAAAATAATTTCTTCACTTTTTTGCGTTTTACTACTCAAATGATCGAGAAGTAAATTCATTAATTTGTGCTTTCAGATTGAGTGGTGTAATAAATGGTATAAACGTTAAAATATTTTTTTTCAAAAGCATTGCTACTGTTAGGTCTCAGATTTCATTAGCCACGCTCTTCTTTACAGCTGCTGGTTTGTTTTTGATAGTAAACATGTAATGTGGAAGAACCTTTATAAACCTGTTACCTCACGAAGGCGTGTTAGTAATGGAACCACAGTAATAAAAAGATAGGGTATAGGGAAAGAGGAATTGGGGTGGAAAGCGATGATAGATGAGGTACATTTAGTTAGAGTTAGTGTCTCAATATTTTCGGTGATTTAGCTGCACAATTGGTTCATTCAGTATGGCCGATTGCGCATTTTAATGGCTTCAATATGCTATCGTAACGGATGGTTCCATATATTCTCTCATTTAATCTCTATAGAATAGTCCGTTTGTAAAACGAAGGGGCGAAGAAATAAAATTAATATTTGTACCTTGTTTCATGCTTCTTAGAACTGCTTGAGTTTTAAAATAAAACTCGGATATGGTTTCTATTAAGTTGGGATTGCACTGGCAAATTAAATGCACACATTACTTGCTTGGCGTAAATTGCATGAGTAAACGGCTCTGCAATTCGCTTTTAGGTCTTTTAAAAGTTTCTGCAAGTTGTTCTCAGAAGCATATTATTGCCGGTGTACACAACCACCAATATGTCTCTCCTCTGAGTAATGAAAACTTTTTCGTCTATTTAAAATTTCCCATAGGTATGCTCTTGTAGAAGGAACTTGATGAAGTAACTTGGCAGTGTAACCCCACCCTTTGTGGTAGAGGAAAACCACGCTCAAACTACCTTAAACCTCTATTATCCATGGTGATGAAATCGTCCAGAACTTCGCAATCGCTCATTTGTCATGTTAAGTAAATAAAATATGACCGGCTTTATTCCTAAACGAGCCATCTTTCGCGAATGTGAGATCATAAAAATGTTAAACACATATTTTTTTATAAAAGTAATCTACCTGTTAAGGTAGATTTAAGGTGCCTCTATAACGAGGCTAAGAAAGCTCGTTTCAGACGTTTCCCTCTAACACAGTAACGGCTTTGCCGTGACCGCTGGAGACTGTCAATTTTGGTCTTCTTTAGATGAAGAATCATTTTTTTATTTAAGTGGAGAACTTTATCATGAAATAGTTGTGTTTTTTATAAAAAATAGCCAAACTTTGGTTTTTACCACATTTTTTGGTAATATTCGGGGGCACGTTGCGAAAGCTAGATTCCGAAATGAGGATTTTCAGGCAACTTAAATCAAAGAATCATCTTTCATATACGTAAGACATCAACAACCATTGATGCTGTTTTCGTATAAAGGCTATAGCAATGTTAAGCGTTCAAGCCTGCATTGACAACGGAGTAGACCTTTTCCATCCCCATCCAAGGATAATCGTTCAACACTCCATTTTTGTCAGTGCCGCCTTCACAGTTTCCCGTTGGGCTTCTACCACCCCAGTAGGCAACCACAGGCGGCGACCGTTAACTTGAGTTGGCTTGGAAGTATAGACCCACTTTGAATGAAAGCGAGTTAAAAAAACCCCTCCAGATTTTTGGCATGTGTAAGGCTATAATATCTCTGTCTTCATCTCAGCTTACGCCCTACCCTTCTTCATCACTCCCATAAAACCTATTCTCTTTATTTCCCGTCACCGCGTACCCAGCATTTCCCCTCTTATCACAGCTTTGAGAAAATCCTTCACCCCTCTTTACCTCTTCCAACCAACTATTTTGCCTCGCCCTATTCTCATGCAAAAATGTTCTTTTCTTAATTTATCATACCAAGCACAAACACGTGTTTACTTCACTAGGGAAAAAATACATAGGAAACATCGATGTAATGAGAAAATCAGAGTTTTGTTAAAATCAGTCTGAGGGTTAATCTGTCGCTTAATTTCTCCTTTAGTTAGCTTGAGCGGGATTGTTTCCGAGTAATAATATAAACCATATTCCAATTTTATTTAAAAATCTAGACATCTGTAAGAAGCATAAAGTGGCCAAGGTAAATATAAAATTTGTAAATGATCAGTTGAACATGAGGAACACATTTTGGAACGTATATATTTCCGAGCATGGAATAAATTGTTTTTTTAGTCTTTCCACTGCAAAAACAAATAGGTGACTGCAGTCATATGCCGTGACTGGGTCTTTCGCTGAGGGAAAGCATGGAGATAATCCCGCCCTCAGGGCGAGGATAGGGTCACGCGTCCAGCAGGGTGGGGCCCCTGATGACGCCTGGGACTTTTTTTCTCCCTTATAGCTTTCTTTGCCGCAGAGCCGTGTTAACACGGCGTTCGTTATCTGACATAGAAAAATTTACGCCGTTTAAAAGCGGCGTTAATTTTTTTCGTTCTCATGGGATGAAAATTCTGCACCGTCTTACGGTAGTCTGAGCGAAATATTTTCCTGGTCATAATGGAGACTATGTTCGAATTATATATTTAAATCTTAGCGTCTGTAAGAAGTGTGGAGTAAATATTGTAATATTAAAGGCGCAAAAAAGATAGTTATACATGACCAAAATTCTTAGTAATTAATTAATTATATCTACATAAGTCTCTAACGTGACTCAATTTTTCACGCCGTACCTACGGCTAAAACGTCTTCAAAACAGCAGGGTTTATTTTGCGATTCTGTCAAAATTACTGCAGTGAGTAATAGATTAATTTTTATAAATAGTTGAGAAAACATCCTAACTACACACCGTTGGGTTTTTTGACGAAAGTTAGGTGTTAAAAATTCATAATTATTTCCATATTCTCCCTCTAGAGCGCACAACTGTAATCTATCTCATGTAAAACAGCTTGTATTTTCAGGCAAATTGCTCGAAGAGTAGTTCGGCAAGGGGTGAATATTTAGATATCATTGGAGAGATGAGAATTTAAAAAATATTAAATGAGGTCAAATTAATAACATTCTAGATGAAAATATTTTTCGCTCAAACTACCTTAACACGTCTCAGATTGAGGGGCGAAAAAGGTACCCCTGGACCAACTCGCCCTTATTCGAGCAAAAGAGATAGACGTTCTATGCTGCACAGCCTTATCGCTCTCTCTCACGCTGTGTGTGTGTGTATATATATATATACACACACGCACACAGCGGGTGGTTGACAGGAGGGCAAGAGGGCCCTGCTGGCCCATGAGGCCCACTGAAGAGGTGGTGGGTCCACTGGGACGGAAAGAGAGGCCGCGTCGTCGTAATTAACCTCGCCTCCTCATCCCCTAGCCCCGTCAATCAGTCGCTCAAAGTCACACCCTCCTCTCTCCACTCCCCTTACACCCGAGACCCCATGCACCCTTCCATCCTGAAAGTGTCTTCAAACCCTCCCACCCACCTGGGAATGCACCACCCTCCAGACGGATGCCAACCCTCCCCACCCCCGCCCTTTGAGGCTCGCACACGATGAAGACCGGGCCACAAAGGAGAAAGAAAAGGGTACCCCCTGCCCACTTCCGGCTAAAAAACAAAAGGGCTTACAAATTAAAAGACCATCGTCTGCGGGCGGCTATTTCTCTCTTGTGCTTCGACTCCTTATGCATTCTGTCGGGTTTGCCGTGATCATTAGCGCCTATTGAATGAATCCTTTTCGCCGGATGCATCAGACGGGTGGAGGGATGAGAGGTAAAGGAAAAGGACGGCGTACCAAAAAAATAAAATAAACTGAGGAGAAAAGGAAGTTGTTAGGTCTCTTCTACCCTCAGTCGTCGGACCACACACGCACACACGTAATGTGAACGCATCCAAATTTATGAAGGAAGTCGAGACGTTCCAGGTTGTAAAAAAAATTCCCTAATGGTTCACGCATATTGGGCATAAACGTCCTGTTGTTCGACCCTGGGTGCTAAATCCTTATAAAATAAAAACGGGAGAGCTGCAAAGTTATTACTAAATACGATTTTGACAGGTATCGTGTATAAGTTGCGCGAGGGATGTAAGGCAAAGTCAATTCTCTTTCGCGAAAATACTGTGAGATAACTGAGATATATGTATGTACCTTATTTGGGGAAAAACTATGGCATATATGTACGTAGTACGTACATACATTGTCATTACGGCATACCATAAATCCTTAGTTCTAACCCTCGAGTACTAAGCTCGCTTTTTATTAAAGCTCGCTAAATTGTTTACTTAAACCAAATTATGACAATGCTTTTTCACTTGGATAGTGAATCATATTGTAAATATTTATGTAAAATATTTAATCGTATCCGTGGATCCATTTTATTGATGAGTTTTACTCTTTATTCTCTTACAATAATCCGAAAACGGGTCAACAGATGATATTGTGCATTGCATGAATTATTTTTTGCTATAGTTATATGGTTATGTAGATGTGAAAATAGGTGAGGTTTGGGAGGAGACTTCAACGTCTTAGTCTAGCTCGAAAAAATAAAGACATTTATCTTTCTATCACCTCACCACCCCCTTATCCCTCAGAAGATGTACAGTTGAGTGCATCCGCGCATAAGCTTTTGCTAGAGCTGTATTTAGAATTAAGGGATATAGAATAACGTCTGTCATAAGTAATTCGAAGGGTTACTTCGATTGGCA
Source organism: Pyrrhosoma nymphula (assembly GCA_963573305.1). Taxonomy (NCBI): domain Eukaryota; kingdom Metazoa; phylum Arthropoda; class Insecta; order Odonata; family Coenagrionidae; genus Pyrrhosoma; species Pyrrhosoma nymphula. The sequence continues at coordinate 30,254,818 of OY754331.1, read as the reverse complement.
TTTGACTTCAATGATGAGAATTTAGGCTTTTGAATGTGAATTCCCACATATTACTCCCCTATAACTTATTCTCCTTGAAATAGGTGATTTGGCCAATCGGGATCGCCCGTTTTTTTAACCGGAAAATAAGTCCTTGTCTTGGGAGTTGGAGTGCAAGATTGTTTCCATCTTTTTGGTGCTCTTCCAATCAGTATCATGCCATCTTGGATGTTATATCTTGCGATGCGGAGAGTCCATCTTCCCTCATTCTACCGATGTGTGCATCCCAGCATCTCCTCCACTCTCTTGACCGTCTGGCGTGGTTTAAGTTTTTCTGCTGCCTTCACTCGATGTTTCTTTTTCTATCCAAAAGAGTGCTTAATCCACTCTCCAGTTGCAAAAGTTAATCTTTGTTGCAATTTATGGTAAGTTCCACCACACAGTTATTAACAAATACAGGTGTATGCCCGTACGCGATTTGGGTGACGTCATTAGTCCACGCCGAAGATGCCTGTATCCAATTCTTTCAGAAATACAGAAGTTCGGCAGAAATGAACAGTTTTTTGATTTATCAAATATTTAAAGTTACGGTGACACTGAAAAGAAAGAAGAACAATTTTAGAATTAGAAAGCTATTTCACTGAATTTTATTATTATTCACTAAATAATTTAGTAAGAACACAACACTTTGCTTGTTTACAGGAGTATACGGGGAGTGAAATGCTCAGAGTCGAAGATATTAACAACATGAGGAAACGTCCACTCGTCTTCTAAGTCACAAAGAAATCATGAACCAAGCCTTTTCAAACTCAAGCGGTCAGAAGAGTTTCATCGCAGAAATATCATTCCAGAAAAATGCATCCAATTCACTTTACCTCACCCCGCATAACGATTCGCAACTCCAGCGTAAATGCATGTAAATCACACATTGTTTGCTGACGTATTCACCTTGCATTATTTCGCTGATGAAGGTATACGCACGCAATAAATTAAATCACGAAAATATAAAAAATTGAAGGAAAATGAATGACGCCGTTTACATCTCACCATCACCGGTGAATAATCATAAGCCATTGTAAGCTAATTAGGGCATCATTCGAAAGCCATAAAGCGAAGGGGATTACACACAGTTTGCGCTCTCTGCAATGCCGAAAACTGCGCGCATCATCAATTTTTCCCACACACGCTGCTAATTTGCATCAATTCAGAGTCAAGCAGGGGAATTATCACTTCACCATATGCTTCCGTTCAATATTCCCCCCCCCCACCCAAACTTTTCATCTGACATTTTCAATTTCCGTGCTCCGCCAAGGGAGAAGGGAGACTGGGTTTTGTGGGGAGGGTGTAGGGAAGGAGAAACGCCGATAAAAACGGAATTAACTCCGAAAATTATTTCTATTATAATTTTTGTTTCCACGGTGAAAATAAATCGGTTCTTTATTTTCAATTTTTTTCTCCATATTTTCATCCATGATGCCGCTTTCACAAAAGCTTCAATCGCTTCCATCCTCATCCTGCCCTTGGAAGGAAAAAAGAAAGTCGAAGCCAACCGTTCCCTTCGACACCATATATCTACTCGTCCCCGGCGTCGTAATAATGTCCTTTCAGGGTGCATCCAATTCACCCCATGCCAAATATCACAAGGTCTACCCCAACTATCCCATCCCACAGCTCGTCTATAAAACCCTACTCTTGATACTAAAAAATCCCACAGTAACAACTACGAAAAAAATTGGGTCCTGTACGACACCGATAGGTAGTAACATATATCGAAGGATTGATCTTTCGGTTGCAGGGATATCAAGTGGGTCGTTCTATTTGGAGGACTACATTTCGCGGGCTTTCGTTTAAGCTTTTTCAGGTTCTTCGGACTTCTTTAGGTCAACTGGACCTAAAGAAGCTTGCAGGGTCCAGTTGTCCAGTAGGCGTGAAGAAATCTGCCGGATCTGAAGAATCCGAAGAAGAATATCTGGTGAAATATATTCTAGGTCAAGTGAACCCAAAGAAGGCTATATAATAGAAGTCTAGTTGCCCAGTTGACCTGGAGAAGTTTCCAGAGACTTGAAGAAATCTGCAGGATAGCCGGCGAAATATAATCCAGGTCAACTGGGCATGAAGAAGCTTGAAAAGCAGAGGAGTTCAGTTTCCCAGTTGACCTGAAGAAGTCTGCAGGACCTTAAATAGCGTGTAGAATGGCCGGAGAAATATAATTAAGGTCAACTGGACCTGAAGAAGGCTGAAGGGAAGTTCAGTTGTCCTGAAGAAGTCTGCATGACCTGAATAAGCTTGCGAGACAGCCGGCGAAATATAGTCCACCAAATGACACGACGCGGCGGAAAACCTGATAACCGAAAGATCAGCATTTCAACCAATGAGGGCGGAAACCTACATCACAACAATACCATGTTGTGTTGTTACAAATTAACCCCCTCGAAATGTTACAAAATTATCCCGAAGATCCCAGTAATGGCACCACACACACAGTAAATATACTATTTTACTCATTCAGGTTCCGTCAATTAATTTATGAGCGAAGTGACTACTATACCGACCATTGAAAACCCTGGGAACCCTATTGATAATTGAAAATAGATTATTTAAAAAAAAAAGCTATGCCCTATAAAGAGGTTATAATAACACCGGCCTGTTATGTGAAGTGCACTTCATGCAGCCCTTGTGATATTCAATTCTGGGATTATGTTTTACAGGCTCTAATTCAACTTTAGCGAAATGTCTTTGGATGTGGGATGGATGTGATATCTTACGATCTCATTTTCATCCACTTTCAAACAATTTAAAGCTTTGAAATTTGACAAGAATGTGGAATTCAACTGAAAATAACATATTATAAAAAAGTTATAAAAATATAAAAAAGCGTTTTTTCTTTAAAAAATATAATTAGTATTCATGTTTCACGTTCGTACCTATCGCCTTTACGACAAAAATCGATATCTACGTCATAACCGTGCGGAATGTCTGGACCGTGCCATTGCCGATAAATTTAACGTTGTTTCTGTACGAATGTTTGAAATTCTTACCGTTAGCGACCGAATATATTTTTATTTCGGATCCGATACATTTACTTCATAGGGCGGACTTAAGCGAAACAGTGTAGGTATTACTGAAAGACACGGCTAAGAGTGCTATCGGGTATAGGACCCTGGTATCTCCGTAGCGGTAATATTATCGGGAAAACCTGGTGTCGGCCTCAGCCTGAACAAAAACTATTTTTCCTTCTGATCCTAAATCAGTTCAAGAAGAGAACGATTGAAAAGTAAATTTAAATTAAAAATAATCTATATTTTCAATAAAAGCAGAGGAATTAGGAATCCTACGCATGAAATTTGGTCATCCAGCTTACCATCGACAGGGAGTGTTTAAATATCGTAAATATGTGCGTGTTGTCCGAGGTTCAAAGCCCAAGTGGGGTCAAACTTCCTCTGCTTATATTGACAATTCGGATTAATCCTTAATTTAACTTCGATCCGAGAGTTACAGAATAGCCCTCTGGGGTGGATACTGACGAAATTATGTAATACGGATTCGTAGTAATTGCCTTAGGATAAAATTATTGGTCCGCCCAGTCAAATGTCCTTGGTTAGATTCCCGGACTAGGCTGATTTTTTTCCAAAGGCAACCTCCCAACTTCTACATATTTTCATTACTGAGGTGAAAAATCTCCATACCTCCAAATGTCCATGGTATCAGCAAAGAGTACTATCGGGAATCGGAACCTGGTATCGCTGGTACTGGTAGAAATATCGGGAAAGCTGGTGACGGCCACAGCCTAACCTAAGGCACCAGAGCACAGTGAGTGGAGGCGAAGGCATCCTCGCCGTGGAGGCGAAGCGTGCCCATTTCGTAGCGCCATATTGGCATCAACGTCAAGCGGGTTGCATGGCTTCAGGACCCCACTGTTCTTAGCTATCTTACTTTCTGCCGAAGAAATACCTGCAAATATACCTATGCATTTTCAAATATTTCTTTGATCTTTTACGTAAGAATGGAAAGAAGGCATAGGAAGGTCACGTCGAGGAATGCGCGGAACTTGAAAGTTAATTGTTCAAGATCGTAAAAAGTACTGTAAACATTACAAGCAAATGTTTTTTTCGACATAGGATAGTGAGTACTTACGCGAATACTTTTGCACACGGTCTTCATGGATGTAAAATGAAATCACTCCTTTCCACTTTCATATCCTAACGCTCAGGTAAACACATACCCAGTTCGTTTTGCCCTAGGGGTGGGATCAATCAACCTGGACCATATCTTCCTCGGAGCGCCGTATATTCATCAATAGTCGTACTTAAATTAATTGTAATATGGTTTAGTGTAATGCATGTTGGTGACAACTCATCCCGTGCCGCACACCCTGGAGGTGCCCTGCAGGGTATTAGTTGGAGTAGACATAAACATTTCCTTGATATGTTGAAAACTCTCGGTCTTTTTTTTCACGTTCCCGGCACAATCAATCGTTTTGTTGCAGGGAGCAGTCACTCCCGGCTGATATAAGGTCGGCGCACCGACTCGATTCCCCTGGCCCTAGCATTCCTAGTAGTGGTGGGACTAAAAGAACACAACAGTTTCAAAACGAAACAGTTCCGCGAAACACCCTGTTGCAGATGCATTAGAGATGCTTCCACCTTCAGATCAGAGGTGTGGATGATGGCAAAAGCGCACACACATATGTAAGTGAGATTAGGGAGGCTGAGTGTCTCTGGTGCATTACAATCTTGATGAGACAAAACGCGGCTATGGAACTGACGCAACAATGTCTCTCTCATTAAAAAGGGAGGTATCAGGCGAGATGTTGTGGAATATGAGCATAATAAGAACTTAGAAGATGCAATTAAATAAGACGCAATGGAGCAGCTAGATGCCTAAAGCTAGATGCATTAGAGACACACCTAATAAACATGGTTGGTAGTTCTGTATTCTATGTAATAAGAAATCTTTCACCGAAATAAAGTAACAATTTCATTTGGATTCATGAAAGATTGGTACTTCACAGTTTAATTCTATCTGCAACTATGGGCGGACATGATGTTTGCTGAATAAACCAACAATCGCCTGCAACAGATTCAAATCTAACAAATTGTTGCTTATAACCGCAACGCAGCCACGCGTGCAGTGCAACTGGAAGAGAATAGAGGACGAAACTGTCAGCTTCAGCTACCAGTTGCCGCTGCACAGCACAGAGTGCAACGACACTGTTGTGGCACGATCACAAAAGTTACCTGTTGTTTGCATCAGTTATTTGAAACCGTTGACTGACCGAAACAGTTGCGGCTGCAGCCGTTTCGTTCCGACAAAACTTGAAACCATCAATAATTCCTAGCACTTTTAAACGACGCAAACCGCACAACATTGATGCCAACGTGGCGCTACGAAACGGGCGAAACACCTTGAGCGCGAGATAATCTCTATGTGCTCTGGTCCTAAGACCCTTTCTCTCTCCACAGCCGCGGCCAAAAACCCAGAGCAAAGGGAGTGAAAGATAGAAAGGGAGAAAAAAAGAGAGCTCTCTGGGAGCGCTGTGGGAAATCGTTAATCACAGCCACTCCGCTCGACGCATTACTCTCCATTGCTCATCACGATCCAGCCAGCCACCGAATCCCTTACTAACCCCCCCCCCCCACATCACTATTAGGGGCACACGTACCACACTCCCTCTTACCCTTTTCATTCGCACCCTAGGGAACGAATGGCATCCCTCCTCCAATCTCACGAAGCTATCTCCTCATTATTTTTTTTATTTCTTGGCTCCTTTCGCTCCCTCCTTCACAAATCTACCCCCGCACGAACCCTCAAAATTTATGAATTTCAAGATTATGTGGTATCGCGTTTCCCACCCCCGTGGTGACTCATTGTCCTTTTTTTATGCTTACTATCTGCCCAAACTATTGCTATGGGAGTTTTTGTATTCTCGCCCTCATTTTCTGGTCCCTTCGATGCAAGAGTTTTACGAGAAAAGTTTATGCTTTAATCCCTTGGTTTAATAAATCCGTGCTAATAAAAAACAGCAATTTCACAAGCGTATGTACATAAACACAATGATATAATGACACCCATCAAACCTGTATTACGTCGATGAAATATGTTGAAATTGGGATTCATCGTAATCATGGGTCGTTCAATCCTAAGATTGGTTGACTGAAGCCTAAGCCTGATGCCTGAAATGCTTCTTTATCTGATGCAAATTCCTTTCCTTTGTCGTATGTTTTTCCTTCAATTATATCGTTCACAAATCCATTGTTCCTCAGGGTTTGCCCAGTTTATCTGGTTCTTCTTTTCTTTATAGTGCTCCATATGGTCCTGTCCTCTTCTACTCTTCTGTATACTTCTTCAATTTTTACTTTATCCCTCCATTTGATCTTAAGCATCCTCCTCCAACACCAGGTTTCGAATTCTTCTAATCTTTTCTGGTCTCTTTTCCCAATAGTTCATGTTTCTGACCCATAGAGGGCCACGTTCCACACGAATGTTTTCAAATACTATTTCCTCGTTCGTAGTCCTATCTTCTTTGTACACAGTTCGCCTTGTCTTCATGAGCATTTTCTTAGCTTCGGCTATTCTACGCTACAGTTGAAAATTAATAAGAGAAAAAACCCATGGATGCCGAGAATCGAACCTTTAGTTCAATGTGCTCGACACTACACTATAGTTGTAGCAATACTTTGTGGCTGTCAACTGCTTGAAGTCAAGAAGGGGAAGGCTTTTATGGAAGACGAAGAGCACAACGCTGCTAAAATATCTGCATATAACTTGAGAGGCAAGTGTCAGGAATAGCCCGACCCACTCGAGGTAGCCTTATCGTTGGATGGCCCCGGATATCCAGCTTTCTTGCCGTCACATCGGGTAGCGCTCGTCTTCTGGAACTCTTCTCTCTCCCCTCTTCACTTTCGTAATTCTTCAATCTTCGATCCACGTCTGTAGCTTTGTAGACAACGAAGGACTTTTCCACATCAGCAGAGGGACTGTCAGCAGCGCATTTCAAGAAAATTTTTTACGGTTCGGACAAAACTGCACCGTAGCACCCTGAAATTATCGGCAACCCATCACAGAAGCCCATCTTAAACAAATGGATTAAGGGAGATGGTAAGCTAGAAAATTGATGAGAATATCAAAATGAGCACTCCGAAGTTAGCAGTTTTGGTTTGCGGCCTAAGGTGCCTTGGTAGTTTAACGCTAAACTCCCTTGATTCCCCTTATTCGTAAGCAACTGGCTCCTTCTCTGGAAAGAGACATTTGATAAACTGCCACCATTTTTCGCTACCTCTATACCCAGGCTTCCTAACACCTGTGGCAATTTTAGAAGAATTTACGGGAGATGTTATTCTTTTAAAATATATATTGCGGGCTGGGAGGCAGGACTAAAATTTGTGGGATTGGAGCGATGGGAAAGATGCTTGTCACGTGACTTTACCAGAGCTAACTAGGATGCAGTAGGCGTGGCCTAGCCTCTCGGAAATGCAGTCGCTCTCAGACCCTCGCTAGGTGCACTTCGTGAATATGCTTACTGTGTTGCCAAAATTTCGTTAGCCCCAAGGACCTCTCTTATTTAGGGTCACGCGGATTTTCCGGGTGAGGGGGTGCTTGAAGACAATGGTTTGCCTTCCATTTGCTATTTTGCTCTGTTCACTTCACAAAAATTCAGCGCACTCGCTTTCCATTCGTTTCAGACCCTAGGAATCAGAGTCAACTACATGCCGCCACAACATCCATCTCTACTGCGAACTAATTGGCAGCGCACTTCAAAACAGATCGGGAGCAGAGTTGGCGTTCGCCGAACAACAAAAGAACGTCGATAATCTTGTCCGAGATAGTTGCTTTTGAGTTGATTTTCCGTGAAGGCGTCGAATATGGATAGTGTAAAGTTATTGGATTACTATTTTGCAGATAGGTTACGTTTTTCAATACTTATTTTGAACGAATGCGATAGATTTATACACAAAAATTCTGCCGTGACCGTTGAGAAACTGCAGAATGATACCTACCGGCAGGTTACCAAACTTTTCGCTAGCGCAAATAGTTCCATTCAACGTCGTTAGTGTACGCTGAAGAGCGCTGACGTGTTCCGATGTACGTTAACTTCTACATCATGAATTGAAAGCTCCCAAAGTTCTACGACTATGTTGATATGGCAGGCCTCGCTGTGGGGCCTTTCCTTTATCGTGACCTATGATGCTACTGAATGTGTCAGACATTCGGAAACATTCTGAATCTGCAATCCTCTCTCTGCTTAGGAGGATAATTCACTGATTTACGAAGGACTCCCGGGAATGAAACCCGATTCCTGGAAACGATACGAAAAATTTCCCTTTAGAATTCAACTGGCGGCAGATACGATCCGTAAGTGGATGGGAAAATTCCTCCGGTAGCCTCATTGGGACCATTCATAAAACGACTTGACATATTTTCGCCGCCTATCTTATGGCCATCGCTCACCTCATTCCTTTACGTTACAACAGATATGATAGTAGAATTTATTGCCTTCAATAATAAGTTTCGGAAAGCGAGTAGGTGCTCAAGATAGTAACCGAGATCGATTGCTACGTAAAGTAATTGCAGACGTCTGAATGGAGATTTCTGACTAACCCTTTTAGCGCCTTGCGTGGTCATATGATCACAGCATAAATACTTATTGGTCTGAATTTCCCAGCTTATGGCATTTTTTTTTCAAATTTACGCAATGCGGCTTTTGTAAAAATATCCAAATATATCTCTTCATCTGAAAGCCGAAATATTTGGTCGATTCAATCGAATATTTTTATTAAATTACTTTCCCAATATGATAGCCTGAAAATAAATCCGGCTTAATGGTTTAATGAGTGAAACAATCGACTGTTAAAAAACATCAACAACTATGTTGATAAAATGGCTCGTTGAGCAACAGTTTTATGGCCGATACTGATGCATCTCTTATAGGCTTTCGTAGCGTTGTAATGGAGATGTTTTTTCCGGGAAGTTTTTCACTACGTTGGGTCGTCAATGCAGAGGCGACGTTTCGGAGGCATTGCAGCTTCCACCTTCAGATCAGAGGTGTGGATGATGGCAAAAGCGCACACACATATGTAAGTGAGATTAGGGAGGCTGACTGTCTCTGGTGCATTACAATCTTGATGAGACAAAACGCGGCTACGGAACTGACGCAACAATGTCTCTCTCATTAAAAAGGGAGGTATCAGGCGAGATGTTGTGGAATATGAGCATAGTAAGAACTTAGAGGATGCAATGAAATTAGACGCAATGGAGCCGGTAGAAATCATCCAACGGAGAAAAAAGAAGTTTCCCCTCCTCAACGATGGACTGTTCTACTCTTCCCCCTCATCCCTCGGTGTCAATCACTTTCCCTTAGTGCGTGAGCATGCATCTTGCAACTAAGTGTGTAAAATTTCCCTGTGCTCCTGACTCCCCCCCCCCTTACCCGCTGTTGTATGGGAGCAAAAGCTTTGCATGTGAAGAACACACCCCCAGATAAATATTGGACTGTTGAATATACTCATTTCACGTTGGTATATATACACATTCAAGTGCGTTCCGGTAGGAGAGGGAGTGTGCACCGGGCGTCGAAAGGTGGTGTTGAAGGCAGGAGGCAGAGGGGGTGTGGGAGGAGAAAGGGTTGAGGAAGATAAGCGGCTGCGTTAGGCTAGCCGGGGTTTTCCAGCGTTGAGGGCCTTCGGGCAGCGGGGGTGCAGCAGTTGAGAAAAAGAAAGGGAAGGATTAGCAAGGAACACATCAATTCGGTGTATTTTCTGAGAATTTCTATGCACAATAGTCGATGGTTATGAGCAAATCCAGGCTATTGATGAGAAAGCAGGTGATTTGGAGGCAAGGTTGAGCAAGGGAGTGGAATGGCACTGGGGGTTGGGAATATTCCTTGGAATCTGTTAAGGCTCACTTCTGGTTCAGTCACCGGGAATTTTGGCACAAAGGGAGGGGTTAGAAAAAGTAGGCGTTGAAGATGTTATCACTAGTGGAATAGTTCGTTGAGTGAGATGGAGAATAAGGGGAAGTGAGACACATGCCCAAGCAAGTGAGAAAACAAGGTGCACCTGGGGGGCTATTCTCTATCTCGAAGCTACCGATTCGGTTGCTTCGAATAAGCTACCAGAATTGGCTACCAACCGTATTCTCTAACTCGCGGGAGCTTTCTCAAGAACGTGAATGGAAGTGGAGAGAAGTTTGACGAAAGGCGGGAATGAGAATATTTATAAACCAAATCTGCGGAAACTTCATTACTGGTGACGTCATTCTTAGAACCAATGAGAAAGCTCGTCTCAATGTTTTTCCGTGGATAAAACTGGTGAAACATGTTTTGAGGCCGTTTTAGACGGTGAAGATGTACTTGTATCGTGTTTAGCAAAAAATTCCACGCATTAAAAATCATGCGAGCAAAATTCTAAAAATATTCTATTTTTGCTCACATAATCTCGTGAACAATCTCATGAATAGGAACGCACAACGTCCATGTTGGCTGTTTTGATCACTTGAAATAAGATTGTTCGTAAATATATTCGGGAATTAGGGTTCATGTCGATGATATAGTTCAATATGATTTGTGCTATTTGCTTTCGTCGATTAATTGTTGCTTCAAATCATTTAAATGATATGCGAAGATGAAACTTTCAAAAGAAATGCGAAGTTGATACACGCTACCACGGCCCAATAAGTATCCCATTATGGGCTGGAATCACGTTACTCACCGAAGGTAAATATGGCTTTCCGTCACTCCAGTTAATATCTTTTTTTGTGAAAAATCCCGCATATGGCGAAAATGACAAAGCAACCCAGTGAAAGTGCAAGGAACGCGCATTTAATAAATGTAAGAAACATACCAGTGCGTTGGAGAATTAAATATAGATAAGCGTAATAAAAATTACCCGGGTTGTGAATAAATTACTCGGCTAGCGGTCCATCACAATGTATGATCTCTATTTTCGCTACGGAGAGCAATGCCAAACCTGAAGTTATGATCGATGAACAAAGATGATATTTCGATGCGTAAATGGTATTACGACGCAAAGTTGGGTCGAAGAACCGCAGATATTTACCTGTAAGCAAATTAGCTGAAACGTTAAATGAAGACGAAATATTTCGAATGCGAATTACTTCTGTATTAGTGGATGTAACTGAAATGAGCAGAGAACTACCAATGTGAAGAACATGCACTCTCAATAACAAATATATTTTAGATCTTTCACCAATGTTGTATAGTCAGATACTACGAAACAATATTTCACGGTGAATGTGTATGGATTATATGTACGGACGACATGTGCTAAAGATGTCAACTGAAGGAACGTAAAGCAGGACAGAGGACCAGAATAAAGATAGAAAAGTGGGGATAAGCTATGAAGAAGCTATTTTGATATGTTAATTGTTATATTACCCTGAGAACATTCGTAGAGTTGGAGACGCCTAACAGAAGGCCAAGTAAACAAAATCCCATGATAAAAATTTTCTCGATCAGGTATTACTCATGAAAATCTCCAAAACCAAAGCTTGGTGACAATGCATAAATAATAATAACACATAATAATAACATTTTTTAAATAATTATATTCATTATTCAAACAATAGTAATAGATATTAATAATTATTAATAACAGAATCAGTTATACACGCACACATTTGCAAAACAGTCAAACATTCAGTCTGGGACGTTGGTTACCCAGTGGGGTCTTTCTGGGACCCCATCCGTATTTTAATTGATACAGAATCCAAATGAATGTAATTTTGGTTATAATTTGGCCACTACATCTACGAAGTACCGTGCAAGTCGATGAATACACCACTAGGGTGTGTGGTACGGGGTGATTCCACACCAGGCGTACAGCACTCGTCCCAGCACAAATTAGAACCTCGCACGCTCCCCCGGCCGATAGGCGTAGGCCAAAAAGCAGTCAGGAGAACAGGGCGCAGTCCGACCAGAAACTGGCAGAGTGATACGTAAATGAACATGCAAACATGCAGAACAATGCGATACACGCATCTAGTGGTTAATATTACTCATACTGTTAATTCATGAGTGCTACGAGATGCTACTTCATGCAGAGAACAAAATAAAATAAAATAATGCCGGACAAATCAACCGGTGTGAAGTGTTAGTAATGATGTTGTGTTATTAAGCACAAGTGAAAATTCTACTCTACTTGTTGAGGGTGGGAGTTTCATATGATTGATTTATCGCAACTATTACGATTCCTTATTATGCGTGGGAAAAATGACATTTTAAATCTATGGGTTCTGCAATCAATTTCCTTTATCTTATACTTGTCATCGCTTCTACCGTAGTACGTTGGCCATAGCAGTATATGTTGAACGTCCGGCAAAAAAGAGAACCACTAAAAAGGAATAAAAAAGTTGTTCACATACCAGGAGACCCATGAACGTGAAAATAAAAATATGACATTTATTCAAAATATTTGGAGTGTGGGGTCCCTGAAGGACCCCGCTCGGTAACCAGAGTGTTAAAGAATTTATGATACCTCTGAGAATGTAACACAATTATTTTCTGAAATCCTCATACTAAGCAGACTAAAATGTAAAAAAATAATGTCTGAACAATCATGATGACGGAAATTAGGCATGTTAATCTACGTTTGCTAATAAATGAAAATTAGATTACCCAGATCTCCAGACCTCAATATGTCATTTAAAATAAACACAAGAATACCAAAAAAACCTCATTAAATCATTGAACATTATCTATACATAAAAATGCCCCTGATGCACAAAAAACACTAAGGTCAATTATCGTAGGCAACATAGCAGCATGTTGGTTGCAGAGCAACGTTTACAATTATGACCAGACCATATCTCACCCTTCCATTAATACGGGTACTTACGGATTCCCTTCTCCAACGACGAATTAATTAGCTTTCTCTTCGCCCTCACTTCAGATCTTTTCCTTCGCTTACGTGCAACCTCTTTTTCTTCCGTTGTATAAATAGAGTGAGGGCACGGCGTCTGATTTCAATTTCCTGCAGCTATTTGAAGTATAACTTTTAAGTTGTTGCTGCAAACTTTTGAGGAAAGCATCCTTTTCGAATTGCGCCGAACAAATCCGTGCTGAAAATAAATGCGAGAATACATTAGCAAGATAAGCCGTAGTTTCGAGTTAATAAACTTTGGGTACCAATACAACACCTAACCACGTTGGTGGAAATTAATTTTCTCGCAAGTTAAGACAAAGAAAATTATTTCATATCAATATAACATGTTATAAATAATATCAAATTAAATCAACTCATTAAAACAAATGATATTACTGTATTCAGCATTAAAACGGTCTCGCCGCCGGCATGCATGTATCCACGTCGCTCGCACTCCACTGTCGGCAGGAAATCGAAAAAAACTCAGTTTCTCCTCTCGATTCCACAGACTATTATCACTATAATTGCACCAAAATACTGCGTAATGAGACATCGCCAGGGATTCCAGGTCCATAATACAGATGAACGAGCACAAACTCTCTTAATAAACCGCGTCAATAACAGTGTAGTATAAACAGAGAAACTCCAGTCTCTAGTCCAAGTGACGTCAGAGGTTTTGACAAAAGCGCATCGGAGTGCGTCGACAGATGCGCAACGATATACCTTGTTTAGTAATACCATGACTTCAAAAAAATTTTGGTTTTTTCAAATTTCAAATGTTAACGATATTCTTTTGTAAATAAAACCCCCCTCCACCTTGCAATTTTTCCCCTTCCCCACTCCCTCCCTCCACTTTCCGAAACTCCCTCACCCACCTTCTCTTGTATACATTGCATCTACAAATTTATGGTCCTGATGATGATGCAGTGTATCGAAACCCGGGTCGAAAAAAAATTTTTCTGTGGAAAATTGCATCTTCTAAGTTCTTATTTTAAGTCTCTCATAATATTGTCGTTCGTTTCAATTGTGATGCCGATATGCTGTAGCACCCAAGATATCAAGATATTTATGTAATTCAGGGACTTATTGCAGCATTCCTTTTCTTCTGAATTTCCTCCCTTTAGGCATGAGTTTAAGATAAGTTCTTTTAAGAAATATGCATTTTATTACCCAAGAAGCTCGAACACGTCCCAAGCTTCAAGTAGCAAGCGAACAAGACATTAAATCAAATCACCATATCTACATAATACGCACTTTCTCTGGAATTCTGCATCTAAATCTACATAAAACACTGTATTGATGCTATAACTATTTATGCATTGGAAAAAACCGGAAAATACCTGTCAGGAGGTGTATTTTCACCAGTACGTACTACATTAAATGCTACTTCCGCCATTGAAACTATGAGCATCAATATATGTGTTGGAAAATACCTGTCAGGAGGTGTATTTTCACCAGTACGTACTACATTAAATGCTACTTCTGCCATTGAAACTATGAGCATCAATATATGTGTAACTACATGTATTCACAGAGAAACAAGAGTTATACCTACTTTTTCAGGTTGCATCCGATACCTGCTTTTAGTACTACGCAGCTTATTAAGACAAAATCATTAGGGATAAAAGCAAATAATTAGCGGCACTACCTATCGGAAAGCCTAATTACGAAACCTTAATAGCTGCTATTACGGTTTCTATTAGTTCGCAGAAAAATTACATTAAAAACCTATCCGTTCTGCTATTTATTAAATAAAAGATATTGTCACATAATGTTTAGTATTTTTTAATGCTAAGTAACCATATATTTAGTGCAGATAATGGCAAGGGCTTATTAAGACAAAGAGATGGTAGTGAAGGTGACGACGTAATTTGTGGAAGATACACGTGATTAGGGAGAAAGGAACATACGCAAAAACACACTTTTCCACACCAGAAAGAAGCTGGTGGCCAACGTTGTCGCAGCATTACGAGAATCTCGTCGAAATGTCACCGCATTATCATTTATAATGAGCAATACAATTTATTCCCGGAGCCAGTCATTAAAAAAATATATTTAAAAAAACATCGTCATTAGGGAATGACGTAACGAAAATGGCGGACGCGTTACAATGAGGAAATGGCCGCCATCCGTGGAGGAGGAGAAAGGGGTCGAATGTGAGTGGAGTTAATCCGGGAAAGCTTTCGGGAGAAACTTAGGGTGGCGGCGTGAAATCGCGAGAAGAGAAACACTGTTGGTTTTAATGAAGTGATGGCTGACTGCATTACAAGGCGGCCAAGAATGCGCGCGGATCAAATATTATGACAAACAAGAGCGGAGTACAAGGGACTGGAACCTCTCCAACGAGGAATGAATGGTGAAGAGCAAATGGAAGCGAGCGACGTGGAGACTATAACACGGTTCTGGCACATCAAAATGAAAGGACTAATGTTAGGTAATACGATGATAAGGATCAAGGGCCAATTATCTTATTCTTGAGCTATTCAGCTAATATTCTAATTAATAAATACACACCCATCCGCATAGTAACCTGATTAGGATCTATGTACATCATTACGTAAGCTTCCTGACTCTGAACACCTACGTACATGTTATATACATGAATGTATCAAAATAATGATTTAAATATACCAGTAGATATTTAGTGATATATTTACCCAAATGAAAAAGTTATTATTGTCTGTGTCGGGAAGTGTTAGTTTTCTAAATATGTAAATGTATATACATCATCATCATACTAATATATAAAAATTGAATGGTGTCTGTCTGTCTGTCTGTCTGTTGCTCAATCACGCAAACACTACTGAACCGATTGAGCTGAAATTTTGTATGTAGTTATAAAATGTAACGGGATGAAACATAGGCTACATTAAAAATCTGTCAGGGCCCCCAATTGGGTTTGGTGCAGTGGTTTTATTTTTTGCTTTTAAAAATTACTTTCACTCAAGATAGAGGGCTCGAATTTTTTTTATCGGATGGTTGAATAAATGAATTTTCTAATTTTTTCAATCGATTTTCTTTTACGCTTCGTAATTATCTGAAAATTATGTTTATAGCTGAAATCTCACATTTTTCTCTGAAATCAACAATATAATATTTCCTTGACAACCAGAGATTTGAATTCCAAGGGATATTCACGCATATGGCATTTAAGTTTTCCTGCCGGCCCATGATAGCACGTAGAAAGAAAATTTGTATAGGAAGGGCCCAGAGTCCCAAGGGCCCCATGATAGATTGCTTCGGGGGGGTAATATATAAATTCAATACATATTTACAGGTATACTCTTCAATGTCTAATCTCCAATTAGCTCTCATAAGGGAACTGCATACGAGAGAACACTTATGTATAAAACGATACACATAAAGGAATTAAACGTGGAAGAATATTTACGTGCAGCGAATAATACTGTTAATAATGCCTCCGTTGCTACAACAAATACGGCGTCGTTTATTATATTTTAATACTCAGATGAATTACACGTAGTGGAACCGTCTGCCTCTCATTACGATTGCGAACTGTTTTTTAGACCAATTCCCATATCATACGAACCAACGAAGGAACTTCAACGAGTATAATGCTAGGTTAAGAACTCCTCAATTGACTACGCTGACAGTATTCTTCAGGCTTTGTCGTTTTCTTATAAAATACATTCAATTATTTTCACACCAGTAGAATTTGATAACGATTGCGAACAGTTTTTAGACCAATTCCCACTTCATAAACGTTACGAGTTATTTAAATATGTTTAAAAGTTTAAAAGTGGAGTAGACTTACATTCACTCAATCAACGCGTTGCCTTTACAAGACTCTCACTCGCCGCTGTGTTTCCCTTCCTTGGACTTGAAAATATATATCCATCAACATCCCTAAAAGAAAAAAAACAGTAAACTTTCGAATAAATCTTCTAGAGCAAGAGGAATGTATTCTTTGCGAGAAAATGAGCCCTTGCAAGAAAAACGACAAAGACTAGACTTGGATGCTCAAAGACATGCCCACCAGCGATCTCATGATCATCTCCCCGTGGTGTTTCAGGGGTTACGCTAAGAACCGCACACATTTCATCCTAATCAAACCTATTGACGGGTAACCAGCTATAAAACTGGTTCAAATATTGACCCATCTGTTTCAGACCGTGAATCTGTTTTAAGAAGGTGGAAATTATAATGACGTCACTACATGCTTCTTACCCGATAAAAGAATTGATATTCTGCGCAATGAACGACATCGGGCATAAAAATTGACAAGTCCACTAAGACTGATAACCATAGATTTTTAATTTAGTAACCGATGATTATGATTTAGAAACCAACGATTATGGCTACCCTTTATGCCGAAGGCGCAGTCCGGGTAATGAAGGATTCATAGGACAAATAAACATGGCTGCTACTGAAATTGCTCTTTTTGACGTTGCAAACCGCTGGATTGTACCCTACTATCCAATCCTGATTAAGATACGGATACCACCTGCGAATTCTTCCGCTCTTCTAAAAAAAGTATAAACCATTTCACGCCTTCAAAATGAAGGTTTGCCCGAATGGCGTCCACGGAGAAGTCGGAGGTCTGTTTCTAAGAAATTATTTTAGAGAAAGAGAGATGGAGTCATATTGCAGTGGGAATACAATTACGAAGAGTGAGCAGTTATTTTGGGTCCATCGTCATTCATCTGCGTTAATTGAGCGTGCAAACCGTGAAAATTTCGACGGTTTTTATGTCTTCAATTACATTACAAGAACCTGGATATGTATGAAGTATGAAGAGGAAAAGGAGATAAGTGAGGTCTTAACCATTATCCCCTCTTGTCTCGTCCTCTCCTTATCTACTGACGAAACTGAATCCTTTACTTTCTCCTTCTACCCTGCGTGTTTCAAAGTATGAGAGAGCGGATGTACCCTTTACCCCACCCTTCTGGCCTGCATAATCCCGGACCCGCATAATCCTTGCCGTCACACCCTTGAGGTACTTCCCGCCGTCTTGTGCCCTTGCATAAAGCCCTTCCTTCCTCTTTCTCTTCCCTCCGCATTGCCGGGCGCTTGCTTCTTCATCTTCCGCCATCCTCGAAGCACTTACTCCCCGCGACAAACTCCGACCTCGCCTGATCCCTCCCTCCCTCTCTAACCCTCTACCACCCTCTCCTTCTCTTCCTCCCCCTAATTAGCCACATTCTCTTCGGCGCATTAACCATGCATGCACAAGCTTTTCCCTCCTCCCACCTTAAAAACCTTTCTCCTCATTAAGAACTAGAGGGCGGAACAAAAATGTTTCTCCACTCCTCCCAAAAATCCCTCCTAGCAGGTGAAAGGGGACTTTGTTCGGTGACGTAGCCAAAGGGGGACATGAGGTCCATGGTGTCCGGGCTCACTCCCCCATTCCCCGAAATTTGAATTTATATAAATTAAGGGCACTAAAGGAAACAGTTACATTTTTTTAGCAAGGTATGTTGAATTCATTTATTCATCATCTGAAACAGCTATAGAAATATGTTTGTAAATTGTACAAAAAATGTGGTTATTGTATTCTTCCGGAAGTTTGCACAGCTAAAGTTTTTAAATATTGGCTATAACACCTCAGTCTCCGTTTCACTCTTAATTGCTTTAACACACAAATTTTCCCCCATTTCATCCCGCTTTTACACAATAAGACTCTCCCCCCCTGGCTACATCACTGGTCCCGACCCCCCCCCAAATTTGGATTTATTACTATATGGATTATTTACAAAAGAAATAGTTCTATTCGTCGTTTAAACTAACAAGGTTGATTATATTTATTGTTAGTTCTTAATGATTTTTTCAATTATTCTATTCGAGATTTTCAAACGTAAATACCCATGTTTATTTATTCTTTCAAAAATTTGCACCGAGAAAATATTTCTCGGCTGTTGCACTACCATTGCAATTCCACTAATCCTAACCGCACAGCTTTCCTCAACTTCCTCCCTCACCCCCCTGCTTGTACGTGAACATGGACTCCCCGAACGAAATCCGGCCTACGTTACAGATTGTGTTCCTACCACTGAGGTAGACTACTATCCCGACTGTTGCACAACGCATAATCTGACAACGAATTGATAATAATTCGTATTCCCAATATAAACCCGTAGAAAAACCGAGTAGAATCACTAGCTTCATATAGCTAAAATGAGGACCATTGGCTTTTTAATATTGAGGAATTTTTTTTTCGGTAATGATCCGCAACATTCCATGTTCATGCCAAAAATTATATATCTTATTAATTATTTAGTTTGTGTTTAAGGGCGAAATTGGTATTCAGCTTTATAGTGGTTGCGAAACTTGGTGGCAGTCTCTGCTGAACTGATAGATACAAAAATTCTATCTTTCCATTCTCCGTTATTGGTTTTTAACGATACACGATTAACGATTTAAGCGATACGTCATATTTTAGTGTCACGCTGTTTTACAGATTGACACTAAAATAAGACGTATCGCTAACATAACAATTTACCTTTGCCTTTTCCCCCCTCCTTTTCCCTATTCCCTCCCCTTTCTTGGCTAGTGTTGTAACACCCTGCCACACGCCTCTGTGTCGGCTCACTGGGTAGACATCATCATTGATCGTTCACTCCTAAGATTGGTTGACTGAAGCCCTCCATCCTTCCCAATCTAATGCTAGTTCCCTCACTCTCTGGTAGTTCTTCTTATACACGTTCGTATTTATTTGTTCTATGCATTTATCCCTTGGTCTTTTTTTTGGGACTTTTCCGTCTATTTTCCTTTCAATTATGTTCTTCACATAGCCATTGTGCCTCAGAGTGTGCATCAGAGTGTGCCCAATCCATCTGGTTCTACTTTTCTGCATAGTGTTCCATTTGTTCCTTTCCTCTTCTATTCTTCTGTATACTTCTTCATTTTTTATTTCATCCGTCCATCCGATCTACAGCATCTACCTCCAACACCGCGTTTCGAAAGCTTCTAACGTTTTCTAGTCTGCTTTTCCAGTCATTCGTGCTTCCGATCCTTAGATCCTCGGGGTAGATGTAAATGTAGATCGAATTTTAAAACCCGCGACGTATTGGTTTTTCGGACGGCGCGTTATAAGCTATCTACAACGACCTTACCACGGTGGGGTTACCATCTCCCCACTTATCATCAGGTACTGGCGTGGCTTGCCGCCTAGGCCAGTGATTTCTTGAATTGCCGCCTATTTGATCAGGTTAGGGGTTTTTCCGATTTTATGGGGCAGAATCCCGGGCATGTATGAAAATCCCCCGGAAGATCAAGAATGGTTAGGTTAAAATGAGGACATGTCTTAGAAAATGAGGACGTTTTATGAGATGTATTCAATCGAATTCAGTGAAAATTCATCTTGAATGATAGTGTATAACAATAAATAATTATTCATTGTTATACACTATCATTCAAGATTTATATTTTTTATAAGTCAAAAATTATAATTTTTTCAGAAATGTTGTTTTCGGTCAAACCGGTTTCAACGCATATGCATTGTCTTCAAGTAAATTTTCAGGTACTCGAAAATGAAGCCAATGCTTTGAAACCGGTTTTAGCGAATAAAAAATTTCTGTTAAAATTACTTGGTAATAATATTCAGCATAGACATCACCATCAAGTCCCTGAAGATGATGCCAATGCTTTCTAACATGTTATACCAAATTAGGTATTTCTGTGAAAATTATTCATCGCTGCACGCAATTGTTCATGACGACGGTTGGCAACTCTGCCTATGTTTTCATTATGCCTATCCTTTCCTGCCGAGAGAAAGTCATTTATGCTTAACGATCCCTGCCACACGCCTCGTCCTACTTCACTTACGGTCCCTCTCCTTCTCCTAGCTTGGGGAGTCTAGGGTATTTTGTTTTCGGAAAAAAAAGATTAATAATAATCGCCTTTAATGACTAAATAAAATCTTTAGAGACTCACACTCCCAACTCCATTCCCATCCGTCTAAAAGCTCTCCTCTGGACATTTTACCAAGGAAATGTTGCTGCAGCTTCCGAGGGGGGCTCACCATGGAAACCGACCATTGCTTACGCAAGATTAATGCGAGGCCTAATTTGCAAAGTCGAGTTGAGTCCTGGAGGTGAATGGAACACTTCATTCGAGTGCACTTTAAATGTCTATATTAATGAATTTTAGATCACTTCACGTAGTATCTCCAAAAGGTCTAACGCCTCGTCAAATCAATGAGGCATTATTTGCGCACAATACCATGCTACTTAGTAAATTACTCGGAAACAAAAAAATAAAATTCGTACGTAAATGCAGCTCTAAAAATTCACGTGGGCCCAAAAACCTTTTATTTTATCCCTTCTCGCACCTTCGGTGACGAAAAACAATCGATTATTTTTACATCCCTTTCCCAGAATCATCCAAGATTTATCATATTTTGCCGTAAAAATTTATGGCCGCAATTTAAATAAAACAAACTTTTTGTTGGATCAGAATAAGTAAAACTAATATGGAAAGAAAATGTAACTGCTTCTCTTCCGTTGTTTGCCGTTTACTATGATTTATCTTCCGTAAAAATTGGGTCATAAATTCATTAATTATTCCAATAAATCACAGCTAATTGCTTCAGTATATAATTCCTATCTGGTGGAAAAAGAATTCCCCAGAGATGCCCACCGCGAAGAGCGTTAAAGAACAATCGTTGAGTGACCATTCACGCCCTTTTGAGCTTTGTGATAAATAGGTATCACAAGTTCAATGTCTGGCCCAGACGAAATCCCTGCTTATGAACCTAACTGCCTAGTATACGGTTAGGTTCAATCGCAGTTATTTTGGTATTTCTTATCAATAAGGTTAACGTATATAAAGATATTACAATGGTTGAAACTATAACCAGAGTTGGTCTCGTAGCCACTGAATAGAATTATTATTCGTCCTTGAAAATTGAAGCATTGGATGTGAATGAAAAAAATTACTGTCCCCGTTTACACTCCACTGTTCACCGTCATGGCGTTGATACAACTACTTAAATTTATCCAAAAATATGGATTAATGGGACTTTCAGAATCTGCGCCTGGAAACCTGAGGTCTTGGTACATGAACAGTGTTCCAAGGTCAAACTGATGATGTCAGGCCTGACCTCGTGGAAATTATGGATATCCATGATGAGAAAACCACCTTTGTTATTTCGTATTTGCGGCATACAGCATGTGTTTCATGGCATATTTTACGAAACGTTATCTTAAGGTCAAGACCTAAACAATTAAAATATTTGTTGAAGGCTGCATTCTTTCGGGTATTTCACCGCGTCGTTGTTTTTTTGAGACAACAGTTTCGCCTGCGTTTCAGCAGGCGTCTTCAGGTCGAAGTGATGATGCCGGCAATTGATCGCCTTATATAGGCCCGTTGTTCAGTCTTGGTTGGTTGCGTCATTCTTCCCGTTGGCGCCAATATTTCTCGGTTGTCGGTGATTGGCCATGCCACACGGAAAAGTCTCTTCCAAGTGTTGTGGAGGTGATACCCGTCCTCCAGGTTGAAATTCTTAGGGTGTTTTGCTATCTGGATAGCTTCCGGAATGATTCTCGGAAAGTATCGAGTAGATTCCCTGGCTATCACCGTGGTGTCCTCCAAGTTGATGGTGTGCCCAGGTTCGGAATAGGCATGCTCCGCCACAGCGGAGATCATCACTTCGACCTGAAGACGCCTGCTGGAACGCATGCTAAACTGTTGTCTCAAAAAACAACGACGCGGTGAAACACCCGAAAGCATGCAGCCTTCAAAATCTACGCACCGCGGAAGCCTACGCACCAACTAAAATGTTTCGCTGAAATTGACAAATGATAAATTCGTTCACCTCAAGCAGATCTAAACGTCTTAAATCATAACTTTTTTCCACGTTACAGCAAAATACACAGATTATGTAGCACGTAGCTATGGGTGTGGAAAGTTTGCAAAGATATACACCAGAAGTTGCCTTGTAAACATCATTTTACTTGACCGGGGTTCGAACCCGCATATCAAAATGTCGGTCATGTGTGCCATCTAGCTGCCAAGTCTTGGTGGAGCACCACAACTCTTACTAGATTACCTCTATTTAGGAGGCTACACCGACTGACTGGCAATGGATTAGGATTTTCGAACAGTTCTGTCTCAATTTTTGTTCCTTCCCCAAAAATAAATAATCAGACCATGAAGAGATGGGGGAATTTTTGGAAACATTTACTGGGTTAACGAGGCTTGGTCGGTATTTTTTGCGTGAGGGAGTCCGTTAAAGTAAACTGGAGCGGAAAGACATCACTGCCTCCCCGTTAAGCCCACCCTCGAGAGAAACGCCCTTGACAGACGTCTCCGAAGCAGTTCAGGTCACACGCCACGCCCTTCGGGTCACATCTGCACAAACTAAACTAATCAAGTCGATAGGTAAAAAAACTAAACATACGGTATTCATGTCGTTTTTGGTTTGCAGCCGAATAAAGATGTCGTATGCGGTTTAGGGGAAATACTTAAGTCTTTTTCGCGGATGGAGCCGTAATCTTGGATCATCGAGGCCAATTTTAATGATTTTTTCAAGTAGGTCGGAAAATTGGACCTAATTTCATTGAAATACATGTTCAAACGATGGATTTCACCAAACATGCAGAAATGGATATGATACAAGAATTATATTATTCGTTTTTGCGGTAATTGAAGCTTGTTATGTCTTCAGCTATTGATAGTTTTCGGCGTGAATTTCGGAGTAAATTTTTATTGGATACTTTTTCGGATATTTCACTCAGCGTGACACCTTGATATTTGTTAGCCACTATTATTATAGTATTAAATTATAATTTCGCGTTTTAACGAAAATCAGTACATGTGAAATCGAATTATTACGAAATATATCTCATGTGCCAGAATGCTGCGTATTAAATGGCGCTGAATTGCCAAAAAGGCTAACTCGGTAGAAACGTATTTTTTCACATTTTCTTTAGCTCTCATCAATGAGAACACGTATGCCAAGTTACGCGCAAATCTGTTCATAGAATAAAATCGCTACAACCACCTTAATTAGAAATTACATATTGTATTTTCACGCTGTTGATAGAAGTATGACTCTGTATTGTTGCGCTGTGTATAGAATTGCGTGTATGTAATTTTTACTGTTTATGGAAAGAAACAAAAATGTAATAGACCCTGCCTATAATGATTAACATACTTGCGTAGGAATTTTATGAATTTCCTCGTAATGAAGCGTTCCTAGAAAACCGTTACCTCTGAAGATTTACTCTTAACTAAATATGCCGAGAGATGGTGGAGATTAATTAAAAAAAAGTGACGATGTCACCAAATTATTTCTGCAAGGCATTCAAACAGTTTATTGAAGGTAATTGTTATTCAACTTTATATTATTTTCAGATTTTGAAATTATAAAACCTTTTTATTTGGCTATGATTTATCTGCTTAAAATATTGTCAATAAGGTATTTATTCAGGTATAATATTCTTCTTCTTTGATCTAATTATTATGTAGGCCCTAAAAGTGGGAGGTACCCGTTGAAAATTCAACGGGTGTGAAAAACATTGAACTTGTTTTATAATAAATCCATAAAGCCTGAAGAATACTGCTAGCGTGGTCATTTGAGGAGTTCGTAACCTATCTTGTATGTTGTGTTAGTTGTAGTAGACACGCTGACCGTTTTCCAGGTGCACGGAGAGATGAGTGACTGTTGGTCTTCTTTCATGCACGGGAAACCCAAAAATGTGTGAATGTAAGATAACTGCACTTTTAAACATAAATAACTCATAACGTTTATGATCTGGGAATTGGTCTAAAAACAGTTCGTAATCATAATGAGAGGCAGACGGTTCCACTACGTGTAATACATCTGAGTATGAATTGATAATAAACAACGCTGTATTTGTTGTAGCAACAGAGGTATTATTGCCATTATTATTCACTACACGTCAGTATTATTGCACATTTAATTGCGTGTGTAGCATATTTAATTCGTTTATGTGTATCGTTTACTACGTAAGTGCTCTCTCATATACATGCAGTACCCCTATGAGAGCTGCTTTGGGAATAGACATTGAAGAGTATACTTTTTGTAAATATGCATTTAAATATTGATTACCCCCCGAAGCAATCTATCATGGGCCCTTGGAACTCTGGGCCCTTATATACAGATTTTCTTTCTACGTGCTAACACGGGCCTGCAGGAAAACATGATATTTAAATGCTAGTGGCGTGAATATCCTTTGAAAATCAAATCTCTGGTTGTCAAGGAGTTATGTTATTGTTGATTTCAGAGAAAAAATTGAGATTTGTCAGCAAAAAACATGATTTTCAGACAAATACGAAGCGTAAAAGAAAATCAATTGAAAGAATTAGAAGCTTCATTTATTTAGCCATCCGTTAAAAAACAATTACAGCCCTCTATCTTGAGTGAAGGTACTTATAAACAGCAAAAAATGAAACCACTGCACCGAACCCAAAGCTTAGCATGGACCACCAGGGCGGACCTTCAGGGGCCCTGAGGGTTTTATAATATAGCCTCTGTTACAACTAGGTATATTTTCTATCTATGTTCTAAATTTCAGCTCAATCGGTCCTGTAGGTTTGGCGTTATGGAGCATCAGACAGACAGACACAGACACCATTACATTTTTATATATTAGTAAGGATTGTAATTTACCGGTAAAAAAATTCTTGACCACACACGACATATACCGATTATAGTATAGGTATATGGACGCGTCAAGTTGCACATCAATATTTTCCTTTCATTAACAAATGGCTACTCTATTAACTTGGAATTCTTAACAGGGGAAGTTTTCCGTTAAAAAATGTCTTGTGCTTGTATTGACATCGTGCAAGCCGCTCGCTGCAGTACTTCGAAATTGATATTTAAACCCTTGGTAATGGATGCACATTCGCGTAGACTTAAGGCGGGAGTGGATGCTAACAGGAAATGACTTGGTTCATAAAAACGATTTGTCGAAAGCTAGTGCCTAGTCACGGTGGAAATTAGCGTGGCATTCGATTGAACTTGAATAGGCGTGAAATTGTCCTCTGGACAAAACCTATTTGCCGTTTGATTTAACACTTTTTTGGCCTGGCGGTTTTTTTTAATGCTCAAGTGCATGGGAAGAAAGCTTTTAACAGATCGACTCGAGGGAAGTTGGACAAATGTCGAGAGAAGAAATGAATACATGCAGCCATCATCAATCTAGTAGTTCTTCGTATAATATTGGCCCCGTTCTTGAAGGCTTTAAAAATTGATTTTGGTCACGCAAGTCTGGCCTTTTTCTTCAAATTTTGACGGAGGCAAGAAAATCATCTTCATTGGGACTAGTCCAGGAGAGAATTTGAGATATCTCGTTTTTTCTCATGTTAAACGGAAAAACGTGTGCCAAATTGGCAACCGGTGTTTTTAGGGTATATTGACCCTGCTGATTACGAATTTGTTGGTTGCCAAGCCGAATTTTGCCTCCTAAGGCCGTAAACCAAGATGGCGGCTGAAATCGTGATTTCCTGTTCCCGCGACGTTTTCTTCGTAATTTCTCTCCTAAACGGCACTTTTTCGGATGTAAGAGACAGTTAGCGACTAGAAGGAGTCAAAGGTTATCTGCGCGTTGTCCAAGTTTGGCCATTAGACATTTTTTTCCGGATTTTTCTCCTGGACTAACTCATCGCCCTCATTCTTCTCCACTTTCTTGCAATGCGTTCGCTAAAATACCAACCGAACAATCATTTTCCCAAAGAATCAATCATTCTTTTGAACAGGAAAGGAAAAATCATGCGAAGGGATACCGTAAAATCTTAACTCCGATTGGGAGTAAGTTCTTAATAAGAGGTAAAGTGAAAATACTCGAATATCCTATAAATGGGGAAGTTTGGGTAAGTACTGTTAACAGAAATACATACTAATCAGCCGGTAGAAATACCGGATGAATGGACTCGTTTGAACATTTATACTTTTCCTTATTTTGCGTTTTCGTCATGCAATGAATCTAAATTACGTAAATATATATATATATATATATATATATATATATATATATATATACACATATACATATACACACACACAGTACACACACGGAAAGTTTCGCCAATAGGCCACAACAATAAAAAATACACTGGACAGGGGGTGGGGAAAGAAAAGTAAAAAGAGAAGACTTACTGGGAACGTTTCGGGCATGCAGACCCTTCGTCAGCTGGAGAAAAAGTGCACATTTTCTCCAGCTGACGAAGGGTCTGCATGCCCGAAACGTTCCCAGTAAGTCTTCTCTTTTTATTTTTCTTTCCCCACTCCCTGTCCAGTGTATTTTTTATTATATATATAAATATAATGCGCGATAATACAGCCTAGTGAGATAACTTACAGCGATGGTATTGACACAAAATCATTAATCCTATTGGAAATTAATGTAGTTCTTCTCTTGCTACTAATCTCCCAATTCAAGGACTGGAGGGTCCAACGGTTTTTAAATGAGTTAATTGAAACGTTGAACATTTACAGGGTGTCCACCGATCGGGATAAGCGAGGATTATTTGAGGATTTCCGGGACCGGGAACAAAGCGGGAAATGTGCCATAATTATGTAGTTTATCGGGAATATCGGGTAGTTTTAGCGATATATCGCCTCATATAGAATTCTATGAAGTTAACCTCGTTATAAAGAAAATCATACCAACTTTTCAATGATGACAGCCACTTACCGGTTCGATTCCCGGTGAACACGGATAATTTTTCAAAGTATTTTCTAAATCTTTAGACTGTTGTATTTCCGGCAGAAGTGGACATATTCACAAAATCCTTTTTAAGGCATCTTTTAGAATGTATCGGTAAGAAGAGGGTCGAAGCGATGGATGAAATGACGTCTCGGGCGTTATGGGAAGTAGGGTGGTTCGAAAAAAAAAAATTATTTTATTTCGGAATGCTATAGCTCGCAAAAGTTGCCATTGATATAGACAAGAAAAAATAATAATTAAAAAAAATTATTTATTTATCTTCTGGTCGCGCATTTCCGTTAAAGTTCGATAAAATCGTTAAAAACCATAAACTTTCAATATTTTTAGTAAGAATGTAAGGGTGCTATGACTACAGTCTTATATCGCGCAAACGATTTTGAAAGTATTTAAAAATGACTTAAAATTATATGAATTATATTTATATAATATACTTTGGTCGCGCATCGCTATGGAATATGTGATAAATTTGCGATTTCAGTAAAATTTCAAAGTTTTACATTTTATAACGATTTTATAACGAATGTAGTTGAGACGCCTTGTTTATATTCCTGTACCTAGAGATCCTTAGAAAAAAATACAGTAAAATAATCCTCGTATTTTAATACTAACCGCTCGCGCAGCCGCATTAAAAAGTGACTAATGCTGCATTGGCCTTAGTTATTGTCGCGTTCTTTCGCGCGAACTTTCTATATGGTTTTAAAATAAGATAAAAGTATTATATTTGAATTTAAGCCTGCTTCAGTTCCACTATTATTTTCTTTTTGGCCGCGCAGCTGAATGAAATAGAGTTCCAATCATAAATTTGGCTGTATTTTTCTAATTAAATTGTGTGTACAGTTCTTCGCTCATTTTGCTTTACAAAACGACCCAAAACTAATCAAGGGGAGACGGCTGCATTTCGAGTTCCACCCAGACCCTTACCAACCTACCATTCAATGATCAGGGTGTGATACTTACAATATTTACAAGTTTAAAACATACACAAATTTACATTGTTTTTCTCTGTGCATATTCTCTATGGTTTAAAACGTTACTCATTTTTGTCCATCACTACGAATTTATATTCAGATTTTTGCGAAAAGGTAAGCATGACTGATTTTGACAATAATAAAACTAAAGATGAAACCAATTCTATCACTGTGCCCACAGACTTCGCTGGAAGCTTCTGTCACAAGCTTAACGCACCTTTCGACAGCTTGCGTATGACATGGAATATTTTTAAATCCATAACAGTCTTAAAGTCTCTGTTTGCATGCTGTTTTACTCGTCTTTAGTCAGTGCTCGTAATAAAGGAGGTTTAGTCTGATTACAGGTGTCCCATTGTATAATTTCGGTGTAGTCAGTAGCTTTAATGTTTAGGTTTGGTGGCTTAAAAGGTGTAATATGATCATCTTCAGGCGTTGTTTGCCTTGCCATCAAGATTCGTCTGTACCCAAGCTCTTGAAAGTGGTTTCTATCATCAATGACCTTCACCTAAAGTAATTTTCGGGTTGGACAAAGTAAGCATTCCGTTGTATAACAGATTCTATAGCTTGTATAGTCTTGAAGCAGCTCTTGTGGCAGATACCGTGTTGTTTGAATGGTCTGATATACATGTTTTGGTGCGTCAGTGTTATTCTTGTTTACCTTAATGGTAAACCACGTAGGCATATACGACTTTAAAATAAAAGTGACTATTTGCCTTATATTTTCAGGACTCTTTACACTAATAATTGGTGCAAAACCCTGTTAGCGGTAGTGAGCCATCTTGATTGTGACATAGGGCCATGGTAACGGATTTCAAAATCTTCAGAACACTGCCGTGACTGGATGACTATTGATATGTCTAGTAAATACAATTGATCTTTGCTGAGTATCTACCTATCAATCACACAATCGATAAGTTCAAATTCAATTAACAGTATCTTTTCACACCCAGGTAGATCTTTTCCAATTGGCCCTGAATTACCTTTTGGGCCTGATGTCATACCATCTATGTGCTGGAAAAGGTGGCGGAATGGACGTTCGTTGAAATGAAGAATACAATTAGTCCATTCCAAAGGTCTTCCCACGTACAACTCATAAATGTGTCATCATATCCGATCGCTTCTAATTTGTTAAGTGATAAGACATTTTCAGATTGGTAGTCGTAAATATATACATAGCTCGCATATACATGATAAATAAATATACATAAATCGTAGCTCCAGGGAAGGGATTTATTTTTATTTTTCTCACACGCAGTTAATACTTATTGGACACACGCAGGCATCTGGAGTTCTCTTGCAAGTGCAGTGGTTTACAACAATCTGACATTTGCATGCAGCAATGTCAAAAAGATAGGAACCCTTCTCTTTAAATTCGTTAAGTTTCAGTTTAAATGTGTTCAATGTAAATGTTAATTTGTCACGATTGTATGATTTTCTGAGCTTACAATATGATTCATTGTAAGCGTTAATAAGCTGGACCACTCTGTATTCCGTCACAGTTGGGATAGAAGCCATGCCATGCAAACACTTAATTTTCTATGCAACTGTCGTGGCTACTTTTAATAAGGAGACACTCTTGTTGTTTGTTTCAACAGCCAATTTAAATCTCTCTTGAAAGCTACAACGGAGAACATCCTCATTTGTTGGTAACTTTTTATTTAATAAGTCCCGCCGGTGGCCAACTGTAGGGCATTCAAAATCCTTTCTAGTTATTACAGCTACTCCTACGTTCTGTGGCGTATCCATCATAGTAGTAATACAGTAGCACTTGTAATCACTAACACCTAATGAAAAAGCACACGTTACTAACTAAATAGACAAGAGAACAGTCATGTACTAACCCAGGATCAACACCATGTCCAGTACTGTCTGAGGCCAACAGCAGACTGTCAGTTGACAATGAAATACTAAGTGGTGGAAGGCGGACAGACGCGCGCGCAGCCACAGAGAAAGTTCGAGCGCACGCCTGCGTCTCGTCATACCGGGATTAGTCACTTTTGATGCGGCTGCGGGACCAGTTAGCATTAAAATATGAGGATGATTTTACTGTACTTTTTTCTAAGCACCTCTAGGTACAGGAATGCAACTATATTGTCTCAATTATATCTGTTATAAAATCGTTATAAAATGTAAAACTTTGAAATTTTACTAAAATCGCAAAGTTATCACATTCCATAGCGATGCGCGAACAAAATATATTATGTAAATATAATTTTAAGTAATTTTTAAATACTTGTAAAATCGTTTACGCGATATAGGACTGTAGTCATACCACCCTTACATACTTACAAAAAATATTGAAAGTTTATGGTTTTTAACGATTTTTATCGAACTTAAACGGCAATGCGCGACCGGAAGATATAAAAAAAAATGTTTTTTAATATTATTTTTTCTAGTCTATACCAATGGCAACTTTTTCACGCTATAGCATTCCGAAATAAAGTAATTTATTTTTTAGAACCCCTAATGGTAAGGTTGCCCGTCCATTCAACTTCAGACTCCTATATCTCTGGCAATTTTTGGAATTTTTAAGAGTAGATTTGCAAGTGATCATTTGTCATGATCCCTTGCACGATAAAGTAAAAAGAAAGAATCGTGATAAACCCCCATTAGACAGACGAACACAGCAGTTGGCCATCGGATACGAATCCCTTCGCTCAAAGTAACTCAATTTAACTTGCTGAACTCCTTATACCACATTCGCGACGATGCCGCATCCATTTCATTTAATTTCCTTGATAGAAACGGAACCTGTGGTGGGATCACGAGTCCCTGGTTCGCGTTGTCATTATCGTTAACCAAGACGCAAACCGTTCCATGGGGGCAATGCTCACAGTTACTCTCCTAAGAATGCACTCCATCGATTGAAACCAGTGATTTAAATGCGCGATTGTAACATAACGATGACGTGAGTCCACGTATTTTGGAGAAACATGATTGCACCTTTGGGTGAATTGGGATTCGGATAATCAACTCTGCACTGTAATTGATAGTTTGCATGGCTAATATATCAGCGTTAAATAACATCCCTAATGAATGATATCGCCGGAAAATCCCTATTTCTGTGCTTCCCTTACGAAAATGATTTCGTGGCTCGGGAGAGGTATTGAGTTTTGTCGAAAGGGCAAAACCCTCATTGCCTCTTCTGGTTCACCGGGCACACTGCGTAGTAGTGGTGGAAGTATTAATAGGGCCCCGGTCTTTCATATGAATCCCTTCAAAATTAATGAATTCGCGTCCCTTGCTGGGTCCCCCAATCTTTAATTTAATTTCCAATTTAATACGAGAAGGGATGGTTTCCCCATGGAGGGACGCCCCGGCCTTCAAATATTGCCCAGTTGCTTACCCTTATTATTAAGGGCTGACCCGATACCAGTCTTTCCGACGCAATACCGATATTTTACCCCCCACCAAGCAAAGACTGAACTCTACTAGAAGAGAAGTCTGCTCAGAGCTAGCAACGCAACCCTGGAATTAAGTAAGAACTTTATTAAGGTGGTTGAAACGATTTATGTTTATATACTGATTTACATTAAACGGTACATACGTGTCCTTATTAATTATATCAACAGATAAAAGTGAAGAAATAGCATCATTCCGATTTTGTTTCTTGGCAATTCTATGCTATTTTTTCACCTAGCCTAACGGCACATCACATACATTTCCAAATAAATCGATTACCTATGTACATGTTTCCTCATATACGCAAAAGAATACTTTTCATGTGATTATAATGGTTGATAACAATTATCAAGGTGTCATTCCTAGTAAAAAAATGTATTTAGACATGATTTTTGCTTAAATTTCTAATTCCGCGCCAAAAATCCGTCATACCATTGCTTTCATTTAGGTGAAATATTTAAAAGGTGATTCTTGCATCATTTACATTTCTGCATGTTTGGTGATTACCACCACATATACAAACGTACTAAAGTGAAATGTGGTGCAAGATTTTTTTTCGACTTACTTGAAAAGTTATTAAAAAGTGCACTAAGTGACTCGCGGTTACAGCTCCGGTCACCTAATAAACATATAATTGGAGCATGCTCTTGTATGGCAGTGAAGCCTGTACTACAATAGTTTCAGGGTTATTGAGCATATTTCGTGAGACAGTAGCCTATTGAAAAAATTAATCAAAGGAGACATGAAATGGGAAGAATTACTCAGGAAGAGCAAACATGGAATAGATCATGTAAAAAACGAAGGGTGTCAAAGTGACTTCACTTGAACGAGGAACTGAAGTGGTTGGCTAAGCAGTGAATTGACATAATCTGATATATTAGGTGCAAATAAAAGAATGACGTAAGTTGTAAATCGTAGCAAAGAATGGCAATATGGAAAGAATATTTTTTTTTTTATTTAATCTTTAATCAGGGAGAAAACGCCTAAGTCCGGTAGGCAGGTGATTTTTAAAAATCTTTGCCCGGTTCCAATAGCCTTCCGGATTCTTCGGGAGGGCTGGTAATCCAGCTTTGATCCTGTTTCCATTTTTTTTCTTCGTTCATTTTTCGTTCGTTCTTTTTTATCGTTCGTCGTTTCGTTTCATCGTTCATCGTTCTTTTTCGTCGTTCGTTTAAATATTTTTTTCGAGTTGGCACGTGTGCACTACTGAAGAATGGAGGAAAACCCGCTTCGGTTCCCATAATCGGCTTTCCAGCGAACGAGAGGGACATTGATGCCCATTTAACATTATTTTTTTTGCTTGTTCTTTTAATTATAATTAGGGCCCGAAGTGTTGACACCACGTTCTAATCACACTTGAGTTGGATTAAGTGGGTGGTAGGGTAGGGTACGAGAGTGTAAATCGGGGACTTCAAAAGAATCGCGCGGTTGGTTTTTTTTAATTTTGGTAATGTAGTTAGGAATCGATTCGGATGACGCCGAGCACATGGATTACGCAGTATAACGATGCCGGCTTAAAAGCTGAATGGGAAATATATATGTTGTGTGTGTGTACCTAATGTTAATGAAAGCTGCTTTAAATGAGCATTCCACTGGAGTGTTTGTTTTTATACACAACTTTTGCCACCGTGATGTATATTCTGCTTCATCTTCCTTGTCTCTATTTCGTTAAATAAAATACTATTTTTTGCATCAGCTTTCTTCAGAAAGGTTGGCCTTCCAAATTAAGGAAAAGGAATTTTTTTAATCAATGTATCACAACTGAGTTAAGAATGATATCTTTTACGCTTCATTTTTGCTCCGTCTTCTCATCTCAACTCATCAGGAAAAGATTAATTTCATCTAATCATTGTGTATATGTATAGGTACGCAGTTACGATTATGATCCTTATAACCTTTGACGACATCTGCAGGTGGGTAGTGCAAACGGCGGCTAATGATGGTGCGTTCTGAGTTCTGATTTTGACATGAGGATTCATTTTCTTTATAGATAGATATCGTTACGCTTTTTATTCTGCACCGTCGTTGTTTGGTGGTATAAAAAAACAAAAAAAAACAATAGGATTTGTCGTAATGGTGCCGCTTTCAAGTCTGTGATAGGTCTTTTTACGGAGGCCGTTTGCTTAGTCCAAGCCCTTTGATATCCTGAGTACCCTAGTCGTCTTTGGGAAAGGAACTGGCTTCATTGTCATTATATGTGATTCCATTTTCCACTAAATGACGGTTTTACTAATTTCTTTAATCGAATTTTGCTGAACATTGTGGTTATCGAATTATAACCCTTTTACTGCGAATTTCGTATGCATCTGTAAACATATATATTTTCATCCGCTGACTTTGGAGGTCGACTTTACCCGATAATCTCAACAAATAGTTTCTCTTTGCTTCGGAGGTTGAGTATATATCCCTAGAGGTATATTATCTATATTAGAAAGTTTACTACCATGCAACAACGGTCAAAAATTATTTTGAAATTTATGAGTAAATACGATGCAAGTTTTTATTATTTAACACTTAAACTGAGCATTTTTTGTGGGCACTTAACATATTTTATGAGTGAAACCAGTAGTAACTAAACGCAGTGAAGAGGTCAAGTGAGGCGATAAACTACGTGAACTATTCTGGCTGTGGGCAGCGCTGAACTTCTACCAATTCAACGTAGGCAGTATGTAGCAGCCCCGTACTAGGCTAGGCTAGGGGCGAGATTGTAGTTACACATTTAGGACAGAGGTCAATTTCACCGAACTAAATAGAAAACTCAGAATCACAAACGAGTCGCAAAGGGTTTAATGCGTAAATCCACGAGAAAGGTTGACGTCGCTGGCTGGTGACTGGTGATCGTAACGCGCTCCTGAGTTAAGGTAGTTTGAGCGAAATATCACTTCACTTAGAATTAGATGAATTTGACCTCATTTTAAAGAAAAACCTCTCATCTTTCCACTTATATCAAAATATTTACCCCTTACCGAACTACTTTACGAGCAATTTGCCTGAAAATATAAGCTGTATTACATGGGATAGAATACGGCTGTGCGCTCCAGAAGGGGAATATTGAAAACATTAGGAATATATAACTCATAGATTTCGTCAAAAACGAACGGTGTGGAGTTTGTACGTTTTATCAACTACGTATAAAAATTAATCTATTACTCACTGCAGAAAAACTTTTACGTAATCGCACAAAAACCTGATTTGAAGGCTTTTTAGCCGTATGGGGTGAAAAAATGAGTCAACTTAGAGACTTATGCAGACATATTTATATAATTACTGAACATTTTTTCATTTAGTAAAATACAATTTGCGCTATTAATATTACAGTATTTACTTCGTACTTCTTACCGACGCTGAAATTAAAATATAGCATTCGAATATGATGCCCATTATGACTGGGGAAATATCTTGATCAAACTACCTTAAATGACTCGCTCTCCTCCGCGAGAGCAGGCCCAAACAATGGATTTCCCGGTCCACTGCAGTGAAATCAAATCGGGACCATGCAGTGGATACAGAGAGATAATTCTTCATGTTGTTTGCGCGCGTCCGCAGTTTTTGGCCTACCGGATCTGTAATTAAGGTAGTATGAGCGAGATTTTACCCTAGTCGTAGTAGTTAGGCCGTATTCTATTTTTTAAAATAGCTGTAAGAAAATACGCAGTAAACATCTAAGCATAAATTACGCAAAACAATTGTTTCAAATTACTTCAATTCGTCGTAATTATGTCTCTATGTACATTTTAATTTCACTTGACATCACTCATTCACTCATTTTTTTCATGCCGTACGCTGAAAACGCCCTCACAGATGAAGATATTATTTTTGTGATTCTGCAAAAATCACGACGGAGAGTAATAGATTTTTTTATAAAAATAACTGATGAAGCATACAAACTACACACTGTAGAAGTTTTGATGAGACTCATGCGTTAGAAATGCCTCATTTTCTTAAAATATAGTCTTTCTGGAGTGCATACCCGTACCATTTCCCATGTAATATGGCTTGTAATTTTTGGAAAATATCTCGAAAAGTATAATAGCAAGTAATTTGCTGATTTTTTGTTATCAATGGAAAAGTGAGTTCTCTTCTCTTAATAATGCGTCCAAATTCATCGAAATTCATGCGCGTTGATATTTCGCCAAAACTACCTTAACACGACCTTCTTTGCGTCCGACCCTGGCCAATCCCCTTGAGCGTAATGCCTTTGATGCGAAACGGGGATGCTCTCTCGCGGCGACGGAGGAAACCCCTCAAGCTGTCCCTTTTTTTGCATTACCACTTTCGCTATTTGCCTAGCGAGCAGAGCTTGTTGCGTTCCCTTCGACGTCAAGCAAAACGGTTGCCGTGGTGACCGAGAGGCCCCTAACAAGGGGGAGATGGAGCGAGGGAAGATAGGGTTAAGAGGGGGGAGAGACTAGGTGGAGGCTTGATTTCCTTAATTCAGGGAGAGATTTGGTATTTGGGTTGAGAAGAGGATTGAGGGATGGAGTTGTATTAGAGCCCTTTGTTGCCTCAGAGGAGTCCTTACCGCATCCCTCGGTGTCGGTAATGGGGAGAAGAGGAGACCGCTGGATGCTGTGTATATTGTACGAAGGGAGTTTAGTAACATATATCATTATTCTGAAACTATCATGGATGAGGGTCTTAAATTCTCAACAGCATATATAGAACTGTGTGATCGGTCGGTGGTCGAGTGTTATAGCCCCTATAATTGTTGACACTTTTCACCGCAAACGATCACCAACTTCCTCAGTCGAAGTCAGTGAGGTGGGAAATATGGCATTAACGGGCGGGACATCACTCGAAATCTAACCATCGAAAAGTCCCTTTACAGAAGAGAGCTCTGTGTTATAATTTTTTGCTCGAGAAGGAAGTATGGGTGGATCAATGATGCGGTTGAAATACTCGGTAACTATTACTGAACTATTTATTGGTTACATTGGTTGGTGCCTAGGGTTTTAACCTCCAAAAGTAGCCAATTTTTACCGCAAACTATCATCAAATCCGTCAGTTGATGTCGGCTTCGTTGGAAATGTGGCAACCATTGGCGTCGAATCACTCGAAATGTAACGATCTATAAGTCCCGTAGTAGAACCTCAGACATGTTCCCAGATCCATTGCTGGGGATAGGAATGTAACCACTGCGATTCATTCACTCAGGCAGCATATGGTGTAACCACAGAGAGGGAGGAAGAGCCCCTGTCACGATAAACAGTTATTGTTATGTCTTTAACCATTATATCCATGAGGAACGGGTTCAGAATATTCCGACTGATACAATCAAAAG
The DNA here is from genome assembly GCA_963573305.1 of Pyrrhosoma nymphula. NCBI lineage: Eukaryota > Metazoa > Arthropoda > Insecta > Odonata > Coenagrionidae > Pyrrhosoma > Pyrrhosoma nymphula. Next base: position 30,217,653 of record OY754331.1, on the reverse strand, counting down.
GAGAGGATGTCGTCCTGCTCTAATTATTTCGGTGAGCTCCAGCAACATTTTCTAGTCTTTGGAACTTATTTATGCCTTTCCGTTTTCTTACATACATACGTAATCGTCGTGCCATAAGGTTTATTTGCAGTTAAAGAGCTGACTTACATGGAGTGGTTAGTCTTGAAAAAACTGGCACTTTCTATATAATAAATATCCCCATAATACTCCATCCGTGCAAGTTTCCTTCACTTCTGTCACAATCATGTATTGCCTCACATACAATCTCCTCCTCTTATGACTCCTAATTTTCTTCCTCTTCGGAATCTCTTCCACCACACCCACGGCTACCTCAGTGTAACCCGTCCTCTCGCACTATTCACTCCCTAATCATGAGTCTGTTTCGTTGACTCTCATACATTCTCTGAACAATGCATAACAAACCGGGTAAGCTCCTTTTATGCATCCATTACTGGATCATCCAATTCACATTATATAATGACTCCCTCACTCCTAACCCTCCCGCTTTCTCTAGGCTACTTAAGGTCACCAATTGCCTGAAGGAAACCAATATTTTCGTTTTCTCAAAGAAAATAAAATGTGCTTATTATGTTTGGACGTATTAAAAATATTCTATCTCCTCAGTGTGGATTTATTCTTTTTCGTTTGTAGTGCGGTGTTAACCATTTTAAATGATGTTGCTTCAGCGTCGCGCTGCATCTTGATGGATTGACTGTGACTGGTTTTGGATTTGGCTATTTCTTCTTTTTCTTAATTTTTTAAAACGTTTTTATTAGGTTGAGTTCTTGTGTGCTTGCCTGCTCGGTACGAATTTTACAATAGATTTTAAACTAACTTCCCGATGAGCTTGAGACTTGAAACTTTAAACATAGCTCAGAACTAGATGACAATGCAATAATATGTAATAATAATTTATTTTATATATGTTATATATATTAAATAATACAATATAATATATATTGTAAATGGTACATACAATATAGATATACATAATATAATAATTAATTTAAATTTTAAAACTTTCAAATTACGTTTTTATCGTAAAAAACTCTTCTTAGAAGCTCTTTGTTGGTGATTTTGTCCGCCCGTTTGTATTCTCATCATTCTCCGACCACTACGTACCTTCATTTCTTCCGATCTCTTTTGCTCTGCAGCTGTTATTGTCCAGGCCTTACTGCAATATAACAGCAGGCTCCAAATATATGTATCTCTAAATGAAATGCTTCCCTACTTCCAGGCATGTTTGTAGAATTCTCTTCTGGTAAAATGTCTTCTTTGCTTGGGCATCTCTGCTCACAATATCTTCGATGCCTCTTCCATCCCTGGAGATCCTCCTTACCAGATAGGAAAATAAGATGCTTGGGCATGCAGGAATGTTGCATTTTTTTATTCCTTACCTTCAATTCTTATTCGCTGAAATTCTCATAGCTGGCTCGTCGCTTGTGATTTCACGCATCGCGGGAGTTCATTCGGGATTCTGGAAGGAGTTTTCCAATTTTCCCTTCTACCAAGGAATGCGTAAGGCGAGTGAATTTTCTTCTTCCTCCCTGCGTCGCTGAGCATATCCGTCAAGCATCGATTTTCCCGTTCGACGCCTTATTCCATTGTAGCACCCTTGCCTCCGTTATCAGTTCATGACAGCAAGATGAGAGCCTGCTTATTATGTTCTCGGCGTCAAAACCAGGGACGGAGATAGGGAAGTCTTGAGAAGTTAGCGATGCGTCGGGAAGAAGGTGGAGTTTGTGATTGGTTGGGAAAACAATGAGCAGTGAAAAGAGCGAAAAGGGAAACAAAAGAATGAATGCTGTGGAAGAAATCATTCGGTACTGTGTGTAATGATTCTCGCACACGCGTTCCTTTTTTATAGAGCTAAATATACTGCCCTTTCAATACGTGCATTTTGTGAAGTCCTAAAAAACGTTTACCTACGAAGTGGTAAGCAAGCAAGTTTTACTCCTAAGGAATTATTATTTTTATTTACCCGGTAAATAGGTTCATTACTACCTACACCTTGTATTACGCTATTTCAAAGATGTTTTAGTAACATGCAGAATATAGTTTTTAATGTATTCCCCAATTGTAAAAAAGTAAAAAAAACAATTGAAAAATTTTTTAGAGGGTAAAGTATGGTTAGCAAGTATATATAGGTAACATAAACTAATATTAAGAGACAACATGCGTGATCGATTTATTAAGAAAAATATATGTTACGTACCATAAGGGCTCATGTTAAAACAGCATCGAATTGCCGAAAACCTGATTCGGTAAAATGCAATTACCTTCTATTTTATTTATAGTTATCACTAATACGTATGCAAATTGCCTAAAAACGAAATACGATTCGTTTCTGTTGTATGTATAGGTATCACTAATACGTATGCAAAGTTTCACAATCTGTACTTAGGCAAAAATCACCCCAACTAACGTACTAACTTAGGCTCCGTGAGGGGTCTGGCGGGGGTTGGTATGGATGTTCGTGGCGATACCCGGCGTCGTTCTTAGGACGTCTGCCGCGGTAAGTTCTCCAGGTTCCGGAAGAAAATTGGCTCCATCCCTCCTCCGACCCCTCTGTGAGTGAGCGGCGGGTAAGGAGGAGACCTCGCGCTGAGAGATTGCCTTCTTAACTCACCGGCGGCGGGAATTTGGAGGCGCTGGGAATTCGAGTAGTGGGTGGCTGTGTAGTGGCATAAAGCCTGTGGTAATGGGGGTCGTTTCCGTTGGATGGCATTAGTAACTCCCTCGAGGATATCGCCCTGTTCTCATCGAGTGGTTTTGATCTTAAAGAATATAGTTCAACTGAGGTGGGATGACAAACTTCAGGTGAAGCCATTTCCGTCACGTTGAGAGTCCTTAAGAGTATTGTGATTGCCGTATGAGATCCTAAGACGAGTTCTTGTGCTTCCTGCTTCGAAGTGAAATATTTGTATTTTATTTCAAATTTGTAAGACGATGCATATAGCATAGGCACTCAAGAGCACACGATATGCTTTCCATTTCCCCTACTTGCCTACTTCTCCTTGAGATAGGTTGGAGGAGATGGATATTGCCTTATCAGCTTAGCCGATATTATCCCGATTTCTCAGTAATTCGATATTTTATGTACATCAATCTAGTAGATAAATATTATTATGCAAATGGTGATCCATGAAAACTCAATATGATGGAAGCGGCTTCACCTTCGCTTACTGCCGAGTAGATATACGCAGCGCCACCTCTGGTACTTCAATAACTCTTATGATTTGATGAAGAAATTAATCTGCTTGCACTCTTGCTCGTTGATTGCATTGAGCTCACTTTATTGCTGATGTTATCTCAATTCAGTTGAATTGGTGGGGTTACTTCGATCATCTTCTGGAGGGTGAATTTTCTTTCCTAGTCTGGCGTACTATGGTGTCACTTTCTGTTGTAAATTGAGATAAATTTTAGTCGTAAATGGTTGTTTATCAATTAATTTACCTTCGATATTCGTGGTCTCAGGTTTCACTTGAAGGAGCTCATTCATACTCGAAATAAAAACCCCTAAACTTGGTGATTTCGTATTATTTTATTTTTGAATAGATATTTCATGTAATGATATAAAATTAAAATTAGTAGAATCGCCGAGTTAAAGTGTTTCATTCCAAGTACTTGTTCTTCATTTCAGTTTCAATTTTCCTTCATTGTCTTTATTTAGTAGGACGCTTATGACTTTAGTTTGGGTCAGAATGTCACTAATTGGTTGTTGAATGGAGTCTCTTTCACACCAGACATTGAATTTTTATGCGTAGTCTTCATTTTGTTGATGACATGTTTCCAGGTTTTGCTAACAGTGTAACTATCAGTGTACCTGGATAACACATTTGACCGGCAATTTGGAGATCCGGGCCCGAATCCCGGTCTAGTCAAATGATTTTTTTTCTTTACAAATTTCACCCTCTTTGGTGTATAACTTTTTTTAAAATTGTAATTTAATGACAGCGTAAAATTAATCGATATTTTTTAGTCTTGGCAAAGGAGGAGGTATTTTTGGCACATTGACTCTTAGTTTGGGAGCTATATTTATTTTCCAAAAACGTCATTTGTGATTTAATTGTTGGCTCTTCTCTGCGAACTTCTCCTGGTAATTCTTGGGGGGAATGACCTCGTATTTACATTTCTTCAGTCATACATATGAATTCCTTTATTTTGCTTCATCTGTCTCTGTCATTTTTCTCTCCCGCAGTTCTTTTTACCAACTTTCCCTACCGTAAATTGTGCTAGCATCCTTACAAGTTTTTATAGGAGCGTGGAGTTCAGCACATGTTCTCTGCGGTGAGTTTGTAAACTACCTTATTTTCCCTGTCTTCGTAAGAAGTCTTTGGATACTTTTCGTAGTTTCTTTCGTTTGATCTTCTTCAATCCTTTGTTGCACCACATTTGCAGTGTCTGCAATAATTTTTGTCTGCTGTTGAATCCGTCTGCGCCTTACTTCCGGGATGGATTTCTTGCCGTTTGTACTAGGTACCGCACCTTGTACTTAGATGGCTGTGAGAAAGAAAGATCAACATTCTGTTCTAATCATCATTGTGCGTATTATGAATCATCCGTCATTCCGTATAGACTATATTGCACCAGGCAAATATGATAATGCTTGATAAATTTTAATTGAGCAATATGCTATCTATCCATTTTTATAGAAAATCTTACGTTTTTCCTTTTTATCATTTGATTAATGTACCGGTTTAGCTACGTTGAATTGGAAGGTAGTTAAAATCCGCTTTCATTTTTCAGGCGCAGGCCCCCATCCTCATAAACGATTTCTTTCTTCATCTCAGCTTAAGTCCTACCCTTCTTCATGTCATGCATTATGCCCTCTCAGTTACTTTCCTCTCCCCGTTTATCAAACATCCTTTCCTCAGTCACGGTCTCCATCAACCTCGCCCCTCATCGCTTGTTCCAAACAACTACTCCGCCTTCTCCTAATCTTCTTAAGAAATTTTACTCCCTCATCCACCGTATCAAATACTTCAGGAGTTCGTTACAGACGTTCCAGGTGAGAACATTGCAACTTCATACGCCGAAAACCAACCATTTCCTCGGAAAATCCGTTCCGGAAGGAGAGAACGCTTCCCTGACAGATTTCAAGCTGGCTCTTCGCGACTTGGTCGCTATCGGGGGAGTAACGTGGCGGCAAATATTTTTGGTAGTTGTAGATTGATGATTATTTTTTTGTCATTTATTTAATATGTGTAATGTTGGTTTGTTAAAAAAATAATGGCCGGCTAAAAATAAGGTTGCTTTAAAAATGGTTGGTGATTAATGGAAATGGTTGGATGGTTGGAAAAAGTGTAAAAAAGCATGGTTAGTAACAAAAAGCCACACAATCAACCACCATTGTTGGTAGTTGAAAAGAGAATAAAATTGACCGCCATGTTGGAAGCAACACGTTTATTTGTAAGTGAATTACCCGACACCACACTTGTTAGTCTATCTTTTCGTCCACCGAACTTTCTCCATTCTCCTTCACACCCACATATCAAACGCCAGCAGCCGCCCTCGTTTCTCTGAGTCCAGGTTAGTCTATCAGAGATCAACATTAACTTAATCATGAAAAAAATGATTACATCATCGTCTCACTTCTTACTTCGGCAGCGGTATCTTTGGCAGCAAGTAATATATCATAATATAAAATAGTGCTTAGGAAAGAGTAGATGATGAAAGGTTGTGGAAATAATTCTCATTTAATGGACATGTATGAAAGGAGCGTGCTTCGTTGGTTTAGCCACGTTAAGAGATTGGAAGAGAGTCAAATAACGAAGCAGTTTTGTGATAGAGTGGATGATATGAGAGGAAGGAGTATACCGCGGAAGTCATTGGTGAATGTGCTGGAAGAAACTCTATAGATAATGGATATCAGTAGTCGTAGAAACAGGAGGGCTTGTACTAACCAGTGTATGAGTGTAAATAGAAGACAAGAAGTATGCAATAATTATGCATGAGGCATAACGGAGGAAATTATTAAGGTGGCGGTAGGGATAATTTTTGGGCCACTGAGTGCATATTTTAATAACGTTTTAAGTAAGTCGAAAATAATATCATGGACTACATTTCACTTGAGTGCATAAGTTTATTAGTTGAAACTCATCATATAGGCGGTATTGGAGATGATACAAGAGTTATATTTAATTTTTTTCCCTTAAATAAAGGATATAATGACTAATGTTTTCGGCGTGGTATTCACACTTTAGACACAATTATAGTGAAATATGTTGTTTTTGAATATTGGTCTCGTCGTGAAACCTTGATATATGAAAAAATTATAATAATAAGAAATTATTTTTATCTGGAGTTTTGGTCATTATTCCACCGCTAACGTTTCACGACGTGGTCAAGAAATAAAACAATAGTAAGAAATTTATTATTTCGAATTTATAAGAAAATGTGTACATATGTAATCGAATTATTACGAAATATACCTATGTCATGTGCCCTAAGGCTACGTTTTAAAATAGTATGGAATTGCCAAAACAACAAATCGGTATGATGATTTTTTTTCTCTTTTACCTATGGATATCACTAATGAAGACTCGTATGCAAAATGTCATGGAAATCTGTACATTAACAATAATCGCTCCAAACAGCATGAAACAGAGCCACATTAACCGGGCTAACAGCTAGAATTAATCCCCTTTGACTGAGCCTACCCCGAAAAGGAACGGTGTGATTAGTATTTATTTATGCTTTAATTCATTCGGTCATTACTTTGAATTTCCCGCTGTGAATTAGACTGCTCAGGATTCAGCGTCACGTCCGAAACTCCCGCTTCCTCGCTTAATGCCGTCCAAGCTCGCCAGGCGAAGCGATAGAGAAATATAAAAGGTCGGTCGTTTTGAGAGCATTTTTCAGAAATTTAATGAAGAATGAATTAACTCCGGCGTCGAGTGGGGCTGCGCTTGGTTTGTGCCAAACGCCGTTATCCTCATTTACCCCGTGAACTGCTGCGGAAAAGTGCGCCTTGTTTATGTCTACTCTTTCTGGTTGGAGGGCGCTGCCGCGGAAAAGACAAAAGGCGGCGCGCGGATTTCTTTTGTCCTTTTGCTGCCCCGCTCCGCGCACGTGCTCTCCATGTCTTCAAAGGCCAATTGAGTCAAAAAACCAACTGTTAATTTCTTTCGGGAAAATTTTCCCTTCCCTGAGGAGAAAATGGGCACGACTTTTTTTTTGGGGGCGGGCGACACAGTTTATAAATTTTTTCGCTTGCTGCGGCGACTGTGCCTTGCATCGTTAATCATGAGCCGTTATATTTTCCGCCTTGGAGAAGAAATGGAATGGGAAGGGAACATTTTTAATAGAAGAGTGGGAGAGTTGAGAGTGATCTTTTAGCGTGCCATTTTATCCGGCTCTGTGCTATGACATTATTTTTCCCCCCATTCGTTAGTGATTTTTCCGTCGGGCTGAGCACCGTATTGAGCGCTGCACGAAGTGGTGATTCTGCTCTGAAGCATTTCTTGTGGATTGGTCGACCGTGTGGAACTGTTTGCTGAATTCTTGAGACGAATAGGATCTTTGGTGTGTGATGCTATTTACGGGTGGCAAGAGACAAGGTTGGAAGTGTGAAATTAGGGGAGAAAAAAAGCGTGAAAACGGTGGAATGGTTAAATGCCGACAGGGCGTGGATTTGAACGTGGGTCTTCAAACCTGGGGATTTATTCAGTAAGGACTCTACATGGCCGAACCTCGGAAAACCCGTGAATGTGACGTCACTTCCCCCGAGAAATCTCAACTTTTGAATGGCCCAATTTGAAATTTTAGTGGCGGTGACGTCAAAATGTCGTCACTTTCGAGACATACAGAATACCCCCCCTGGTACAGAAATCTGGCGTGAGATCACGTTTTCTTTTTCCATGTTATCATTATCGTTATTCAAAACGTAAACCGCTCGAAGAGGGAAATGCTCAAAACTACTCATGGCTCTGGGGTAGAGTGCTAACGGTGCTAACATTTTTCACTTCCTTTCCACTCCTATCCTTTTATCCTTCCTATCCCTGCACTCTCCTCTAAACCTGGTAATAAGCGAAAGCCTGAGGCTAGGTGGAAAGGCGTCCCTGCGTGCAATACCCGCGAACCAACTGTCCTAATAATGCACTTCGTCAATTAAAACTAGGGCCTCATAGCAACTGAAAAGTTGTGGAAAATTGCGATTGAGTTTTCGCTTTCGTGATCGCAATTTAAAAATAGCCGTATTTGTGGACATTAATGAGCTTTGACTTACTTCTACGAATAGAAACATTGTTAATAAAAATATGCACCTCGAAAAATCATCTGCAAATTGTGTATCATAATTTTGTTTTTAATTTTTGAGGTCTGTCATCGGTGCTAGCTGTATTTTTTTAATGCATACGATAAGGTGGATTTTAATGTTTTTTCTTACTCACACAGTTTCTGTGGAGCCATCTTAACTATCACAATCGTACCCAACTCAAGAAAATTAAAATTACGTAACATAATGGTTGAGGCAGCGGTGGCATATCGTGCTAAACGCTTTATTGAAATCGCTTCGTGCTCTTTGCTATCGCAAGCGGCTCGGAACGAACAAAATTATTTTCGCATGTGTATTCATTTTTTACCTCATATCCTCATCTCTCAAACCTCTCCGCGTATATGAACAGAGCTCTCTATCTCCCTTGTGTACATGAACACACAGGATTTTTTCCGCATTGTTTGTTAGATTGTGTTTGTGTGCGGCTGAGCGTTTTGTTCCCCTTTATTTAAAAGTGCATTTGGCCTCAAAGCCCCCCTTTTGGACTTCTAATTTTTAATCCGATATCATTATTCGCGTCTGACAAAGGGTTCTCCATCTCAGTATCCTTGTCTGCTGGACTGCTTTTTCACTTGCCTGCATTCCTCCTCACTCTAACCATTGACTGCCTACTCCTTTATCGCTTCCCCTTCTTTATCCGTGTTATCTTGTTTTTTTATTATTTCATTGCCCACTTTTTTTCCTCTTGACTCCGTCCTATCTCTTTTTCCTTTTGCACTATCAGCCAATATGATTTCCTCTCTCATTATCATTAAAACGGTTGCACTGTAAAATTACTTAAATGTTGTTTTTGTCATCATCCGGCTATTTATATAATAATGTGTCCTTTGTTAGATATAAACAACACAATCATGGTTTTTAGGGATATTTTATTCTCAAACTGAACTCGAAATCACATGGTGTTAAATTCAAGGTTGGGTGAAACATGGCGTAATTGGTACTTTATCCATTATCAATACCATTTTTGCAAAGAAATAGCTAATTAGGTGTGATTAATCCCAGGAAATAGAATACAAATAATGTTTAGGCACCTTTCCATCTTATGGTTTTAATTATTTGTAAGAAATTATTTTCGGCACATGTACTTTCACTTTGATGCAATGCTTTTTAGCATGACATCAGTGAACGCATTTTTTAACTAAAACAAATAATTTGGCATTTAGTAGGTATTAGTGTTGACTTAATCGGTCACGAAGGAACCTGCATGAAATTTTATATGTTATTTATTTTATTTTATGCTCAGGTTGAGTAATTTGTCATGAAATGCTTCATGGGGACACCCGATCCGTTCGAAGTTCTAATTTGTTTCAATTCGGTTAATTATGTCATGTGTCTGGGCTGTTCGTTGATTTTCTCTTTTTTCTTCTTCAGGCGGTCGTTAGAAAACGTGCAGCGTGTATGTATGTCTGTGCCAATTAGTGTGAAACCAAAACTTATTACCCCAGAACGTGAGGGGAAACGAATGGTTTCGTACTGTCTTGAAATCGCTTCTCATGTATATCTTTATTTCTCTTCGTCTATGTTTACTCGATGCTCCGCTAGCTGCCGCTGGATACATCTGGAGCTGGAGCGGTCCTTGTATTTCTTTTTGATCCTCTTTAATTTGTCAAGGCTATTGCAAAAATTAGGGCCAAGATAAAAAGAGAATTTTGTATTACAAGTGCTGATGGAAGTGGATTTATGTTTTATAGCAAAAATTATGTCAACGCACGACCGTTCGTAATTCGTGTTTTAGTGAATAATTGAGTTGTCGTCATACAGCCGACTGCCATTGACAAGAGTTAAATTATCATTTTCGAGGTACTACAGCATGTGGCTTGTATTTGGATGCTAATACATTCACAAGAGGTTTTTTTTACGGAAAACTTCCCTCCTTGAGTATTTCACGTTAATAAAGGAAGCCCGTTTGAGGAATTTAATCATCTTTGTTGATCTTAGAGAACCAAATAATTTACTTATTGATGCGTTATAATGAATCATAATCATTTTGAAAACATATTGTTATTTATTCCCTTTCATCGTATTATGTGTACTATTAATACTAGCATAGTCCATATTTAATATGCAAAGCCTAGATTTTGGTGAATTTCTACTTATTATATCCTCTAAATAATTTGTTTACAGAACCAAATATTTGCTTATTGATGCGTTTTTATATATCACTAGCGGGAGGTACCCGTTGAAATTCAACGGGTGTGAAAAACATTGAACGCATTTTATAAGAAAATCACAAAGCCTGAAGAATACTGACAGCGTAGTCATTTGATGAGTTCGTAACCTATATTGTATGTTGTGTTCGTTATAGTAGATACGTTGACCGTTTGTCAGGTGCACGGGGAGATGGGTGACTGTTGGTCCTCTTTTATGCATGGGAAAACCAAAAATGGGCCCTGGAGAATCATTACTACTTAAATAGCACCCAGGTTGATAGATGGTCACCTCGTCCGTCCAGCTCTCTTGAGCCGTCTTTTGAGTGGATAACAGCATGATGGCTACCCTTGTGTACATAAATATATTTGCATTCAATGACTCAGTTCAGTTGCGCATCTGAGTATTACACGATAATAAATAACGCCGTGTTTGTTGTAGCAACAGAGGCATTATTACCATTACTATTCGCTATAAATATTTTTATAGCGTAATTAAAAAAAAATATTTATTGCATAAATTTATTTAAATATTTTTGAACGTAATTATTTTTGCACGTTTAATTCCTTTATGTGTATCGTTTACTACGTAAGTATTCTCTCATGTGCATGTAGTGCTCCTATGAGAGCTCCTTTGAGAATAGACATTGAAGAGTGTAATTTTTGTAAATATGCATCGAATTTATCGATAACCCCCAGAAGCAATCTATCATGGGGCTCTTGGGACTCTGGGCCCTTCTCATAAAGATTTTCTTTCTACGTGCTATTATGGGCCTGCAGGAAAACTTAAATGCAAGAGGCTTGTATATCCTTTGAAAATCAAATCTCTGGTTGTCAAGGAAATAAGCTATTGTTGATTTCAGATAAAAATCTGAGATTTTTCAGCAAAAAACATGATATTCAGAAAATTACGTAGCTAAAAAGAAAATCGATTGAAAGAATTAAAAACTTTATTTATTCATCCATCTGTTTAAAAAAATGTCAGCCCTCTTATCTTAATTGAAAATAATTTTAAAAAGCAAAAAATGAAACCAATGCACCGCACCCAATGCTAAGAATGGACCATCATGGACCACCAGGGGGGGCCTTTGGGGGCTCTAAGAGATTTTTAATATAGCCTATGATACATCCAGATATATTTTCTCTCTACATGCCAAATTTCAGCTCTATCGGTTTAGTAGTTTTTGCGTGAATGAGCAACAGACATTCAGACACCATTCAATTTTTATATATTAGTATGATAATCGTTTTGAAATAATATTTTGATTTATCCTCTTTCATCGTATTACGGGTAATTTAATTACTTGAGCAGTCCACATTTGAAGTGCTATACCGACTGATTTTGATGAATTTATGTTAATTTGATTCTCTTTTATCCTCAGGTAAATTTCCCCTTGACATCTGCTCCGGCATTCAAATCTACTGCCCAAAATGTGAGTTAAAACTTCACCTTGTTGCTTTTCAAGAGGTCTAATAATGCTTTCACAAAATTTAATTGTTTTGAAAATTCTTTATTATAGCTACAACTTACATAATATGAATGAAAATTCTACATTAGGTGACTTAGTTTAATTGACTTATAAATAAAGATGTAGAGAGTGTCTTACATGCACAGATGTAATCCGATGCTTCCTTTCGTTTGAATCAGGGATAGGAATAATTGTCACGTATGCAGCAGAATTGTATTTGTTACTATTCTCTCAGTGCATTATGGTTAAACTTTGTAGCGATTGCTACACTGAATAATACAACTGTGAAGTTTCTGTAGAGGAGCGTTTATTTCCACTTCGTAGTACAGACTGAGACTGGCAGCCGAGATGGCCTGCTTATATATTGGCGGCAAACTCTCGAACCCGGCGCCGGAACTACCTCGAACATTCTAGAATCCTTCTGGAGAGAGGCAGAAAAAATATCGTCCGGCGCCGGGAATCGAACGCGGGCCGTCCGATTGGCAATCCAACACCCATCCACCGGTCAAACTCCGTGTTGTGGCGGATAATGCGCCACAACTTGTATGAATCTTATGCAAAATTTATCTATTCACACGAACACCATCCTGCGAAGAGTAGGTACTTCCAGCAGTATACACGTATCTTGCAATAAACATAGACAGCAATCAAGAATAACACTAAGGCCAGGTTTTATAATCTCTGGTAAAATATTTTCCTAGTGTGAAAACCGATACTAAAACGTTCTCCCATCGATAACCCTCACGTCAAATAACTGATTGTCAAATGTAATATACGATACCCAAACACTCAGTTAACTTCAAGTGAATGAAAAGGCTACATCATCATCTTGCGGTAAACGCTATCCAGAAATTACAAAACCGGACCCAAAACTATTATCGGCATGTTAAGTCTGAATAGCAGAGCATTAGCGCAGAAAATATAACAAAATCGATATTGTCAACTTCAACTACTTTTCTCTAAGAAATAACGCAATTTGCAGATTAACGACGATCTGATCCGTGATCAGCATATCAGTTTTTTGTATTATGCATATGCATAAGGTGATGCGTATTTTATTTCATTTAATTCTTCCCACCAAAACAGTGCCCATTCTTAGACTGGGTCTCGCGTTCGCCTACTTCAACACATGACTATGCGTGCATCAAATGTTTACACATGTGCATGCGGAGTGGAGTAGGGGAGATACCGGCGGCTGCTTAATCTGGCTCGAGGATAAAGAGGTTGATAGAGAGCTCCGTTGGCCATTAATATTCCATCCTCATCCATCCAGAGCTTTTGACCTGTACCATCCTCCTCCTCACCTCGTCTCTCCGCTCGCCTCCAGCCCTCTGTCGTGTCCTCTTCCTCCCGCGGCACCTCCAGCCTCACTCCCCCCGCCAAGTTCCCTCTCGTCCCACACTCCCGCAGGAGGAGTAGGTGGTCGATATCCTCATCCACCCTCTCAATGGCCAGCCGCCTCGACTCCTAATTAATGCTCTTCCCACTCCTACCCTGTCTCGCCGCCGCCGCCGCCTCACGCAAATGCATTGCCTCGAGGCGCACTTCCTACCTACTACCCATCCACCACCCCCTGTCCGTCTCTCTCTCTCCCCTTTGTCAGTCTACTTTCCCTCACCCCCGCCCCGCCATTTCGCCGGGGAGACTCTCCTCCCTCTCCAGGGCGGCGGTGTCAGGGACCGCCGGTGATTGTTCTCGGGTTCACTCGGTCTTTGCGAGCGCGGAGGTTTCTGGGTGCGTTGGGATCTCTTCATTACTCTGTAACCCTCCCGACTCTCTCCCTGCACTCTAAGTTTGTAGAAAATTGTTCATTAATTATCTCGTCTATTCTCTCTTGTTTCAAAGTATAGTTATTTTATCCTGTTCAACTCCCTGGTTCATAGCATTTCATACTTCCATTGCTTCATTACACTTTAACCCTCCTCTCTGTCTCCCTACACTCTACATTTGTAGACAACTGTTCATTATGTACATCCATTCCCTGTTGTTTAAAAGGATAGTCATTTGATCTTGTTTAACTACCTAATTATAATAAGTGTACTTAAATGCATATTGATTTGCATATTGTAAAAATAATAATTGTATTTATCTAATCTGGAATAAAAATCATTATATTATATTATATATAATGTTAAGTGAAGTGGTTGGAACTCCTTGCAATGTTTCTGTTGTTAAATATGATGCGTAAATTAATCGTCTATTTTACATTTTTTCTGTACCTACTTTATCGCAATTATTTTCAAAGTAAAGTTAAAATCTTAATATTGATACAATGTAATTCATGACTCGTACATAGATAATACAATACCTGATTCATCTTCGAAATTCCTTTTTTTGGCGTAAGCGTATTATGGACAATAAATGATAAAACAGTGGGCTATTTCCTTCTGATCAAAGGTATAAATTAAGTATCAAACGATTCGGGTCAGCATTTACAATTTAAGTGAGAATGCATTGATCAAACATACGTTCCTCATTTTTTTTGGACTGTTTGAGTCATGGAATCGTTTTCGTCAGTTCAAAGTACCAACGTCGTGACTAATGGCATACTAAGAAATCATGTAGTAAATATTTTTGTTTCCCGAAGTGCTTCCGCAAGTTCTGATGTTTTGCTGTAACTTTTGGAAGCCGTGATTTACGCATTTATTAGCTTCAGGCATATTTCGATCTATTTAGAACACATCATGTGCATGCTTTTATTCTTTATGCTTTCATGTTTGGTGTATGACATGTTAAGCTTAACACATGGATAGAAAAACAATATTTAGAACACATCATGTGCATGCTTTTATTCTTTATGCTTTCATGTTTGGTGTATGACATGTTAAGCTTAACACATGGATAGAAAAACAACAAAGATGTACTTTTCGTACATACAAGGGTCAAACGGATCATCGAAGACAAACTGTGTATTAACACAAGAAATGTGCGTGTACTTTTAATCAGATATGATTAAAACACGCTTATTTGTACATACATCTAAGTAGGAAAAAAGCATCTGAATATCCATGGAATAATCAAGGGGAAATTAAATTATATATTAAGCGCTAAGTAAGAAATAGGAATTGATGGAAAAGATCAGAATTACGCTTTTTTAGCCGCTCCCAGGAGGGCCTTATTGAATAAGGAATGTGACGGAGCGCATGAAAAGGTAGGCTACGGGAAGAAAAGCATGATGAAAGTAGGGATAAAAATACATTTGCAGAGAAAGAGGCTAAGAAAAATACGTATATTTAAAGACAATATAGAAAAAAGTGGAAAGGATATGGGTAAATATTATATAAATAAATATTGTATCTCCTAAATGTTATGCCTGATATTGAAACACCGGTCGAAGCAATCCAATGATCCCCGTGTATTCAAGCAATTTATTTTCTCTAGATTTCTCACTAAGTTATCATATATTTCGTACGGAAAATATTGCTCTTCCTTTCAAAGTTTTATATAAATATTTCTTCCCTTCTGCCCAGGCTCTCTAAACACCATTGACCTTATACACCCATTAATTGACCAAAAAATTCACCAGGTATCATTTTCACCAGCTACTAAATATGTAAATGGACGTCACTTGAAAGATAAAACGTAATCGAGGGCTTAGGTGACAGAAGCTTCATTGTATGCAATGGGAAATTTATTAAAGTGTAACGGTCCTACTTGACGTCGCTTTTTCATCCCTTCCCTATCAACACGGGTTCGCCAAGCAGTGTCGCATCACCACTTACAAGCAGTGTCGCATCACCACATCGAGGCGGAAGGCCAACCCAAACAAGGGGCGATACATTTTACAATTGCAAAAATAATTAAACGAATAGGACTTTTCTCGGTTCCCGAATGTGGTTGACTCTTATGGCTACTCCCACCTAAGCACTAAACTTCCGCGTCTCCGTCCGAAATAACTCTGCTCAGTCATACATGCGTCACGGTAAGGCAATATACAAAAAAGGGGAAAGGTATCGTATGACAGATAGACACTTTCACATTTGACACAGCATTTAATACTTCAAGTGCAATTAAACAGAGCCCTGATGAGGTGAGGGATGGATGATTCATGTGTGAACATGAACATAGATGAATAATTATGAGGAAAAGCAAAACAATTGATGAAACAACGGCAATGAACAACTTAACAAATTATCCTTGCGAGCAATAGTTCGCGGGCCAAGAACCGACTCGGAGTTCTTCCATCAGCCAAATATTTCTTGATTTAGCCAATTAACGAAGGCACACGGGAGTCACCTCTGCACTAATGGGAATTATAAGGGTTGTCTTAGGGACGAGTCACAATGGGGACAAACCGTTCTGGATGATGATAATGATGATGGTGATGTACTCCTGATGAGCCGGACGTCGGCGCGATCACCGGCGTCGTCTCCCGGTGTAGGGTTCACCGCCGCTCCGGTTGTGCAGAATCCGGATGTATTTTAGCCAGTCAGCCTGACTGGCGACGTCTGTTCCTCTGTCCTCCTGTCTCTCAGTTGAATGTCCGAACGTGACTCTCTCACGGCCACTGTCTTTGTCCTGCTGTCCCTCGGTCGAATCTCGGATGATGACTCTCTCACTGCCACTGGCCCAAAACGACTGACCTCCTTGCTTCACGCACATCCCATTTTATCCATTTTTTATTTACAAAACACACACGAAAATCCTGCATTTACACACACTCATCCGTGACAAAGCAACGTACGTCAACACTATGGCGCACCATTCAAACCGTCGTCACCTCCCATTCACACCAAAAAACACATATAATGAAATCTATTTCGTTACAAAAGGCCTTTTTATTAAGCTAAACGCTCTGTGGCTCCGAAACCATGAGGAGATCGGAGGTGTCTGCGACGTTTGGTTTTGGAGGATGATTGAGGAGAAATACTAGAAATAGGAATACTAGAATACACCATAGAAGGCTAGGAAACTTGTGCTCTACTGCCTCTTAATGTAACAAATTTAAAAAAACTCCAATGGCCGTAATAAATTGGGGAATTGCCCTTTTTCCCGGAAACCAACACAGCAGTTGTTGTGTACTATTGTCGAGTGGTGCCAATTTATTACGGTCATTAGAGATGTTTTAAAACTTGTTACCATAGAAGGCGTTTAAAACAACATTAGAGGTTTGCTGTGAGTCGCTCAACGAAATTTAAAATTCCATCCATAAAGCCTAATTTGTTTCCTCCCCTTCTCTGCTTACCCAATGTCCTCCTCTCCAGAGCATTTGGTATCCTTAGCCACCCGTTACCGTTTCTAAACACCCACTCTGCCTCCTCCTAATCTCATCCAGAAGTTTCCTCCCCTAACGCACCGCACCAAGGGCCTTCTCGTTTGCCTTCCTTTCCGTCCACCCTACATACTCCTCCACACCAATTTACTCAAGCGCATGCAACCTACTCTCGTCCTTTCTTCTCAGAGCCCATGTTTCTCCACCTTACAACTCCACTTTCCATATTAAACTCTTTCTTTACATTCTCATTTGCAAGCTCATCGTCTGCAGCTTCCTCGTATTACTGCACGCTTCCTTTGCTAGCGCAACTCTCCTTTTGGTGTCCTTGCTACCTAACCTGTTTTCTTCTAACGCACCACGGAAGTAATTAAATTGTTCTACTTGCTCGAGTTAGTGCCCCCCTACTTTTATGGCTAGCCTCACTTTCTTTGTCCTATTAGTGACACCATACCAAGCACTTCCTCGTTTGTCTTCCTTTCCGTCCACCGCACATTCTCCATTTTCATCCACAACTACATCTCCAAAACCTACCTACCTCTCGTACTCTTTCCTCAAGAGTCCTTGTAAGTGCACCTTACAACAGTACTCTTCATATTAAACTCTTCACAAACCTATTCTTGACATACTTACACAGGGACCCCCTCATCAGCTCCCTCCTTTAGTTAAGCATCTTCTGAATACCTCATTTCCATTGCTTGCACTACACTCTCTTAGGCAATGAAATTATTTAAAAAATTGGTGACAACTTCCTTGTTTTCTGCAACCAACATGACCTTTTGGGTGGGCAATACATTTCGTAAATTCGATCGAATTTGTTTTGGGTGTCAATCTTTTCAAACGCAAAACCCAACCTTTCGGCCGTCTCCGTCGATTTCGCGAGGCCTTGGGAGAGGAGACAGCTCCGAGCCGATCCCGTCCGAGGTCGTCAAAGAGAGACGGAAACGGATCCATGCGGAAAACAGGAAATCACCTCCCCCCCCCGCCCCCACCTCACGGCATGATCGACACGTTTTTCCAAAAATGGCGAAAATTACGTCGGAGGGCGGGAGAGGGAGGGAGAGACAAGGGGAGCGAGAGGGGAAAAAAGAGGGGGGAAAGGTATGGAGGGAGGGATAGGGAGGTGGTAGAGAGAGAGAGAGAGGGTATAGGAGTCAGGGCTCGTTCACCTTTGTCGTCCTGAGTGAGCGAGATAGAGGAGAATAATGAGTGCCTTCTACGTGTATGTACCAGCTTGCGGCTCCCGTGCTAATGCCCCCTGACTTGCCTCTTTTTCTTTATCGTCTCCTACGCCCGTCGACCCCGCCTGAATCGCGCGATATTTGATTAATTTAGAATCGAACATCGATATAAATGCGGTCTTGTACATGGAAGTTACTTTTTTGACAGTAAGCCTTAGAATGTGCTCGCAAGTAGTGTATACTTCGGTGTATAAGCACGGACTTCTATGGCAATAGTTGCGGATAGCGGTAGTAAACGACCGCGGTTCGTACATGCACGGAAAATAGGCTGGCTTCTAATTTTCCTGCAAGCAGCATTTCGATTCCGCGTCAAAATCGCATCGCAACCGGTGAAATGCTGTTCATATGGCTGCAAGCGGGGTTTAAAAATGCTAACAAAAAATAAGTAAGCCGAATGAGGACTTATTGTCGAATATATTTAGATATTATTGTTTAACTGGGCATATTTTTTTGCAAGGGAGTTACTTTAAGATATGAATTGTGAATATTATAGAGCTGAATACTAATAAATATGGATATTCACGTACTTAATACGCTTTTTAAATGCTCATTTAAAGGTAGTTAATACAAATTTATGCGTGCGGAACTTGAACCGTGCTATGTAAAAACTGCTTGCCAAATTCAAGCTATTTTCGAAATTGACATATTCATTGTGCACTTTCATTTTTCATTTCTTCGTGGAAAAACTAGAAGTATTGTCCAAGCAGAACGATGCCCTGCAAGTAGCATGGGATGTTGAGATATCACTACACTCGCCTCTTGCATAGAACGTAACTCACATGCGTTAAGCCGTGTTTAGGAGTCAATTTCCATTTGTAAAGTCGTTTTAACGCATTACAATATTCGATACATATTGCATGTCACGGTCGATACATCGCAATAACGCTAAGCGCAATCGACCCCTGTGACATCTCCCGTCCTCGCCCCTTTTCCGCGCGAGGGTTTTCCCGGAAAAAGCCCCGCTTTCGCCATAGAATTAATTTACATGTGTAAAGCCGCCTTAACGCATTGCGAGATCCAATACATATTATAATCGATGCATCACAATGTCGCACAGCCCAATCGATCCTTGCGACATCTCTCTTCTTCACCCCTTTTCACCGTATGAGGGACTGCCTAAAAAAGTCCCTCTTTCACCATGGAAATAATGTCCACGTATAAAGCCGCCTTAGCGCATTGCAAGATTCGATACATATTGCATGTCAAAGTCGATACATCGCAATAACGCTGAGCGCAATCGACCCTTGTGACATCTCCCTTCTTTAACCCCTATTTTCGCACTAGGGGGTGCCCGGAAAAAGCTCCTCTATCGTCATAGAATTTATTTCCAATTGTAAAGTAATCTTAACACATTTCGAGATTCGATAAATATCGTATTAGCAGTCAATATATCGTCATCAAGCGGCGATTACACACAGGAGTTGACTCCTATACCATTCCACTTGGCAGGTGAACTTGGACGTGTATCATATCTACTCCTAGAGGAGTTCGCCATTGATAGTGTTCGCCAACTCCTGTGTGTATCCGGGGCTTAACGCCCAGCCCGATCGACCCTCGTGACATCAACCTCCTTCACCCCTTTTCACCGTTCAAGGGGTTTCCCGGAAAAAGCCCCTCTTTTGTAGTAGAATTAATTTTCATGAGCGAAGCCCCCTTAACGAATTGCGAGATTCGATACTTATCGAATGCCGCAGTCGATACTTCGAAAAAACGCACTGCCCGATCGACCCTTGCGACATTTCCCATCTTCACCCCTTTTCCCGTACGAGGTGATGCCCGAGAAGAGGCCCCCCTCTTTCCGGCGCGCTGTTCATCTCCCAGCCAGAGCGCGGCTATTAGCCGCGGGACGTGTCGTCTCTCGCTGAAGGGCGCCGCCGCCGACGATGTGTTCCCGCCCCGGCGGATGAGAGCGGGGGAGGAAGGGTGAAGGGATCCAGCCAATTAGTCTGGCTGCGGCGTGCACACGGTCAATACGCGGAGATTGATAAACCGAACTCCCCGTCGTCATCTTCACATCATCTACTGTAAAATGGAAGTGGTGGATGAGAGGCCGTGCGATGTTGCGGAGCCATCCTTTCATTTGTCATCGCGGCTTGTATTCTCTCTCCTCCAACTCTTAACCAACCTCCTAGCTTCCTTCCTCCCCCGCTCGTTCGCTACGGCGACGTCAATTCATTGAGAGATCGTATTTCTCCCTCTCGTCTGAGATTTGTTGACCGCTTGATAATGATGGCTGATGCGAACTTCATTATGAGTTCAAGAAGAGTTCAGCGTGATGGGAGGGCTGTAGCAACGCCGGTGAGAGAGTTTGGAGCAGCTTTATTTGCAGACTGCAGCGCTAGAGTTCCGGCTTGCCGCCGTTGGTTCATCGAGAAAGATTTTCGAAAGCTTGGAGTAACTGTTTAAAAAACTACGGGCTCAAAATAAGCATGCCTAAGACGAAGTACTTGCATTGTTAATTAGAGAATGGGGATGCGCATACCGAGCAAATTTATACTTGGGACGCAGCCATCCCGGCGCGCACAGAATTTAAGGTAGTTTGAGCGAGATGGTTCCCTAATCATAATGGAGACCATATTCGAATTTTACATTTTAATTTCAGCGTCTGTAAGAAGTGTGAAGTAAATATTGTAATATTAATGGTGCAGAAATGCAGTTGTGCATGACCAAAATTCTCAGTAATTAAATAAATATAACCACTCAAGTCTCTAACTTGACTCATTTTTTCACGTCGTACGGTTAAATCGCTTTCAAAACAGGTTTTTTTGCGATTCTGTTAAAATTACCTCGGTGAGTAATGGATTAATTTTAATAAATAGTTGAGAAAACATACAAACTAAGCACCGTAATTTTTGACGAAATGTAGGTGTTGTAAATTACAATTTTTTTCAATATTCTCCCTCTGGAGCGCACAGCCGTAATATATCCCATGCAAAACAGCTTATCTTTTTATGCAAATTGCTCAAAAAGTAGCTCGGCAAGGGGTTAGTATTTTGATGTAATTGGGAAGATGAGTTTTTTCTAATGAGGTCAAATTCATCAAATTCTAATGATTTTGCGCTCTTACTACCTTAAATAACTCCACGCCGAGTACTTTAGCTAGTCAAGCTACCGAGGCGCCCTACTGACTACTGAGTAGGGCCTACTCCCTTGTGGATCAAGGGATCCGGGTTCCAGTCTCGGTCAAGGCGAATGATTTTTCTCTGTGTAATTTCGCACTTATGTACTCTTGGAGTAGACCCCAAAAAGGTAATATCTTTGTTAGTCCCGGGTATCCTTTAAGGACATTCAGAAATGAATTTTTTTCATCTTGGAAAGAATGGAGAGAGTAAACAGGGACCACCATTTGAAAAATATTCACGTAAATAGGTTAAAACCCTCGTTTTACGCCTCAATGCTCGATGCCTAGCGCAAGTGGAAATTTCAATAATTTGTTCGAGTAAGTCGTAAAATGATTCTAGGACTACATTTCATTTAAATAGTATCTCTTTATGCGGAGAAACTCATCATACATGGAGTGATGAAAACGGTACAAGAATTTTATTTTAAATCTTTGATTCTCTCAACAAATTACTGCCGGAGATACTATGTCTCAAATTTGCCAGAATCTCAGTCATACTGTAAGAAAACTGCGTTATGGGGTCAAACAAATTACTATATCTCTGCAAGTATTGCATCGACTAACGTAAAACTTTGCCAGTGTTCATTGGAGACGTGTTAATCTCCACAAAATTTCATCGAAATCCGTGATGGTCGAGGGGGGACCACTGGACAATTTGGCATAGAATGACCTCATAGACATAAAACGCCACAAACTCCTTAAAGGAATCATGACGCTGGGGGGCGTGGAAGTGGAACGAGGAGGATGGAAATTTTTAGACGAAATCAGGAGAGTTCGAGGGAATGAGGAATTCGAGAGAGACATGATCGTGAGCCGAGTCAAGCGAGATACAGGAGAGGGAATGAGGTGATGTCCCAGGAATTGAGATTTTAGGATAAGGACGGTCCAAAAACCTACCAATCAGCTGGTGGTATACCCAAATTAAGGAATTCATTTTTTTCACGGGTTGTTAATCGCTTCTTCCGGAAATTTGGCTGCCGGGTGCCAAGCCCAGCAACGTTAGAGCATTCCGTGTTTTTGTCAAGTGATGGATTCAAAGTGTGAGGTTTCGACTAATTGGCAGCTCGCGAAATGAACACAAATACATACTAATCTCGCCGTTCCCTTTCGGGGTAGGCAAAGGTGATGTAGGTTGTTGAAGTATTGATAAGTTTTCTTTTTTTATCTTGTCTCCAAATAATATCCCGTGAGTTTTAATGAAAATGTTGAAATTTATATTGACGAATAAAGTGGCGTAAAATCCGATAGTCGATTGAGAATTTCAGGCTATTAAAAGGGAATTTAATGCCTAAACTTTCGTATATACGTGAATACGTATATACATGATCGTCACGCCATTCCCTGTCGGGTTAGGCAAAGTCAGAACAATTTAATTCTTGGTGTTAGGCCTCTAAAACTGGCTCTGTTTTAATGTAAAAGTCCGTACTTCACTTTCCTTGCAAACCTTTTTTTCTTCTGTTACACTCATTCACTTCATATCCACCCTGCTATTTTTAAGGCTCTTAATTTCCTTCCTCATTAGAGTCTCTTCCGTCAAATTCATCTTTCAATTTCTTCAGTCATAAATTGTTTCGTTATTAAACTCTCGTCCATTCCCATCTCTCTGACTGTCATCCATCGAAATGAACATAAAGCTGGTTTAAAAATTGTTGCAACAAAAAGCAATAGCTCTGGAGAAATATTTGGTAAGATTCTTGCAATTTACTTTTAGGTGGGTGTTTCTTATGTTTTGCAGCTTACGCCAAAAACTTTTTTTTGTTTTGTGCATATCGAATATTCATATTAATTATATGCCTCCAAATGAAGTATATTTCATACCCTTAAGTTCTCAATGACAGTATTTCCATAAAGACTGCCTATGTTATAGCATAAACGTATCCAATTTCGCTCCCAAAATCGACGTTAATTTCGAATCATTTCTCCAATTCTTCTGTTTGATGAGCAAGCCCTTTGAGTAGTTTGAAGAGCTACTTTTCCCCCAAATTTGACTTCCGCGTGTCAGACCCAAGCCTGCTGACGTTTCTGTAATGTGTCGGATAGGAAAATCTGAGGTCTTTTCCTTTTTATGGTGAATAATGACGCTTAAATCTATCGGCTATTCACGCACTGAACATGAAACTGACATGTCATTCAAATCATTTTTCAAGACTTTGCTTGACGAGTGGTAAATCTTTTATCCAAATTTTGCTTCCGGGTGCAAGGTCCAAGATTGCAGTTTAGATTTCAGTCATTTGTCGTTTTATAAAGGGCGGAAGTTTCCATTGAAAATCAGCTGACTATCTGAACTCAAAATCTGTTTAAAAATTGCTTCGGCCAAATTAATTCCCTCCGAAAACATTTGGTAGTCAATTATATCAAATTTAGACGGTAGCCTTAATAAAATTTGGCATTTTCCACAAATTGTTGACCTATGCGCTATGTACTAAATGCTTTGTGTACTAAATATTTCTGACAGCTAGTATCCGTTTCCGATGATAGTTCACAATCTAATATACACGTAACTAACTTAACTTCAAAATTCGATCTGCATATTTTTTCAGAGATTTATTTGACAGGTCTTTTACCCAAATCTTTTATCGAAATTTGGCTTCCTGATGCCATCTCAAAGCCTGCGGGACAGTTTCTTTTGTCATATGTCGTATTGAAATGTTGCTCCGCTGGTCCTATGCACATAGTGTTCGCAAAATTCGTTTAATAGTGACACTGACAAAATCGATGGCTTTCTAGAAAATTGGGAAATACCTGCATTGAATTTTAAGATTGTAGACTTTAAATTTTGACAGTATCTTCAAAATATCGTATTAAACTTATGTAAACAGTTTCTTAATTAAGTATAAACATTCCGTAATTGTTATGCTGGTGACTACTTAATATTTAATAACTTTGGCTGCCTAATGTCACTCCAAATTAAGGCTTGCATTTATTATTACCAAGGCTATAATTTAATGCTGCATTGTTTTTTAAAAAGCCTTAAACTTTAATGCGCTCTTATATATTATGATTTTTAACATTGAAATCGATCCTCAAGGGTATTTATAAAATGACTAAATGAGTTAAGCGTTTTCTATGTGGGTAATTGTTGACCGCCTTATGCGTTTTCGTAAAATAAATTTCGCTAGCGGAAAAAATAAATTGTTTTTATTTATTTATCTAGAGTGAAGCATTAAGGGTTTGGTTTTATATTTGGTTTATTTCGTTTGGAAAATTTTTTGTTTATTTTATTGTACTTGTTTGAAAAAGTCGCTCTCGTACTTCAAACATCGACCTGTAGAAGAAGACTTTCGTTCTAACAATAAAAGATGCGCCGGAAGGAATTCCATAAAAGATTTATTTGATACAGAAAAAGGAGCTATATTGAGTTTTTTCCCCGTGACAGCGGATATATTCGTGTAGGTAAATCGTAATATTTTTCTAAAACTAGTATTGCGTTCCATTCTTGCACATTCACTGCTTAGGTGCGGAAAATCTTTCTTTCGCTCAGGTACCTACCTATATAATGCGCGCTACTTTGAATTGGAAAAGAAAATAAAAAGGGTGGCATGCCTATCCCCTTTCCCATGACTTCGGTCCAATATTGACTCAATATGCCACTCTCGTCTCCTCCTCCACCTTGCTTTCGGTGAAGTCGAGAGCCCCATTGTGTTTCCTTTGGGGGTAATTATCGCCCTCCTTTGGCATGCATCGGCTGGGACGCTGGGAGGATGCTATGGCGTGACAGAGATAAAAGGACGAAATGGTATTGAGAGGGAGGTGGTGAGAGCTTAAGGGTTCGTAAGGGGAAGGGAATCCCTTTTATATATATCCATACACATATCCGTATTGTGTTTGCCAGGGTGCGCCGTGGGTAGATGAAGCGGCTCAGGGTTTGGTGGAGAGTTATCATCTCGTCCTTTTATGCATCGCGAGGCGAGGGTGCGATCGGTAGAAGAGGGATTCGGGTCACGATCCCGCCACGGTGTCAATGGCTGTGCCCGGAGTCATTGTCATCCGTTCAAGCGTATACAGCACCCTCATTTCTCTTACGATTTTACGCTCAGAGGCTTAGCTTGAATCAGATTAGCTTAGGAGTGAATTAAACCGGAATTTGGAGACAGTTGGTCCATCCTTAATGAAAGCTCAACACTTCATGGTGGGCGATGAGTAAAATTTCTCACATATAATTATTATTATTTTACACTTCGAAGGCTGGGAAAAATTTACCTATCCCGGATACATCATACCGAATGGATTAGGCTCAGTAATCTACTTATGGCTGGTGTTCCAACTCCCCTGTCACACGCTCTTGAGGTAGATTACGTGGTATTATATGGATGTAGCATTAATTCATATTAGCGGTATTTTTTACTGAGTTTTATTTTGTCTTCTACTTTGTCATGACTCTCAAGATCCAGTATTACGTGATCCAATTAGAATATTTCCTATTACAAAAATTCAGCTCAACAGTTACGTAGAGACCGTCGTAGTACTATGCATATAAAGTTATTTGAAATTGCCCACTATTGAAAACGTCTTATTTTATACAACTCAGTTTTGTGCTGTTACTAGATAATAAGGCGTTATATTTTCATTTTAAAGTTCTCATTATCACCATCTTAGGCCAGGATGTATAGCGTTAAACGTTATTATCGAACTATTATCGTTACTTTATGAGATATTCGCCCAAGATAGTGCTTAGCCTAGAATGACAAAACCTAACATTAGTGTCGTTTACTCTAATCCTCGTGCTGGTGGCGCATTTTCTTTCTTGAGTTTAGTTAAACAAGATAAAAGGGAAAACGGTTGTGTTTAAGGAAAACTGTTCTGCCTAACTGCAAGTATGTTGTTTGTTTCACTGTATGACTGATAAAAATTGTCGTCGCTGTTGTAGGGATATTGATTTAATTTTTTTTTAATCTAACGAACAGAAGACAAATACTGCCTACCCTCGAAGAAACCTTCAAAGCTGCAAATGAAGAATCACAGTGAATACTCTCTTTACGGACACCCGTGACATGCGGAAACCTCAAACTTACCGACAGTATTCAAGTCCCGCAGTGAGTTACATGCTACTTTGCTTGGTTGGACCCTCTTACATTCGGGCACTCCGATTTTGGAAACACGGACGTATTTTGGAATAGTATTTTTCCCAAACATATATCTTTTTGGATGGGTCATCCCATTCCTCGAGACACGAGGGTCACAGGTCCCTCGATGTAAAATTTATGAGTGCCTACATTAAAGAAATATTTAGAGGATGATAATGGAAATGCAAGATGGAAACATCGTGGTCAATGGCAAATAAAAGCAGGGGTTGGGATCATGGAGTGAATTCTCGGGATTGCCGATGCATCCATTTTCTCAATGGCCAGCTCCCTGTGTTACTTCTGCATACTGGCGTGAAGCACATGCATAGTTAGATTTACCTATTTCTGGCCAACACACGTTTAATTATTGTGCACCACGTATTCACGTATTTGTTCAACTGTGCTGAAAATTCGTCAATGCAAAAAAGTTCTCAATTTCGGTGGAGTGTGTTTTAGGTGAATACCGTGCCGTGCTAATGAATACGTTTCACTCATTTAGTAGGAACTCGTGGACAGCCTGATCGCGGCTACGAAATGTTTCGTAGAACCCGTACACGGACCAATATGCTTCCCCCTACTGGTAGTTTTTGAAGCAAGGCTTTATTGTCCTCTGGTCGCTGTTTGTGCGGTGGTACAGCTGCTCCACAGGCCGTTGTTGGGATGAAGGCCGAGTGCCCGAGTCCTGAACCCCTTGTGTATTCATTTCGTGGGTGTATCCGACATAATTCCCGTGTTCTGTGAAACTCATCTCTTGCAGGCCGTGTTCCGCGCCAAATATCACACCAGTTGTTCCCCATGGGATATTACTTACTCTAATGACCATTGTTCCGCAAGTTCAGAGCGCATTTACGATACCTAGTCATATTCCGCAGGCTCCCAAGTCCGTCCCATGCACTGGTAACCGTCCGCTGAGTCATCAAATTGAGCCCATTGAAAGCTTTTATTACAGTTGCCTCTTAAACCAGAGGTGACAAATGTTAATTGACTTGCGTTCATAATTACGTGGTGTCCGTTATCAGCGTGACTGACTTTTGTACACTGTACTTTTCGTTCCATTATATTCCTTTTGGAGTAATCAGAACGATTACGATAGTAAATTAATTTTAATTAAAAAAGCGTGGGTAAAGAATATGGTAGAGATATTGAAGAGCTACGACAAAAGAAGACTTTGTTGATTGAATGCATCAAGAAAGAGGCAAAAAGGACGAAGGAGATGCATAGAAGCATAATGCGGAATCTTCTCCATGGAAAATATATTCCTTAATTTTTTATCAAAGCCCCTGGCGAAAAAAACGTTTGTAAGCAAATATTCTGTCCCAAGTTTTTTCCGAGATTGAATAATTAATGCTTGATTTTTGAAACTATCTGCTGTAACGTTTTTTCATAATTAATACGCTTTAATTAGCATCATGATTACTCTCCGGCAATAGACAAAAATTCATGATGTCGTTAAAAACGGTATTGTATCGAATTTGGAAAGCATTATTGGAGTACATAAATTTTTGGCTAAAATAAACTGCATTGTCCGATCGTCCAATTTGATTTATGAGTTCCCATTGGCACATGTTTGTTTTTTTTGGCCATGCAAAAATTGTAAAATATTTGACATCTGAACCTTAGTGCTTTAAAAGTGCCTAGAAAACTCCATTACCGGTCCGGAAATATTAATTTCGGGTAAAGCAAACGTGGGTTACGAGATTGGAATTCCTGGAAAAAGCTGGAAATTGAAATCATCCATTAAAAAAATGGGGCACTGTGTTTCTGCTCAAGGGCGTAATTCGGTTGTGTACTCAGCGCACGTGCAAGCGAATGCCTGAGAGAGGAAGGAGAGGAATATTTTTTTCTCCCTCTATTCTTTTAATCTAGAGTATAATTCATTTGGGAAGGTCGACAAAGATAGCTTCTCCCCCTTGGGACATGCTTGGTGTGACCGTGCCGCCAGTGCTATGTGATTTCTTCGAACTGTGTTGATTAAAAGTGTTAATGTACATTCACATTCTAAACTCTGAGAAGAATTCATTTGAGCTTCCCATTCAGAATGAAAGAAAATGTTGAATTCAGAATGAAAGAATTGATTTTTTTCGCGTCATCGAGAGAAGCGATTTTATTTTTTCCTTTCTCTAGGATTTAATATCGAGAGGATTTTAATCAACAAAGCCGATAATCAATTACTTCAATTTCTAGCTCCCTCGTAGTGAAAACAGCAAGGGGGTATACATGAGCGCCTCATCAATCAATAGTATTTTAATAACGGATGATGATACTCTGTACCCTCCTTCAACCGGTCGGCGGCGCGGAAAAAGAATTTTTGAGCTTCCTCGAATAGATTCTCTCGTTCAGATATATATATGTGTGTAGAGAGAGGGAGACTATTCGTTCTCATGATACTATTCCATTTATATAAGTATACATCCCTTCTTCCTCTTTACATTCCTCTCCCATATTCCTGCCCTCTCATATACCTACCTACCGATCCCCTCGACCTTCTCTTTCGTACTAGTATCTAATACCTCCGCTAACCTCTCTCCCCCCCTCCTCTTAGCTACCTCTATCTCTATAATCCCGCTGGTCTTGCTTCCCGAGATGATCTCTATCCCCTATTCAAACACGAGCCCCGCGCGCTCTAAAATACAAGCAAGGGGATCGTAACAATGGAAATGCTTGTCGCCAATTGTTGACCCAATTCAGACCCTCTTTTGCCTTTCCTTCCTCTCTGTTCTGTTTTGGTGTGAGCAGTAAAGGGTGCGGCCGAGTGTATGTGAGGACGTTGTCTACCCCGCCCCCATTCTCCCTCATCCCTCGCCTCTCACCCCCTCTATATCTCTCCACCAATCCAAGGAGAGAGAGAGAGAGGTGCTCATTTGCCGCTTTCTCTCTCTCTCTCACTCATTCTCTCCTTCTACATATGCCTCGTTCCCACCACCACATTTTCCCTTTCAGCTCGTCGTCCGCTCCCCCGTACATCCGACACTATTAAGCCTTCCTTTACCTGACTCCTCTTTTTGGCCATTCCTGTTACAGCTTCGCTGACATGCGTTAGATGGTGGGTAGATTCTCATGGTGTCCATTAGTGTATATCTAACAAGGTAGCTGTAAGGTCCCTAAGGCGCCCGTTAAATGATGAATGTAACAAACACTTTGATTTGTGGCTCCATCTAACTCGCTTTGCTCCCCGGAATTAATGAGTTTATCACTGTAGAGAGCAAGAAATTGCGTGAAAATATCAATAATGAAAGTTACCATGAAGAGAGCATAATATCTAAAAAGATAAGCGAAAAAAAGTATGAAAAAAATATTTACCATTCCAGGGCTTCTAACTCCATACATTTCACTCCACAATCAACCACCTTTCCGCCGGTCTACCACTCTCTTGAAGGAATGGGAAGTTCACAGGGATTAAATGCGTTTTCGTGACTGTGGCTCAATCTTACAGTGTTACAGAGTCATTCAGTCTGTGATTACCGTAATTATATATTATATTAATGATAATGCTGTACTCTAATACAAGCAAAGTATGTTGGTTGGTGCGCACACAGATCTCAAAAATGGCTCAAACTATTTTGACCAAACTTTACCCTAACTTTTTTTCGGATCCAAAAATTAAGATTTAGATGGTTATCCTCCCCCTAAAAAAATCTTAAATTTAAGAAAAATGAATTTATAGTTTTGAGTTTAACATGGGAGCTCATTGTGTTGCCAAGGTGAATACCAAATAAGCAAGTATCCAAGCGAAAACTCAAATGTTTAAGGCCAACGAAAAGAGAGAATTTACATTATCCAGCCGTCACCTTCAAGAAACAGGTATAGATGAACCTGGACCTTTTACATAATATCTAAAGATTCGAGGACGGCCTAGCAGACATGCTAAGATCCAGGGCAGGGAAAGCATGACGAAGCTTAAGGCTATAAGTTAGTTACAATTGGAGGAGAGGCTTCAATATTTCAATGAAAGGTAATAAAATAGCCTGCACTTATTAGTTCACCTTTATTTTAAAATCTAGCGCAAGTTGCCATTAATATTTTTTGAGAGTGAATGCATAACCGGCAGACAAGTTGTAACAGGAACATCTCTTTTCACTTTTTTGCGAGAACTAAAAATTGAAATTTTACAGTTTGTTTCGTATTCAAACTTACGAATTCCGCAATTCCGTATTTGCATTCTTCTGTCGTGTACAACACATGTAAAATGTCAATATACAGTTCTTGTAAGATGGTGAAAAAAGAGTAATATTTCAAAGTTTTCATTAAATTTCAATATTTCAGTTGGTTTTAGATTCATTCTATAAAAATATCAGTTCCTACTTGTCTTTCAAGGATGTTTGAAGTAAAACATAAGTTTAAAAATGGTGAGCTAATAAATTCAGGCTTTTTTTCGCTGTCTTACTAGAAATACCATTTGACATTTTGTTTTGTATTCAAATTAGAAATTTGAGATAAAATTGCGAAATATTTATGAGTTTATTTATGTTATGCTTTGAGAAGTGTCTTGCACAGCATCCCTATAAGGTGTCTATCGACAGATTGGTGTTTATATACAGATTAGCCTGCATCTTTGCATACGAATTTTCATTATTGATATAAGTAAAAAGAAGATAAGAGTGAAAAAGTTCATCATAGAGTTTTGGTTTTTTGCCAATTCAATGTTATTTTAATGTAAGGTAATGGCACATGACATATTTTAATAATTCCATTATATATATACAGATTTTTTGAAATGAAAGAAAATTGTCGTGTGGTCATATTCATGTTGTTTCCCTCGCGACTGGTTGTGACCATGAATGACTTATTGTAAATGTCCTTTCGGTGATGTCGAGAAATGCGGGAAAAGTACGGGAACGTAGCAGTTCAACGGGTATATATTTGTTATCAAGTGTGTTTCAAAATTTTTTCGCGTACATATATCGTATCTTGCTCAAATGGCAGGGCGCTTAGAATGCTTTGTGATTGAGTGTTCATATTCCGTTCCATATACTAGTGTGTCGAATAGACGAATACCGATCTACCGATGCTCCTCGTTATGCGAGGGACAGATTTATATCTATTTGCTGCCCCAAGCCTGTTTAGTTCATGCAAACCAACGCCAAAATCCGGCAATGGTTCCTATTTTCATTTACATTGGGATTCACTGCTCTGTTTAATCCTTAGGAATCTACAAACTGATGTTCGGTTAACCATGGAAATATCTTATTTTTGCCGTAATTTATGTCCGCTCGCATGCCTTCCGTATTATTTGATGTGACCTTAGTTCACTCTAACTCGGATAGTCGAGATATCGCATGTATTGGCGTTGAATTCCTTATCCCTTTGTTCATACTTTGTGCTTATTTGTCTTCTTATCTTGTTCCCAATATCAAACATATCAATGTTTCCTTAAAATATTTCACCTAAGTAGATAACAGTACCGGAAAGGGCATAGTGAGTACAAGAATGGACCCAAGGGCTCCAAAGTGGGCCCATGGAGTTTTAGAATGTGGCCGAATTAGGATTTTGCGCTCTGTCAGAGAGTTATACATGAAGGCTTACAAAGAGTATGGAGATCCAATAGCTGAGGCGTGAGGGCGAGGCCCTGAGCGTCCCCGGGGCCAAAAACCGTCTGCTACGCCCTTTGTTACCTTATGAACGATAAAATGTTGAACAGATTATATTGACATTTTGCACGTAAATAGATGATAATACTAGAAAGAACAAGAATTACAAATAAAATGCCTCAGGGACCAAAGGAGCCTCAAAGTAATTCCTGTAGGGGCTTTAGATTATGGACGAACATTTAATTCGCACAATATTGGAAATTTGTGAACATAAGCATCGAAGTTGTAAGAAGATCCAAGAACTCATAGAAATGTGTTGCTCTGATTGACTTGCGGACCACAAATCGGGTGCTCATCAAGTAATAGATCAGCCTAGGAAATATATAATGTTTTCAGTATTGACAGGTTCCTGTCTGAGTAAATTATATAAACAATTCCAATTTTTCTGGGTGAAGCCGGGTTCTTCCGCTAGTGGAAATACTAGTAACCTCTTACGAAATGAGTTCCTACGGTCGCTTTTTACCATGAATTCAAAGTAAATATATCGCTAAATTGATTTTTTCATACTTTACCTAATCATCTGTTTGCTTTGATACTACCTATTGTTTTTTCCATGTTTGTTGTGACGTCTGCTCCTTTCACATCCACTCTTATAATCTCATTTCTCCCCTCACCTCTGCTGGCAAAAAGGCTTTTTCGTCACATAATTCGGAAACAAAAGGGAAAGACGTTTTTTGTCCGGGGATTCCTATCCTCCCATCATCCAATCACCAAAAACAGCTTCTTTTCCGTCTCCATCTCTCATCCTTGTCTTTTTCCTTCTTTCCTCAATATCCTCCTTCCCAGTTTGCTTTGAACCCACCTGCTTCTCCTTTTCTTATTCCTTTTAACTAAGTCTTTCATCTTAGTTGCTCCTATTCTCTCCTCGGGCATTTTGTTATCGCTTCATTCCATTGGATATTTTCGAGCAAAAAGTGTGCTTTGCGAGCCCTTAGAAGGAAGCGTTTCTGACCTTAATTCAAAGCTGTGACTGTAATTCTATTGGATCGCGTAAATTTTTGTACAATTAGTCATTGTGTTACATGTCACCTGCTTTATTAGCCCTAATATAATATGGCGTAAAGGCTTACTTGGAAGAAGTAAGAAATGCAATTAACTTTGAATCATGTTTTCACATATTCTCCATCAGACATTATCAATCGGCATTTTTGTGTCCCACTGAACGGGTTCCATGATTAATTTTCGTTTTTGTTTTTAGAAATACTTAACGTAATTAGTTTACTATCGATTTTATCTCATCTACTTTCATCGTCTTGTAAAATGTTTTACTACCCATCTCATCTTTGCTGGGATGAACGGTATTTTTATAAGTATAATATTATAATCTTTCAATGATCGGAGACCTTCTGCTTATTTTTAGAAAATTAATGTGAATCACCGTCTTTCCAAATTGATCACTGGTATTTTTCTTATAAATACAAAGCTGCCGCAGAGTTGAATCCCATGCTAACATTTTTCTGTTTATTTTACATTTCTGTCGAGAGAAAGGAGAGACCGCTCTTTTTTGGTGGTAAAGGGATTTTTATCGTGGCTCAGTGCGCCGTCTTCATTCGTTTCTAAAGAATTTCTGAAAGAGTGGGCCAAACCTTGATTTTCTTTCGTTAATTATTGCGTGCTATCATGCTTCTACACTTCGTAATGGGATTTTATTTTCCGGATTATACTTTTTTATGTTGATTTTTAATTTTACCGGTTAAGGAAGAAATCTCTGTATATTTTTATTTGTACAGCAATGATTTTTGCATTGTCTGTTTTGCCCTTTTAATACCATTTCACTCGTCATTGTTTCCTTTACTGCCTCTAGCATATATATATATATATATATATATTCTCAATTTCTCAATTTTCTACAGCTGAAGAAGGGCCTACATGCCCGAAGCGTCCCAGTAAGTCCTCTCTCTCTTTTTACTTTTCTTTCCCCACCCCCTGTCAAGTGTTTTTATTATATTGTGGCCTATTGGCGAAATTTTCGTTTCGTGTATATATATATATATATATATATATATATATATATATATATATATATATATATATATATATATATATATATATGTTACCATTGCAGCACACTACAACTTTCTTTCCCCCTTACATCTCTCCCACTTCTCATGGCAAAAATGCTTCATGAAAATCCTCAGCATGTCTTCAAGACCTTAGATATCTTAAAAGAGGTCTGGAACGTAAATTGATTGCTTTACTAGAATTACAACATATTTTATTTCATTACAGGTTTCGTTCTAAATTATAACGCTTCCTAGTAGTTATGATTATAAACTGTATAAATAATAATGTTTTTTTCCAAGGGAGCAATACATTTGATTCGTCTTGTAATGATAAGGTATAGAAAATATATTCTTGTGAACAATTTACAAGAGATTAAACAATAATATATGTTCCTTAACAGAGTAGACTGATTATTAAAGTGTCCAAGTGATTATTATTAATTATTATTATTCGTACCGTATTATTACTATTCTCAAGCAGTAACGTTAACTGCGAGACAAGTGCCAAATGTAAAAAAAATTACTTAAAAATTTGCAGTTACGCCTTTGTTGCACTTTTCTCTCAAATTGACAATGGAACATTACGTAATGTCTGCAAAATATAAAAGTTATAAGGTTTTTCCGAAAGAAAATGCAGAAGAAGAAAAGAGAAAATGCAGAAAAGTTTCTTGGGTGTTCCACCGGGTAGTAGGCTCCGTATCTGCCGACGTTTTGAAGAAAGACTTGTTCTTCATCTTCAGGTCTTCATTACCCGGTGGAACCCACGAGAAACATTTCTGCATCAGTAAAATATGTTTTGGTATATTTCGTAGACATGAGAAAGCGTGTATTAAAACACCAAATGCCAATGTCGAGAATATTTCTGTTAGCCAGTACAAGATGTCTCATAATCATACGTAGAAGACAGATTTTGTAGATATTTTTGCCAATAATTTCGATGTTAGAGATTTCGTGGCTATTTTATCTCATTTTCATTTTAGGTAGATACATTTTACCGCTTTGCGTTATTATTACAGATTAAAGGAATTTGTGGATAATGTGTAAATATTTTGTGCCATTAATGTCTAATTTATACATTTAAAAAATAATATTTAACAATTTTTTGCTATTTCCATGTTTGTGATTTATTTATTTTGTGAATACTTTTTACTAATTTATGTCTACATGATATATATTGTTCATGTGATTTCAACGTACACCGAATGGGGTGAAATTCACCACGAAAAAAGTCAACATTTTCAATGTATGATTATTTTCGTGTCTATTTTGTAGTGGTTTTGTGGATATTATATAATATTGTTTTGCAGGGGATGTGTTCTTTTCTCCTCTCCCCCTCCTCACGTTTTCTTGAGTCCTCTTGATTCTCACCTCCTGTCCACACTCACCGACATGTACCCGCTCGCCTCGCAGGAACGCACTCAATCACGCACATTCGCACACGCAAGCACACCTTTTTCTTCTTCCTTCCTCACACTCACGCTCTCCTCCCTTTCTTCCCCGGGTTGGCGCCGCTGTATCGATCTAACTTGTGGTCCAGCCCTGCCTCCCTCTCACTCGCATTACCCTCCCTCCTTTCCTCCACACACCACGACACGCCCCTCTCTTCCTCCCCTTCCTCCCGCGGCCTGCCTCCATCCCTCCCCACCTCCCAAAGCATCCTCACTCCCCAACCCAATCTCCTCCTCCTTCATTTTCCTACTTCCTCTCGCTCGTCTCTCCTTCCCTCTCTCTCCCACTATCTTTCTATTATCTTACTTTCTTCTCTCTTTCTGTTAAACTTCCCCCCAGATAGATCTCGCGTTTCTTTACGAGCCTTTGAATCATTCATTCTGCGTGGTTTGCCCTAATTTTCACCTCCTCTCCTGTCCCCCAATCCTAACTTGCTATTCCTTCTAAACGTACTAAACTAACTACTTCTACGATTCCCGGAGATGGGGCCTAAAAGAGCGTCCAATATAATTGCGAAGTTGACAGAAACGTAGCCTACCAGTATACACGTCCAATGCCGTTTGTGGAAGGAAATCACGTGACTGAAGAATCAATGATGGTGGCCTTTGTTATAACTATGCGATCGTGAAAAGCTGTTTATGTACTTTTCATTTCTTTTTTAGTCAAATAATTTTATTTCAACTTAGCTATTGTTTTGGACAGATTCTAATCGTAGAGCTTTGTGGCACAGGTGCTTAGCTTGTCGAGGAGGGAAGGCCATGAGGTAACGGCACGATCCCCCGGATGAGTCTGCCTACCACGCACCCATGTGGCGGCTAGTAGGGTTTTATTTGGATGTGCAGCTTTTAATGAACATTTATTAATTTTTTTCCAATTTCATAACATAGGTTTAAACATTATCTTACATTTTACAAAACAACAAGAATGAATTTCCAGAAAAAGGGTCATCCTATAATTATCTGAGGGTTCCTATACATGTTTACCCCTCTTAAATGACATGTTTGAATTAAAGTACTTAATCTAATTTGTTGAACAGTAATTAAGTACTCATATTCAATGAATATTTAAATCAAAATAATAATTTGAGCATTGGTTAGAATATCCTTTGCTTACATTTACATAGAGGTTTGTAATATATTTACATACAGGTTTTTTCATGCTTCATTCTACCCCGCGTTCTTCTTTCTACTCCCTTCTTTGGGCCTCTTCTTTCTACTTCCAAGTTCTTTTCCTCTTCATTCGTCGTTTTCTCTCACTCTCCTTCTTCTTTGGTTATCGGTTTCCTTGGGCTCACAGTGGGACAGAATTAAGATCTTGGAAGTCAAAATTCAGAGCAATGAAATCGTTCTCTATACTTGGCACGAATATAGTTGAACAAGGCCGTAACACAGATCGAGGCACGAGATTATATATAGTATCTATAGTTGAAATTGTGCTTCACTTACCCAAAATAATGCCAGAAACTTTATTTCGTATATAATACGTCTAAGTGTCATTTGCAGGGTAGAATTGACCAGGCAAAGCGTCATTTTAAGGGTAACATTTACCTTTGCGGTCAATTGTACCATGAAAATGACGCTTAGATATTGAAGTCAATCGGTAATGAACAACTTAAGTGGAAGAGTACAAAGTGATATCCTTTAACCATGCATAATGTCCTAATCAAATATCTTGTTATTGACATTTTATGTTGAAACCAGTGTGTGTATGAATTAAAAAGTATAGAAATTACTTATTGATACATCGTTTTATCTCTATTTATCCCTTCGATGGCTGGTTACCAGCTTTCTCTTATATTTTCCTGAGTTCGGATATCGGGTTGGGTGATTTTCAAGTGTAATTCCGATCTCTACTTTCAGAACCATGTAGAGAGCACTTCATTAGTAGTATTCCGCTCGTCGTAAGGGAGGTTGAACATTGGATTTCAAGGCGCGTTTCAATAAGAGTAGGCTGAAGCCAACACAGCGCAATATCTGAATCCAATATATCACTGTTCCTTGTGAACTCGAGTATTTGAGCAGCGTACAATGCTGTAAGTGTACCCTGAAAATTGTTTTCGTGCTATGATCAGGTATTCATCTAGACTTTCAATAGTCGAAGCATAAATACCTAAGTGCCTCTCTGTGATTCACGTACTGTGTTTGTGAAATGTAATTTATTTGCAAAAAATTAGGGAATGGTAAACGTTAGTTACCGATAGTTTTCAGAAACTCAATTCTCTTTTATATTAAGAAATATTTAGTAAGCCAACAACATTAACTTGAGAGTTTCACGACTCTTCGCCGGGATCGTGATTGGAATAAAGTGATCAAAATCATTTTATCTATTAATATTGATTACGATTACTGAGCAGTGAGGTAATTAAAATCTTTCTTCAATACTATGTACTGCCAATTTCCATTTCCCTCCATTTCTTATGGCCGGTTTTCTTTACAACCACTGCTACATGCCCCTCTGGCGGCTCACAGGGTAGTGTGTAGATGTGTATAAGATGACTGCTGACGCTGGAAATCAGGAGTGTGGGACGGTTAGACTATGGGTGTGAGTGTTGGAGGGCGCCAAAGTACTTCTGTGTCGCGTGATAACCCATTCCATCCCCTCCTCAGTATCCTCCTCCAGGCTATCCTGCTCACCCCTCGTCACCAGCACCATTGCGCCCCCAAATGGAATGCTTCCAGCCCGGTTTGCTCACTATTCCCCGTAAATGTATGTGTGGATGTCGGTCTCTCTCTCTCAGTATCTCCCTTTCTCTCTTTTCCCCTAACACCATTCCTTTCTCACTCTCTTACTCCCTCACTCTGTGTCAGACCGTAAAAACCCTTAGTAAGCCTCCAATAACATTTTCGAGGGAAAAATGTCTTTTATTGCAATAAGCCTTCCCCCCGCTTCCCTCATACTTGGCATAAAACCCCTGCTCCCCATCTCCCCACATCTTTCTAACTCCTCTCCAGCAGTCCCTTACTGTCTTATTCTGGTCCATCCGCCGACAACGTCAAAAGGGGTCGGCGATTGACACTCTCTTCTCACACGTTTTTTTATGTGTATGGTGCGGCCGACTGAGTTCCAGGTTCGAAAGGTTCGCGAAGGGATGCATGGATTCGCGAAAAATAAGAACACGGGCTTCATTCGCTGTTTTCCCCATGCCTGGTGTGTGTGCATGTTGTGCAAGAGGTTGCCCGGAAAGTTCGCCAAAACGAATCTGGGTGATCCGAGTCATCGAAACGGGGTAGGTGGGCGAAGACTAGGGTATCTCTCCCGAGATAGAATTATAGGTAATTTAAATTTATAGGGAAATTATCCCATGCCCGGAAAATCTCGGAATACGTTCGTTAAATCAATTGTTTACATTGGAAATCACTTCTAATTAAAAACTGAACATTTCTCTTACCTCAAATGCATTATTCACAATTCCACCAGCGTCAATAGACTCAGAAATGAATATTCTCAACCACAGCTGTCCCCAGGTAGAATATGACTTTGTGATCAATGCATTACCCATCATTGTTTCTTGAAATCGGTGCATAAAAATTCAAAGCAAAAATATTTATAGTTAAATATATCGATTAACTTAATTTAAAGGTAATTTTTATTTTTCCCTTGAACTTTATTATCAAATTGGAGGTGTTTTTTATTTTATCAATTAATGATTTTTAACGAGACAGCAATTTTTTATTTGTGAAAGTTTTGGAATTGTACAAAAGTATTTTTTAAACGAATTCTCAAAGGTATATTATTTTAGTTTTCTCGTTTTGTAGATAGCAGATCTAATATTAAAACTAAAAATAAACAAAAACCTAAATTCTTTA
Organism: Pyrrhosoma nymphula; assembly: GCA_963573305.1. Classification (NCBI taxonomy): domain Eukaryota; kingdom Metazoa; phylum Arthropoda; class Insecta; order Odonata; family Coenagrionidae; genus Pyrrhosoma; species Pyrrhosoma nymphula. Next base: position 30,178,276 of record OY754331.1, on the reverse strand, counting down.
ATTAGTTTTATCCAGGAATTTTGGGATCAATTAAAGACCGAGAAATGAGAAACCGTAGTGTTAAACTGATATTTTTTTTACGAAGTTATTGGCTTAAGGCCTAAAAATGTGAGGTCAATTCATTGATTAAGAAATAAGCACAAACTATGATGACTTTACTGAGTGTAGTTTAATAGAATTTACATATTTTGTGCTGATCTCCTCTTTGTTTCTAATAACATTTTCTTGACTTACTCTGAAATCGCCCCTGTGATTTTATTATCCTCATCAATAATCCTCGACGTTCTGCGGGAAAGTTATAAAATAAGCCGTGACACGAAAGATAGCCCGTATTTTAGATTAAATCCAAGGATATATTCTTTCTATTCCTAATAACCATTAACATTTTCAACCATTTCATCTCCAGTAATAACAGATTGTGAAACGTACTACTATTAATACTTAAGGTTTGACTTGACTTGAAATCTCAAAATTTAATAATTATATTTCAAGAAATTACACTTCGTGTGAAATATATTTTAATGTTTCTTGATGTGTATGAATATTTTTTAACATTAGTTTAACATTTTTACGGGGCTTTGATTGAAACAGTTACGGTTTTTACCGCATAAATAATCGGCAACACCATTTTGAAAGCTTATTATTTTAAAACCGCGCAGCAAAGGTATATCTGATTTCAAAATGTTAGGATACATGTGCTCTAAATGCATTTGTAGGAGAATTTAGTAACTTTTAAAATTTATTCCAGACTTTTTCATTGCTGAGAGCCATTTACGTTATTCTTGGGTTTGCGAGAACTTGAAAAGTTTTTGAGAGAAACAGAAAAAAGGCTTACATAGAGACTATGTAAAAAACAATGCTAATTTGTTATTTTTTAGACTTAAATTTTTATTTCAGCTCTAGTGCCCTATAATGGAGTCCAACCTATACCTTGGCTCTTTGGGGAATGCCCCCTTGTCCCTTTTGGGCACGTTAAGTCTTGATGGTATGTACAACGCTTCGGGTTTTCAGTGCACACGTACGACTGCTGAAGTTTTATCGATCTGTCTAATTTTAGACCTTAATCGTAAGAAAAAACATCCATGCTCAAAGCGGGAATCGGATCCGAGACGGACTTCAATGCATCCGCTTACGAGGGGACGGCCTATTCCGTCTCATCTCACTCGTGTGTTTACGAGCGTGGGGCTGGCTGAGTCCCAGGGTTACAGAGTTCGCAGAGGGATCCAGATATATATGAAAAATAAGATTGCGGGCTTTATCCGCTATTTTCCTCTAACTGTGGTTACGTGGGTATGAGGTTACCAGGAACATTGCCAAATCAAATCCGACTGTAGATTCGTGTAGGTAGGTGGAAATCAAGGTAACAAATTTTGTTCTTGTAGAATCTCCTCGACAAATCTGAGCCTCCTCGAGAATTCCTCAAGGTTAAAGGGAAAAACATGTAAAATATATGTTGTATAAAGTGTTCCACATATATTTGGCAGTATGGGCATGATGAAGAACACTGTTCCCAATCTTACATTGCGTGTACTCACCTAGGCAACAATTTCCAATACCACGCTAAATTTAAGAGAGTTACCGTTAGAGGGATAATATTTGCATATTAGCAAACTCCAATGGGTGTAGTCAGTATACAACTTAGGAGTATGTTAAGTTTTGCGCTGCTATTGGCAACATCGCACCTTCGGAGTTCGGGATTTTTTCTCAGCAAACGAGTCTCCAGAAGTGATGACTGTCAACTTAATGTGGAGCGCCTTATAAGATAAAAGGTACTATTGTGTGTTTTGGTCTATGCCCAGACTCTGGTTTTCAGTTCATCCTACGACATATTCCGCTTAATTCTAATTGCTATCACATTTTTCTGTGCAATAAGTATATTTTGACCAGTTGTTTTGTCTGCTCCGTCCCATTTTACAACCTTTCTAAGGGCTCTATAGTTTACTATTCAGTCATACATTTCAGGAGAAAAAATGGTTCAGATTCATTCAAGGAGAATGTACATTTCAGTCGTACATTTAAGGGTAATAATCAGTTGTTTTGGTACTTAAAACATTTAATTTTATGAAATATGGCGAAACATTTTATTTTTTCCCTCTCTTATAAACACCATTTTTGCTAAACACTTTTGATAAGAAGCAAATTCTCCCGGAAAATTGAATATTTTAATTTTATTGACATCTATTCACTATATTTTTCGAGTTTTTGGTAACTTACTGCTATAATTTATCAATAACTAAAAAAATGCGTTTATAGAGCTGTCTACAATGGCTGGAAAAAGTGGGTTGAAAGTATATTTGTTTTCTCAAATTATTTTTACGTTAATTCTGTTTCCTAATAGTTAATAATGTTATCAGTGAAATTTATATTCTATTCACGCTGCTAACAAAAGAAAGTGATTCAGTGTTTATTTTAATCACGTAGCCGCGGCTGGACCTCCTATATCAAGCCAACATGTTACCAATCGGACATCAAGAGTTGAGTAGTCCCAGCTAAGAAAGCGTTCGTGATCAAGGGCAACTACTGTGTTCAAAGAAGAACTAAGAATGAGGAAACAGTACGTGAAAACATTATTATGGAACGTGGATCATCTACTCTATGGATAGGAAGCATGGACCATTGGAAAATCTCGCCAGAAAACAATTCAAAATTCAGAAGGATTCAAAACCTGATGTTAGATTCGGATTCTGAAGATCAAATAGACGGATAAAATAAAAAATGAAGAAGTTAACAGAAGATTAAAAGAGAAAAGGATAATATGGCACACTATAAAGATAGGAAGAACCAGATTGAGTTAGCACTCCCTGTGGCCCAATAGGCTGGTGAAAAATATAAATGAAGGAAAAAGAGAGGGAAAAGTCCCAAGAGGAAGAGCTAGGGGAAAATACATAGACCTAATAAAGAGGAACGTATAAAATAACTAAAAAGGAATAAGGCAACTAGCATTAGATAGGGAAGAATATAGGGCTGTATTCAACCAATTTTAGGATTGAACGACCAATAATTTTACCAACTTGGGTGTCGAGGTCGAGTTTAATTCGTAAATATCTCTACATTTTTAAATTATTACTTGAATGGATTCTCGAACCTCGACTTTGACAATTTTGTTATGCAAATATGAAATGGGCTCCAAAGGGCAAAAGAAAAAAAACATGGGTCACAAACCGCGTGCAAAACCCGGGCGGAATAGGCTAGGTATAATGTTTTCAACGCGTCAACCCTCGCGCTATACTATCGTTTTTTGTTTAAGATACTCTGTGTGCAAACCCCACCTTTATTGCGTTTTCCTTCCTTCAGCTCTTTCTTTTATTCTTCTTCTTTTACTGTTTTGCGCACCGAGAGGTGTTTGGATTTGGCATGGCGAGCACGCGTGAGGTGGAGGAGGAGGAAGACCTCTGCACGCACGCGTGATTTTCAACTCCACATGTCGCCGTAATTGGAACGACGGCGTTACGGTCGCTGAATTCCGCGCGTGCGGGCATATATACCTTAAAACACTTCCTCACCAGTGGCGCCGTGGTTGGCTCGTTACGTGACGCCCCACCCTCTTGCATCCAAAAAAAGGTCGTGGGTGTTGGGATCCTAAATTCGTTCGTTTTTCCTCCTCCGCGTCGAAGATTCTGTATATACTGGCTGCGTCGGAGATGAAATGATATTTCGGTATTCATGTTGAATACGCAGGTTGTCTGCGGTTAACAATAGCAGTATACTGGGTGTTTAGGGAGGAATCTGCGCAACTTCTAGAGAAAGTAGAGTAGGTGGTTTTAATCATGTTTTGTGTTATGAACATGGGGTAGAAACTCTTTAGTTGCCAAGACATGGTAACGCAAGCATTTTGTCATAAGCGTTCTGCGGTTACCATGAGAACGCAGAAAGTCTGTGCCGTCCACCAATTCTAGGCAGAAAGTGTGGAGTAAGTAGTCCTTAAGATTTATACCTTTCTCTTCTTGCCGATATTTATGCTTATTGATTCCAATTTCCAAATGGTGATTGAAATTACTAAAAAGCTTGCCCTTTAAAAATCTATTTTTCTAGATATTACTTAATCTCTCAAATGTTTGCGTTGCCATTGCTTGGTAACTAAGGAGTTGCGATCCCTCGTTCTCAGGTCAAAAAATACGTTTATTCATCTCCCATTCTTTCTCCAAAAGTTACGCAGTAGGTATCCTTCTGAAACACCCTGAATAAATAATTTGATGAAAGAGGAATAATATTTTAGCTGAACTATTCAGTTGTTATCAACACAATATTTCTACACATATATAAGATAACATGAAAATTATTTTAAAATCTCAATATTAAAAAAAATTGTTTAATCGAATAACAATAAGCTTATATTTAATGCTTAAATATGTCCCTGATTTCTTTCTCTATAGAATTGTGTTGCTCCCCCATATGTATTGCACAGTGGAAGTTCATAATCATATTCTACCAGTTTCCTTCTCGCAGAAACGCGGAAATCGTATCTTCGCTTCGAATAATTTCGTATAAATTCTTTGCAAGCATTGAATCACTGCATGCAGAGTCAGTTATATTGTTTTCATTTCTTTAAACATTACAACGATACAGACAAATATTTTCTATAAACAAGCCCCTGTGTTTCTATGAACAACGAGAAAATTCATTATGTTCTTTTTAAGAGAAAATTATTTCCTGTAGACCGCATATGATATAATCATTTCGGCTTTGGACCGCATGCGTCGTGAATACCGATGTTCCTTACCGCATACCTATCTTACCTTTTTACGGCCAATAATAGCAATCCTCTACGTTTTCCTTGAGTTCTTAAGGTGGTTGGAGCGATAATTGTTCAAGTACAATTGCATACTTATACTATAGTAGATAGTATAAGTAGAAAACAAATTGCATTTTGCCGATTACGTTTCTTTGAAATTCAATACTATTTAACACGTAGCCTTATGGAACATGAGGTATATGTATTTGGTAAAAATTTAATGAAATGTGTACAGATTTCTTATAAATGCAAAATATTACGTTTTATATTATTTAGTAGTTGATAAGAAATACCAAGGTGTCATACTGAGTCAAAGATTCGAGATAAATTCAATTAAATTTCGTCTGAAGTTATCGAATACCGCGCCGAAACCTCAGGTTATAACATACTCTAATTGAAGGAAAATATCTTGTGTAATTTTTGTATTGTTTCCGTTACTGCATGTATGGCGAGTTCCACTGCGTTGACAGATTTGGTCTCAGAATTGCTTTCCGACTTACTTGAAAAATTTATAAAATGTGCACTCAATGACTCGCGATTATCTCTCTAAACCACCTTAAGGTCATTTTGACGGAAAGAATGGAGCTTATCTTGCGTATGACCCCAAAGCTCTGTAATGTCTCATTCACGATATCGTGGCTAATTTATTACTGTATATATGTCTGCCTCTCGCTCTATATTTCCACATTTGTTTAGGTTTTCTCCCTTCATCCATTCTTTCTACTTTTTGTTTTATCTATTTCTCCTGTGTTCATACATCATTTCGTCATCGCTTCCGATGCAGAGTTCTTGTCTTAGGTATATCCGTATTTACTTTTCTGTCCTTTTGCGGATAGTTTGCTGCTCTTCTTAAGTATTTCATTTAAGATGTTCGTAATCTTTGTTCAATTGCTTTTGAAATTGCCCAGACCTCGCTGCCGTATATTCCACAAGGAATTACTTCAATTTTGATCGCAGTTAAACTTAAAAAACTGTTTTCATAATACATTATCATATATTTTTTTGGTTTGAAAGCTGAAATTATGACATTCTCCCATCGTTAACGTTCACATCAACTTACCAACAGTTATGGTAATTTAAAAAAGGCTAACTCCCAGTAAGCATAAATTTAAAGAAAATACCCACATCACCTTGAGATTAACATTTACCAGACATTATAAAACCAATACTAAGGATTTTGTTACGGTGTTTTACTCCGGAACTTTAAGTTAAAGGCTGTAATAGAAGTATTCTCCAAGGATTTCACGCGTGCTTAGGCAACTAAAATGAGGAGAAAACTTCTTAGACTTCCAGTCTTAAGGGCTGTTCTCCTTCTCAATGCGACCTTTACGTGACTTTTCTATGTGTCACGTGACTTTTCGTGTCTCACGTGACTTTATTCTTCGAGGGGCCTAACTTTTATTCGTGGAATCGTGAATAGCATGTTAACCCATTGTCCTTATCTTTTATGAGGGCCTGTTGACCTATCTGACGCGTTTTTTTTAAGTGGGGCTGGCAATAGGCGAGTCGCACTGCCAATTTTAGCGGGTCGCACGTTCTAGATGGTGTGATGAAGGAAAGTATATTTTGTGTAGCTAGTTTTCCTGTTTAGTTAATGTCAAGTATAGGCTCTTGAATGTGGTTTGGAGATTTTTGCAAATCCAGTTGCGTTGCCGAGACTAGGATGTGCTATATCTAAGGTGTGGTGCTTGCTTGACGTTTTAAGAAAACGACATTGTAAACATTTTAGCTGCATGTATTTAGGTGAAGTTATTAAGCGCTTGTAACATTCCTTGTAACATTTCGTGTAGTAGTGGTTGCGATACGCGGATTTTTACCATGAATCTGCGATGGATTTTTACCTTTGTAGCAATTTTTACTGCAGCTACTTATTGTACTTATGGAAGGTGGCTGACTTAGCTTTTTATTCTACTTTGAAATATTTTAATTAAAATGAATTATTTCCATTTTTGGAATTTGTTAAGGGAACGATGTGCTGAATTTTACATTAGTTTGTTGGAGGTTATCTCTAAGAGTGTGTCAGCTTTTCAGCAAGAGAGAAATTCAATTCACATAAGAAGTTACTATGCGTCGGTGAATTTCAACCTTGATGTCACGAATGAGATGTGTGATAATTTACTGCGGCTTATTTCTTATTAATTATGCAAAAAATCAGTCGGGTCGGTGTAATTCACCCTAATGTGTATAACTATGAATTGTCTCCTCGAGGCCGCTTTTGAAGTCTAGCTGGAAGAGGGATTACGATGATGGTGGGGGAGCGAAACAAAAAAAATTAAGTTCTTTTCAAATTTAAAAAAAAATAAAAAAAAATAAAAAAAAAAGTTCTTTTTTCATTTGCACAATGACGGCACGAATGGGGGAGATGGCAGGCAATATATGTTTCCCATTAATTTGGGATCATTTTCTACTGAGCCTGGCAGAATTTGTCTAGGATAAAATGTCGCTCGTTGTGGTAAAATCAGTCGTTTTTACATTTAAAAAACTAGGTCACCAGTTAAGAATATTTTATGCAAGAGTTTTTTTCACCAAATAAAACAGTAATTGCTTACGATGTTCTCTCATTATAAATCCATGTAGCCATTCTCATGACAGCGTACAGATTTAGAACAGGATTGATCTCTCCTTGTTATTCCCATGGGACATTAGTGAATAAATTATTGGAAATCAAAACAAAAAATTTCAATCGATAGAAGTCTGAAGTATTTTTTCTGTAATTTTGCCCGACCCGAGACTGCATGTCTGGAAAAATGATCATCATAATTAGGTGGTGGTTTATTCTTGTCTGTGCTGTGGAATATACTTTAATGCTGTAAATGTGGGTTTATGTAAGGTTTATATGTTTATTTAAAGCATTATATTAGTGCAGTTAAGAGAAAAATTAATTTATATTCGCCTGACATTACCCCATTCCCGCATAATTCGCATATATGTTTATCCAAATCACTTGTTTCCTTGGACATTTATATGTTAATTTAATTGAACTTGAAAAATTTAGATGGTCTCATTTATCCGTCAAAATAATTCTTTAGATTGAAATAGGTTGGTGTAGGATGTTGAGGAAATACCATATGAAAAAATTATTCCATTACAACGAATTCATTCCAATAAATATCCATAACCAGGCATAAGGGAACGTATAGTAGAATCTGCTCTTATATGCTGTATTTTGTGTGAGAAAGGCGCAATGAGAGGCGACGCGACGTAATTATAAAACACAATCTTAATACATGATTGTTATTATATATTACATGATTATATGCACATATCATGTCATACATTTGAACTCCGAATAAATCTACATTTCCTTGAATTAAAAATTATAAAAGATCAACCTCTTTATGTAAATATCTGAGTAATGGCATCTGTACTTCAATGTATAATTTTATTTTCATTAAATGCATTTACAAAGTACCGTCTGATTTTTCACTTGTGAAAGAAAGAATCAAGCAGTACATTTAGCCATATTATACCTGAAAATATTATTTTATACATATTATTATAATCATTATATGCGGATAAAGATTACCTATTATTTAAAATATAAAAATAAGTTATTTAAAAATAATAAGTCATTTCTATAAATATACCTATCCTTAAGTAAATTTAGGTTTATAATATCGATAGAAGTATAATTTTATTTCAATAAATTTATTCTTATATTTTGTTAAATTTTATATTATTTAGAATTTATTTTAATATAAAAATAAAATAAATGTGAAAACTTTTTCTTAATTTTCAAGAATGTTATCTTTCCGGAAAAAACTGTTTGAAAAAATAAATATTTCAGCAAGGTCTTTTGCCACTGGTGATAGCTCTCTTTCCTTCTCAACGTAATGCTTCGGCAGCATGAATGATGAGCGTGTGTAAACGATCTCTTCCTTTCGAGGAAGGCTGAAAGAATGATTTTCTCGAAACCCCACCACGTCTCAATTTCGTCGAGCTCCTCACGAAACGGGAAGAGACTTATTGGGAGTTATCAGATTTGCCGTGGGTAATTTATATTGTGAATCGTGCGCTTCTCCCTCGGCGGCCTTGGTGGATAAAGAGGGAAAAGAATGTGGGAGATGGGGAGGGTGGAGGATGGGGGTTAAAACGTGAATACACACACCTTTCTGCTGTTCCGATACGGCGCGCGTCATTTATGGACTCCCGGGCTCCCGTCAAGCTACCCCCTTTTACTTCCAAAAATGTTTGAGGGCTAATCCTTCCGTCTGGATCTGGGAACCCCCGTGGGAAAAAGGTGATGGGGAATGCACGGAAGCAGGAGGGTTGGAAGGTGCGTGGCTGTGCGAGAGTTGTATAGTGTGTTCAACTTAAGTTGACAGTATGAACTTTATGGTCAATGCTTTCGCCAAAGCTGCACTACGATGTGAAATAACTACCAAGTTCATAGTAGAATCACCTAACACAGTAAATATTCAGAAGAAGGTGATGGTGGATGAGAAAGAAGCAGAAGCTTTTGGTTCTTGAGAAGGAGTTGCGTGGCAGTATGAGGGCTGTATATAATGTGCTCCACTTATGTTAATTCATTAGCCTTATGGAAAACACTGTTGCCAGACTTACACGACGATATGAAATAACCCCTCGAGGTCACAGTAATATCACCTAACACAGCAAAGATCTGGTCCCCGGCAGGGGGATTGTAGGATTGTAGGATGTGTAGGTAGTGGTGGATGTGAAAAAAGCAGAAGCGTTGGAAGTTTGGGAAGTAGTTGCGTTGGTGTGTGAGGGCTGCATAGAGTGAGTTCAACATTTAATTGAAAGTATGCCCCTACTGAAAAATAATGTTGCCAAACTTACGATACGATAAAAAACAACCCCACAGTACCCAGAAAAGGTGCTCTTTCACATTTGCAGGTGCTCTCGACAGATTTATGAGTGAATTGGTCGTCATTTGACCCATTGATTAAAGAAGAAAGCAGGAGGCGTTATGGCGTAGGTACAAATGTGAAGCTTGATATTTTTGCGGAAATGGGTTGAATAGTTTAAGCCATATTCAGTTGACAGTAGCAGCTAGATTGAAATCGCTGTTGCCAAACTTACTCTTCGAGTGTTCCCCTCAAGGTCACGTAAGGCAATCATTTCCACCACTGCGCTAAATTTTAGGTAGTTGCGGAGATAATATTTACACATTGAAAGACTCAAATGTGTGTACCTATCAAAATGTCTAGCAGTATGTTAATTTTCCTGCTGATATGGGAATCATCGCACCTCCAGCATTGGGAAGATTTACACAGGAAATGGATCTGCCAGAGCTCACACTGTCAACTTAATGTGGAACGCTCTATGGAGGAAGAGTGTTTTCGGAGTGTCGAGTGAAGTGAAGACAAAACTCAAACATTTCAGAAAACATGGGTATAAATTCAAGGTGTTTGGAGCGATATATTTGTCAAGTAATATGAGATGAGTTTACATTGTCAAGTTAATTACGCAAGTTACTTGCAGTAAGCGACGTTACTCGTGATTTGCACGTGTGAATGGTTCTGCAAGTCCGCTTGCAGAACCTCTAAAAGTTTCGGTAAGACGCTCGCAGTTACAATTCTAGCTCTGCACCAACTTTGAAAATATTTCGTCAGAGTAAACTTCCCCGCTATCTCTTGTACAAGAAACTTGTGAATGTAACCTGCCAGGCTCCCTTGGAAGCCATTTAATAATATTATTTTAAATTGTATGCAGTTGACAGAAGCATGAAGTAAAAATAGTAGTATTTATATCACCAACACTTTTATGTATCTTCTTCTTTTAGACAACTTTCTGTTAATTATAATATGTTCCAAGTAGATATATTTGAAGATTTAACTCGACTTATTTGTTTCACGCCATAACCTGATTACGCCATCTTCATAACCGAATGTTTTATTGCCTTTTTATAAAAATCATTCCGGCTGGTAATAAAGTTAGTTATAACTGGGAAAACATGCAAACTACACGCCGTTAGATTTCTGCTACAATCTTTACCTCAGAACTTCCTTTTTTTATCTTTAATATTTTCTGTATCGTGCGAAAAAACGTATTTTTCTCCATTGAAAATGGATTATACATTTCGGCCAAATCATAAGTGGGTGACATTTTGATATAATTTGAATTAAAAAGGTATTTTTTATTTTAAACAAGGCTAAAGTCGTTGAATTTTATGGCTGATGGTATCCCGCTTAAATGTACCTTAAGAGGGAACATCGCAGTACTCGCATCGAAATATCGTATCGTTTTAGACCGCCAGAATGGTTAGGATGGAGCGAATGTATCATGGTCATAGGTTGAAGAAAATTATAGATGGCGTCTTGATGGACGATTTATAAGCCAATTTCTCTTTGCGGAAAATGATCCTCCTGCAGTTAAGGAGGGGTTTTCACAGATAAGATACCAGAGAGAATTTTAAATGAATATAAATCCAACTATGGTTGGAGAAGAGTTACGTTCTAGTTCGTTGCATTAGCGTGTAAACACGCAATACCTGGGAAAATACCTATAATTTAGAGTGGAGCTACGACCCAATTTAAATTCAGAAATATTTATTGGTCGATCATGATATTTTCACGAAAATCTGTGGAAGGGCTGTATCGGAGGTGGAAATGTAATATCAAGGCTGCCTAACAAAATAAATAAAAATGAAACAAGAATCCAGCAAACTAAAAATAATTGAATGGTTTTCCAATAGAGAACATATTTGGTTGGAGAGTGTATAGCAATCTTACTCTCACTACAATTCTGACAGAAAGTGGAAAACATTCATCTAGTAGTAAAAATGATCCACCTAAGATGCTCAGGCTTAACTGAACAACTTACCCATCCAATATGGCCGATTTCGTATTTTACTGGTTTCCATATTCCCCTGTTCTATCCTATCGTATCGTTATATCCATTCTTTTCTTTAATCTCTGGAGTAGATCTTCCGTGGTGGTTTCTAGGCTCCTAAGCCTCAGAGCTGGGAACTCAAAACGACGCGGACTAGCATAACCCTTCGGGGGGTAGATGTTTACGTATGTTTCAGGAGTGAAATCATAGGCTATAGTTGACCTAACCTACCTAATAGTGCGACGGTGCGACGATGTAATGTAACCTTAGCAGATGAAGCAAAAAAAAATATCCTGTCCGTTCTAGAGAAAAGGAAAACTGTCGTCACATAATATAATTCGAATTTTCCAGAAACCAGTCACTTCAATGGCTTCAATATTCTCCTGTGCTTTCGTACTGTGGTTATAGTTAGTGGTATGGTTTCTAAAGGTGTGAGGTCAAAATTCAGCACATCATTACGTCTTGATTTTATATTACTTGATGGCATAAAGATATGTTTTTAGATATTTATAAATTGCGTATTACGATTAAAATTAAGATAGGATCAGCAAACTTGTTATCCTACATGATAAAATATTTAGAGTGATGTAATTTTGCGAATAACACGTATTGGTTACTTTTACGCAAAGTAAATGAAATATCCTCATGCCCTTCAACCAGTCATATTTATCAAAACACCATTTTTAACAATGCACTATTTTTCAAGGTATAATCAATTAACCAACAGCGATTTAAATTTAAATACCATGCTGAACTATTAGGATTACCTCAATGGATTCAAATTTCAATATATTCTTGTCATCTGAGGACTAAAAGGAGCGGAAGAAAGAATCGATTGCAGGGTTGCCAAACGTATTATAACTGTGGTATCAATGAAATAACTTAGCCTTTCAAACAATCCACCATTAATGGAATGAGTTCACCATTTTTAAACCGAAAACAAGCGGATATGTAATAAAAAAATGCTCGAATATAATATAGCTACATTGGAATAGCTTTCTATAAATAAATTAGAACATTTTTTCCGATTTTTAAAAATGCAGTCATAAATCTCTTTTTTATGCGCCAAAATGCAGCATAATCCCCCTTTTTCAGGACGTATAGTAGCTACCCTAGGTGGAAGAAGAAAGGAGGAAGAGTAGGATGAATCCCGCTCAGGAGAGCGGAGAAGAAGTGAGGGGAACACCGGTGGGCACTCCGGGCTGGATGCTGTTCACGCGGAAAGGTCGTGCGTAGAACGAGTTGATAGAAGCGGCGCGGCATGTCGGCTCTGTTGTTTAAAAATGATTTTTCACGGGACTTCACCGTTAGCGGAGCCCTCTCTCGGATACATTAGCGAACTTCATTTTCGCCACCAGCTTGCTTGCTCTCTCTTTCTATCTCTCTCTCTCTCGCCCACACGCGCTCTGTGTTAAATGGAAGAGCGAGAGCGAGATAAATACGTACATATATACGAACTGTACATGCATAAGTGTACATACTTTTATGGGGTAGAAGAGAGATGAGGAGGGAGAAGTGAGGGCACGTTGTGAAGCATGGCAACACGTTTAGTTACACAGAGAGTGCCCGGGTTCCACGTTCTGCCAAACCTTTTTCGAATGCCACTCCCATCCGCGAGAGGCGCTTCGGTCGGTGACGCACTTCGACGTTGTCACAGAGAGGGGTGTTTTGGGAGTAATGCCTAAAATATGGCGGTGAAATGTTATAAACCCTCCGGTACTTGCGTCACTATTTGGAACATCCGTACGCTTGTGGCATCTGGCGGACTCTTGATTGTGGATATAAAAAAAAATAAATTGTATACTAACAGAACAGGCGAAATATTTTTACAAATATTATTTTCTTTAGGTAGTTTGAGCGAGATTTTACCCTTATCATAATAGAGACCATATTAAATATTTATTTTAAAACTTAAGCAACTGTAAGTTGATAGAAGGAAAAATATTGAAACATGTATGAAGCAAAACCTTTGTTGATAATTACTGAAATTCACAGTAAATGACATAGTGTTTTAATTTTACTCAACTTTTCATGCCGTACGCTGAAAAATCCTTAAAAACCGAGGATTTTTTTGCAATATTGTTAAAATTACTGAGTTTAGTAATTGATCAATTTTTTAAGTTAGTTAAGAAAACGTACAAAATACGAAGTGTTACATTACTGACGAGATATATGAGTATAACATTCCTCATACCTAAAATAGCCTCTATGGAGTGCTTACCCGTACCATTCCCGACTGGTATGTTTTGGCAAATATCTCGAAGAGTATAATGGTATGTGGCTGATGTTTTGTTACACTACGCAACAAATTACAAGGGCACAAAAACGTTTTTCGAAAATGTAGGCGTTCTTCATGTATTTCGACCTCCTGAATTCGAAAATGATGCTAAAAACATCGTATCACCCACAGTTTTGCGATTTTACACACTTGCGCCCCTAACAGCACACAGCGAACTATCACGTTGGAAATGGCGCTGCCTGTCCGTCTTTGTGTTGTGTTTGTGGAATAAAGTACGTGCTAGTGTTAGTATACAGTGTCTACCCGAGGCTGTGTAAACTCTCCTAACAGTTTTTGTTATATTTGTGGTGAAAAAAGACCGAAGAAGCAGTACTGCTTTCGTGAAAAAGGTCTACCATGTCTATTTCGGGGTGAAACTAGGTGACATCAATAAACCATGGGCTCCACAGGTCACGTTGTGCGTGTAGAAGATTTATGACGGTGGGTGGCAGGAAAGAAGAAATCATTACGATTTTGCCTATGGTCTGGTGGGAGCAACAGAATCATACCGACGACTGCTACTTCTGCTCTTGTTAGGTAAATGGTTTCAACAAGAAAAACAAGAAGACTATTGAATATCCGAACAATATTCGCTCAGCGATTCGTCCTGTTCCACATGGCCCGGATATACCTATACCACAGCCTGCGCAGACATTAGATACGGAAGACAGTGATGACATAGATACCGTGCAGGAGACGGATGATACTGAGTTTGAAGTAGGCACAGATGAGGGCTCTCTTCTGTTCACTCAGCCAGAGCTAAATGATTTAGTCCGTGATCTGGGACTGAAAAAGGATAAAGCAGAGCTCCTAGGGTCAAGACTGCGTGAAAGTCATTTCATAGCACCCGGTACGTCCGTTACATTTTACAGAAAAAGGGACTTGATATTCACACAATATATTTCTCAAAAGGACTTGTTAGTGTACTGCAGTGATGTACAAGGTTTTATGGATCAGATCAACATTCCGCACGCGCCAGGTGACTGGAGACTGTTCATGGATTCATCCAAAGAAATCAGAAGGCTGCTGCACAATGGTAACATGTATGCCTCAATATCTGTCGGCCATTCTGTCCACCTGAAGGAAACATATGACAACATGAAGATGCTTCTTACTACCATTCATTATGATGACCACAATTGGATGATGTGTGGTGATTTTAAAGTGTTGAGTATGCTTCTAGGACAACAATCAGGAAATATTAAGTTCCCCTGTTTCATCTGTGAATGGGACAGTCGGGCTCGTGACAAACATTGGGAGCAAAAACAGTGGCCCTGAAGGTTGGAATTGGTTCCAGGGGACAAATATATCAAGTTTGACCCTCAAGTGGAAAGAGACAGAATACTCTTGCCACCTCTGCACCTCAAACTGGGCATAATGAAGCAGTTTGTCTAGGCATTATCTAAGTGTGGCAACTGTTTCAAATATCTATGTAACAAGTTCCCGAACCTGTCACATACTAAGTTTAAAGAGGGCGAGTTCACTGGTCCCGATATTCTGAAAATGAATCTAGATGAAGATTTCCTTCATTCAATTAGAATGTCGTGGAGCGAAAAGCCTTGACTGCCTTTAAGTGTGTGGTTCGAAACTTCCTGGGAAACATTTGTAGCCCAGAGTATATCGACATAGTTGAGAAAGTACTGACGAAATTGAAAATTCTAGGATGCTTAATGAGTTTGAAATTATATATTTTACATTTGCATCTTGACTTTTTTCCTCCAAACCTGTGTCCTGTAAGTGAGGAACGGGGTGATTGATTCCATCAGGATATCAAGGAAATGGAACGACGATTCCAGGGAACTTGGGATGTTCGGATGATGTGCAACTGCTGCTGGATGCTTCACCATGAACACACGAAAATGCGCCATAAGAGGAAAAGCAGTGGCCACGCCATGATAACAAAGAAAGCACGGAATGAACGACGGTAGTGCATGTTTTGTACCACATTCCCTGTATGCATCTGTTCACTGTATGCATATTTCAATATGTTATTGTTTTAAACTTGTATTCTACTTCAGCATGATTCGTGTGCCACATATATGTACTTACTGCTATAATATGTGATATCAATATTGACAAAGTATACGATTTTTGCCAAAACTGTGGGTGATACTCTGTTTTGAGTATCATTTTCGAAATCAGGAGGCAGAAATACATAAAGAACCCCTACTTTTGCGATAAACGTTTTTTCACTGTTGCATTGTGTTATCATGGGAAATATGAGATCTATTTCTTTAAAATGAGACCAAACTCATGGAATTTTATTTGAAGTGATATCTTGCTAAAACAACCTTTATAGCCGATTAAAACTTTTGTGAACTATGTCACTGATTAAAATAATACTTACGAAATATTTTATTCGTCAATGATTGATAAAAGCCCAACGTTTCCCCCCCATATACCGGAGACTTCTTCCAAGGTGTAATGATTTGGGGTTCATGTATAATCTCGCGGGCTCTTTCTACTCCCATTGCACCGTAAGAATACGAAGGAGTCCCGCAAGAACTAAATTATCATTCGTTCATTTCGTTCATTCGTTACATTCAAGAAGCCGCATGAATTTGAGGGGTTATTTAGATGTTTCATAAATCTTCAATGCGAAAACTATCTCGAAAGTGTTATTTCAATCATGATTAAAAAAAAGAACTTATATATAAGGTAAAAATTTATTCCGTTTATGAAGTATGAAAAAATATATTGTTTTACTTAATTTTATATCATGAGTGCATTATTTGTGGTTGATGCCTTACATTCGTTATATTTATCGAAGGGAAGAGCACATAAATATTTTTTATGTTCTAAAAATATAAGTTTGACAGGAAATGCATACATAAATTTTGCCTAAATACATACATTATAACTGAAATATGTCGTCTTTCATTGGTAATACAAGTACCTACAAACTGGGTTTCTATCGGACTCAATAACATGGAACAATTAATATAGTCACTACGCTCCTTTAGAAACCTCACCGAAAAATATGAGAAAACTGGGTGGAATTTTACTGCTGCTATTTTATGAGGAGTATATGGGTAGAATGGTAAATTGCTTCATTTCATTATGTAGTCAACTTGTTTGCGCGCTTGCTTCCCAGACTAATCTCGTTTGAGGAAATATTGAGCTGTCATCGGATTTCATTTGGAACCTGAGGTACGCCGACAATGATATGCATCAACTGTATTCAGTGCGTCCTGATCTTCTTCTTATACACGTTCAAAAATCCCCTTCATAGATGGGAATTTATGGCTTACATTTTCAGTGATAACTGATTACACATTCCTTTGATTTGATAGAGACTAATGTGGCCGTACCTAAGCGGGTTACTTAGAGAAAATACTTCCGAGGAATAGCGTTGGTCATAGCATTATGTGTTGGCACATTTCGTTCGCGAGAGACCGTCTGCGTAGCGATCCAGAAACGTTGAATGCAGCAGCGGCTCCGGAAGCCTTAAGAGCCGTGAAGGAACGGGAGGAAGACTGAGTGAGGGAAGGGCGTAGGGATTTGAATTGAAATGAATGAAGTCACCACTGCCCTAGAGCTCTTTCATACCATCCAAGTGCAGCATGCTGCTGCTTGATAAACGGTTATATTATGGTTCCGGTCGTGGGCGGCTTTGGCAGTATGAAGGGGCGAATAAGAAGTCAAAATGGATCAGGGAGAAATGGACATGTAAGCAGATTGCGAGCCATGTAGATGACATGACCACGTACATTTTAACTGCAGCGAACGCTGTCTTTCCCATTCTTCTTCTTGAAGTAAGCGACTCGCCTGTTCTTAACTGGATTTACTCCTGATCATGAGAGGTGGATTGCCAGCTGTTTCTTTTTGCAATGACCCAAAAAAGGGTCAATAGATCTCATTGTATACTGTATATATTATTTTGTTTGTTATTGTATGTATGATTATTCAATTGAGACAACGTGACGTGAACTCGAGGTGAAAATGACTGGATAATAGAAATAATTTTCCCTTTTTCATCTTTCCAGGTATGTTTACCCGATATGATTTCCATCCAGAGTTATTGCTGGGGCACCTGTTTCGGTGGTAAGACACAACTACATGTTCTTGTTTTTGCATGGTGCATGGATAATGTAGAAATATATGGCAAGGGATTCGGGTTTGGGATCGAAATGGATGAAGTCACCCCTGTCGAGGGCACGCCCTGTATCCTGTCTCCCTCCTCACGGTCCAACGAGCAGCAGTACACAGCTTGAGAAGCGTGTACTGCTGCTCGGTTTTGAACGCTGGCGTCTGAGGGCAAGAAATGGAAAGAATAAATAGTAGAAACTATTTTATTACTTCTCTGAACACTAGAGATGTAATGTAAATTTTGGATGTGGCTAAATGTAACCTTAAAGTAAAAACGTGTAGAGGTTACCATTAGCATCTTAAAGGTTTTTGCACAATTGAATGCATAATTATTAAAAAATCACCCAAAAAATCAGCAAATTAATAAATAATCAGTACGTACATAATAATAATGTGTTTTTACATGATAACCCCGAAAAAAATCACCTTATTTACTGACTCAACTATAAGTCGAACGTAGGTTTTCATTGGGCGAAAAAAGGAAGAAATTATTTGACTTATACTCGAGTATATACGGTGATTTTTTATTGACGGTGGACGGCTAGTTTAACAGAGTTCTGATAAGCTCCAACCTTAACAGAATACACCATGGGAGAAGATATGGAGTCGGAAGATATAGGCGAGGAATCATAAGGGTGTTGAGGGGGGGATCAAGACTGGCTTCATTCGTTCCCGAAATGGAGGTCATCTCAGAATCTTTTTCTTTCGTGTGAACCTGGAGCTCGAGGGGAAAGATCGGAGAGGATGCACACATGGCATATGGCATGGTCCCTGTGTTACATCTTTTCGTAGTGGTGATGGTGTTGGTGGGAATCCGCGTTTCCCCGCTCTGCTTCCCTCCTCGAGGGGGAGGTGGGGGGAGAAAAACGGTTAACTCGACGACGGTTTATGGAGAGGAGGGTCGAAAAAAAAATAAATTTCGTGCTGTGCAAACTTCTTGACCCATTTTCGGCAGCGGCTGCCATTGTCGTGCAGCGGTGCTTATTTCCCCGTACCTTTTGGGGATTTACTTGTCATTGCGTATAGGTAGGTACTGTTCGGGTGCTATTCTCATTATATTCGTTTTTTAGAGTCCTCCATGCAGTTCTCATGTTTCAGGTATTGTGCTATGTCGGTTGTATTAATTAGCTGGTCGTGGTGGTGGTAAGGCAAAAACTAGTATTACATAAACATGAACGCGTGCATATATATTTTACCACGCCCTTGCTAGTATGGTGATTTTTTTACCTCGATTAAAGATCTTATAGGATTAGGAATATTCAATTTGAGACCGCTTGGATGAGTTTCACCAACGCGAGTGCGCGAGCGAAGTGTACATTTAAACTCCATGAAAACGTGCGTAGATAAACAAAAAAATACTACAGCTGTTTTTTGGAAGTTTGAGAATTATGGAATGTTTTGCATGGCACTTGTCGAAAAAACATGTCACTTTGTTTTTATTGGTTTCTTGTTGTGAGAACATAAATCTAAGGTATTTCAATAATTCAGAGTTAATTGAAACTAATTATACATATCGCTGTCATACTACGCCCAAGTTGAACATTTTCAATAATATGTGGAGGAAATGAAAACTTTTACATTCGTCCACACCACAATGCAACGTTGTTGCACTGAGCGCCACTCTAGCCAATCGGAAGATTTACAAAAAAGAATATGGGAAGAGAAGACGATGGATATTTTTTGCTGTCTTCCATCTTTTTAATCCTGAAACTTTAAGGACTCAATTGATTGGGGAAAACCTAACTGGCCACACCATACCTACTACCATATCATTATCAGAACACTTCAACTATCGTATTATTGTCAGAATTAGCGCCATAAATGAATTGCCTGAAACTTTGTTCCACCCACTCCATTTCTCCATTTCCATTTCTCCATTTCCATTTCCAATGTTCCATTTCTCTCGCCCACCGACCTCTTCTATGATATACGTAAGGTCTTATATTTATTTCATTCGCTTTAATGGAACTCTAGTGTCAGCGCTCATGAGTTGCTGTATTATTTCGTAATCTTCACCTTATATATCCCAGCCTTACTTTATACTGTGGTGTTTGTTTATAACATTCAGCCAATATGTGCGTTATCAAGCAAAATATTTTCAACCCTCGCCTTGTTGTCATTGTGTACGTTGAAACTAAGTGAATCGGTTTTCCGCTCTTAACCATTCACGCTCCGTAACTCAAAAATAGCCGCCCCGTAATAACTTTTCCCTGCTATTCTCCGTAATCTCACTCGTCTCGTTTGTCACAGTCATAATTTGTTCGTTGCATTTGGTGTTTCTAGGATTTACTCCAGCGTATCTTGATGTTAATAGACGAGGGAGCTCTTAGATTCTTACACGACCTCACTGATTTAACACCAAGGCCAAAGAGAGAGCTTATTATCGCGTGAAAACGTATGAGCGGTAGTCATAGTCGCGTGACTGTATACCGTGCTGTAATTCCGTGGGGGTAGCATGAAATATTACCCCTTGTGAGCGTTAATTCTCGGTTTATTCTGCAAAATAATCACTCCATGAGCCCTTGAAAGCCGCCCCGTGATGCTCAGCGCGTGACTTAGCCAAGCTCAGAAACCTTTGTCTTGTTCGCCATTCATTAATCCCAATCTCACGTAAATTTCATTCCTCCTTTGCCCATGTCCACGCCAACTGGTGAAATATTATTTCGCATAATCAATCTTCTTGGGGTATGTACACGTGAAAAGCCGTTCATTGTGTGCTCTTGTGAGTTTTGCCTGCTGCAGGTAATCAAAAATACTCCTTCGGTAAGTAAAGCTCTCGCAAAAGTTTCTGGCGGTGCGCAGCAGACGACTTTGGGAGATGGGCTACGGAACTTTGAAACTCCAGCAAAATGGGGGAGGTAGGCAGGAAGGTTTAGCGTGGAGGGTCGGTCAGAAATCCCCAAGACAGGATCCCTGGTAAAGTCATAGCGATGGGTGATTTTAATCACTAGCCTGTTAGCCTTGCGTGTGTGTGCCTATTGCCTTTTTCGCGAAGTAGTTTGGTCTCCATGCGTCTCTCTCGTTGCCTCCCTCTCTTCCTTTCCGTCATTTCCCTTTACCTCCTCCACTTCTACCTCTCTCTCTTCCCGCGTAGGTCTACGCCAGGAACACTAGCGATAGCAACATGTTACGTGTGTGCATTATATAAAGTATTATTTTTATGCATTTCGTGTTTGTTCCATCGTGTCCAAAATTACCCCTGTAAAGAAAAACAGGTTTTCGGCACTGTGCTTGGGTCGGAGAAGTCACAATCGGAGCTGTAACGGAAAAACCATGTCATATCTCATCCCTAGTGTCGAAATTAACCAGCATTAATGAAACTATAATGCGTTACGATTACAGTTGTGGACACTCTTATCCGCGAATTTAAGGATAAGCGACCGAAATCAACAGATTCGCGACTCTCGCAATAGGGGGGGGGGGGTGTCCCCCTGTTGCAAGAGTCGAGAGAGAGAAATGTCATCCTTTCGTCGTAATATCATTGTCCTCTCTTCTCTTCTTCTTCCACCTACCTCTATTCATCCTCCTCTTCATATCCCTTCCCACCTTTTCCTTCTCGACTCTCACTTCTCTCATTCGTCCCGACAAAGACATACTTCTCCACATCTCACTCCCTCTCATGAAATGATGTAGGAGAGATGGTACTTAAATATGGCCACATCTAAAATACGCCGCGAGCTTTTTTGTCACTGCCCAGAAAGATTTATTTCCCGAAGTAAATTAATAAATTCACAGGATAGCCGTACGCTTCGTTGAAACCTACTACGAGTGAACAGAAAGTGCCACACTGTTGATGGAAGGATTAGATTGGGAACTGTTGATGACTCGGGGGCTGCACGCTGGACTTCGATTGCTTGAAAAATTTGGATCAGGTGACTTTCACTACACGCAGAGGATATTATTTTGACCCCGTGCTATACCTGTAGAACTGATAGAAGCGACCAAATGAGAGAGATACATTGCAAAAATGATACCCTGATGGAAATTTACCATTAAGAATTCCCTAGAACGTAGGAAAAAGCAATGGAAAAATTGAAATATCCTAAGAAAAAATTTATTTTCTAAAGAAATGCCCTTTAAATTATAGAGAATATGATTCTTAGATTTCTTTTTTCCTTGGCAATCACAGATTTCCGTCAGTAATTTCCCTAGAACAAAATGATACTTTATGGAAAGCCTTCAGGCATTGGAAAAATTACACCAGCAATTGCATAGAGTGTAGTGTGCAGCGCACTGAGTGAATTACTACAGAGGAAAAAAATTATTATTCATAGAAACAAAAAATAATTCTGCATATTTTCATTTATAAAACCATAGATGTATCACAATTAATTATAATGAGGTTGACGAAATATTTCTTAATAAAAAATGATGTGCAACCATTTAAAAAAAATCACCTCTCACAGTCAACTACATTTGGTGTAAAATAAATGTATTCTAAGCCACTGCAACCCACATTTTAAAACATTTCACAGAGAAATTGCATTATAGGGAAATTATACCCTAGAAGTATATTTTATAGGGAAAACGGGGGTTCAATTTTATAGGGAATTTTTTGACAGTGTTGGCACATCCCTTTTTTCCTCACCATTTGTGATTAAGGCAAAAACAGTGTGACACAGATATAAAACACATCGTTAAAATACCACTCAGCTCTGTTTCCTACCCTCTACTTTTCCGTACTATCTCCCATTCCATGGCTGTTGTCCTAACACCTCTTTCCAGCCTCTGTGACGTCTTGCAGTGTTGTATGTAGGTGTAGATCCTACCCTTTCCATCAACGCCGCCATCTTATACCATTTAAAGGAGTTCTTTCCCCACTGGTCCCTTTTATGGCATTGCTTGGTCCTTCTCTCTCTCTCTCTCTTTTTGCTTTCCCTAATTCTCTCTCATAAAGTTCCTCCTCTCCACAGCATGTCCCCTCCTCTCATCCATTTCCCCCTGTTTTCCCATCACTGTATTCCCCCTCATTCCCTTGCCTCATTCTTCTCGTTTCAGAGTCTTCATTTTGTTTACTTTTTACACACTTAGCACTACATTCCAAACACTCCCGTGCTAGTAACATCAGTAAGGAGAGAGAGAGAGAGAGGCGACAAGAGGTGGGAAGAACCGAGAGGAATAAGGAGTGAGTCTGACGAAGTTGGCCTCTGCGATATATTTGCGGTACCTCCACATCGTGACGGTACACTTTCAATTTGATCGGATCGACGTGAACATTATGAGGAGACGACATGGCGAGAGCCATTTATCACCGTCGATAGGAAAGATAATTATATCTTACCGTCCATATCTCGATATGGACGATAACTGTCGATACCATTATAAAACGATTAATTGACACCTTGATTTGACGATTGTGAAACCTTTAAAGAGTACAGGTTTTACTAACACAATATTCATAACAACATAGGGCCATTTTTGTAAGCACAACACATTTATTTACCTTTTTGAACATATCGCAATATTTTGGGTCGATTGAGCATAGCGTATGTACATTTTATATTGATTATTTGGCAAATATCGTCCATATAGAGACCATGTTGAGTTGTCGATTATTATCGATACTTATGCGTAAATTTCAGCGCATGTAGTCGCTATCAATTTGTCAATAATTTTCTTCTCTTTAGATGTGTAACTAACGTTCACCCCGTGACATCGTCGAATCCCTAAATCGCTGCATTGGAAGTTATCGTCCATATCGAGGTCTCGATATCTATCTTATGTATCGACCAATCGATAGTTGTTTAATGTATTGATGTATCCCGGTGTTGAATGACTCTCGCCGTGTCTCCTCAAAATTGCCTGCTTCGGTGTAACGTCCTCGCCTGCTAACCCGAAGGTCGCGGGTTCGAATCCCGCCTGGGGAGGATTTTTCGTCTCCCAGGGTATGGTTGTGTGTGCTCGTCCGTTGTTAATTGTTAATACCCCGATTAATAAGTGCTGTTTTCGGTGGTTGTTGTTAAATTAAAAAATGTTCGTATCGATTTACAATCCACGATCGATTGAAAGTGTATCGCACAGACCCACTTCGACCGGCTACCTCCCTCTCAGTTCTTCCTGCCTCTCACGTTTCTTGCTAGTGACACAGCGCGTGAAATAATTCATTCGGTCCTCTTGTCGTTTGGAGAGGCGCACATACACCCATTTTACTTCTCTTAGCTCGCGAGCTCTCTTTCCTGCAATACTCTCTTCATCCATCTTTATCTTTTTCCCCCTTTTCTCTCCCGTTCCCACCTCCCTACATTTAAAAACCCTTTTAACCCTCCACTATCCGTCCCAGATCCCAGTGACGCTACTCCATGAGAAATGGTTCTTGTATTCACTCCAGAGCAGTAGCGTATCTAGAATTTGGCTCTGGGGGCTGTCCAGAATATTTTTAATAGATGTAGTACCAGGAGTTTGGGCCTAGCCTAATGGGGGACCTATCCCGTAAAATGTTTGAAAATTATACGACGAAACTACATTTTCAACCTTTTTTTTAAGCAATTAAAGATATTTAGTTTGCTAATTTTTTTTATTAATGTTGGTACCCTTTGCAAAGTTGCTTCTGTGGTGGGGGTCCGGTCCCGTTGATCCCCGCATAAATATGCCCACGCTCCAGAGAGACTTTATTAAAAAAAACGAGGAATTTACAACTCACAGATCTCGCCAGAAATTTAAATAGTATGTAGTTCGAATGTTTACTCAACTATTTTTTTAAATAAATAAAATGCAAAAAAATCAAAAAAATCTTCGGTTTTGAAGGAGTTTTCAGCGTGCGGCGTGAAAAAAATGAGTCTAGTTGACATCTTATTCATGCATTGTTACTTGATTACTGAGAATTTAGGTAATTTGAAAAAAGGTTTTTGCTTCATTAATGTTACTATATTTACTTCATGCTTCTTGCAGTTGTTTAAATTTAAACATAAAATTTGAATATAGCCTCAATTATGGCAACGGAAAAATCTTGCTGAAACTACCTTAAAGAAATGTGATCTCTCATCACTACATTCCGTCACGTTTCGACTCTTATCACAATGAGAGCAAATGATACCTCCAAATAGGGTCACTAAAAAGTCATAGTGGTTATTGATTTTAACCACTTACCTTACGTGTGTGTTCCTCTTGCCTTTTCGCGGAATAAGACTACATGTCTCAATAGTAGTAATGAATCTTGACGCCAAGGGTTGGTGCGTGTGGAAGGGGTTTGCAGAGGAGCGGAAGATAGGTGAAAAAACATGCTTGGCATCGTTGGCAGCATAACTGCACTTTTCGGGAGAGTGGGCGGCAAAGTGTCAACAAAGCGTTGCGCGACAATATTTACGATCCAAACAATGCTATACAGGTGTATAAATTCGCCGATAGTGTTCGCAAGTGTTCGGAAATAGCCAGAGTCACCTACATGCTGGCACAACAACCATGATAGTTGTTGTGGCGGCATGTGTAGATGACTCTGGAAATGGCCATCTAAGCAATCAAATTAAAAGCCATAGAGAGCATTTTAGTTTATGTGAATAACTAATTGAGCCTTTTCATGCTGCCATAGAAGGTTTGCGAACTTGGAAACTTGAGTAGACAAGCGTGGAGACTGCCTTTCTCTCCCGGTGCAGAGCTAGTTTGTAGATAGTGGACTCCTTTACTGAAAAAAGGCCTTCTGCGCAACTGTCGCCATATTTTCGCTACCGCTGTAGGTCGTTCCCCTCCAGCGCAAGGACTCAGGCAAATGCGGACGTAACCTTACTCTCCCATGTTCAGAGGTGCAACAACCCCCCGAATCGTGGGGGGGGGGGGTTGTTGCACCTTGAAAAATCTGTACTCCTTGAAAATCTGTATAAGCTAGCTAAGCGGGGGGAAGAGATTTTGCAAATCGGGCAGTGTCCATTAAAAAGTGAGCCATAACCTCTGATTTCTGGGGGGGGGGGGCCTAGCCCCTCCCCAGATTCGTGCTTGGGGGGGGGGGGGCAATGCCCCCCTTGTCCCCCCGGTTGTTGCGCCCCTGACTATGTTACTAGTTTGTAGGGAATGCAATTTTTCATTAAATGAGGCCTTCTGCGCAACTACCGCTATATTATTTCTACCACTTTACTTCGTTACCCATACCTCCAGCACAAAGTACCCGGCAAATGCGGAGATTGCCGTAATCCCCCATGTTATTAGTTTGAAGGCAATGGACCCTTCCATTGAAAAGGATCTACTGCGAAAACGTCGCCATTTTATCTCTACCACTGTACTTCGTTCCCCTTCGCTCTTTTGCATGTAAAAGACGACGCGACGCTTCCTCCTTGTCCGTTTAGCGTGGGTGTGTTTGTATGTGTTCCTTTTCCGCTTTGAATGCCTGGCCGGTGCACCCGGTTGAATGAGTAGGGAGAAGGCATTTTTTAGTAGTCATGCATGATCCGTGTGGATTCCGGTCCTCTTCCTCCTCCCTTCCCATGATTCCTCATGAGGTTTCCGAAGAATGGAGTCGTGTGCGCACACGCCGTGCGTGACCATTAAAACGCTGTAAGA
Organism: Pyrrhosoma nymphula; assembly: GCA_963573305.1. Lineage (NCBI taxonomy): Eukaryota > Metazoa > Arthropoda > Insecta > Odonata > Coenagrionidae > Pyrrhosoma > Pyrrhosoma nymphula. The sequence continues at coordinate 30,151,895 of OY754331.1, read as the reverse complement.
TGGCCCCGAGCGGTAAGGAAGGAAGGTTACCCATGCGACGTGATGAAACACTTTCACTGATCCGAAAAAGAAGTAGCCGAGCCTCTTCGAGTAATAGCTTCCGCGAAAACATTCATTTTTTGCGTAAAAAGGGAGTGGTACGCTTCGCAAAACTTTTAGTGATTCTTTTTCCTGGGGGGCGATAGGCCAGAAGTTTTGTGAGTGTCCGTCTGGATTGGACCGGTTCGTAGATACGTGCGTAAGTGCGTAAGCACCGCAAAGTGGGCGTGAATCGAAAAACTGGCCAGATACTCATATTTTAACATTTTTTTATAATTTGGCGATGCCATAGTTTGATATTAGAATATCCATAGTGCAAATAACTGTAAATATTTTCAATCTTGATGCATCGATTATATCAGCGGAAGCCGTCAAAGTTGAAAAATAATCGTCAAACACCTAAACTCTACATTTTCCGCGAAAATCGTGTTATTACGTTTGTTCGTGAAGCGTTCACCTGTATTGTTTCAGGATTTACTAACTCTCACATATTTTTTAAGAGTTCGAGTGATAATTCTGTTTACTTACGATATTTCTACAAGTACTCATAAAATGATTACTTATGTAATAAGTCCGTCACGCTTTAAGGCCGGGTTCACACGAAGCCACTCAGCAGCGCTTCTAAGTGGTTGGTTAGTGGCGCTTCCACAGCACCACTAACGAGCGTTGAACCGGCGTTTTGAGGTGGCTGGAGCGATTTTTGTATGTGTACAGATTTGCGTGAAACTTTGCATAGGTGTCCTTATTAGTAATATCTATCGATAAAAGTGCAAAGAACTGCATGCTACCGATTTGGTTTCCTGGCAATTCAATGATATTTTAACAAGTACTCTTATGGCACACGGCATATATTTTGCAATAATTCGATTACTTATGTACAGATTTTCTCCTAAATGCGAAATAATACGTTTCATATTGTTATAACTGTTGCTAACAAATATCAAGGTATCATACCGAGTAAGAAAAGCGTATTTAGATATGATTTTCTCGTAAATTTCGAATTTCGCGCCGAAAATCTAAGTCAAAACAATGCTTTAATTAAGGCGAAAATTTGAAACACAACTCTTGCATCATTTACATTACTGCATGGTTGGCATTTCCAAGATGGGTGTACACAGATGTAATTGAGTGAAATGTGGTCTAAGAATATTTTTTTCGACTTGCTTGAAAAGTTATTAGAATGTGCCTTCAACGACTCACGATTACCGCTCCAGCCACCTTAAGAAACGCGCACGCGCGTGCGTGGTGCTGCTAACGGGCGTGAGAAGCTCTTCTAACTAGTGTGAACCTGCAACCTTTGCTTTACTTGAAATTCGAACGCTCGTTAGCTTCTGCAGGGCCACGAACGCGCTGCTCGAACAGTGGCGTGGCAGCCGCTCCGTGAGAACACCGCCATTTAGCTAAGGCTAAACTCACTAGACGCGCCACTTTTCTACGCCGGCGACTGTGGCGGAGGGAACCACTGAAACCGTCTGTGGCGCTTCCATCCGGTGGCTGTGGCCCTTTGTGTACACTTCCATTCTACTCCATTATTAACCAACGGCAGCGCTGCTGTGAAGCGCTGTTGAGTGGCTCCGTGTGAACGGGCCCTAAGCGTTTTACATGATTTAAACAATGAACAACAAAAGAGGAAGATTCTCTATTTGTATGTGACCGAATGATACTAAGTATATTCGGGATCATTTGGAATCGAAATGATATTATATATACTAGAATTTCAACTCTAAATTCTCTTGAAAAAGCTTCTTCGACTTCTTCAACATGGAAAAAGTGTACCAGCTAAAGGTTTAGCCTGAACTACTCAGCTTAGTGGTTTTCAGGATAGGATAATGACACTGGTTGTTCTTCGCGAGTACTTTACTTGAGGCACCATAGATATTTCACCCAAGTCGGGAGCCCCCTGAATTCCCAAACCCACCCAATCGGGAACCCCCTGAAAAATCTCCGCCAATGCTGATATTTGAACTCGGGCTATTGGATTGGGAAATCGGCCACCTCACAAATACGATCCCCGGCTGGTTTTTGTCTATTTATAAATGCGCATAGGTATTTAAGTTGTCTAAAATGTTGCACTAAACTTCTACTCTTACTTAGGAGTGTTGTTTGAATATTTGAATGTGGAGAGATGTACTCTGTGTGTCTGTGATAATACGGCGTAGGAAAAAAATGAGACTATTATAACAAGCATTAAGTTTTTTTACGAGTAAACTTTTGGCTTGGTACTAATTGCCAAGACCGATGATAATCTCATTACCGCTTTTTAGGCACGGCTTTGGAAGGAGATTAGGAGTTATACTGTTACTTATTTTCACATTAAATATAAATGGCCAAGGATTTGGATTACCTCAACTTTGAGATGTAGGTGTATATAGGCGTTGTCGTGACGGTGCTAGTCATTGTGGTAGTATTTGTTATTTTGAAAGTGCTGTTGGATGTTTTGGGTGAACTTGAGGACGATGTATTATTACGTCGAGTAACCGTTTTACCATGGCAACGTAAGGTGTTGGAAACCCTGCATTACTTCTTAGCGTTTAATTCCAAGGTTCACTCATCACGCGCTTACGTGAAGTTAACACTTAGGCTCAGGTTACACGTGTTCGAAGCAGGAAAAAAAATTCACAGAGCTTACATATTCCTTACGTGTTTCGGTCGGATCACCGTGTAGGCTCACGAATTTACTCCAAGGTGGTGCGTAGAATTTTACTAAAGAGGATTAAAGATTATGTTAATCGTTTTCTTTCTAGTATGGTTTGAAGACAGGCATCGAATTCCTTTTGATCCTTTTAAAAGGCACCTCTCATGTTTCAGAGGGGCTTCATTGTCAAGCATCGCTAGGTGAGCTCCTTTTTTGAGGCGTGACCATCCACGGTGCCTCTTTAAGCCCGACTTATATTTCATCGTAAATAGATTTAAATTCACACAATAGTAATAAGTATGTATACATATATATTAAAATTATAGTTACTTTGTACTTTTTCTGGCATATTAGCGATTTAATAACCATGGCAAATGTATTCAGGACAATATTTCACTGAAGTTCCCGTAGTTTAGATTGTTTTAGCTAGATATCACTTCTTAAACTATTCAATAAATTTGGCGTCATTGTGAAAAATACCTTACTTCTCCAAGTTTACCAAAATATCACCCACTTACCTCACTGCTTTCGGAGATATTTGACAAATGATATAAGCCGTTTTAAATTGGAAATGTTTAGTCTATCTGCTTCAGGGAGACTTTATTTTAAAAATTAAGATGTTTAAGATTGGATCGCGTTTGAAATCTAACTTCCAGTGGGTAGTTTGAATGCTTTCTCAGCTATTTTTAAAAATGAATTCACTACTTAATATAATGCTTTTTACCAAATCACAATAATCTACGGTTGTAGAGGCGTTTTAAGCGTACGACATGACGGTAAAACAAAGTTTTGCATCAATAATATTTTTGCATCACTCTGTTTTCATACAGCTGTTTAAATAAAAAAAAAGAATTCGAGTAGGGTCTCCATTATGAATAGAAGTCAAACTACCTTTAAAAGATGGCGGGAGAATTTTTTATTCACTTTTTGTTGAATTTGATTGTTAAATTGTATCTACGATGCCCATGTTGGCTGAACTGGTAGTAGGTGTTTTTTTCTTTGACTTGTCTAATATAATAAATGAAAAGTTATGTTTGAGTTAATGTTTCAACGTTACGGAAAGAGATATTTTAACCGCTGGTCACTACAAATGATGAAGTATTCATTAACTAATATGTATTGACATTTAAACCTACTTCATTTGTTTAGGAAGAGCTTTGTTTGATTTCATGTATTGAATATAAGTATTTTTTTATTTTGCTATGAAGTGGTTCGTTCAGTGAGAATGTTTGCTTGATATATCATATTTGCTGTCGAGATACGTTAAGTCAAGTGCACGAGTAACTAGTAAAAGCTTCCACTCGTAGACATTCCGAGTCGAAGGAAATATACACGTACTGCATCATGCTTAACGATATGAAAGCGATGCATCAAGATATCGTTTTTGGTAATAAACAAGAATTTAGTGGATTCTACATAGTTGGTACTCATTTCCCGCGTTAATTTACTGACGTTGATTTGCTGACCGCGATCGTTTAACGAGTAGGGAGCTGGTGTGAATTAATTTTTTGGTGTCCATTGGACATTCGGCTTTTGTAAGTTGGAGTCGTAAAATTTTAACTACTTATAATTAAAGAATGAGAAGAGAAATAAATGTTAATTTCTTGAAATTTTTTAAAGAATATGAAACATGTATGGAAATTAAGCATTGGGTTTTTCTCTCTAGTATATCTGTTTTGCGGCTACCTTCAGTTGAACGATGTAATACTTTTGATAACGATTAGAGAAAATAACCTTTTCATTGAAAAATTATTGACAAAAAATATGCACTGGCAAAATAAAACGAAGTGATCCATGATCTTCACCATTGAGTGGTAATTTATCATGATTAAATTTGCACACACAGATGCAAATATATATACTCACAAGCACACATGACTTTCGCGGTCAACTCCTTCCTCTTTCGCCATTCACTCTACTATCTGTTTCATCACTCGATCACATCACTCTAACATCTGTTTCATTACTCGATTTTCACCCTTTCTTTCTGCATGGCTTAGAATTATAGAGATATTTATATTTAATAATTAAGTAAATCCCTGAAATTGGACTGCTTTCTTTGCTGGCTTCGTTCATCTGGACGGTAAAGTCTATTTTTACACCTTGTCTTTACCGTTTACGCTAAAAATCTCGCCCTTCATTTGTCTCTTAACGGATTCTAATGAACTCGCTTCTCTCTGGTCTTGTCGTCTTCACACTCTCTTTGATTCGCCAACCAATTTCCTCGGTTCTCATTGTTTCCTATTTCATTTATTTGGGCCTCATTTCATCAACGCGTTCCCCCTTTCTTACTTGAGTTTCTCCTCTCATTCTCCCGCATTCTTTTCCGAGTTCTTTCCTTTCCCATCCCAGCCTCCCTTTCTTTCTCTTATTCCTTCCGAACCTCCTCCCTCCTCCAGCCGACAGCATCGCTGCTTTCCTCTTCTTTGCTTCGCTTTATAAGGCAACGGGAGCGGGTATTTTCAGAGGACAGACACGAGGGAGAAAGAGGGGCATATAACAAGGGAATGGCCGTGGATTGCAGAATTCCGAGTCGGGTGGTAGCGCAGACAGATAAAGCATGCATTCGACAACTCGGTCGTTCCCCCGTGAAAGAAAAGCAGTAAGACCGGGTAAAATAAGACGATGGAATTCGATTATTGTCTTACAGTTCTTCTCCGACGCCCGATTTCCATGGTAGTGAGACGAATCCTGTTGCAGTTGTGCTTTTATACGCAGGAATTCATGGGAAGAAATCTCTACGGAGATGCTTGGTGCGGAGATGGTCGGCCACGTTGACAATTCAATTTTAAATGAGGGTTTTAGTGCTCGTCCGAGTTACTAGCTTTTATGGCAGCGCCAACTGGCCTGCATTTGTGAAATTGATGTAAGAAAATATTATTTGCTTGAGCAATAATACCGGTGTGTACTGTTATAAGTATTGTGCGGGTGTTGCTTTTCACTTTGCGTAAGGTAAACTGGTGAATGGTTGTAATATTAGTGTCATATTGGTGGTAATTGTTTTTTTAACCATTTTAACGAGATAATTCTCAAGTTGATCCTTATGAAATATTTTCTAAAAATAATCCTTCAGAAGGAAAACTAAAGATTTGAAGTTCAGTGAAATACATATGATAAATATTATTCGGTGATTGATTAACTCAAACGTAAGTCGAGGGTGAATGTGGTGGAATAAAATGGAGGGATATTAGGAGTCTTAAAAATAGGAGAGCGTGAATGAAGCAGTGTATGAATGTTTTAGAAGAGAAAGAGTAATCCAAGGATATGGCATGATGGAGAAATTTATTAAAAAAGAGTCCGTTTCCTTGGCCTAACATTAATAACTAAGATCTTTGGCTTTGCCTACCCCGAAAGGGAATGGCGTGATGGGTATGCGTTCGTGCATGTATCTTTGGTGAAATGGATACACTGAGATGCCTGATACTTACTCCTGGTCAAAGTTTCAGGTGCTCTTATTCATTACATTTGATGGTCATACTAAAGCTCCATAATAGAAGTGAGTAAAAGAAAACTATAAACCTGCTTTCACCCACCTTAAATCAGACTCGCGAATATTCCGATGTCAAATTGCAACATTTGCATTAGCATTTTGGAATATTCCCCACGTTTTGTGATTCTATTAAATGTTATGATTTAACTTTTTTGTCTCCGAAACGGTTTTATCTTAATCTCTTGCCCCACGAGCGCTGATGTTGAGTTGAATGATAAATGCTCAGCATGTATTCCTATTTTACAACTAAGGTAGTTTGAGCTTAATATTGCTACTCATAAAATTTAAAAAAATTGGCCTAAATAAATAGAGAATAATGCACATAATTTTTATAAAGATAACAGTATCTCAGCTACTGGTGTAATTAATTTTTAGATACCCCTATGCCAATAAATAGAAGTTCTTTCCTAATTCATACGGTACGGTTTATATTCCAGGGAGACATAATTTAAATACTAAGAGGAAGTGAAGGTTTCCGCGTAGTGGCTTCGATGACACAGGTCTTCTGGGATCTCTTCCGCTTGGGTTCATCATTTCAGACGACATGTTTCGCGAAAGTTCCAATTTACTTCTCCATGCCTGATGTGTGACCTGGCCTGACTTAACTTCATACCTGACGAACAAAATGGAACGTTCGCGAAATATGTCGTCTGCAATGATGAACCCAAACGGAAGAGAACCCGGAAGACCTTTGCCGTACAAAGAGGAAGCTATGACGCACGCATCGCCTCTGCAATCTAATGCTTTATAAATTACAAGAAAGCCTTCAGTTTTAAGGCGTTTTAGTGCTCTGCGAGTGACAAATAAGTAAAGTTAAAGTTTCAGGTATGTGTCCTTAGTTAATTACTGAGAATATCAGTCATGTAAAACAAAGTTTTTGCGTTATAGATATTACTACTATTATTTCATGCTTCTCAAGGGTGGGTTTACAGTAGGAAGTTAATTCCGCAAGTTTCTTCTGCAAGAGCTTATGGAGGATTTTACTCTGACGAAATATTTTTCACAAGGTAGTGCAGAGCCAGATTTTTTTCGGTTTACATAGGCAGCAATACACTCCTGCAAGCGACTTTCCGAAACTTGTGAAAGTTCTGCATGCGGACTTGGAGAGTCGTTTACACCGGCAATTTACGTTGAAAGTCGCTTGCTGCAAGTTACCTGCGCTATAAACTTGCCAGTGTAAGTTCACCATAAGACAGCGTAAAATTAAAAAAATATTGTCTATATTATAGCAAGATAAAAATCTCGCTCGATAGGCTATTATTTCCGAACGAGAACTTTATTACCATGTATTTCTTGCTTTGTGGCAGTGAGTTTATTTCTCAGCCTGTCGTTAACTTTGGCGTTATTTTTCCTCTCTCCTTTCCATTAAAACGAGACATTAGGTAGGCAGCACCGTTCAGTACAAGCATATATCGTAGCGAAAGTGGCGCCTCTAGTTTTACTGTTTTTTCTTTGGAAAGTTATAATACACATAGCAATAATGACACAAGTACGAGAGAGTACTCAAGGTGGCTGCAGTGTCAATTGTGAGTCATTGTGTGAATATTTTAATTATTTGTAAGTAATTCAAAAATAATTCTTAGACCACATTTGTGTAGTTGTGCATCTGTTTATGCGTTGAAACTCACCGTCCAGGCAGCAATGTGAATGATACAAGAATTGTATTTTAAATTTTTTTCCTTAATGAAAGCATGTTATGACTAAGAGTTTTTGGCGCGGTAGGCGAAATTTAGACAACATTTTATTAAAATTTTTTTTCTCGAATGTAGTACTCGGCGTGACACCTTGATATTTGTTATAAGCAATTTTAGTAATAAGAAATGTACCTATTATTTCGCGTTTAGAAGAAAATATGAACACATCTCATCAAATAATTACAGAATATATTAAATTAAACTGCTGTAGTTGTACTGTCCACTTCTATTTAATGTACAATAATAAATAAAACGTGTTTCGACGCTTAGGGTGTCATCATCAGTTCCGTCACCTGATGACAACGCCGTGAGCGTTGAAACACGTGTTGTGTATTATTATACATTAAATATAAGTGGACAGTACAACTACTGTTGTTTAATTTAATTACTGAAATCCTGTTCAACCTCATAAGACCAGATACGGTCGAATTAATACGAAATATATGTCACGTGCCATTAGACTTACGCGTTGAATAGCATTGAATTGGCAAAAAACCAAATTATATATATATATATATATACGGCTAAGGTGAAATTTTTTCTGTCTGGATTTGACTCATTTTCATCTTCCCCACCAAACCCTGTGTTCGTCCTTTTATGTGTTCCTATCCATTTCCATTTCCTATGAATGTATGAATTTATTCGCGCCTTTGAGCGTCATGTTTTCGAATGATTAAGTATATATATATATATATATATATATAATAAAAACACTTGACAGGGGGTGGGGAAAGAAAAGTAAAAAGAGAGACTTCTCAATCTTCTACAGCTGAAGATGGGCCTACATGCCCGAAACGTCCCAGTAAGTCCTCTCTCTTTTTACTTTTCTTTCCCCACCCCCTGTCAAGTGTTTTTATTGTTGTGGCCTATTGGCGAAAATTTCGTTTTGTATATATATATATATATATATATATATATATATATATATATATATATATATATATATATATATATATATATAATTTCTCGAGGGCTTTTTTTGTCGGTACGCCATTACTTCCTTAATACTTCATCAATTTTCATAAATGAGGCGTCATTTTAAAGTTTCTCTTAACCACTACACCGGAAAAATATACAAATTACTCACATTTCAGTTGCTTTTCGAAAAATTACAATTGAAAAAAAAAACGGTTTTTTGAAATCCCGCCCTCGACCTATCGATCCCCTATCGAGAATATCAAGATATATCGAAATGAAACCGATTTCGATTTCATGCATCTATTATCTCATTTTATTTCATTGCCTCATTTAATTCATTTTATAAATAGATCTGCTGCTCTATTTATAAAATGAATTAAATTAATCAAAACTTGAATTTATATTTACTTACCCAAACTGCTTGATAAGAATTTCTGAACTCATAAAGCCCTTCAGGTTTGCCACCTCATAAACTCATACTAAAAAAGCACGCTATTATCATGTTGATTAGAAACCTAAACGCTAAGCAGGGCTTAATTAATGGCGCCAGATTAGTTGTAACTCACTTGGGCAACTACACTATCACAGCGAAATTGATTGACTCCGGTCAAACTGTCATCATACCACGCATTAAACTCATCCCTTCTGATCCTACCGTGCCTTTTAACTGACTAGGAAGCAATTTCCCATAAAAGTTGCCTTTGCCACTACTATAAATAAGGCACAGGGACAGACGCTAACAAAGGCAGGATTGTACTTGCCTGACCCTGTTTTTTTACTCGGTCAGTTGTAAGTGGCGTTTTCCAGGGTGCTCTATTTCAGTGACATCTATGTCTATGTAAAACAGACCCACCAACAAACAATCAAGATGACCATATCATCACTTTAAACATAGTGTTCAAAGAGGTCCTGTAAACATGTAAATTTGCTATAAATATGTAAATACCTTAACCTTATGTTTCAAGAAATATATAATCTAAAATTTAAACACACATCTATTCCTTACTTCAACCCACACCTACATCAATGACGCACCTACTACACGATACTAACTATACGGTGTGCACTTCAATTAATTGGGATTTGAGGAGGATACAGTGCGAATGCTTCGCACGGGTCGACTAGTCCAATCTAAAACCAAATCGGCAAGATACAATTTTCTTTCACTTGTATCAATCACCACTGGGAAAGCGTATTCAAAGTTTAGCGCAAATCTGTACTTATACGAAAAAATCTCCAGCCACCTTAAGCGGTGAGGGTGGAGGGTGAGTCGAAAGAAAGAATGACAAGTGGTAGGGGTGACTGAGAGGGGAGAGGGTGGGGGAGGGTGGAAGAAAGCGAGAGTGCGGGAGAACCGGTGGGAGGGAGGGTGGGTTGGGGGAGAGCGGGGAGGGTGGCATTTGCGGGAGCTTGAGGAGGAGGGCGGTCTTAAAGGCGGAGGAGGAGATGGGGGGAAGGGAGGACTCCAGGGGGGTTATCGCGTAAATTCGGATTAGACGCTCGGATTCGTTTCATATTTGGATTCGGATCGACGAAAGTATCCGAGAACGCTGTTCCGAGCGTATTTTGTAAGCACCTTCGAATTGCCTTTGGGACATGAGCGCGCGATCGGATAATCTTCCGAAAGGAAATGTGGCAACGTTGGAAACAGTTGAACTTCGAAATGCAAGTAACCCATCGCTGAGGTAAACACCGAGGAAATGGAAGAGGTACGGAAAGGTAAGTGATGTCAGCTGTTATTATTATGTATTGTGGAATTACAGTTGAAGATAAATAGATGTTTCCAATGTTGTAATATGTTATTTGCACGCAATTCACTGTCATAGGAAATCAATAAAGATCGTCTTGGAATAACACATCCGTACCTATTGATATTTTTGTTTAAGACTAATTGGATTCGGAATCCCAGAGAACTTGATTTCGATGATATGTCTAACGATAATGAGTGACACGAAGTAGTTTTAGTGTAATAAGTTTGTATTTACGTAGAAGAATTAAACTCGTTGATATTAAGAAATGAAAATTCACGTATACGATTCATTGTGTTAAAGGCACCCGTCACTAATTCATGTGTTATCTATAATCATGTTGCTCACATAAAACGAATAAGTGCTAAAATGTGTTCTCATTAAATGATCCAGCAGGTAGTAGAGTAAGTTAAATAGAATGGGTGCAGTGTCGGTTCTTTAATCGGAATGTCTAACCTACTATTTTACATTTTGTATTATTTAATAAGTGCAAATCATCTTTTCTTGCATTCATTATTTCAATTAGTAGACAGAGGGAAACTGAAGACGATGTATCTGTTGTTTTATTATTGTTTCAATCACAATGTATAACTGCACATAGATGCGATATTTCGACTATCCTTTGATTTGCCCTAGATAACTGTTCTATTGTCAGTGTTAGCAGACAGTAAATTGTTTGTCACCGAGAGTAATACCCAGAATTAGTTCACTCACAACGCTATTAATCTGCTGTAGGGCATACCCTCAGAGTCGAACGTTTGAGGCTAACGCTATGGTAGTAATCTTCTCGTTGGGTTTGCAATAATTTATCTTTTTGGCATTGGTGAAAATGTTTTAATTTGGAAAAGGAGACAATTACCATTATGCACCCCAACTAAAAGCATAGCGGTTACAGTATATACTAAATAGAGACAATGTAACTGTATCAATCAAGTATTTTATTAATGTAAACATTTAATGCCTCAATTTTTTAAGTAATGTCATTGTTTATTATCTCACAACAGATGGACTTAAAACGTGCATAGTTTTATTAAAATACCTTCAATTATGATAATACATATGTGATGATAATCCAGCATAAGGATATAATTAAGTTGATTTTTATTATATATTATGCTGGAAATTTGTGGTTGACCCCAAATTTCTTTGGTGTTGATACAGCGGCCTCATATATATATTAAATCTTTGTATGTAAACAATATTCATCTCATATTACCATTTGCATTGTAAATACTTTGTCTTGAGGCATTAACATATAGAAATGGAAATTTCATTTGAGTCGTCTAAGATATTTATGAGGAATTGGTGGAAACATATTTTGATTTCTCATTTGGTCTATTTATATTAGATTCTAATAAAACAATAAGCTTAATGGGTGCATTAATCGGTTGTTGCTCTTTACAGTGCTGGCAAGATTGGAAGTCAGAGGGGAAGGGGAAAGGCCAGAGGATAAGGAGGCATGGGGCAGGGACTGGTGGTGGGCCTCCACTCAAGATCCCTGTCCTCAATTGCCTAGAGGAGAGGGTTTTAAGTTTAATGGGGGCAACAGCCTATATTGGCAATCTGGATGTGGAAGACCCCTTGAAGGTGTGTCAAAATACACGGTAAACACAATGAAAATTAGTGATATACTGGAAATTTTTTAAATACATAAATGTTAATTTATTTCATTGGACTGTGAACAACCATTATTCTTTTCACTGCATTACCAATATAAGTGTTAATTTATTGTATGATCCAAATGATTTTCGTTAACTGAGTAGGGAATACATTTTTTTAACATTTATCTTTTTAAATCATAGACACGTGTGGACTAGTGTGTTGTTAGTTGTACTTAGCCACATTAAGATCTAACATGAATGTGAGATGAGATTAAAGGAATAGTCTATGGTTTTTTATTTAAATTTAGGAATGAAGTTCACATTCGTATAGGTTTTTTTAAGTTTAAGGGTTGGTCTTAAGCATTATTTTTTGGGTGTAAATACAACAAGCTCTCATTGATTTAAATCTCAATGGGTTGTAATTGGATTATTTTGGTCTGGTATTTGACATGGATTGTGGTAGATTGAAAATTATTAACATATGGAATATACTCTTGTACATGATTGATGCAGATCGATATGGAGGCAGTGCCTGAGATTGTTGTGGAGGACAACTACCCCTCCACTTCCCATTCCTCCTCCTCTGTCTTGCCTCACCCTTCCTCTCTTGTCTCCCCTCCCCCTTCAGCTCCTATCACCCCTCCCCCTTACATTACCATATTCATAGTTAAAATTAATTTTCTCCATCTACTTTTCTCTGTTTTATATGTTCTCACTATTACTTGGAGCCCTATCCGCCTATGGAGTTCATCTGTCATACAACTGTCCTTCAGATCCGCCAGATGACGTCCAGCTATGGGCTATATCGACTCATACCATCTTTATCCCCATGTACTGGTGGCTGCTGTTGTCAACCACCAGGGATATTTATCGACTTCCCAGTCTAGATCCGCCGTGTTCTGTATTAGCAGGGCCACCTCGTGCAGGACGTGGGTCATCATCACGCTGCAGTGTTGTCACTCACTCATCAACACTGCATCACGGACGGTCTTGAGTTAGCATCCTCAAGGTGGCTTGGTGGCCGTTACCTCTCAGCTAAACCCCTAGTGGTGTGTGGGCTGTATTACATACTTAAAATATAATCCCACCATGTCACCTTGACCCCCATTCACTCACATCCACACATTAACTCACATCCACACAATAATACACAAACACATTTTCTCACATCCACCCATTGATACACAAACACATTCACTCACATCCACACATGAATTAAAACACATTTTCTCCAAACCAAACATGAATACACAAGCACATTAAATCAAATTCAAACATGAATACACAAAAACATTCATGCACATCTACATAAATACATATACCATCTGCCAACCATGAGGTGTTATGGTTGCAGGTGGATAACAAGTCTATGTCTCACTGCCCTAGCCTCATCAAGCTGTGCCATTCTAGGTCTCTGTTCTCCTGGCATTTCATCTGCTGGCATGTGACCAACAACATCCCGCCCCTTGTGCTTATATTCACATACACACAAAACATACATTCATCTCACTGTCATTAAATTCAACAACTCATGCTCCTTTACATGTACTGCTCTTAAATTCCAAGTACCGATACTCCAGTTTGTATTGCTTGTTCCCTATCTTGATGAGCCAACCTTATTCAGCTTCCTCCACCCATAAAGCCTTTGTCCGTCCAATATAACTTTGTGACATTTATGAGTAAGTTTAGAGTATGCAAGGTTACCAGCCTATGCAGAACCCGCTCCACGTGCAGCTTTGCCTGCTAACTCTTACGTCGCTGTAAAATTCAGTTTTGGCAAATTTACGCCAGTATACCAAAAGAGAAAACAAAACATCGTAATACCCTAGGCGTACTTTAACTATTCGACTTGAGCTACGATCCATTCTGAAAGGACTACCTTGATAGCCAACGTACTGTTACCCACGACCCACCACTAGGAGGTATATGCGATGTACTGACACATTAGGTTGAACTTATGTTTTCTATTTTGAAAATTAGTCATAACTTTACTGTAACTCACAATCATAACATTGAGAGAATGATAATGCTTCCTATTGAGGTACACATGCTCCTCCTGTCTTGGGGCCTTAATGGCAACATGTGTCCCATCGATGTAGCCTAGTGTCCCAGGAATTTGAGAGGCCAAGTAGTTTCTGTTTTTGAAAGAAACAAGTGATAAAGTTCTAATAAAAGTATTTCTTTTTCCAGATACACCAGACAACTTCAAGGGAGAGATTAATTTAATTTTTGTTTGTTCTGTAATTTCACTTTGTATTTTGTATTTATAATAAATTATTTATGGAAAGCTAAATATTGGTGTACTTGCCTATGAATTACCCTGTTCCTTTCCTCCCTTGTTAATGGAAAAGATATCCATTTTGCCAAAACTTGTGGCAATTGGCACATGCATGAAGGGCCGCAACTCCTCTATCAGCCTTCTCGCTAAAACTTGATTCAATCTGTACAACCCTCGAAATATTTCATCAGGGATTGCAAAGGGATCAGATGCATCCCTTATCTGACGTAATCTCAATTTGTTAGCTCTAATACGGAGATTCCTCTCCCTATCCATCTCCCTCCTCCTCCTCATCAGGTTAAATACCTGAATATCATCCATTACTGGATAACGAAACGTACAATTTTAAAATACCTCACTATCAACCAAGCTTGAAACATGAAAAGGTGGACTATTAATATGGGTATTTAACAGGGATAATTATTTCTGTAACCACAGATTACTATGAATCTAGTATTTCTAAATAGACGAAGGAAGATGAAGATCCATATCATCTTTAAGTGTGTAATCAATGGGTTTTTCCTATCACAATGCTGCAAAGTAAGACGATCTTGGCCTTTGGGATGTATCGCATTCATCAATGTTGTCATTCTTTGCAATGTTTTATTTTCGTAAAACTTAGTCATTACGGACATACATTCCTTTAAACCAACCTTTGCAATATTTGAGGATTGCGTATTTGTTTAAGGCAGTTTAGAATTAAAGCCTTTTGAAGAGGCATCCCGAGTGATTGCAATAACACGAATCCAACTTGTCCTCGAAAGCTGACGATTTGCTTCTCGATAAATGAAGGTTATCAAAAAAGCAGGGTATGGAAACAACCGGGCATCTAAGAAACTAATTAACTACCATTTATTACGGTTTTGACATAGAACGAACACCGAATTTCGCATTTCTGCTGGTCGATCGAAATATCTACCCACAACAACAGCTGACTGACAAAACACCCGGTCTATGTCACAAATTAAGCACACAATCACTAAACACTGAGGCGATTGGATCCTTAATATGAATGAAATATGAGAATAGATTACAATGAATGATAAACTGGGGATACATAATTGGATTACACTTCAAAAGAAGGAGATAAACGCGTTCATACAGTCAATGACAGGCGCGACCTATGAAGCTGCGAAAAACCATCGTCCCCTTTTCAGTTAAATGACATAAGTTGTCACGATACACAAATGATATTGTTTAAACAGATGCATATATTATGTTCTTGACCAAAATGTTGCGTAATATTGTAGCTCCCTTAAATTTGATCGACATTAATTCAGTCCAAACGAGCAAAGACGACAACCAACTAATTTTCTATTGACTATCACTTTTAAACCGCGTTTCAAACATTTAATCCATGTCATTGGTCACGTAGCATATTTATATACATTATTCGCACACTTTCTGATCGTATCTAAATCTCATCCAATTGATAAAACTATCACAGAGTAATTACCTTCAGCCGGTCCTTAAATGGGCACCAACACTAGTAATTGGAATAAACAAATATAACTCTAAATAAGACTCTAGCTACCATTGTTAGCGTTCTGCATTCAAAAACATATAATACGCAACCTCTTTTCAAAGTGTAGGCCCAATATTTGCTTCGCTGTTAGTCCCGAAATAGATGATGTGACCCCTTCCGAAACCAAATCCCTTCCGAAGACCTCAAACCGAGTGCTCAAACCCACTCGGTTGGATTTCATCCAAGTTCGGATCCGAAGGTATCGGAAAAAAGCTTACACAATAGCACTTTCTAGGAATCGTACGTCGCATCCGAAGACTTCGGGACAATAACCGAGAATCGGATCCGAATGTTATGATCGGAAGCTTACGCGATAACCCCCCAGTTCTCCGTTGGTCGGCTTCGTTCCTCGAGACTGTTTACGCGCGCTCACCCCAACGATCGCTGGATTTGAAATTTCGCGCGTTGAAGCAACGGACTCCTCGACGCGACCGGGGAGAGGAGTTGGGCGAGGGGGGAAGAAGGAATGCGTCGTTGCGCGTTTTGAAATTTCGAACTTGGAAAGACGGTGACCTTGCTCCCTTCGCAATGCCTGTTTTCATCGTCGTAACCTGTGTTGCACCGAGTGTTTTACGCATTGGTCTTATGGACAGCCTCTTTCCGGTAAACATGGAACAGCGCCTTGGAATGATTACCTATGATAGCATAGCTACCCGTTGTATATATCATCCCATACTTCTCTTTTTCCCTTATTAATTGACTTCTACTCGTATATATATATATTACTCCGTGACTTGCTACAGGTGCATGTAGCAGGATTCACATGCATAGAATAGGATACAAATCTTTAGGAAGGGAGAGAATCCTTAACAAACTTACATCTACGTATACATATTACCCCATGAGCCGCTAGGTGGGCATGTGGCAGGGAATGTTTTGACACAAACCTGGAGAAATGGGGAGAATGGGAAAATAGATTGGAAGAGTGACAGGACAAATTGGAATTGTGCGTTGACGGATCGACTTAGTGCATAGGTTAAAGAAGATACCATTCGGAACCATACGGTACGATTGCACGGAGAACATTGAAGACATTAAAATACGCATTCGGCCGTAATGAGTGGATCATTTGTTCAGCTGGTTTGCCAAAAACATTGGTATTATTGGCGGAAATAACTTGATATCGCCCTGAATTATTTTTTTTTAAAATTTGAAATGGAAATAATTTCCGGCAAAAAAATTAATTTTTCTTAAAATAAATAGTCAAATTGTGCATGGTAGGCAGGTCATTTAAAAAAAGCTTCACTTTTGTGCGTCAAAACGCCATATAATCTCTTCTTTAATTGATGCAGATGTTTGGCTTGGTTTTGATTGTAGTCAGTAATAGTAATTAGAAAGAAGAAATTTTCTTACTAATCAGCTCGGCAGGGTACCTACCGCTTCTATTTTGTCGTATATATCAAATCTAAAATATATTGAACGGGGTTAAAAAAAAATTCTTCCGATTTAACCTGATATTCGCATATTCTGAAATTTTCATGTTACATTAGCCTCCGTTTAACGTGCCGGCCTTGCCACCCCGGGGTTGTGAGTTCGGATCTTGCCTCTGGTTGAGTCTGTCTTAGAATTGAGTTATTTGGTTGTACGATACCATAAAGTCTTAGCATTTGCAGTGCCTGAAACTCAGTCCCGAGAAACTACTCCAAAAACTGCACTGCTATTTATTTTCCAATTTTCTCCAACCCCATCCGCCGGAACTCGAACACAGGACTTCCAGCGATAATAACGGGAAGACGACTCTTACATCATCTAATGACCCATCATCTTCATCAGAAGTCATCAATCCGAAGATTGGTTTACAGCAGCTATCCACTCTACTCTTCTCTCTGCCAACCGCTTGATTACTACATATTTATATACTTTGACATCCTTCATGACTTTTTTGTATTCGATCCCTCGTCTTTCTCTATAATTCTTTCCATTTATCTCTCCTTTCAGTATTGCTTTCGCGTCGCAATATGTGTCCAATAAGTTTGTCTCTTCTAGGCAAAGATTTCACTGTACTTATTTTCTCTCCAACTTTTTTTTTGGAATTTTTCGTTAGTAATTCTCTCCATCCACTTGATATTTATCGTTTATCGGTAATCACCACCTCTCCATGGCTTTCAACCTCTAGTTACCGTGTAGCTGTTATTGTCCACGCTTCACTACTATATAAATTTCACTTCACACCACGATTCACTGCTACCTTACGTGTTTGCCTAGTATAGCGACTTGATGTAAGCATACCAAGTAACGATTCTCCTATTTTGTTGTTACATTTTTTTTCCTTTTTTTGTTTATACTTTAAATGTATGTATAATATGAAATTTAATCTCATTTTATAATCTAGAATTGTTCATTCTGAAGTATTATGCCAAGAATGTATGTATACAGAATGTCTAAAAAAGCCTGTTGGTCTACGAACATAAATATTTATTACTATTATATAAAAGCATGCTCGAAATGTATTTCTCCCAAGAAATTGTTTCCTCTCTCCCAGGCTGGTGTTAACAGCTGTCAGCAGACTCTTTCTCTGGAATAATGCCTTATTTGCTTGGGCTATTTGGCTCACATTGTCTTTTATGCTTCTTTCATCCCTGATGATCTTGCTTCCCAGTTTAAAATTGCCATCAAAAAATATTTTCGAACACTCTAAATTTACTATTTCGACCACCTCCAGATTTCTTCCAAGACTTTTCACTGTTCCTCAGCAGTTATTGATGGGTATTAGGCAAGTGACGCCTCAAAACATGAAATGTTTTACAAATTTATCCATCTTCCAGCCACCACTGACCCCGCGTCAAATTCGTGCGTTCAAGTCTCTGTGCCTGCTCCCTCCTGGTCGATCCATGATGTGCTCCCTCCACTCACCAATCCTCCTCCTCCCCCACGTCATCTCTTCTCTCCCGCTAGACCCCATCCCCCTCAAGGTGGAGCTTCTGAGTCCATCCGTTGGATATTCACAACCATCCGACCCTCATTCTTGGTCCTGTGTTCGAATTACTGCTCAGTCACCGTAAGGCTTCTGAATCAATTTTGCTGCGGCAATGTGGCTGATAAAACATCGTTGAAATTCAAATTTAATCGATACCGGTTGTTCCTTCCTCAACTCCATTTCGCTACGCTTGGCATTTGCTGAGTGTAGCAGGTTATTCCCGTCACGAAAAATGCAGCCAAGCTGGCGACAATTAACACTCCAGGCCCATGGTGTTCATTCCGATATAAACCTTCTTTTCAATAGGTTTCAATATTGGGCGCGCAAATGTCTCACTTTGTAAGTCACCGTATGGTCAAAAAACCTCTAGCTACCATTGTATTCACCGTAATTTTTAAATTATAGTGCACGTTACCTTTATGAAACATGTATTACAAATGAAAATTATTGTCTTTTCCGATAAAGATTGCAATTTACATCTGAGTTGCTTGGCGTAATTTACAAAATTTGTATGAAATTTTTCCTTAGAGTATTTTTTTTTTTTAGAGATTATAGAAAAGATGTAGGTTGGAAGCAAAACTACGGACTTCGTACTATCCACTTTATTTTTTCAAGTGCGACCCGTATTTCGAAGTGTTACATCGTCATCACCATGTGCGCTGTACAGTGAACATGGTCATCATCAGGTACACTGTTCACTTAATAATGCCAAAAAAGTGACGTAATCGTAAAATGAGGAGGACAGTGAGAAGTGTGTATTTTTTTTAATGTTTGGAAAATACTGTTCAGCCACAGCGCTGAATGTCGTGGGCTTCATTTTAGCTGCATGGTTTAATGGCACCACAGTTTTAAGTGGATGGTGGTGGGAAGGCGGGAAAAAAGTCCGGTAACTTTTGGACACGCGGTGTATACGTGTGTACTCCGGCAAGACGCCGTTCTTTTTACGAGGACTGGTCCAGCCGCCTTCCCCCGTGGATCCTCCCCGTCCCGGTCGCGACCTTCAGTTTTCTCCTCCTCCTCTCATCTCCCCTCAACCCCCCCTCCTTCATCCTTATCCACCGCCACCACCACCCATAAGTCCTCCCCACCCCCACTACCTCCCCTGAAGATCTTCGTATGCGCGCTTCAAGGGTGGCCGTTGAGGAACATTGACTGGAGCCATCATTGTCCCTTCTCTCAAAATTTCCCGCCTTTTTGCCTTGTTTTTACTTGAGGCCCATGGTGTTCATTCCGAGACAAACCTTATTTTCAATTCACTATGTATATTTTTTTTCGGGATTATTTCTTTTAATTATATTTTGATTTTTGAAATGACCTAAATTTACTGCAGTTGTCAAACAAATAATAAATAGCAACGAATTTATCACCAAGCAATTTAAAAGGAACTCTTTCTGAGATAACTTGAAAATTTATATGTTTCCTTATTTTTTAAATAACTATGTACCAAAATTGTAAAACAAATTCAATTAATATACAATACACTCAACATTTTTCATTAAATCCCTGAAGAAGCATGCATACACATGCGAAACGTCGGTAATGAGAAAAAATATCTTTCAAATTTATTGACCTATATCTCCCGAAGAAAAAAAAAATGTACTGAATTATTAAAAAAGAGGTCATGAAGAAGAATCATCTACTTATTTTCAATAGGTTTCAACTTTGGGCGCGCAAATGTCTCACTTTGCAAGTCACCGTATGGTCAGAAAACTTCTAGCTGCCATTGTGTTCACCATGATTTTTAACTTATAATGCACATTACCTTTACGACGAAGTATGTATCACAAATGCAAATTTTTGTCTTTTCCGATCGTGAACGTTGCAATTTACATCTGAGTTACATTGCGTAATTTACCAAATTCTTATGAAACGTTTTCTTAGAGAATTTTTTAATACCTAGCTATTTTGCTCAGCGATGTATATGACGTCGTAGGTCGAGATTTATTCAGCATTCTGCGAAGTGACCTTGAAATACGGTTACCCTGATAATTAATCTTTTAATCATATCGGAAGTCATATTCATCTTTTATAATTTTAGAGAAGGTTGGATTGCTTTCAGTTAGGCGACAATTTAATTAAAGCTAAAATTGTAGAGGACAAAATTATTTAAAGCTAACCAATAGAATTTTGATGATAAATTTAAAATATTTTGATGCACTAATCCCATCATAAATTTATTTTTAAATGTGCGTTCTCGTTCCGCTTTGCTTAATTTCACATACATTTATAAAAAAATATATGGAAGGTTACGATGAGGAAACGAATTATAAAGTTGGTGTAGGTTTCCCGTAATTTAACGTGGGATGTGAGACTTTATCTCGGGTTGAGAATATCTCGCCGCATGAGAATATTTAAATGGGAACGTCTGAAATAGAAAATTACCGTGGAATGAGGACGTGATGAGAAGTAACCTACTTCGCTCTTCGAGTCAATTCCACCCGCTTCCTCTAGATGATTATCATTCCGGGATGATGAAATATTTATGCGACGGAATCTTTGAGGGAAGGGTCTTCCCTTTTGGTTATTCGCATACCAACGTCTCATAGGGTATAAAGGCTGTTCAAACACCGGTCCCCCCTTTCAATTCACCGAGTATTTTCATGCACGCTGTTTGTTGTACCCAGGTTCGCGTTTAGAAAGGAATTCTCTCTGTCTCTCTTCTTGTGTCAACAGTCCCTCCCCCCTCCCGACCCAAGCGTTAAGGTTCCCATTCACATTCTTTCCGGCTCTCCCATTGGTTAGAATCCCCCGCGGGCTCCACGGCGGAGAAGACTTAGAGAGTTGCATAATTACGCGGCTTGGATGAGCCATCTTCATGTCTCTCTAGTTGTTCACGGTCGAAGAGTTCGCCCATGAGATCTGATTGTTTGTACCACCACCTCCATCTCATTCCGTGACTACCCTTGGGATAAACAAAACGTATAATCAGGTTTGGTTAAAGGGTTGGAATCCCCCTGATAAACGGACATAGAGACCGTACTTTTTGACTGCTTCTGTAACACTTCCGGCTAAGGTTAAATTCTGGGAGTGGAAGTACTTACTCACTGTACTACACCTAAGTAAGTACAACGATTGAGAAAATCTACATCTACGAAATACCCAGCAATCCACCTACTGCACTGCTAGGGTGTGTGGCAAGGGGTGATTCCACACCATATATCAGTCATAATTATAGCATAAGTGATATTATGTCAAATAAGTTACGCCAGTTACGGAATTAATTATATACTATACATTTAATTGAAGTTAAAAATCCGGAGTAATCTATAAAGTAACAGCACTAAAAATATTTAAATGACACTTTCCAGTTTACTTTCCTCTACGTGCAGCCATCATGGATGTCTTCTTACTTCTGAGACCCAAGCTAAAATGCTAGTAAAATCAATTAAGTATTGCTTAGAAAGGATGAGTTGGTAAATACAAATTTTTCACGGCCATTGATTCAGTTAAGCTATTCGCACAGAGACCCTTGCCAGGCATGGCCTTTTTAATGGACATTGTGTTTGAAACGGTTTATTCATGAAGGGTAATGCTACTACTATTTCAGCTGTTGATGATTACGCTAACAAGGAGACATTGCGTGAGTGATGTTAGGGACCCAAATGACGCAATTATTTTCTGAAACTAGAGAGAGAATGCGGGAAAAGTGTCACGGCTTTTTTCCATTTGAACCCGGGTTCGAAAGAAAAACGCAACTAAAGAATTTCCCTCCGTATAAATCCTTTTAAATGCGTGTGATAGATAACAGAAGCGGTGGCCGAGAGGTTAAAGGCGTTGGACTAACAATCCTCGGAGTGTGGTGCGGGTTCGAATCCCAGGACGGTCAGCTTTTTTTTCTTTCGAATATTTTACGGAGTCTATGTACATTACCCATTCCCGTACAGTTATGGCAGTAACGACAATATTATTTAATTTTCTACCTATTTTCTGGATTTTCAATCAGCCCCTTTGGGAGACTTTCGGAGCTAAATTCGGGATTCTTGTTTGGCCGAAAAGAGGTCACATGCCGAGAGTCCTAAAATGTGTAGCTTTTGAAAATACAAGTATATTTCCGTGAATAGGATGGGCTTCGAATGGTCGTGGCTCTTTCTCAAGGCGGTAAACAATGAACGGATTATTACTTTTTAATATACAGCGATGCATGCACTTCAAATTTCCCAGGAACTGCGTTCGAATTACGAATTTTGTGACTCAATTTTTCTTTAAACATTTCTCGTAAACAGTTACCGTCTCTTTTCTACTTATATCATGTTCGCTATTGAAATCGCCTTTATCCGCTCGGCCACCGCTTCTGTTATCTATCACACGCATTTAAAAGGATTTATACGGAGGGAAATTCTTTAGTTGCGTTTTTCTTTCGAACCCGGGTTCAAATGGAAAAAAGCCGTGACACTTTTCCCGCATTGTCTCTCTAGTTTCAGAAAATAATTGCGTCATTTGGGTCCCTAACATCACTCACGCGATGTCTCCTTGTAAGCAAAAATGCGACAGATGGTTTCAACGATGTTTGGCGAGATGTGGTGAAAATGGTATAATGAACTTGAAATAAATGCAAAATAAGACTTTCTGTGGACAGAAATGTTTTCATTTATTGAAAATTCATTCGTGGACACTTGGTCCTAAAATTTGACCTTGGAACACATGGGATTTAAACAAATACACATATAATTTGAAATATAAGATAATATTAGTCGACAGATGGATCCATTTCAGTAAATTCGGTATTAATTTTTATATATTTTATATTCATTTATACAAATGCCACCTATATAATTTTCTCATAAAATTGAGAAATGAAATTTGAGATACGCGGTTCACCAAATTCAGACAACTGCCTATTTCTGAATCCACAGTTTTTGGAGATAATCGTGTGTCCCTCACTGGAATTTAATCATAATCTATCCTTATTAATGTCTATCCGTTACAATGCTAGTGGCTCGTCATTATTGAAAATGTTTTTGTCTTATGCGAGTGAAATCCAAGATTTTCCATTGTTTTTTCAACTGATACGTTTAAATGTGAACTCATGTCCGGATTAAAGTTTCCCTGGAATTCTAATTTTTTATTTGCTATTCATCCCATTATTCATTCGCTAAAGAAAACTATGTAGACATTTTAAAAGTAAGCATGAAGTGGTGCCATAAGCGTGCTCCAAGCCGTCAATTAAGCCTTCGCCGAGTATTTATCGTAGGACTATAGCTTTGTCGTATGTTATATGTAGACTTAGAAAGCAAGGTGAATTACTATGAAAAATTTACTGTTTACCCTATGATTTGAAATTTCCACGTTTTGCCTCTCTGTATGCTATTTTCCCAATGCTATGTGAAAGATTTTATTTTATATGTTTTATATGGTCTCTGGTACAAGCGGAATTTATCAACATGGACTCGCGCAATGTATGAATCTAGTTAAAAGTGACAACTTTTTAATAATGCTGTGACCTACATTATTCTTTGTTGGCCTGTTTTCCCTAAAACCTTTGAGGACCATTTTAGTTGAGGCAAAAGCTAACAAAAAAATTAAAGGAGAATCGCGTGGGCTTGTTCCATTTTTGTGGTCTGTCGTAATTGGCTTTTCTGTCTAATCTTAGCTTCTCACATTATTGTTTCATTTTCTTCCAGGACATTTTGCTTTACCTTGTACCATTAGATAGTCATCTGTCGAGGCCGTTGTTAAAATGAGACACCAAATTTATCCCACTCATCGAGTGTGGATATTCCGTATTTTCAAAATGGAAAATTTATCATGTGGAAAATAATTATATTCTGTATTGTAGAATTTTGTTTTGTAGACCGTTATTCCAGAAAATGTTAAATTATTTATTTTTATACGCCAAAGATTCTCGCACATAAATTCATTACGCAGCAAGTATTGACGAACGAGAGTTAACAGATACAAACGTTCCACCATTCTTTGTTTGCACAAAATATTTCATGATATCAATCACTTCATGAGCCAAAGGAACGTATCGTAGGCATATTTCCCTGGCCAATTCTTTGTGGTTTGGTAAATTAGGTGTGATGGAATTTATAAAGTGTTGTAATGTTGTATACCCTTTTTTTACAATGGACTTAAAATTCATGCATTTTTTCGTGTTTATTTGTGAGTACTCCTCACCCACTCCACAAATTGTGATCAATGAGCAAGGGCAGTGGATATGGGAATGGCTTTAAGGGATATGGCTAGATAAGTGAGCCTGAACTTGGTGATTACGAGATCATGTTTCATCCGTCCAATGAGAATTCAAGGTGCAATTAACTGCACCCAATTCATGCAATACCCCAACTATTCCAAAGATCATATAAATTTCCTCTTATTTCCTGAAGTAATTATACATATTTATATTACATAAAAGATCACGAGGCCTTAGCTAACGCTTAATTCTGGTGAAAGATCTTTGTACGCTTTGTTTTTTATTCCATGAAAAATATACATGAGAGATCATTTATTTGTCGGCCCGTATGATTTTTTCGTACATTAATTTTTATGAACGGGTGCGGTTACCTCTGTAAAATTATGCTCAATCTAACTTATTTGTGCTCTCTTCACCCGCCACTTTGCTACTTGGCACCAACCTCAAAACAGTGAGAACTTTTTTTAGGCTTGAATGCTTGAGTTTAATTGATTGGTCTACTTTGGTCAAACATATTTCTCCTTAGGATGATTATCAAATTATATAAAATATTATTAATATCATAAAAAGTTCCAGGTCACTGTTTAAGTCGTTAATATTTGATGGACCTGAGCTTAAGACTATTCATAACAAGGCAGTCGTGAAGTTATTCAAACATTTAGGGAAATATTTTATCCAAGATGAATATCTTTTTGAGAGGACGATGATAGGTTACAGGCGTTTGACGTGTGGGTGTGGAGAAAAATGGTGGACGGAAAGGAAGACGAACGACGAAGCGCTTGATATACTGGGTGAGGAGTGGAATTTCTGTTGGAGATAGAAAGGAAGCAAAGTTGGTGGTTGGAGCAGGTAATGGGACGCCAAGGGATGCTGAAGTCCGCTAAAGAGAGAAGGATATAATAATAATAATAATATTTATTCCACTTGTGAAGTAAACAAAGTATATATATACTATATTTGAAAAAAACAATAAGGTGGAATTTAGGTACCCCATAGGTAAACCTGTTTTGGGGTTACCATCATTAATTAACATGAAGCGGCTGGTGCATATGTATAATCATTTTTTTTTAACCTGATAACAGAAAAACAATTAGAGATAATACATATTGTGTGCGGAATTATAGCAGAGTAAAATAATTTATAAGAATTTTCACTTAAAACAATACAAATAAAAGATGATTAAGAACAATGGCAATACAGTATAAATAACAAAGTAATAATCACTAAGTCTATACAACAACTTTTAACAATTTTTAGATGTCTTCACTCTCTTGGCAGAGGAGCCATTTTTTTAATTTTGACAGAAACAAAGACGTGGACATTTGGTTCAGTAACTCAGCCGGGATGGAACAGAACAATTTGGGGGCAAGGAAAGCATATGTATGTTTAAAGGCTTCTTTTTTGGGTTTAGGTACAACAGTTCCAAAACCTAATCGATACATGTCTTTTTTCGCCCTTAGTTTACCAGAATATTCAATTGGTTTTGCTCTATTTCCCCCACGAATGTAAAATATCTTGAGCACCTTAAATACAAATAAATACCTTAGTGGTAGAACATTTAGTTTTTGGAATAGGGGCAACGAGTGCTCAGTTCTCGACTGCCTAAATATCACCCTTATGATTTTTTTTGGGCAATCTGTAGAGGATTAATATTAGACATGTATGCCCCTCCCCAGCAAGATATGCCATATTGTAGTCTAGACTCAACCATGGCACAATATAGACGGGATGAAGAGATTTGAGATATACGCTTCGATGAAGAGAGAAGTAATATAAGGAAACATCGTCTCTTTTCCATTTAAACCCATCTTAACCGGTTGATTGCCCATATAATATTTGTGTATTAAATTATATAAAACATAGACGTACACTTTAAATGAAAATGCAACCAAAGTTCGGCCGCCAGATATTTCCCTCTAATTTTCTTTGCCGCCTCAGTAAGAATTCAAACAATTTTTATTGATAGCCTATAGCAGTTTGTAAAAATGAGGAACAATTTGAAAGGCTGGTCTGGAATCAATCAAAGCTTCCAAAAGAAGAGCTTCGAAAATGTAAAAAAAATTTCAATTTCATACTCGAAGAAAAAATTGGACTGATTGGATGCTATGTGGTACGAATAAGAAGCCTCTCAGTGGACCTATCAGAGCAACTGCCCCCTTTAGATAAAAAAATTCACGATTTCTGAGAACTATTATTGTTCCCTTCTACATCTTTTTCGCACCCCCCGGGAGAGATAGAAAGGGAAGCAGTAAGACATTGATTTTGGACAGAATGAAGTGAAAACGATACTGGGAATGACGAGAAAATCTTCGGAATAAAAATGAAATAATAATACGTAGGAATAAAAAACGGAGTGAGAGGGAGCCCTATTCTTTTTTTTGGAATGGTCCAACCCTTCAAAATGAGAGTGAGGGAGGAGAGTTCTTTTTTGGGGGAGGAATGGTTTGAAGAATCTACGGGGACGCGAACTGTAAGATTGTTCTCAAGGTGCTTGAAGTGATATATTTTCTAAGCCCTGATGTGCGTGATACGTTGCGCACGAATTCTTGTTAGTGAAATCTTAAGAGACAAGAAAAACAATTCTACTTTAACGATTTGGCTTTTTTTCAATTCAATGCTATTATAACAAGTTACCTTGTCGTAAATGAGATATGTTTCGTAATAATTCGATTACGATTGTACAGATTTTATTCTAACCGAGAAATAATAAATTTATATTTTAAAATGGTTTTTCTTCCAAATATCAAGGTGTCACGCCGAGTCAATTGTTTGAAATAAATACATATTCGAATATAATTTCGCCTAAAATTTAAATAACACTCCGAAAGCTCAAGTCATGTCTTTATTTAAAGGCAAAATGTAATATACATTTCTCGTATCATTTCCGTTACTACATGTAGGGTAAGTTCCACCGTATAAACATCTGTACTTGAATGAAATTTGGTCCTTGAATTTTTATTTCGACAAAAATGAAAATAAATATAAAAATATGGACTCAAATGACCAACAATTACCGCTCCAGCCGACTTAAATGAAAAAACGCCACCGTAAGAGATTGACGTTATTTTTGCTCCCTCAAATATCTCCCCCTTCAAAAAGAAAAAAAAATCACTTAGATATTCGACTCGTACCTCTCCCCTCCAAAAAAACACTTCGATATTCGACTCGTGTGATTTTGTCAGCCAAAAGAATAGTGTCGTCCACAGTTCCCGCTCCCGATTTAAAAAAAAGAGCTCCTTTCGAAGTTGAATACGGGGGAGTTCGGAAGGAGTGTAAGAAAAGTAAGAGGTGAGAGGAAGTAAGTCAGGAGAGGAAGGGATGGGAGAGAAGCATGGGGGAGTCGGAGTAGTAGAAGGCCATAAAAAAGTGATTGCCAAAGGAAGAAGTTTCATTTTTTTCTCCCTCTAGCACCCCTCAAACCAGAGGGAGGGAGGGTTAGATAAAAAAACATCGCTGTCACTTGTAAGAGATGGGGGACTGGCGCGAAATTTGATCGCTAGATATGTAAAAGAAATGGGAAGGGGTGGGGGAGGGTTTGGTGAAAGACGGGAGGAAGAAGTGGAAGGAAGGATCTATAAGATAGGGAAGGAGATGTGGTCAGTGTTGCCTACTGAACTTCTTCATATTTTCGGGTTCTACCGCGTTGGTTGCTGTGTTGATGACAACAGTTTCGCTGGCACTACTGCCAGCGTCTTCAGGTCGAAGATGCCGGTTCACAATTTTGGTCCTTATTATATAGCGTTTCTTTCCCGCCAATTCTTGCTGCTGCCCTCCCATTGGTTCGTTTCAGAACTCTCCTCCAAGTGTATTCCAGGTGGTATCCCTCGTCTCGGTTAAAATTGTCAGTCCGGGCTATCTCAATAGATTCTCTAATTAATCTAGGATAATATCTGCCCTCTCTCACTATCACCTTGGTAGTAGTGCCAGCGAAACTGTTGTCATCAACACAGCAACCAACGCGGTAGAACCCGAAAATATGAAGAAGTTAATCATAAACCACCGCGAAAACCTTCGATCTTACAGTGTTGCCTACTAATCGACTATTTAAAATCTCTAGTGGAAAAATATAAAGTTTAGCGCCCAGACACAAATCCTAACTACTCTTGGGTATAAAATATTAATGTAAGACGAGACTAGTTATTATTTTAGTATTTTAGTGGTTGAGCGCATTATAAGATTTTGCTTTCAATTTTTTTGCTGACGGCCACTGTCATGGTGAAATGATCAAACTATGTAATTACACATGTATGTCTCAGTCTGTAACGCTCCTAGGATCGCTGCGTTGAGAATTCAATTTCATTTAAAGTGAATTTCATTTGTACTTTTTTAAATATTCAAATCATATATTCAACCCTCCAAAATGATCCTTTTAGACTATGAGAACATAAAGAAAGAAATAGTGTATAAGAATAGGAGCCTTTGCCTGTAAAAAATGCAGGATTTTGAATCTCTTCCTTTTAAGCATACCTTAACAGTTAGGTTGTGCTAATAATAATGACCAAGGTTTTGAAATCTCGGTATGGATGCACGAAAACAAATGGAAATTGTATGTGTTTTATCTTATCGCATGGGTCTCAGAATCTTCCGGAGTTTCTCACTCGGATAGCTTCCGAAATAGACTCTTTCAATGCAGATGACATTTACGATTGTATATGTCAGAAGGGGTATTCCGCTAAGGCTATATACGTACATATATACCTATGTCATAGATATCTCGTCACTGAGTACGCCACTAGGAAGGTCCGAGCACATCTGAATCTGGATTTTCACCCTCTTGAAATTCGGCTGCGACCTCGCGTCAATCCGTTTAAACTTTTGTGTATTTTTTGTGTTCTTGCCAATTATTGTCTATTTTTTTGTTACGTGGTAAGTTGGATGTGCTATCCCGTCAATTGACATAATCTTGCGAATTTCATCATCAGTGAAAGTGTGATTTGGTAACTCTGGGGGAGCTGATGACGGGGACCTTGGGTAAGGGTACAAAGAAGAGGCTGGTGAGGAGTTTGAAATGGAGTGTAGCGTTGTTGGGGAGGTAAGTGGACTCTGAAAAAAAATACCAGAATAAGCTGCGGGTTTTTGAGGTGCGGTGGGCAGAAAGGAGGACGAACTAGGAAGTGCATGGCATGGTTGTTGAGGAGAGAATGAAGGCTTCTGGAAGAGATTAGGAGGAGGCAAAGTAGGTGGTTGGAACAAGTAGTGAGGGGCGAAGGGTTGTTCAAGGCCGTGATGGAGGGAGGGGTCCAGGGCAAGCGGGGAAGGGGAAGAAAGAGAATACATTTTACGGAAGGATTAAGAAGGGTAGGACGAACGCTGAGTTGAAGAAAGAAACATTGTATGGTAAATATGGGCTCCATTTGTAAAAATCCAGGGGATTTTTACCGACTTCTATTGAAACCTACCCTTACCAGTAGATTAATTAATTATGATAATAATAGGTGAGAGACTCAAACAGGCGGTAGGCGGAGTCCTCTCCCGGAGTCCCCAACCTTCTCGGAAGGGGGGGGGGGGAGTAAAGAAGCCGGAGTAGGGAAGATGAGGTGAAATCCCATCTACTCCTTTCGGCTCCCTTCCCGGCACCCGACACTCTCCTACCGGGCTCTTCTCACTCACTCGCTCCCTCATATAACGCGAGAGAGAGAGAGTCCTCGAGATCAAGGGAATGAAAGGAAGAGAAGTGAGTAAGGCGAGAAAAACGGGTCCGATATGACGGATGTTAAGAATGGGACGAAAAAAAAAGAGTTGGGTTCACGATTGTTTTTTTTTTTTCAGGAGAAAATTCGTCTCATAGGAGCTCAAATTTTGATGTTTCGTACTGTTGCGAAAATTTCACGGAGGAAAAATCATTCGCCTTGACCGGGACTCGAAACCGAATTCCTTTACTGGGGGGTAGGATAATCATTCAAAACTTATATATGGCTCACAGGGCTCAGTTGAGTGTGGCTGACGAAGAATCATGGTGGGCAGTTATAGGCTGCGGGATAAGGCAAAGTTTATCTTTGTCGCAGTTGCATTTTTTTAACATTTGTACCGAGGAAATCGTAAGAGAGGCGTGGGAAGAAATACATAGATGTTGGAATAAAAGGAGGGGGCATCTGATAAAGTCGGTTAGATTCGCGGACGACATGACGTTCGTTAGTCGGTCATCCAAGGAGTACAGGCATTGGCAGATGTATTAGAAAATCAGATAGTGAAAATACGGAGTGAAGATAAATCATAAGAATTTCCGGGTGAAACCAAGCCTGGTCATGAAGTAGGAGGGCTCACGTGAATAACAGAGGTTTAAATATTTCAAAATATTGATTAAATGTGGTTTCTGCTCTTGGTTTTATTGTCTATGGTACCAATAGTCAATTATAATTACGTGTATAAAACATTTACCAATATTCATTAATATTTATGTGTATAAAACAGTTTTCACTGTCTAATTCAACACAAAAATATAAACTTTTCCATCAAAATGATTTATTTGATGCATGTCGTCAATGCACACTCTAATAACCTCTTGGTGATGCATAAAAAAATGAGATCATCATTTTTAATGGTCTCCGACCGGGATAATATGATCAAATGAGTTTGGTGTAATAAAATCAATCGACTGTTTAAACAATCAATCAATCAATGTTTTCGTATTCTTTTATAACGGCATGGAATATGTTAGTATACAAGAGTAAAAAGATGATTTCGTGAAGTAATTGAAATTAATTATGGTGAATCTCTGAAACTGAGATGGTTACCAACTTAAAAGTGACGATGGTCACGCCACTGTAAGCACATAGAGCCGAAAACAGAAATTCCAAATATCAAAAGGATTTTTCATATGCAGCTTCCTGTGTGAAATTTTTCAATTCATCAATGCTCCAATGAACGGTGCTTTATGCCTCTATGGTGAAAAGAACAACAACATCTGAAAAATATCAGTGGTAAGTATTGGGTCATTTGGTAAGAATGGGTAAAAACGGGGCAATTATATCAAAATAAAATTATATTTTTAATTTTTCATATCCCTTACGATTTTAAATATGACTCGTGTACTTAGTAAATTTCAAGAAAATTTGCGGTTTCAGGGTGTGTTACGTGAAATTTTTCCATGTTAGGAATGATAAAAATTATGCGAATTTCACAAAAGTTGGTTTATTCACGACCCGGGTTTCAACACATTATGTCATCTTCAGGTCCTTCATGTCTTCCATCTTCATGTCTTCCTGAAGATGACATAATGTGTTGAAACCCGGGTCATGAATAAACCAACTTTTGTGAAATTCGCATAATTTTTATCATTCCTTACTAAATTTCCATTCGTTTTCACACGTTTCAAGTTCCTTTTTTATTTTTTTTTCGCTTCAAAATTCCTGTGCGTCCTATTGCGTTGTACTCAAAAGGATTTAATTTTACCGGAATAGCGAGCGGGACTTTCCCGCTCGCTATTCCGGTTATTTTCATCTCGGCGAAAACATGTGCCTACCTAAAACCAATCCGTGCATCCTCGCGATGAAATGAGTCAACCTCGACCGATTTCAATGCGTCTCGAGAAAGCTCCGCGACTGAGCCACTCTAATCTCCGGAATCCTC
This sequence comes from Pyrrhosoma nymphula, assembly GCA_963573305.1. Taxonomy (NCBI): domain Eukaryota; kingdom Metazoa; phylum Arthropoda; class Insecta; order Odonata; family Coenagrionidae; genus Pyrrhosoma; species Pyrrhosoma nymphula. The sequence goes on along the minus strand of OY754331.1, from coordinate 30,119,348 downwards.
TTTTTCACGGTTCCATTCCTACTCTTTCCCATTCCCCTCCTTCTTCCCTCCCCAACCTCCCAAACAACCCTCTGAATCCCCTCCCTACCTCTCTCTCACTCTCTCTCTTCCTCTCCAAACTCTCCCCGAGAGAGCCTCGATTTTCAAGAAAGAAAGAAAACATCTTATGATGGCGAAGTCCACCTCGAGTATCCAGAAACAAAAGGCTACGTATTTTTTTGTTTACTGCGCTTTGATGCACATTGCTCCTTAAAAAATATTCTTTCCTTATGAGAAAAGGAAGGAGGAGGAGAAAAAAATGAGCGAGATGAAATCCTTTTGAAGTGATTGAGGGAAAGATTTTTTGATGCTTCTCTTGCCCTTCTCTTCTGGATAAGCGGACGGATTGCCGAGAAAGAAGAGGGAGACGCATACATATATATATATATATAGTAGTATGTATTCACAAAGATTACGAATGTATCGGTTCAATAGAGAGGTCTTCCCTTCCGTACTTCGCCTTTCCTTTCCAGATTTAAAGGAATACCTACCTTTCCCTTTTTTTCTGTTGGCAGCATCGAGGGCGAAGTAAAAAAGGGGCTACATCGAGGACAAATTGAATATACTTAGATGGTATGGAAAAAAAGAATATCAAAAGGGATTCATTTAATTAGAAGTTACAACCCAGACATCAGGAATCTTAAATTATGGTCGAATTTTGGCATAACACAGGGCACTAAGCTGCGCAAGAACAGGGATACCTACCTACAACACTCAAAATAATTCAAACAGCGTAAAAACCGAAACACACCTTAAAACCGTGTTAATTTAACTTTTTAAATTTATCACCTAGTAACTCTCAATGCTCTACTTACATACTCTCAAAGTCTACTCACAACTTCATTCCCACAACGGAGAATGTCTTTTTTTTAGTGAATAACATAATTTGGGATTCAGTAACTCAATAATATTGTCTAGGAGCCATTCAGATATTATGAAAAGCGATTTCGGGCACTGTTAAACACCCATTCTCCCCATCTAAGACAACGTAATATTTCATGGACCTAAACCCTTTCTCCTACGTTTTCTACCTAAGTGTTCTTAGATTTTTGGTAGCGAGTTCATAGATATACTTATCAATGAACGATATTCACGCAATTACGGCTACCATTGTTAATTTTGAGCACAAAATTGTGAAGGTTGTCGATTGAGTTGTGAGGCGATGCCATGGATTTAGGGTGGGGACAACTTGTCCTTGAGGGGAAGAACAAGCTATTTGCAGTGAGAGAGAGGATGATTTTTCGTCCGGCGGTAAAACCAAAAGTGATAGAAATACGATCTCACGAGTAACACTGAAATCACGTACGATGATATTGAAACCTCAACATCCTCCCGTACGTATGAAATTGTAAGATCCCTCCCTTCGCCCCCAAAGCGTCTTACGTAATATTTGAATAGCCCCCTATTAAGATGAATTCAGGTAGGTTGGCTATTTGTAGAGGCACCAAACAAATGAAGTTATTTCCGCCATAGTAGTATAGGTGGGTGGTTGGGATATGATGATAGAGAAGGATATTTTGAGTGATGTTGAGGGGGATGAAACCCTACCGTTGTCCAGAGATGAGTATTTATTAATTACTCCAACACTCTCAGAAAATCTTCGTGAACTCTTCCAAGCAAAATGCAGTAGTTATATCTCGACGATAAATTTTGTGGAAAGATACGCGGTACTATTATTTCCACGAGCGGCAGGATGGTGCGATTACTTGAATCCCTTATCGAGATGATAATGTGAGGAGGCAGTCGTAAGCTCAAGGCGTACGGGATTAAAAAAAATAAATAGAAGTTTCCATCGCCTCCACAAGATACCCGTCCCACACGCACGACCGACCAACGGCCGGTTCAGTGAGGGTTGCTTGGAGCGGAGTACGGTGAGGAGGGGAAAGAGTGGACGGTGGAAGTCGGGTAATGCGGGGTGGGGGGTGGGAAGGGAAAAGCGATGGGAGGGGGGAGGCTTAAGGGATGCCGTTCGCCCAAATCCACCCTACCGTACTCCTCCCCCTCTTCATCTCCTTCGTCTTCTTCGATTTCATGGCGTGGGTGTGTGTGAGAATGGGATGTGTCCTCGTCGCACGAACTTGAGGGGGGAGGGGGTGTGTTGGCGCAGATGCCGCGTGATTTTTGTGAGGAGAGGGGGGATTTAGGGTGAGGATCAAGGGGGAGGAGGTGAGACCTGCTCGCTTATCGTTTTGGAATGGGGGGGGGGGAGGGGAAGGGTGGCTGGTCGATTTTTTTTGTGAGTCTTCAAGAAGGGAACTTGGTCAGCTTTCGAAGTCGAACAAGCGAAGGCGTTTGCAAGAACGGAACAAAGGCGTTTGTGGTTGAAGTAAATGCTGCCTACGGATGCTTTCCATTATACGTAGATTTATATCCATTGGCCTTCCTCATGGGACTTTTCTCTCTATTTTTCCTTCAATTATATTTTTGGTAAACCCATTATGCCTCCGGGGGTGCCCTGCCCATCTTATTCTTTCTTTCTGTTTGGCGTTCCATATAGTTCTTTCCTCTTCTTATATTCTGTATCAATCCTAATTTCATATTTTATCAGTTCATTTGATCTTCAGCATCTATCTCCAGCACTAGGTTTCGAAAACTCCTAATCTTTGCTTTTCTAGTGGTTCATGTTTCCGATCCATAGAGTGCCACGCTCCACATGAATGCTTTCAAATATTGTTTCCTCGTTCGTAGTCCTATCTTCTTTGTACACAGTAGTTGTCTTATCATCATGAGTGATTTCCTAAATTGAGCTATTCTACGATAGATATCCGTTGCACCTCTTCCGTCCTACGCAATGGTAATACCTAGGTAGGTGAAGGAATCCACTTGCTCCAATTTCTCTCCTCTGAGAATGACTTATGCATTCAGCTTCTCCTAGATCATAAATGCATTTATTAGTTGAACGAGCACGTTAGTACATATACTCATAACGTCAAAATTTACGTAATGTACGTAAAGCAAATGTACGTAATGAATAGCTATTTTCTGTATATATACTCTGTGAAAGGAAGACAAGATAAGCCGGACTAGGCTACCTCGTTTAATTGAAAAGTCGAATAGTAAGGAATGGTCATCTGGCGCGTTCAAGTTATGAAATAAGCACACTAATATCATGCCTTGCCGTAGCGCAACTCATATTTACATTGAAGAAATCAATTTGAAGAAAAAAGTCTTTTAAACAAAATATTTTTTGAATAACTTCTTCGCTGGTTTCCCACCAGGTGAGTTGTTCAGCCAAAGCAGACGTTTCAATGGCTAACTCTGCCATCGTCCTCAGGGCGTTGGCTCAACGCCCTGAGGACGCCCCAACGCCCCACCGATGGCAGAGTAGGCCATTGAAACGTCGGCTTTGGCTTTGGCTGAACAACTCACCTGGTGGGAAACCTGTGAAGAATTTATTCGCATTGTGCGCCAGGAAAGCACCAAGTCTTAAAAAATATTTCTTCTTTTACTCCTTAGGATATACGTCAATTGTCCAGATGCGGTTGTCACTTCTTTTCTCGAATTATTTCTAGGCATCTCAGCAAAAGAACGTCTGCAGGGATGGTATCCTCCAAACTAACTGCTGAATCAACAAAACTAAGCATTAGAAAGTCTAATAATGCAACCAAAACATAACAGTGCATACGTAACTGGCTTAACAATGTGGTTATCTGAGTATGTACCTCGGTTAATACGGAACCTCGATAATTTGGGACTCGCACAATCGCGACTCTATTGTATTTTAAATTCATCCAACTCCTTCATATTTACTCCTCTCCCTTTCAACATAGCAAAAACACCCACCACCCACCCACAGCGAAAACAAGTTGGCTACTGAAGACTGATGAGATAGAGGAACTACAGAATATCACGCGTAAAATATTACTGGGCAGAAAACGAAACGAAAATGTGAGAGTAACTTTTAAAGTAGAAAAACAGAGTAGACATTAAAAAGAAAACGCGATTGGAATGAACATATAAATCGCATTGGCGAAGAAATAATAGTAAAGTAATATCGCACGCGATAAGTTGCTGGTGGGAGAAAGAAGTACCCATAGGAATTTTGAGGGTACCGGGACTAGCCACGGTATTACCTTTAGGGCGTCATCCGCAAGTGCACATAAGTGCGATATCCTACAGAGGAAAAGTGTTCCACAGAGTAAAAGTAGAACAACTTGTCCCTATTCAGTCCTCAAAAATCCACAGGGGAGGAGTACGCCTCGGTAGCTTAACTGGCTAAAGTACTCGGAGCGAAATCGATGGATCCGGGTTCGAATCCCGGTCAAGGTGAATTATTTTTCCTCTGTGGAATATCGTACTTATAGGAAGGCTAAAAAAGATGGTGTGATAACCTTGCCGTCGAACAAGTATAAAAGACGGAAGGACATAGAAAGAATAGACAACTGCATAATATGTGTATGGAAAGGAGAAGAAGACATTTGTAGTTATAAGGGTTGATGTGTTGGTGGGGTTGATGACTTTTGCGGTTAACAGTTCAAGAGCATTTCTCACTCGCAAGGGTCAAAATCCGCGACTTCCAACGTGATTGCCGGGCGGGCCTCATTTCCATCTCCCAAGGACGAGGGATCGGGGCAAACGAGAAACTCGGCAGTTGATGCGGACAGATGCGGACGCTGTGTTTATATGTTCGGGAGGGAGGGAGGGGTGCAGGGGGTGGAATGGGTGTGGCCGCGCTCCGTCTCATCTTGGCGGGAAGCGATCTATCGTGAAGCCTTGAGGGCAGGCAGGATCCTTGATGCTGTTCTAATGTCGGCCAGAAGAGCTCCACAAACGACAAGCGTAAGGAGAAATAAAGGCTCGTTTCGGCTGTCAGTCAGCTGAGATCATCTGAACCATTGTGTATAGGTGGTTAGGCTACATTTAAGGGTGGCCACACTTCCGAAACCACTCACAAATGAAAACCTGCATGCTGTGTTCAAAGGTTCTGCGAGCGAATAGGAAGTGTTACACTGTTGTCCACTTCCGGTCAAAAAACCATTTACCATGCTCTTGTCCATTCCAAAATCTCTTATAGTATAATCTGCTGGGGCAGTGCAAACATGAATAAATTTAATAAAAAAAAGTAACTATAGTACTATCTTTTTAGTAAGTGTGCACTCGTCTTGCAAAAAAAATAAGTCGTGTAATATCGTCAAAAATTCTTATGAACACTCCTTTCCGTTGTTCGTGACCCTCAAATTGTTGCCACTGAGGCATTTGTATTTATTTAAGATCTTAACATTTTTTTATGCAGGAAGTGGCAATATGCCGATTGTATCTGATAATTGTAAATATAATTTAAGGAGTGAATCAAGCATTGTAACAAACATGCCAAGATTAACATTATATAAACGTTCCTTTCTCTATATGGGGCCAAAGATATTTAATATACTGCCCGCTGAAATTGAAAAAAATTAAATTCTCAAAAATAATGTTAAAACTTGCAAAGACTGGCTTTTTTCTCAAGAATATATTGAACATTTATTTTGATGGTATTTTCATTCGATCTATACTTATGTAACAGTTACTGCTTTTATATTAATGGCATGCATTTTTTGTAATTTGCTGGTGGCTCAATTCTGGTCTTATGACCTTGGAGACCACCTAAAGCTCCCGCTGTTTTGTTTGTTACCAGTTTGTACCAATTTTGTGGGAGTAAATAAATTATTATTATTATATCTTATGTGGTAGCCGCTAGAGACACGGAGGCTACACGCTTGACTTAGAGTACTTGAAACATTCAGAACAGGTGAGTTACAGTATGACACGGAAGATATCGCCTTGATCCCGCACTATATATACTCAGTGTAATGTCTCAAGCGACGAGCGGGGAGTTACACTTAAAGCGTTCTCCCAAAGTCACCGAAGGAGGAATGCGGTTTCCTGTGAAGAGTTTTCAATCCCGCTGGGAATAAATCTGGAGCCGTGAAAGTGCGAAGCTATCACTTTAATCACCAGTGATATAAGATTGTGGTTATTGAAACAAAAAATATGAATGCATATTATTGAATTGTTGATGGCATTTCTCCGTTGAATTGTTGCGAAGAATTTGTTTCCTTGAGATTAGAATTCTTCAAGAAAAAGATATAAGGATAATTTACCTGCTTGAGACGTAGGTTAAACATGTGATAATATTTATTGATTCTTAACCTCTTTTCTAGGATAAAGCTCCCACTTTGAATATTTACGATGCCTGTAATTTATATATAGTAATTTGTGCATTACTTCACCGATTATGAGTTGTGATGCTTGAGAATATAAGTATTTTAGATACTGATGAGTCTTACAAGTTTTGCTGCGGTCCGAGCATTTTTAGCTCAACGTTTTCCTCGCGTTGCCGCGGTCGTCTTCGGGAGCAAAATCACTTCGCACCTGAAGACGCTCTTTGCACGCAAGTGAAACGTTGAGCTAACGATGCTCGGACCGCAACAAAACTCGCAAGTCTCATTAGCATCTGTCAACAGTTGCGAAAGCCTACACTCTAGATTGTAAGTATTTTAGTTCGTATTATGGTACTGGTAAATCACAATAAAAATGTATTAGAATAAATTACTTAATTTTTTATTAATTATGGCAATTTTGTTTGGACTCATGATTTCACGGTGTCATTCTCATTATTTCTTTCAGGTGAGCTTTTCTCGGACCAATTATTCTGACATTTTTCCTGAGATGGAGTCTTTGATACCAGTTGTATTAAGACTATTGTGAGTAGTTATTTTTATAACTTTTTAACAATAATTACGCATCAAACCCGGCGTCGAGAGAAGGATACTTGAGTTACTTAAGTAAATTAAGTAAACTACGCGTATTCAAGCATACAAACATAAACTGTGTACCTACGTAATTTGTTTGGATCAGTCTTCGTAATTTTCCAAAAATTATCTAATTTTTTGCCTTTAAAAATCCCATTACTTACATTTATTTAATGAAACGTTGCAATATTGGTTTCTTCTTTAGTTGCCCGTTGACCGAGCTGCATAAATATTGCGGGAAATTAAATTTATGGCTTCGTTCGGTAGGTGCAATATAGTGTATGGGTATCTTGTCTGTGTACGTCAAAAAAATATAAATTCAACATATTTGTTTGCATTGTCTACAAAAGAATCTGCTTTCACTTATAACATACCACAGCTATTCAAAAATAAAGTTAAGGTAAATATATGCAGTCTATTTGACATATAAATGTTTTAGTGAACACTTTTATAGACGTAGGAGACGGCTGCGCTGTTTCGATCGAATACAAGTATTTTGACTTCAATTAATGCAGTTTCTTGCTACTTAAATACTCTGAAATTAAGATATAATGATGCCTCTAGTTAATCACAAATCAACTCTCTGAAAGAATTTGCTTGTAATGAACGGTGTTTTGCGAATATGTCATTTAGCGAGTTAGAAAACTATACCATACACTCTCATGTTTTACGATTCATGAACAAGCGCAATTTTAGAATAGTACAACGTGAAGAGGCATGATATTATAGTTCACCTCCAACAGAGGATACGTTTTTCTACGAGTAGCAAGAATATGAACAAAATGACATTGAAGTGGTTTTACAGTGAAACCATCATAATTCTGTTCGTTTAATGAAAAGTCCCAGCATTGATTTTTTTTACGAATTACTCTTTGACTGAGCTGGAACTACATCTCGGAAAGTTAAAACGTATGGCTCTGTTCAGTGGGTGCAATATGGCGTCGAAATTATTTTTATGGACCTTTTTTGTGATGATGGGGTTGTAGCCCTTTCAAAGGCTTCAGGAAATTCTGCCGCGGCTGTGTGAGACAAAACGTATACTGTGATATAACTTTTCCCATGCTGTGTTTAAAAAAAAATGCTTCCTTTTATGACTGTCATTAGCTATTAGGTAACTAGATAAGGATATAAAATATGCAGATTTTTCGAAGAATATATTTTTTAATGAACGCTTTTTTCCAGCCACAAAAGCTGACTATAATGCCATTTCTATTAGGTGACGTATTTGGACTTCATTTTCTGTATTTACTTGCTAATATCTCAAAAATAAAATGGATTGGTACCTATATTCCATTACAATTTAATTAAATGCGGCTGCAATCTTCTTATAAGCAATTTTCCGCGGAAATTGTGTTACTATTAGAAAGAAAATTATTATATTTAACCCATTCGTGTACTTAACAAAATGTAGTTTCAAGTTCAATATTCGAAAAAAGTAGCATGACAAGCTGTGATTTTGTTATTTATATTAAAAAGGATACGTTTGTCTTGGCATGGCCTAAAAATGATTATAACGAAGTATAGGTCATTTTACGGTGGCTACATCTAAGCTCTGTTTACTTAAAGGAAAGTCGAAACGTTGATTTATTTATGAATTGCACTTTAACTGATCTGCATTTAAGTTTTGTATTTACATTACGTAAAATCAAGTTTATGATTGCGTTCAGTAGGTGCGATATGGCGTCAAAATTCTATCTATAGGCATTTATTTTTATGATGATGAGACCCCATAAACTTAGTGATATGTACAGCACTTTGAGAGGCTTAAGACGGCAGGAGCTTACGCCACGGGCAAATAACTTGTTTACCCAAATCCTCGTCCGAACACCATCGCATTCATCGGCAAGTGGACGACGCCTTTACTTTGTATGGAAGCCGTAAAAAGTGTGTGGTCTCTCCGTTGAAGATATCGCATTGACATTTCGTGGCGGTCCTCTTGTCACTCTGCCATTTGCTGGAACCGTCGACTTATCGCGATGGAGCTCTCAATTCCTCTTCGTCTTGTCTTTCTCTCTCTTCTCCCTTTTTTTGAGTGTTCAACCTCTCTCCCCTCCTTTCTTCGTCAAACTCAAATCTTGAACGCATCTTCCCTTTTGCTAGGAACGCATCTCCTCATTCCTCGCCTACTCTTGTTTAGTTCATTCATAATATTGTCCCATTCAATGCATTGCCGCGGGGCTCCCACAGTAGAGGATTTTTTACCATGTTTCAAGAATGGCTTGACGCTCAATCTGCCGATAATATCGGCCTATAAGAATAATTCCTTTTTTTTAAACATCGCATTACATAAATATTAGCACTTCTCTATCTTGTTTTATTTTAATGTAAACAGCTTTTTTGTTATAAGCATTTAAATGAATCTCCGGATTAGGCACATTAAAGATTACAGACTCTTAAAAAATATTTGAATATGTAATTGAAATTTTCGAAAATTTGTCGCGACCTCTCTCGTAGTTAGAAAAGGAAAATGCCATTGGTGCGAAAGGGTGTTTAAACAGCGTTTAACTCTCTTTCATTGTTTTTATCAAACGTAATACTTTTTTGGTTCTGCTTTCAGGCAAAAATTATCCACAGTCATTGTTATTACAGCTGTTATTTCCACGTAATAATATAGTGAGCATTTTTCATCCTCTGAACATATATTGTCAGACGGAGTTACTAACGTAGCTTACAATGATGGGGTGAGCTCTTACGGCTGGACAAATACAAAAATTAAAGGGAGTCTCCAATAGCCGTAAACAATTGGCACCACTCGTTCGAGATCACTAACCTTGCTGTGTCGGTTTGCCGGGATGGTACTTCCACAGCAGAGACCAACCCAATCCTCTCCACGGGAATACCCCCCTGTGATAGTTTGCGGGAAGAATGCTTCCACGCCAGTGACCAACACAGCCGCTATCACACAAACCCAGATAGGATCCTTCGCTAGGCTAATGGAACCCCGCTAAGTATACCTGGGGTTATAACCTGGGATCCTACGTAAGGTTAATGAGACCCTACTAAAGGTGCCTGGTTATTAACACAACCACACACACACGCACACTCACAATCACGCAAAATCACTCAATCACACACACAAATGGCTCCAACTTCTGGGAGAAACTACTCCGAAAGAGCGCGGTAAAAATCTAGCAGACAAGAACGGACGAGGGTGAGGGTCCAATACGCGTATTTCGGCTACCAAGCAGCCCTCTTCAGCGATCCGAAGGAAAGCGTCACAACAACGAAAGGTTGAAGTGAGGAAGAGTAATGTTTTTTTTTAACAACAAAACAATTTAACAACAACATTTTCATCTTTTCCGTCCATTTCTTTGAAATTTTCGAAAGAGCACGAGTGGAATTGATCTCTCCCTTCCTGGTGAACCCTCTTATTTGAGACATCAAGGAAGTGAAAAGAAAAAAATATGAGGATATATGGGTGTAGATCGATGGAGAGAGATACGTTTTTGGTTTATACTTCAAGTCCATCTTCCCTTTCTCCCTCTTTGGTTCTTCCTTTCCTTACGGCGCGTTTCAAACGATACTAAATCCTTCACAAGTTAGAGTGCATTCGATAGCATGATAGCTCCAACAGTTACAGCTTATGGTAATTATTTCTTATATTTATTCATGAACTCCACATGTATGACACAAGATTCATCAACATATACGCCTCGATGTCACACGAGCAGGAAAAAATTATGAATTGGGCGCTGATCGGCAAAGGGCCCGAATGGGCCTAAAAGAGAAATTTCATGTCATAACATATATAGTGTATTATCGGTCTGAAAATGATAGCGAAAAGTAAATAACGAAGAATTTTGTGCAAGTTCTACGAGCCTAAGTACACGGAATTACTTATAGCCTTATATACCTATAGAATGAATTGAATGACAAAACATACTAGTTCACGGTAATGTACATAAAAATACCAATGTAGCAGCTCCCTAGTAATCATACGCAGTCTATTGATCTACTTAGAATAGCTGATTTAACTACGGATGTCTGTACAAAAAAATTCTGCTTCTTCCCTTCAATGAAATAAGATCACAAATTCACTAAAATCTGCTGTGTGAATAATAATTTTCTCCTAATTTGTTGCAACTGGCGGTAAAGATGGCGAACTTCAATCAACATTTCTTCTCAAATAGTCGAAGTAGTCTCTGGCCAAAGTTTGTTCGAAGCGCATGTGCGCAGAAAAAACAATCCTTGGTCGCGTTTCGTCAAGAATTTACAGAGTTACCAAATTTACAGAAATTCGCATATTTTGGCACGCGCATGCGCTGTCTGATTCTGTGAGTTTTCGTAAACTATTCATGAAAAAATTTACTGTCGGAAACCGGCTTTACACTTACTTAGCACAGTTACAGTGCAAGATAGCTTCACACTTCACTTCATATGCTAATTTATAGTGTGTAAACTTAATGACGCGTAGGGATATTGGTTATTCTGATGCATTTCCTTCCTGTTTGTAAATATGCACGTTTATTATATGACAAAGGATAGTTTGACGAGCCTCTCTTCCTATAAACTTCATTATAATATTTACGTTGGCTTAAATATTTTGTCAGTATTTTATGGTTTAGGTGAATGCATGTAATCTTCTCTCATGTGAATAGGGGTAAGTTGGAATAGAAAACTCTATGGAGTCTAAATTTCGCCCCACTTAACAATGTTATTTTTTAACAATCTATCATGAACAACAGAAACAGCTAGCTGGCCAGCAAGCATAATCGCAATCATACTTGCTGAGCTACTTGACTTCATAATTGATTCGGTACTAATTCTTCTTCTCATCTTCCAGCTGTAATTAGTAGCCATCGACTAATAACATTAGCTTTTACTGTCGGTGTGCAATATTCTCCTTTTGATATCAGCACCTCCTATACTTAATTACGGTTAATATGTAGAAGTTTCTGGCCGTGTCTTTGAAAATTCATGATCGCATCTCATCTGTTGTTTTGGTTGCCTGCTTCCATACAGTGGTTAATTTAAAATTATAGTAGGCTACGATATGGATAAAATTTTGCTTCCTCACAGGTTCACAGATTCAGTGATGGCGTGAAACCTTCTAGGTCGTCTCAAATCGTACTAGACTCCGTCTCCAATAACATGTACCGGGTAGAATGCTAAGTCTTGTGCTGTTTCAAGTAGGTACCTATCGTGTGTAACGGGCCAAACTCTTTCTTATTCTTCTTCCCCCTTTTCCTCGCTGCTCGAAATATCCATTGTCTCCCATTCGCTTTATCACTTTTTCATATCTCTCCGTCTTTTTGTATCTCGTTCTCCTCTCCTCTTCTTCCTTCCTTCCGCATCCACTCATCGGTCGCAATCTGAAGGCCATCAACATCTCGCGCGGGAGTGAACTGCGTTGACCCGGGGGGGAGGGGCGGGGGAGGAGAGAGAGGGGGATGAGGAAGGAAGAGTGGGAGGAGGAGAAGGAGGGGAAGAATCCAACCCAAGCCATAACCGCGGTTTTGAAGCGAGGGAGCCGTGTTATAGCATTGAGACAGGCAGTTTAGTTCCTTTCTCGTTTCTATGGTTTTCTCGTTCATTACATAGTAAGTAGTTGAAAGATTCGTTTCGAAAGCTCCCTTTTTACTATTTCACGGTTTTGAAGCGTGGGACCTGTGTTATAATAGAAAACTGGCAGTTTCGCCCATTTGTCGTTCTCGTGTGTATAGTTCTCTCGTTCAATGTAAAGGAAGGAGTAAATGGGTTCGTTCCTTAAACTCTCATGTTATTTGTTCGCGGTTTTTAAGCGTGGGGCCGGTATTACAGTATAGTGACTGGTATTTTCATTCCTTTCTCGTTTCAATAGTTCTCTCGTTCAGTAAAAAGGAACTAGCTTAAAGATTCGTTCCTTAAGCTTCATTGTATCAGTTTTCTGTTTTGAAGCGGGGATGCCGTGTTATGGTATAAATACTGGGAGTTTCGTTCCTTTCTCGTTTTGGTTCATACAGTTCTCTAGTTCAAAATAAATGAACGAGTACATAGATTCGTTACTTTGGCTCCTTTTTTGTTTTCTAGAAATGGGTGTCTGAGTCCCGGGGTGGCCGATAGGTAGAGAGTTCGCCTTTCAACCGTTCAGTCGCAGGTTCAAGGCCGAGTGATAAAATTATAACCTGATTTTGGAAAAAATCATTTCTAGAACGAGTCAACGAGAATTTTCTACACCCCCCATGGAACCCAAAAACTACCTTGTCTTATCTCATCAGAACAAAAAGTTCTGAGACAGATATTTTTGATCGTTGAGTATCGATTAATAAGTATTGTGGCCGCATAACACAAAATGTCGTATTAAATTTCAAACGGTAGTCGTGAACGCGTCGTCCTGGCAACCCAACGGCAACTAGGCCACAGATTCAAATCACATATTCCACCTTAGGCATGGAATTGTGTATTTTAATAATTAAATTGATTGGTTATATTACAACATTTGATATAACCTTAGCAGTTGGACTACCAAAAAAGAGCCAAGTCTCCCGATAAAATATAATGACATAAATGGAAAGTCAGCAATCGAAAGAAATTCTATTGAAACGCGCAGTCAAATCTAGGAATCTTTCCTAGAGATTAGAAACTTTCCCCTGGAAATATTATGTTTGTTGCTACATGTATTTGGCATTGGAAAACATTCTTTAATTTATAGTTTTGTCTGTGCATATGTTGGAAAATATTCGACTGAACTTGATACAGAGAAAATAAAAGGCAAGTGTTAAAGGAGCGTGCTATGTTGGTCCGGTCACATTGCGAGGATGGATAAGGGTCTAATGCCGAAATTCTATTCTATAAAGTGCTTTTTTAAATGCGCTGGAACTCGTCATACAATCAGTGCTGGAAATGATGCAAGAAATCTATTTTTGAATTTTTTCTTAATTGAAGCATGCCATGACTAGTGTTTCTGGTGCGGTATTCGAAATTTATACAAATTATATTGAAAAATGATTTTTTCGAATGTTGGACTCAACGTGCCACCTTGATATATTTAGCGACAGTTTTACTAATAATAATAATAGCATTATTTCTCGTTTAAAAGAAGACATCTGTTCAGGTCATTGCGAAGGGAGGATGTGCGTAGACTTGAGGCGTTTGAGATATGGGTATGGAGAAGGATGGAGAAGGTAAGCTAGATGGCGAGAAAGACGAACGAGGTGGTACTGGATATGGTCAGAGAGGAGAGGAAGCTTGTGACAGAGGTTCGGAGAAGGCAGAAGAGATGGATGGAGGAGGCTTTGAGAGGAGAGGGCATGTCGAAAAGAGTAATAGAGGGGAGAACACTGGGGAAGCGTGGAAGAGGAAGGAAGAGGATAGGAATTCTGGACGAAATAAGAGGAGGTAGAAGAGATGAAGAATTGAAGAGGGATCTAAAAATTGGCCGTCCTTAGGAGGGAAATCGAGACAATGTCTATGAGGTTGGGATGCAGAATGGGGACTGTCCAAGAACCTACCAATTAGCTGGTAGAATACTTGAATGAAATGCTATAAAGCTAAGTGTTAAAAAAGCATTTAAACGCCAAAAAGCCAAATCGGTACGATGCAATTTGGTTCACATTAACTTATATATTAAAACTAATTAAAACACGCATGCAAAGATTCACGCAAAGGTGTACATTAACAAAATTGCTCCAACCACCTTAAGAGGAGTAATATTCGGAGGATTAAGAACGAGAGTGCGAGTATGAAGCAAAATATGAGAGTACCTGAAGCAAAAAAGGTATTTAAGGATAGGGCAGTATGGATGGAGGATGTTATTGATGCATAGAGTTATATATATATAAATATATATATAGCGCCTATAATTTATCTCTTTTCACTCTGTCTTCTGCGAAAGGCAACGGCGTGATTTGTATATTATATACTCATGACTTATGTTCTGGAGCGGTGTTAAAACTATTGAGGAGGGATTTGTCACTGGCACAAGCTTGAGGGGATATCGAGAGTGGGAGTAAGAGAGAGAGAGAGAGGGAGAAGGGGGATAAAAGAGGAGACGGGAGAACTCTCGAAGAATATCGGATGAAGTGGGATTTATAAAAAAAAGTGGGATGGGATCGGGAGAGGCTGAGAGGAATTTTTTGGCACGGAGTCGAGTCGCCGACGGCGGCGGTCGTTGGGATCAAACTCCCTCCGCCTCCGGTGTGTGTGTGAAAGCTCCAGTCCATTAGAGGGTGGTCGAGGGGACGGAAGGGACGTATGGCATTCACGCTTTTGTGAGCCCGCGCTTTTCACGGAAGGAAGACTGCGCTCGCGTCACGGCATTTTAGTCGCGAGGGGTGGATGTACTACATATAGTATGAATAGCGACGTCACAACGCTCCGCTTCGTGCAAAAATTCGCCGTAAAGGAATTTTAAGTCCAATGGTGAGATCACGTCTCGATGGGAGTCCATTAAAAACTTCATTATGCATTCACGTTGTGGAATCGTAAAATTCCCGGTTCAGTTACGTTAAATTGATGTTTGGTAATTGTGCCTAAATGATTTTAATATATTGATATGTGATTGAAATCACCTATAGACACCATTGCCCTCCACCTCCCGGAACTAAAAGCAGGCTATAAGTTACCGGGTTCGAAACTGTATTATCGAAAAGATATTTTTGTTCATATCAGATAACCGAAACGTTTTTCTTTAAGTAGCCATGTTGTGAATGAAATGAAATCTAAGTCGTTTAACGGTGGAACCGCCTTAATTCTTTTATTGACATGCTTATCTATTGCATTTCTTCATACGGAAAGCAAGAATTTAATATAGAACATGTAACACACTGAATACTTAAGGTCAAAATATTTCATCAATTGTCTGCTGCATTCTTTTGGTCTTCCTACAATGCCTCCTCTATTGGTCGTTCAATCTTAAGATTCATTGAATGCAGCCCTCCACTCTTGCCTATCTAATGCTCGTTCCCTTATTCCCTTGCAGTTCTTCTTATGTGCGTTCTTTTTATTTGGTGTATACATTCATCCCTTTGCCTTCCTATTGGTACTTATCCTTTAAGTGTTCAGTCAATGTCATATTCCTCACAAACCTCAAGACGTGCCAAATCCGTCTGAAACTTCTTTTCTATGTAGTGCTCTATATGGTCCGTTCATCTTCTTCTCTTCTGTAGAGTTCTTCATTTCTTATTTCATCTGTCCATTTGATCTCCAGCTACCTTCTCGAAAACCAGGTTTCACATTCTTCCAATCTCTTCTGGTCTGCTTACCCAGTAACCCATGTTTCCGATCCATAGAGTGACACGCGTAACACAAATGTTTTCACGTACTGTTTCCTCGCTGATCTTCTTTGAACACACACTTCCTCTACAGTGATTTACTATTCTTCATTTCGCAAATGACCTCAGTTGTCGGTCGCCTCCCCAAATAACCAACCAACTATTGAACCTGGCATGGAATAAATACGTGCTGCGTGCGGTATTGTGACGAATTTCGATGCCTTCGTGCCCGTGGTGGTGATGATGATGATGTCGGTCTCTCCTAACCATATATGCGCCTCCGTTAGAGATTTGTCCAGCCCATGTCGCCCGAGCGCTAGAATTGCCCTCTGCTCGTATAATCACCCTCGTTCACGTATGATTCGACGCGGTCATCCGAGCGACGAAATGGGGAGTGGGTTGGCGGGGAGAGGGGAGGTTCAGGCGGTGGAGAGGAAACCATTGGTCACTGTGAACGGTCGCAAATGCAGGTGAAGGGAGGGAGGGATAGGGAAGAGCAGGAGTTTCCTTCCGCAAGACGAACGACGCTGCGGGACATATGAACTGGGCACCATTCCCGCTGCGGGCCGTGCATCGGGCCGGATGCAGTCTCCCATTTCCTCCGCTTCCACCATCCCTTCCGTGTCCCAGCAAACGCAGGAACTACCTAGCGGACCCCTGGCAGTTGAAATTTGCTGCGGCAGGAACGTGCCTTCGTCTTCTGAAAAGGGCCAACTAAACTTCTTTTATAAATATACTATTTGAACCTAGGTGAAATGACATACATGCATACCCATGATGTAGTTCCGTTTCAAGGTGAGCACTGTAAAGAGAGCTTAATTCTCGGAGATAGGCCTGCAAAGCTGGCTCTGCTGTAATAGTTTCCTCCATGCTTCCCAATTCCTTTCATGCCTCCTTTACTTCAGTTGCACTCATACATTGCTTCATACACGCCCTTCTGTTCTGAACATTTTATGTGGTATTCATATCTGAAACTTGAGTAATAAATTTAATTTAATTCATGTTCATCAGGTAGGTACTCCAAAAGGTTTGCCAGTATTTGGGGCACCATCCTTTAACAGAATACCTTGTCACAAAAGTAATCTTATCAACATATTCCTTCTATCCAGCTTTTCCTTTGTATTTATCTCTTTCTACCTCCCATTGATGTGATCATCAGAAGTGATATGCTGCAGCTGTAGTCAAAGATTGATTTTCTGTAGCTCTAAAATTAAATATCCTCTCTGGTAACAATTGCATTCCTTTAGAATTTTACGCGTGCCTTCCATTCTCTCTTGTGTGCTAATCACTTTGCAACACAACAGCGCCCTTGCCTTCCATTCTCTACAGGCCCTGTACTTCGTTACAAATAAGTTTGTCTATTCATCTTCCCCGAATTTTACTCTGGTTTAGTAGAGTTAAGCTTTTTACTACAACGCTCCGTAGATATTCTTCATTAACAACTTTTCCTGTATATTTACTTTTTATTCCTTGTTACGGTAGTTCTGCTACATTTCTGTGTGCCAGAAGAAATACCTAGTTCGACCATTTCGCTAGTATTATTTTTAAAACGATGCTTTCATTGGTTTCTACCCATAGCTAATAGAAAGAAATATTAAGGTAAAAAATGTGCCGATTATTCAAAAAGTATCTATTCAGATAATTACTTTTCCCCAGAAATGTCCCCCAGTTGATGGAAGTATTAGGTTGGGAGCCGTTAGAGACTCGGAAACTAGGCTGAGATTACTTGAAAAACTTCTATCAGGCGAATATCAGTACGGAGAATATTATTTTATCTCCGCGCTATATCTCTAGCATTGATATGAGTGACAATATAAGAGATTCACCGCCAAACTGACAGGTACAAAAATTGCGAAACGAAAACAGCGTAATACTATATAAAGACACTTCGCTAACACACAATTCACTTCTGGTTCTCTCCCCCTCCTTTTCCCAACCCCCCCCCCCCCATTCCGTTGGCTGGTGTTCTTATACCCCCTGCCACTCGCCTCTGCGGCGGGTCGCTAAGTAGTATGTAGATTTAGACATAAGTGCCGATTGCAGAGAAATTTTATTAAAATAACGCAGTTTCGACTGCAATTCTTGTAGCCTTTTGCTGGTAATCAAACTACTAGCATGGATCCGTACCTAAGGATTATCATAATTCCGCTCCGTGCGATAATTTGCGTCCTAAAATAAAACAGCTTTTCGCCAAAATGGTATTTCTATAGAGTAGAAAAATATCAACGTTTTACTCCACATTGTACCCATTCTCGTATCTTAAGGTGAGTTTTCACTGTCAAGTTTATTGCGAATTTTACATTTAATAAGCTACTTTCGACTAAAATTGCAGCTGTAAAAGGCTCTGCATGTCTGCTTGCAGATTTTTTAAAAGTTTCGGAATAACATCCCCCACTATTTCTTACAGAAGGAGCATTCGGAAGTAACTGTCCAGCGTATAAGCCCTCACGAATTCCATATCATTTAAGTGATATTTGAGAAGGAAATCAAGCGTATAAAGATGAAGGTTTTTTGTTACCCGAGTCAAATAGAGCCAGGGTATTAATTAAATGAATTATATATACCATTTTACGATAAAAACCTTGATCTAGTCCTCGAAAAGACTTACATGCACGTGCTATCCCAAAACACTTCGGCAAGTCGCTTTCAGAGTATTGGTTGCCAGCGTGAACGGCAGCCAATCTGGTTCTGCACTAACTTGTGAAAAATATTTCGTCAGTAACAAGTTTTAAAAAAAATCTCCAAGTATTATATGTATAATATAATAATGGTCCTTATTACGGGCATTGGAGATTTAAAAAAAAACGACGGTGTATTACGGTCATTGGAAATTTTTAAAAACTTGTTACATTAAGCTGTTGAGCTCAAATTCCCTAGTTTTAAAATATTTCGTCAGAATAAACTTTCCCGCAAGTTCTTGCAGAAGGAACTTGCGGAAGAAACTTTACAACGTAAAGGACTCTCATGGAACGTCCAATGTAAAAAAAACGCTGCGCCGAATCGTTTTAATGTTCCGACTGCCGTGTCCGCATTTCCCTCTCTACTCAATGGAAACATCATCGTTTTTCCGTCCTTTAGCCTGCAGGGGCTCTGGTAATCATCGCCCTTATCCGTTTGCCCGACTCTGAAGCACGTCATCCCATGATTGGAGAGGTAACCGACCGAAGCGTATATATAAAGAGGGAGGTGAGCAGCGTTGCTAGCTGGGCTGCTATAACGTCCCCTTGAGCTGAAATATGGAAATTCCGATGTATCGCTGCTGCTACTACTACTACTGCTGCATTGACGCATCAAAGTGGACTTTTGGAGTAGGGATTGTGATTAACATTCGGGGAATTCTGGAAGTGGCAATTGACTCCTCCCTACTCTCTCCCTCCCATCTCTCGTCCTACCCCGCCCCCTTGTTGTTCCAAACCCAACTCCCTTCTTCCCCCTCATTTTCCTGCTTTACCTTCCCATCCATCTGCAATTTCTCTTCTTCTCGTGCTATGAACACAGAAAGGGAATTGCGTCATATTTCGTGTATGTATATGTTCGTAATGGTTGGAGTCAATGTGCGAGTTCTATTGTACACTGATGAGTCAGTGGGAGTTAGTCTGAGAGCCCACAGGAGCTACAGGGGCTCCTGGATAATTTATATGAAGCAACAAGGAGAAAAGATTTGAAGAAAAATGCGTCAAGGACCAAAGTAGTGGTTTTTGACAGGGAGAGTGGTAAGAATGATTGTATGATGAGGATAAATGATGAAATGATAGAAAAAGTAGACACTTTCCGGTATCTCGGCCGATAGTGCGTACGAGTGCCGGTAGGAAAGTTGTAGGTAGTCTGTGGAGCATATCTAGATATGTGTGTTTGTCTAGGGAGGCAAAATGTGATTGAATTTGATATAGGCACTTAATAAAGGAAATCCAACGGCTAGAATTTCTATGCTGGCAGCTATAGTGAAAGAATTTAGGCAATGGATCACTAATGCTCCTTATGCATTCCTGTTTCACCAAATATATCATTACTACTAAAAGTTTTTATTCTCCTGCAAGCAAACTTATGTGGGTTAGCGCATCATTAGTTGAAGTCTACGCTGTTATTACAAAATTAATTGGCTGCTTTTTAAATAATGCGTTACGTAAATCAAATATGTGTGTTTGAGAAAATTGAACCATCACTCTTTCACCATCATTGGAT
The DNA here is from genome assembly GCA_963573305.1 of Pyrrhosoma nymphula. Lineage (NCBI taxonomy): Eukaryota > Metazoa > Arthropoda > Insecta > Odonata > Coenagrionidae > Pyrrhosoma > Pyrrhosoma nymphula. The sequence goes on along the minus strand of OY754331.1, from coordinate 30,099,205 downwards.
GCGATGCACTGTAATGAAATATGATCACTCTCGGAAATGTTTAGAAGAGAGCTGAATGGTTTAATTATTTTTATCGGTTGATAAATCGGTTGATTAAACACCGATTTTAGCTCAGAATTGATATATTTCGTCATCTTCTTGTAAATAATTGTTCAAAACGTATGCATATTTTGCGTTATAAGGATGTTTACTCATCCATTATACAATATGTTTCGCTTCTATGTAACATCCTTATTCCCAAAGTACTAAAAATTCTCCTTACTACAGATTTTGCAATTTATTTAACTCTTGTGGCTGGATTACATCAGTGCTTAGATTTGGTTAGTTAATCCTTTAAGGATAATACTATTGGAATGTCCAGGAAAGTGTATTTAAGGATGCAATTCAGATTCTCTCATCATAATCAATTATTGGTTCGATGTTTGGTTTGTAACAGATCTCTACTCTATTCTTGCTACCAGCTTACTATTTAATTCCTATATAAGTCTTTACTTTGATGAGATTCATAATATTTGGATGTATTCCATTCACTTGTCTCTCCTAAGTCTTTCTTTGCGATTATTTTCAGTCGTTTTACATTCCATTGTTTTTTAAAGATTTTGTTTTGTGGTACCAACATTGTTTCCAATAAGTTCGTCCCATCGTCTTCTCGAAGTCAAAATTTCTACACTTTTTTAATACAATTCTTCGTGGGATTTCTCCGTTGGTGATTATCTCCGTCTGCTTAATCTTCATCATTCTTGTGATTTCACCACATTGCGATTTGTTCAAATCTTCTGTACTCTGCCGCTGTCATACATACATGCCCATCATGCCATACCCTTACGGGGTGGGGGCAGTCAAAAAAGCTTAGTTCTCGGTGTTAGGATTCTAAACCTGGTACTATTTTAGTAATTTCCTCCATACTACCCTATGCTTGCATGCCTCTTTTGCATCAGTTACCCATTCATTGCTTCATACAAGCCCTCCTGTTATACAGACTATAGTTAACAGAGTATATTCCACCTCATTCACTCATGACTTTTGCGGTCTACCGCTTTCTCACTCACCATTTACTCCGCTATTATAGATCTGTTTTAATTTTCGAGTCTCAACCATTATGTTATACGTGAATACTCATTTCACAGTTCCGTTTCAGGGTAGGCTTAGTCTAAAGAGCTTTAATTCTCGGTGTTAGGGATTTATATCTGGCTCTGTTTTGAACAGCAGCTCTCATTGTCCAGAATTTTCTATCAGGTCAAAGGTTTTTATCTGCTCGCTCGGCTTAATGTGCCTTTGCAGGTATTAGCATGAAGGCCAAACGTAGAAGGTACCTATGAAACATCGGTTTCCTTTAGGATATCCAGGCGGATGTGGATGGAAGCAATGATTTGTTCGCAAATTTTGATCTTTCACCCAAAAACCAGTCTTCGTAGTTGAAGGTTGGTTTGTTAGGAAGGGTTAACCTTGTAACCAGGCCCAACAGGGAGTGGAATACGCCCATCGGAGAGGTTTCCCTTCCACCACCATGCCCCGAAGTGGTTTACCTGGAAGTCCAGGTTCGCAGAAAATCGCATTGTTTGGGTAAATGTAGGCGTGTCCGAAGTGGTTTTACCCGAATTTGAACCTACCGGGAGACAGGCCGGGCTAGTGGCTGAATTACTGGGTTTCCTTGCACTGAAGGTCAGACTTAAAACTTGCCGATGGTGACTGTTCAAGTAAAATCTGGATCTCTACTTTTGTGCCATGTGGGAAACATTATGGAAAGCATTCCGTTCAATCGCAGGGACGTGAACATTTGGATTCCTTGACGTCTTTCGTAAAGAGTAGGTAAATGTTAGCGCCAGTTTTCTCCATAAATTTACCCTTTAAGTGTAAATGGTCATCTCGGGGTTCTATCTTGCTCTACTCTTCACAAATAGTGCTGAATCATAAAAGTTAATATGTGTTTACGAGTAAAGCATGAGTTCCTACGCGTAAAGCAGGAATTCCTAATTTTAGCGTTTCCTTTTAAAAAACGATTGAACGTCTAAAGAATTGTACTGTGATAGTAAATTTTCATATATGCATGTTATTCACGCTATGAATGTCTTAGCTATTACGTACCATTGTGAGCCCAAAGTGCTGAATGGCCGAATACAGCCATATCTCTTTTTGCCTGAAATAACTGTAGTAACTTCTTAGTACGTCGAGAGCGAAGGGGAATGAAGGTATCTTAGTGTACGTATTTTTTCCCGGAAAAATGAAAATGTGCCATCGTTTTTCCCATTTATATCAGTTTTATGTGTTGTAAACAATATAGTTTAATGTGTGATGTTTCTTTTCACCCTCTATACTGTCTGATTTCAAGGGAAATTAATGGGGAAACTTGTGACGATAGCTACAATGCCGCTGTCGTAATGCTATAAACTGCTGAAGATATATCACTCCGTCAAACCGAGAATAAATATCTCCTTACTGAAAATTAACATCCATTCCAGCGACGATATTCAAACTCGTGGCCATTGTGATTGCTCAGATGGCATGTTAATAGCCTTGCTACTGAGACCGGTGCCTACTTTCCATCCGGGATGATAAACACCGTCTCTAAACAAGCGTGTAACAAACGAATAACGGCTGAAGACTCCAACAGTCGTATCCGGAATTTGAATTATTGAGAAATTTGAATCATGCCTTTTACTGGCTGTTCTATGTTTTCCAGCATGGACAGGGTATTTTTCAGCTTCTTCTACTAAGGTGATATCGCACTGTCGCACCGAATAACGTATAAATTGAATCCTGACAAACATATCATCTATCCCCGAAGTATGATGCCAGCCCAGGAGTCCATTGAGTCCCTAGCGTTTCAAAGCACTGATACCGCAGCGTTTCATGTCTTCCATCCGTAGCCCCGAGAAAATAAAAATTCACCTGGGATCAGGATTCGAACCACGGACCAATGGCTCACCGGGCCAATGCGCAGATCACAAAGTTACCCAGGGTTCCTCTTGGCGATTACAACGGGATTCAAGGAAACTCTGATGCCGTGGCCTTACGGTCCATCCACGAACGATAATTCAGAGGAGCATCTTGCTACGGAAGACGACTCCCAACCGTCATTTCTGAAATTTGAATTCTTGGAAGAGAGGAATTTATGCTTTGCGCGAAACACCTTCCTCCTTCAACCCACAACTCTTCTGTTACTCATCCTCCTGTTGAGCGCATTTAGTTGACCTAATGGACCTTATAGCGAATACTGTTGCCAACCTCACTCTCCATGTACTCATCTCTAGGCCACATGGGCAATAATTTCCTTCCGAGCAAAATTTTAGAAAGTTACTTCAGGGAAGTATATATTGGAATACTCATAAAAGCGGAGATAATACATAGAACTATTTTCATTTTCCAACTACTATTGGCAACATTGCACTTCCGATTTTATGGAACTTTACTTAGGAAACGAATCTCCATAAGAACATATTTTGCCGATTATATGTATAACGCCCTGTACAGCTCTCGCAAAAGTTCCTGGCGCTGCGCAAAGAACGATTTTGGGACATGGGCAACGGAACTTTCAAAATCTTGCGGAAACGGGGGAGAAGGTTCCGTTTAGTGTGAAGGGTCAGAAAACATTTCTGATTGCAGCCAAAACACAAGCGCTCCAAGAATTGGGTTAAAACACCACAAAACTGCCGTCCCGTTTCGACTCGTTTCACAATGAGGCCTCAAGATAGTGTCCCCGATAAAGTCATGGTTATTTTAACCACTTGCCTTGCCTGTGTGTGCCTCTTGCCATTTTCGTGAAGTCACTTGGTTCCCTTTGCCTCCCTCTCTCTCTCCGGTTGCCTCCCTCTCTTCCCTTCCATCCTTCCCCTTCACCACCTCCACTTCTACATCTCCTATTTGCCACGCAGGTCTGCGCCAGGAACTTTTGCGAGAGCGAAGCTTGTTACACTCGCACAAACCACTTTTTTTACCACCCGTCCCAAACACACGGAGCCTTTCCTCACCTCTCCTCGTCCCCACCTCAGAGTTTTCATCCACTATCACTCTCTCTCTCTCTCTCTCCCCCTACTTCTCCCTTCCTCCCCAGTCTCCTCCGACCTCTCCTCCCCCTACCTTCCAACACCCGCCCAACCACTCTCACTCTAACCCCCGCCTTAGGCCCACCGCTTGGAATCCGTTGCTGTTCCACTCTTCGCATCTTCAAGGTCGCCGCTTGAATTTCTCGTCACCCATCCCCCCTCCACCACCTTACCAACGCCCCCCTCCTCCTCCTCCCTCCCTTCCTCCCCCCCATTCCTTTCTTTTTCCGCACATAAGTTCACCCAACTATTATAGTCCTCACCATTTCTTCCCCCTCACATTCCACAACTACCTACCGTGGCCCACCTGGGTCTTCACCGCTCTAGCCATCGGGGCACGTCGTCTATTATTTTGCGTTCTGGATTCTATTCAACGAATGCTCCCCACTTTTGTCTCGTCCACTCCCTTTCATCTGTTCCTTCCAGTCAATTCTACTTCTCCCCCTATTTTCCTCGATCCCGTTCCGCGCGGTACTTGATCCATCACAGTTCCTTGCTATGCTTGCCGGTATTTGATGAAAATGCAATCTAGGACGATTTGAACAGTCATAGAAGGTTTCACAAAATCGTTGAACTTGTGCTGGCAAGGAAGCGGTATTTTGTATTCACATCTTAGCGCATGTCTACTTTAATTTTTAAGTAGCCGTTCTTGTCATTTATTCATTTAGATAATTATTAGATGACCAGAACGATTGCCGGGACTAATTTATGTACATTTGACGGCCAGAAAATTAATAAGAGCCGCAATGAGGTGATTTCAGGAAGTGAACATCACACAGTGGCTGTAAATGCAAAACTAAATGGTCGACGGCTGTTCGGTCCTTCTGAGTGCGAATTGGTAACTAGTAGCGCATCAATAATGAAGTTTCAAGTAGCTCTCTGTGTTTGATAGCGATCATGCTTGTTAGCCAGAATCCTGGAACTGTATCACACAATACTGTGAAGCTATCATACTAAGGCTAGCATCCTCGTACTTGTGTTGGATCAAGTTCTATGAAAACCGGACTTATGTCCAAATGGCGGGCATTCATTCTTTACAGTGATGAGCTCTTTTTCATTTTTACGATGTCATTCGCATTATTTATCCCTTAATCGATAGCGTCGTGTCATATTGACCCGATGACTTCTTCATTGATTTTATGTAAAATGTTATCATATTGCTTTGGTGTTCCAATTAGTCCCCTATTTCGCATCACTTTATTGGTCCAAAAAGTTTGGCTCCAAATCATTGAGCGATTTCTTAAGTAGGAAGATTTTACCGGACACGACTATCAGTGTTTACCCTTCGATTCCATCTTTTGCTCAACGTGGCCTCAAAATATCTATTTGATCATGTGTAGAAATCAATTTGGCATTGCTGAAAATTATGATTCATAGCTGTTTTGTCATTAATATCTAATAAAATTTATTTCAGGTCATTAGTGAGGACTATTATAAAACCTAAAAAGTAAAATTTACGTGTAAATTAATAGTGTTTGTTTAATGACTCTTTCGGTTATGATGTCTAGGATGCGACTGTGTGTGTAAGTAATTTAGTGACCAATTAAAGGTAAAGGCTGCGGAATGTGATTTTTAATTATTTAAATCATTCCATGTTTGTGTCTCGATATGGTCAACTCGTACCTATTTTGCTTTAGGCTACTACCTCCTCCCTCACAATAATGCCTGTCATATTTTCAGGTATCTGGCCGAGTACATTTTGCTATAAAGTTTTTCATACATTTTATTGGTAAGGGAAAATGCCTACATTCGTATGTAATTGCGTGCCCGGCCAGGCTACCCCATGCAACGAAGAACTCAATACCGGGTAATTACATAGAAATTCTGGTCAAAAATATTTTTTTACCATTTATATGTTTTGCTCTTTAAAAGAGCAGAAGACTGTTGGGCAGCGTTGCCTACAAATCCCCTCGCTCGCGATTAAATTCATTTCAGGAGAATGTGTGGGATATTTTGTTGAAAAAACAGGACGAATTATTTGAATATTTAGCTAAGAATGGTATCTACCTGTAGTAATAATTGGATCTAAAGAACGATTAAGATCTTATGAAATTTAAGGCTTATTTGTCGGATGATTAGTTATTCTATGCATGCTAAATATGCTTATTATGTATTAAAACAAATTTAGTCGTCAGCAGTTGTATTTAAAACAATAGAAACCTTGAAAATCGCAGAGATAAAATGATCAAGTAAAATGTAAGTATTATGGCGATTGTCAAAGGTACTTTTGAACACCTTTTCATGAGTCCATGAATGGCTCAGTAGGACTCTAATAATAACTTTAATGTAGCAAATAAAAATATTACTATGCTTATTGTGTAAAGAATGCTAAACTTGTGTAAGGGAATGATTCAAGCCTAACCGTTTGGAACCGGTAATTTTTAATTAAAAAGATTACTTAGTACTCATCCACTCTATAATTTATCACCGAACATGGTTTAGTAGTTCATTGATACCTTTATATCCGCAATTAATAGCTAAATTCATGATCATTAAGAAATTATAGTGTGGAAAATACTATGCTGAACTAATACGGAGTGTGAAATAAAATGGAAGTCAAGACTTGACTCCTTATGCGCTGCATTTTGAACACCATGGCCGTGACACGACTAAACTATTCATTATTCCAAGTTTGGAGTCCATTGTGCCTTGCAAGTAGTGACATTCTACCCTTCCATCTTTTTTTTGTTGCGCCCATGTGCTCTCAAACACTTCGCCCTCCCCTTCTCGTCTTCCTCCTTTGAAAGAGTCTCCTTTGGTAATTCGGCGGTGTACGCTTTATATAGACTACATAGAGCGAGTCATCAATCTTCTTTACCCTATCCTCTCTCAGCGGCCTGTCCTCCGCCGCCCTCTAAATACCATAGGGAATCTCCCTTAGGCAAAGGGAAAAGGAGGGGGAATAGAGATTGTGAGAGGGGCAAAAAGAGGAGATGAGGTCGAGAGAAGCATGAAAAGGAGTAGTCAGTAGTGAAGACGAATGGAGTTGTAAAATAGCTTTCACGGAGGCGCTAGTATTTTGGCAGTTTTCTCGTATTTGGCAGTGTCTTTTTTATTTTCAAGGCCATGGTAAAAAGGATTAAGACTAGAATTACCGTACCTTGGGAACTACCAACGTAGCCATTTTGGCTTAGGCCTTTGTTTGCGTTGAATAAATGCTTTACGCCTACGTCCTCAATATATTAATTTGGTTCTCCTGAGGGCTGGAAAATTCGTATGAAAGACTATTGGCAATAACTTGGTGGAGGTAATAGATATCCATCTTCAAGGCAGAGAAACACTGGCATACTTTTAACTCTTTTATCGACCACCGACCAAGGTTTATGTGCGTTATGCTATCATCAGGGCATACCCTGAACTTATTGTTAGTGTGAAACTGTGAAAATTTCACCAGTGTTTCTGTGTATTGAAGCTGGTACATTATACATAAAAAAAATTATGTTTCAAATACAATAATTCTTCTCAAACCTTTAGAATACCATAATACCTTATCTAACACTGTGTAATGCTTATTTTTCGAGCATGACACGTTTTAATATTAACATTACTGGGTTTTACTCGATTTCTGTTTTCATTGGAGGCTTATGGTGTATTTATCTTCGTTTACATTCTTTCCAGAGAGACTACAGACATTTCACATTTTCAGGAGGATAATGACATCTTGCGAGATTGAAACGTGAGTCATTAAGGTAACCTGCATAAAGGCCGTTTTACTCGATGAAAGATTTTCTACAAACGACTGTACGTGAGATTGTACGTTTGTCTAAACGAAATTGGAAAAGGTTCTATTTCCCGTGCAGGCATTGAGACATTCGCACAAACGTTCAAATAATTTGCCACTTTACACGATACATTTTGCCTCATACAAGAGTTCAAAGAAGAGTTCGTACAAACAAATGTACCGTGCGAAACGGACTTAAGGCAGTTTTTCCAGTTATCTTGTGTTTTGATAACCCTCGATATTTTCGTAGAAAAAAGCCAGATACTGATGTCATTTAGTTGCTGCCTCTCTTCTTCCCGTTATATTGATTAGGAATCATCATCAGCAGTCTTCATCCCAAAGATTGGTTTGCTGAACAATAAAAGGTTTACACGGTCCTCCCAAGTGATACACCGTTCAGTGGGTGAAGGCGCCGCTATTGCATTTTGGGCAGAAAAGGGCTGCGGCCAAGTTTTTAACATTCTATAAATGAATACTGAAAATTGAAACACAGCGAGTAATAATTACTCTAATAAGGTGGCTGGAGCGACTTTTCTTTATGTGCAGATTTTCGTTAAGCTTTGCATACGTGTTATAATTAGTGATATGTATAGATAAAGGTGAAAAAGTCATCGTACTTATACGGTTTCTTGGCAATTCAAAGCCATTTTAACGCGTAGCCTTACGACACATGACATTTTTCGTAATAATTCGATTTTATATGTACATATTTTCTTATAAGCGCGAAATAATGCATTTCCTTTTATTATTATTATTATTAAGAAGTACCACGGAGTCACGCAGAGTCAAAATATATTTAAATATAATTTAATATAAATTTGGAGTACCTCGCGGAAAACATGCTTAAGTTAAGGAAAAACAAAATAAAGTACAATTCTTGTATCATTGCCATAATGTGGTCTAAGAATTTGAACTTACAAAGGTACCTATCTGTTGGAGAGAAAATATATTTGAAGTATATTCAAGGTAATATGATAAAACGTTAGGTGTACACCTAGGGAGAATCGATGGGGGGAAAAGCCCTGTTTGACACACCGGCATAAGGGTAAAAAAAGGGTTTGGGACGCCGGGACGCCATGCATATTTTTAAAGTTATTACTATCTACTTGAATTTAGTGCGACCGTGACTTGAAAAGGTGCCTATCGGAGGAAAAGAACTTCGAACAATATTCGGACTAATACGGTAGAACGCTAGGTGCAACGTAGGGAGAATCACAGGGGGAAAAGTCTTGTTTGAAATCAGCTTTAGGGTAAAAAAGTGTAAGGGATGCCGTGCATTTCTTTAAAGTTATCACCATCTACATGAATATAGTGTGAACGTGACTTGCATAGGTGTCTGTCGGAGGTATAAAAAAATTCCTTTTATATTCGGGCTAATACGACAGTGCGGTAGGTGCAACGCAGGGGTAAACGGAAGAGGAATAAGTCCTGCGTAACGCCGGCTTATGGGACTCCGACGCCGTAAAAGTGTGGAGAGACGCCCTCCGTGTGTGGCAGGGGCCGATCAAAGTGAGAACGCTCCACTGCTTGTGCGGACATGAGCGGAATTGCGTAAGGGATTGAAGCAAAGGAGGCGGAAGCGTTTGAGGAGGAGATGCGGGCCGATTGTGCTTTGTCGCAGCAGCGTCTCTTGCGGTTGTGAAACCAAGTTGCAGTTGCGTGTTCAAGAGGGGGATAGTACATACTACATACACCTACTTCCCTCGCAAGGAGGAATGGAAGAGGGGATTTCAAGAGTGGTGGAGAGGATTTTGTGAAATAGCGGGGAGGGGGGGAGAGTGTAGTAGACACGTGTTCTCGTATACATCACGTGCTGCCGTATCCCCCCCTCCCAGTTCCCCCCTGCCCATACCTAGTTCCTTCCCTCGCGTGTTTCCGTATGCATGCGAGCGACAGAGACGAAGAAGAAAGCCTTTCAGAAGAAAGACGACACGTGCGAAGCAAAGGGCTTTTTTGGTTTTTGCGCCTCCGGGAGTGCGTTCCCTTGTAAAAGGGGGAAGGGGGTACAACGCCAGAAAAAGCGTTTCTAGACCGCTCCTGTGGTTTCCATCGCTACAGTTAAATGCTTCTGGATGAAGAAGTTCTGTTTTCATCATTTAGTGATTCAAACGTGGAGAAATGAGGGAAACGTTTGTTTTTAAATTTTATACTGATCATTTCGGAAAGAAAAAAAATCGCAAACTTCACTTAAAAAATACCATTTTCAACGCTGCAATTATGGGTGACTATAAGTGCATCGAAAACCCGTACCTAATTAATTTCGTGAATTTATTCATGAAACAAGTTTCACATACCTACGTGCATGCCCTCAATGTCACCCGGGCAGAAAAATATTCTTAAATCTGGCGCTGATCGGATGACGGTCTGAGGGAGAATTTTTAGTTTTAAAGACGTCTATAGTGCATATTCGGTACGAAAAGGAACAAACACCGAAGAGTCTACGAGCCTATTTTTATCATAGAAATTTTGTAATCCCGCTAACCGAAAAGGATCTCTAACGCCTTCCTTGGCGGTATGCCATGCTGGCCTTGCTATTTTGGATTTGCTACACCTTAGAACTACCTGAGAGGGTTTTTTCAGTCAGTCTGCAACCGTCAAAATCTCTGACACTGTAAATGTACGTAACTTACAGGTCAGGCTATGGATATCTACTAAGAATATCTTTTTTATGCCATGCTTTGTAGATTTTCTAGGAAAATACATTTTGAAGGCGCATTTGCCGCGGAAGGGAGCCAGTGTTTTGTCTACACAAACTTCAGGACCCACTGAGAAACACTTTTGAGAACCTTAAATGGAACGTCCAAATACCCTGTTTATTGTTGCGATGGCGTCCGTTTTCTTCCCAACCTTACGAATATAGGGATTGTTGAAAAAAGGCATTGTGCTAACATTCAGCTAGAGATATAAATGATCGAAAAATTGCTCTTCCAGTACGACCTCGGGAATAAAGCCGTTGAATGTTTTCTCTATTAGACTTTAAAACTGAGAAGAGAGATAGAAGCCCTATAAATTCCCTCATTTTTAAACATTCGACATTTGAATTTTCCGGACGATCGCTTCTGCTTATTAGTTTTCACACATTACATTTTGCAGTCAGTAAATATCGCTATTTCACATATCATCTTCATCAAAAATCAAATTAAAACCTCCAGTACTGAAAGATAACCAGTACCAAGGGATAATGAAGGTCCTTTCGGTCAAGTTAATTTCTCCGTCATCCATCGTTGAGGCGTTCTGATGGCGTTCTTTGGGCCTTTTTTATTCCTGGCCAATCTCTTTATTCCGTAAAAGAAGTTACCACTCGTAATTGACGAACCTGATTTCACTTTGCTCATCCTCAGTGTATTTCAATTGAAGAATCATTGCTGTGAACACCAAAAACTCCGTTTTCATCGTTTCTCCCATCGAGATTGGTATTTTTTACTGAATCTGATGTGTTGTTAAAATTTTGAAGACGATATAGGGAGCAAAGAGTTTTTCTTCTTCAGTGAATTAAGCAATTATGTGAAAAAATGTATGAGTACAATCGTAGCCTTCATCTCCTCTTCGTGGATTTTAAGAAAGCGTATGACAGTGTACATAGAGAAAGTTTGTTCAAGATATTGACTGAGTTCTGCATACCAAAGAAACTTGTTAGCCTGACAGAAATGTGTCTCAATGAAACAGAAGCTAAAATAAAACTGGGAAATAAAGTAACAGAAAGTTTTATGATTAGGACAGGTTTGAGGCAGGGAGACGGTCTATCTCCAATTTTGTTTAATTTTGTTATAGAGAAAATTAAGAGGGAAATTGACAAATATGATATGGGAGGTTTTATGATGAATGGGAGAAGAATTTCATTTTTAGCATATGCAGATGACTGTGTTATCATTGGCGAGCCAAAGGCAGAATTAAGAGGAGTAATGCAATTAGTAGAAGAAGCAGCAAGAAAAGTGGGATTGTTGGTCAATCCTTCAAAAACTGAATATTTAATTGTTGTAAGGGGAATAAATCATGATAGAAACATTACAGTTGGCAATAATGACTACAAGAGAGTACAAGAAGTTAAATATCTAGGTACCATTTTGACAGAAAACTCCTCAAGTGAAACGGAAATAAAATCCAGACTGCAAACAGCAAATAGAAGCCTCTATGCACTTAATAAAATACTAAGCTCAAGAAGCGTTTCCCGGGAACTTAAAATAAGATTATACAAAAAACTGATCCGTCCCGTTCTCTTGTATGGATGCCAATCATGGAGCACACGGAAAATAGACCTGAACCGATTAGCGATATTTGAAAGAAGAGTACTAAGGAAGGTTTTTGGTCCAGTCCTTGATTTAGAAACAGGCGAATGGAGAAGACGACATAATGAAGAATTGTACAATCTGTATCAAGAACCAAATATTATAGGAGTGTTAAGGAGTAGGAGATTGGAATGGGCTGGACATGTGGTTAGAATGAGTGGCGAAAGATTTCCTAAGATGGCTATGGATATGACAATAGAAGGAAGGAGACCAGTGGGGAGACCTCGCAAGAGATGGATAGATGGAGTAAGGGAAGACTTGCAACAGCTAGAAACCTGGCCGAACTGGCGGAACATAGCGGAGGACAGAAGAGAATGGAAGGCCCTAGTTGTATCATCGCGCGGTCCTCTGGGCCTGATCGCGTAAAGTAAGTAAAGTAAGTAAGTGAATGGATTGGATGGAGTGGATAGAGAGTGGCCCACAGAATGGAGGTGTTTGAAGGCTATTTAGGTTTGCATGCTGTATAAATACATTAATGCCAAGAAAATAAAAAAAAATCTTGAGTTTCAAAGACCCCGTTATATTGAAAAAAATTACGCAAACCGTGACGTCGGTCTCTCAGACCAGGAATTGGGAAAAAAAAAGAAAAAAAATTTTTTTATTCAAACGGAAGAATGTCGGCCCTTCTGCATAACGTTCCTTGTGTAAAGTTAGGGTGTTACTTAAAGCTACGAAGCCGCACAAAAAGGGGTTAGGGGAAAAACTTAACGCTTTAGGTGGCATAGTGGTCTGTGAGACCGACGTCACGGTTTGAGGGTTAATTGTAAAATTCATGTTACATATACGCTTATTTCCTATTGCACAAATCTGAACTCGTTACAATAGTGATATATTGTGCCACCGGAAAAACTGTAACCCTAAGGGTTGAGTATAATTTGAAACTGATGTCATGCGTCATGGTAATACTAATGATATATAAATAATGCATATTTCAAAAAAAGTGTCGTATTCAGAGAAACATGATTGGTTTAAGAGATGAGGAGTGAATTTAATAGTAAGCAATGCAAAATTTCAGAGTATACTTTCGGTTTGGTTTGGTAGAGAAGAAAAAGAGGAAGAAGAAAAAAGACCACGCAGTTCATTAGAGGAGACCGAAAGAAAGGTTAGAAAAGGATATGTATAAATATATATAGGTATATTTCCAAATATAATATAAATTTATCTCTAAAAAAATATATATATAATATAGTATATATATAATATAGTGTATATGTAATATTTTATGTATATATATATATATATATTGGGAGAGAAAGAGAGAAAAAAGAATTGATGAAGTGGAAAAAAAAGAGGAGGTGAAAGAGAGAGATTTCGTAGCTTTGAGCGAGCGCTCTTGGTAAAGTGGGATGGATTGCGTGTCTTCGAGAACGCATGAGGAGAAGAAAGGACCTTTAAGGAGGCTGGGAAATGAGGCGGAGGGAAAAGAAGGATCATCCGGCATGAAAGGAGGATATAAGAAGGGAGGGAGTGTGGGAGGAAACGGTTGGTCAAGGGAGAAAGGAGAAGGTCGGTTGAGGTAGCATTAGTAACAACACGGGACCATGAGAACCCAGGGTTTGAGGGATCGGAAGGGAACGGTTGATTCAGGGGTAGTTGCCCCTCCATTGGTTAAGCGGGCGGGGCAGATCCAAAGAGAGAAAAAAAGGGTACGGTTTTCCTTAAAACGTTCATCCCCCGCCCCAAATGTTCCCCCTCCCCCCCCTGTTCCCTTCATTTCCTCCGAAACCCCAACGCCCCGAAATCTTCCCCTCCATTTGGACGGGTAAATGTCTTTTTGCGATTTCGTCCGTGGATAAATTGCGTAATAGAGCGTTGAAGGTAAGGAGAGCGTGGATCTACTAGAATCGGGGTTCGGATAGTCTTTTGATTTTTTTGTTCTTCTACCTTAAAGACGTTTACACTGCGGGTGTACAAGTCAAAACCAAAAGGTACTGAATGAAGACACCGTCTCAGGCTCTACTTTGTGGAATTATTTCATCGTGTAGCAATGAAAATTACTATGCAATTACACTGTTTTATAACAAAAAAGAACTAAAGGTTTCGTAACACAACACGTGAGTATATATTAACGTTGAGGGACCCGTCATATCCCAGCTTTATGTATATATACTCATTGACGGTTCTATGTAAACAATCTGAAGGTGCAATCTGCTACGAAATCTGTAGTTCTTTTTTATAATAAAACTGTGGAATTGCCAAGTATTTTTCATTATTACGAATACTGAATTGATCAAAAAGACAGCTCAGTATATTATATAATATCATATATTACCGGCCGCGGTTTAATTTTGTCTTTGCCACTGTCAAGGGCATTGATAATGGCGTCGAATTACTTAATCCATGGACGCTAATATATTTTAGCGTGGAAGGTGTTAAGCGATAGTTTTTATTAATTAAGTTTCACAAATTGTTTCAAAGTGTTTTTACGAATGCTGAATTCCACCTTTGAAGTTGCATTGTTAAAAGAGATACTGCTTTCGAAAAGCACATCCTTAGCTATTATGAAGCCAAATAAGATGTAATAGAAATGGTACTAAAATTTCGGTGCCCATCGAATCAATATAACCAAGTTACTATGATAGTTTGATACTTAATTGCGTTAATTAAATGGAAAAGTTGCAGCATTAGGATCCTACAACGGAAAAAAACTGCTCTGTGAAAATATATTTGTCAAGTAATCAAATAATTCAAGATGAGAGAAATTGACAATTAAATTTAAATTAAAGATTAATACGTATTGTTAATAAAATCAAAAGAATGTTTACTCCAATGAATCAATTTCCGTCATCCAGGTGACCCTTGAGGTGGTATTAAGTATAAATCTCCTGTCGATGGTCTCTTAGAAGACCGGAATATATACATAGGAGTCAAAAATCTTGTTTGTTTTTATTGTAAATTTGAATTAATCTCTAATTTACATGATCTGATACTTTCACGGCGTGTCTTATAAGGAATGGTTTCTCAGGTGTTCCACTACGTTAGAGGTCGCAACTCTGCCGACGTTTCGTAGAACGACTCGCTCGTCATCATTAGGGCTTCAAGAAGAGCCATTAGTATTCTGAATGAATTCCTGATGATATAGAGCGAGTCGTTCTTTAAAACTTCCGCACAGATGGAACGTCCCTTTAACCGGTGGAACAGCCGAGAAACCTGCCTTTATAGATATAGATATTCGTCGACTTGTGCTACCTCTTGATGAACATATTATAACATATTATGATACACTTCGGTGGTTTAAGGTAGATAAGCAACGAGAAAATCAAAAAAATGTGTTCATGTAAAAACTGGTAAACACTAAGTGTCCCAGCTACTTGTATGATTTAGTCATTTTTAATGTTTACACGCAGAAAATATTAGCACAAATTACAGAGCTACCATTAACCCCAAATTTCCGCACTAATGTGTATGATACATCACTGTTTGTAACAACTTGTAGGCTGCGGAACTCCTTACCTGAGGAAATAAGGTCTTCCGTGAATATTAATTTGTTTAAGAAGCGGTTCTATACTTAATCAATAGGATATAAAATAATGTAAATCGATTTAATATAAAATATAATGCATATTGTAATTTAACACAGTTAAGTGATTTGGTTTATTTATATAGATTTTGCGACTGTAAATTATTTTTTCTTGATATTTCTGAAAATGTTCTAGGGGAAAGAATTTCCAGAACTTGAAATATATCTATCTATGTAATTTTGACCCTAATTCTGTTAATTAGCTTTGGAAATTCATGAGCGAAAGCAATATTTTCAAACAACACAAACGAAAAGGTGTGCTTCAGTATTTATTTTTACTCGTAAAATTGCGGTGGAGTCTCTTCACGGATATAGTGCGAGGGCGTTGGTTTATTTTATTTTATGGGCGTAGAAAAAGATCCTAACGTCTTCTACTTCCCCCGTCTCCATTACCTCCTCCCTCCCCGCCCATCTTCCATTTAAGCGTTCCCATCCTTTCTCAATCCAATCCCGCCCCCTCCCCAAATCCGCCCCTCCTCTTTAATCCGAAATTACAGCCGCATCTATCTTATGACTGAGTGAGGTCCTCCATTTTCCCTAATCTCGCGTCGGCGCGGCGTTGGGGGGTTTGGGGGGGGGAGGCAAGACCGGCTAGCCTGCGGCTGTAGTTTAGGTATCCGTGCATGCGCCTCTCGCCGCGGCCTTGTATTTCGGGGGGGGGGGGGCTGGGTCCCCCCATGCATACGCCACTGGTAGACAATGAATTAACTCAGGTAATCGCAACAGCAATTGTTGCTTTTGTTGTGATTTTCAGTGAAGGAGTCAAGCATGGGTAATGTTAAGTTTTGACTTGCTATGTGGAAAAAATCAAAATTTGTTTTGGTGGCTGGAGTGGAAATCGTGGGTCAACGAGAGCATATTTTACTATTTTTTTAAGTAGGTCGAAAAGGAAATGCTTGGACCACATATAATTTACGTGAATTAATTTATGCGTTAGAATTCACCATGCCGACAGTAATATAAATTGTACAAAAATAATTATTAAATTTTTTTCTTTAATTAAAACATTATTACTTAACTTTTCGGCGCGGTATTCGAAATATGGACGAAGTAATATTGAAATATATTTTATTACCAATCTTTGACCAGGTGTGACACCTTGAAATTTATTAACAACAATTACAATGTCAATAAATGTATTATTTTGCGTGTAGAAGAAAATCGGTACATATGCAATCGAAAAATTACGAAAATCATGCCATGCGTCATGGGACTACATGTTAAAATAGCATTTAAATGCTAAAAATCAAGTCGAAACTAAATCGGTTAGGTCCAATTTTTTCATTACAATTTACAGGTGTGAAGGAGAGTGTAAGTGGTCGTCCACTGTAATCGCCGGGTCATCCAGAGAAAGAAATTGTCGAATTTGGTTCGTGTTGAAATTTATTGTGGGACCGTAATTAAATATCTATTCACTTGGAGAGTGAGCTCGTTAAAATTTAACGGGAATAATAAAAAATTAATACTGTTTCATGGAAATAACCTTATGAATAAATGCCTCCGGTGTAAGTTCCTATTTAAGCCTCATGCTGCGGTTGCCAAGAATATTACCTACCTACTTGCCTACTTTGGTGAATAAGGATTCATGCCTCTACCCTCCTATTTCCTTTCCCGCTGCAGTATTAGTCCTATCACATATTTATCGCAAGTTTCTCGTTGTAATTGCCAGAAAAAGAAACGCCACAACAGTCTTATCTTGCAAACAATGTATCCCATAATGCATATGTTTTTCATAAT
Organism: Pyrrhosoma nymphula; assembly: GCA_963573305.1. NCBI lineage: Eukaryota > Metazoa > Arthropoda > Insecta > Odonata > Coenagrionidae > Pyrrhosoma > Pyrrhosoma nymphula. The sequence continues at coordinate 30,081,898 of OY754331.1, read as the reverse complement.
ATGTGCCGTATGAATTTTCGCTAATTTTCTTACCCGCTATTTTTTTCATCTCGCTTTTGATTTTGATACATTTCAGTTACCAATTTTGGTAAACCATTTTGCGATGCGCAATTTCAGTGAAAAGCCTCTCATTTGAAAGGATAACGATGTTTGCAGTACTCTTTTAATGTATACTGAGGCTTCAGAATTGATAAATAATGCAAAAACATCTCATTTCATGCATAAAGATGAGGAGCTAACACGTCGTCAAAGTGTCCAAAGATTATCATAGCCGAGGGTCCATTCCAGTCGCTCTTTTTTTCGAGCGTAATTTGATCAAGTTATTTACGGCCTAAATCCTTTGGATAATGAATATTGATTGTTCAAAGTTGGAGAGAGGGGTACCAAACGAGTGAGAAAATGTATTTGAAGGGTTGTGTCAATTTCTGCTCAACAAAAGATATGCATTTCACTCGGGGAATCTAGGTTCAAGCGAGATGGATATCTAATTTAACGAGCATTTGACGTAAATGCATTTGACAATATGCATTTTCCTCGGGGAATATAGATCCAATTTAACGAGAATGTGACATATTTGCATTTTAGTCTATGGATTTGACTCACGGAGTTTCGGGAGGAAATTTAAAATATAGGGAAGACCGGGGAAGGTTTTCGCGTGGGGCACGTTTTTGAATCGGCATTAACTCCTAAACAAGCTGCTATAATTCATCATTAATCAGATTCACATGAAGCTAGTGGGTTTGCGCAGCATTTGTGTGAGTTTGGCGGTGGTGGTTGCCCGCATCGCGGAGCAGTGTCAGTTTTTGTTGTTTTTGCTTAGATGAGTAAGTTTTTAAGTCTTTATTTAAACTAAAACTAAACCATACTCTCTTTAATTTTAGACTTTTGTTGATATAATTTTTGGATTACGCTTTTTCTCCTGCGTTCAGTGGAGTGTTAGTTTTTTACGAGGTCATTGCTTTTACCGTGTTAGGTCGGTTCGAACCTAAAAAATGGCGACGGGGCTGGTTTTCGAATGTCAAGCGGGCCAAGTCTTCGCTCTCAAAAACTTGCCCCATCCTTTTCAAGCTGTTCTAAGTATTGCAAACAATGATTTATAAACCATTAAAATAAATAAATAATAACCATAATCCAAATATCATATCAACAACTCGTAGGCTTACGCTATCATTTTTCCAATGATTGCGATTGCTCAAATTATATGGTACGCAGTCACGGGTGCGAAGTTATACATCAAAGACGGTTAAATTCACCATGAAAAATTCACTTGACTTGAACGGGATACGAACCCGGATCTCCCAATTGCCGGTCAGGTTTGTTAGCCAGTTACATCACGAAGACATCTTAATTCCAGGCGAATTTCAGCGGGTGTTTATACGAACAAGTTGTTCTCATCCCCAGTCTACATTGCAGCACAGGAGACGTTGTCGTGCATGATATGCCACAGTCGCGGAGAATAAACCTAACATTGTCGAATTAGAACGACTAACTTGACAATTTTCCAATCAATGCAATTGCATTAAGGCACAAGTTAAACTAGAAAAGGAAGAGGGAAGACAAAAAACATTCTTAAGGTAAGGGGATCACCAAGAAGGTTGGTTAAATGAGAAATGCTGCAAAAAAACTCTAGTTTAAAAAAAAGCAAAGAACAAGGGAAAACAATAATATAAAAGCTCTACTAAGCATCAACAGAAACGTAAAATGAACACAAATGGCTCGAGTGACGAAGATGACGCCAACTGTTTATGTACCTACTGCTTGGAATTATTCATAAACTCAAAATCACATGAGAAATGGGTAAAATATATTCGTTGCAAAAGATGGCCCATGAGGCGTGTATCATAGGAGATTCCTTATTCTTTGTTTGTGTTAACTGTGATAGCGATGGTGATGCTGAGTATTGTTAAATGTTGCCCAATGACTTAATAATATAGTTTCAATAAAAATTATGAGTTTAAAAATTATTATTTTTATTGTTTATGATCTTCTGTTTTAGTGGATACGAAAACTTGCCCCTGCCTAGTGTAATCTTATGCAAAAACATGCTCCGTACAAGGGGCACATATTCGCACGTGACTTACCTAGAATCAACTATATTTTTGTTGAAAATAATATATATTTCACCAATCTAAATGTTTTCTAGTTGAAGCTGATATGTTACTTTGTGTTTTAGTACAATTGGTGTAATTGTATCCAGTCAGGAAAAAATAAAAAAAAATAAAAAATGATCGACAACCAGCCCCGGTCTCCCCTACATTTGAGTCGGGGAATCTAGGTCCTAGAAAGATGGATATCTAATTTAACGAGTGAGTCGCCATTTTTTATTAGTAGTGCTCGATTGGATTATCACTGCTCGATTTTCATTAAAGAAATTATAGACTTTAAAAAATGTTTTTCTCCATTCACACAATTCCGATCCCTGAAACATCCCTGAAACGTCCCCTACAGTTTAGATTATTTGAAATACTCCGATCGCACGTGTTTCAGTACAACACGGAGGATATCATTTCATCCCCGCGCTACATCTGTAAATCTGGAGTGACGAAATAAGAGAGATACACTGACGAACTGACAGGTACAAAATATCCTCCTTTCCATGCACCATTAGTGATCATAAGAAAAACAGCGAGACACTATCATAATACTCAGCGTCAACACACAATTCACTTCTGCCCTCTCCTTTACCCTATATTCCAACCATTTCCAGGGTTGGTGTCCTAACGCCCCCTACCACACGCCACCTCGGCGCGGCGGCTCGCTGCGGTAGTGTGTTGATGTGCGGGGAAATATTTTTGCTCGAAATTACTTCGCCTAATTCTAACGAATTTTCTATCAAAATTCGCTCTACTACTCGGGGTGGGAGAAATCTGATTACTCTCTGGGTCGCCTCACTGCGGCCATTCCTCTCCCTCTCTCCCCTCCACACTTTTTGCTCGGACCCAATGCTCTCTCTGTCTGTCTGGCTGTATCTCTCTCTCCCTCTCTCCGTCCTTATTTCGCCGGAGATGGAATAATTTTCTTCCCTCACCCAAAACTCTTGCCCGCGCCAACCCGGCTTCCATCTCCGGGGATGGGAAACGCTCCGCTGGGCTTATCCCAGCATTTAAGAGGATAACCGGAGGGTGGCTAGAGCGAGAGGGAGGGGGATGAGAAGGAGGAGGTTAAAGGAAGAGGAGGGTAGGAAAGGCAGACATAGGGGGAGGCTTTTCGAGAAGGAATACATGGAAGTTAAGAATACAAAGTTTCGGATCAAAAAGTAGGAAGATAAACAGAAGGCTGTGGGAAGAATCGTTGGAGGATGAGGGATATGGATAGCAAAGTGGAGTAGAGAGATGGGGGATGATGGGTAAGAGTTAAGTGGATACTGGAGGAGGAGAGGAAGAGGGGGTGGACTCAAACAAGCGTGAGTGAGTCGAGGATTCTCCGTCGATCGGATAACCACGGGCGAGGAAAAGATCATCCCAAAACCTTAAACACACTGTCTATGGGATGACAGTGTTGAATGGGCAACAAATAACTTTTATGGGATAGTTGAGAAGTAAGTATTGGCTACATTTCTTGCGCGTCATTTGCATTTTATTTTCGGAAGGATGGTTAAGAATCAGCTCAGGATCAATGCCTAGTATTATACAGTGGAGACTCTCAAATTTTAATTCCCCTACGCTGACTTATTTTGAACTAAATGGTACCCAATGTTACTAAATTCACATCGTTAACCATAATATTCTCCTTGAATCAGGTGTCGTTGAGCAAAAATGTGGGTTTACACTGGCCAGTTTATTGCAAAAGTTACTTGCAGCAAGCGACTGTTGACGTGATTTGCTCGTGTAATCGGCTCTGCAAGTCCACTTGCAAAACTTTTAAAAATTACGGTAAGCCGCTTGCAGAAGCGTGTTGTTGCCAATGTAATCAGTAACCAATCTACCCCTGCACAAACTCGTGAAAACCTTTTCGTCAGAGTGAAATTCCCCACCTGTTCTTGCAGAAGAAACTTAAGGAAGTAGCTTTATTGTGTAAACCTACCCAAGTCTAGCATTATACATTTGCGACACTTATAATTTATTTCCCGTTCTCAGGTTGCAGCTGACGTTAGTAGCGTCTCTATCGTACAGCAAGTATATCTAACCCTATACTATGCTAGTTCCACAGAAT